>CM024588.1:30824423-31424423 GCA_014182565.1 Eucalyptus marginata
GAGAAAATTATTTTCCTAAATTTAAACTTAGGTTTTCTAGTGACCGAAAAAGTATTTTCTGATTACTCATTTTCCAAACTTATTCAAACGCTAGAAAAAGAGTAAAATGTTTTTTTGCGAAACAAACGGAGAATCACGTGGTGTTTGCTAAGCTATTTGTTATAATCATATAAAATACCACTTGATGTTAAATAAATGTCGTAGTACCCGTTAATATCTATGGATTTGAAATTCTCCATTGAGTATCGAAGTGATAATTATTATATTCCCTATGCTATTGATTTTAAGGGTGCTGGGAGCTGCGAAGATATTGACTCCGTAATAGCTATGTTGTTCATGAAACTAAATAGTATGATAGGCATTACATTTGCATTGCTCGAATCAAGGAGTATAATAGCTACTATTACAGCTTGGTTGGGTAGCAACTTAATGGCTATCATTTTACGACCTCATTCCATTACTGCAATCAGACGAGATTGTGTTTATAGAAATGCAACATACCTTCAGAGATTGATTGTCGCGAGAGATATGCTTGTTGTCCATTGTCTGAGGAGAATAGTCGACTCGTCACTATCAAATTCATGTGGTTTTTGGCATCGGCAAGTCAAGATTCCACCTACCCAGTATAAATTCAAGGGCTCGGTTTCCAATTTTCTTTTTCTTTTTTTCCATTTAGTATGATTTATCCCAACTTTTAGATTCAGGACCTCTTACTTGTAGCCTGCAAGTAGTGTGCAATTGCAATGACATACTTTGATCTTCGTGAGAGTATGATCTACGAAATTAGGCCAGTTTCGCCCGCGATTTGCTTTTGTTGGCAACTGCAATGATCCATAGCCACCGTCCATCGATATCCTTTTATCGTTGGAGAATCTAATAATCAAGAAAGGTCATACATGTGAATGACTATGGACAAGATACAAAAAGATTTGTTGGAAAACCTATCTTTCTCTTGGGGCCTGAGTACTGGCAAATCTAGTCAGTGTTCGGTAGCATTAATAGAACGGCATTTAGGGTGGGCACGAGTTCTAAGCTTCTGAATTATCTCTAAAGGGGCTCATGTACTCCATCAGTCGGCACCATTTGACAAAGCTAGGAGCGGAAAGAGGGACTCGAATTATCAACCTCAGCCTTGGTAAGGCCGTGCTCTACCATCAAGCTATTTCCAATTCACAAGTCACTTGATATGGATGACTTTTGTTTTTTTAAGCCAAAAAACGAAAGCAAATAATAGAACATTATTACCACCGCCCTCAACGGCATAGCTAGCTCGGGCTCTCTCCCCCTCACAAACGGGAAAAGTTCGAATCCCAAAGGCGGCGTTAGAGATTCTTACTTGGAGTACTGTGGTGGTGGGTCCGCACCGATCCCCTGCGATTTCTTCCGCTGCCGACTTACGGGGTTCCCTGGGTTACCAAAAAAAAATAATAATAATAGAACATTATTTCACTTAGCCATCTCATAGAATTGACAAGTGTCAACTTATCGTGTTTTTTAAAACCCTCCTTTATGTAAAAAAAAAAAACCGTAAAAAGAACATCAAAAAGCTTTCTTTAGTTTATCTTCCATTACTTACCAACCCAATGACTGCTGAGAGTTAAGGGTTAGCTTCGCGTTGTTCTTTTTGGAACTAGGCCTTGCAAGGAACTAGGGTTCCAACTGCACTAGGGAAGCATTACCGATGAAACAAATTGAATACCGGTACGGTCAGCCTTTGGGAAATCGTATACGGCTGGAGCTGGCGGGGGATTGAATCTGACCTCTAAAGAGAAATATCAATAATGCGTCTATTGCATTTAGGCACAATGTGAATTTTTTGTTTATTTGATAACATCTTTTGCATCAAATAAATTTCATTGAAGTTGGTCTGGTCAGATATTACTGTGGAATTAGCCCAATATGACAAATGGACTTGAATTTTGGAGAAAGAAGAGGCCCTAATTTTTATTTTTATTTTTAATTCTCAAAACCAAGCCCAAGCAAGTAAAGCCCTATTCAAATTCGGCTAACCCACTCATTCCTCATGCACACATGACGAATTTTAAATTAGGAAAGTGCATTTTGCGGCAAAACTGAGAGACCAAGATTGCATACATCCCTTGAAAATTCGGTCCCATGGGAAATAAAGAGGAAATATGCTTGTTTCTTTATATTAGAGCTGTATAGTAACTTAATCCCAAAATTGAAAAGCGAATTATTCTTTCTTGCATTTCAAGATCAAGATCAACACCATTCGACCCAAAAAAAGAAGAAGAAGAAGAAGAAGAAAAGATCAATATCAATACCTATAAATTCCTATGGCTGGCCATTCACATCGCACATCACTCTCTCGAGTCTGTTCGCATGCTTTCGATCATGGATATTCTTGAATATACATGAATGTTCTTGCATTTCCTTACATGTTTTTGGCACTGGAATAATTTTGGCCTTTACATAGGCAATATTGGTATTTCGGGCAATCATCAATTTAGAACTTTAGTTAATTAGTCTCATCATTTGGTTAATTAGCTTTAACATTGATTTCAAAATTAGTTTTGGATCTTAAATTATTTAATTTCGGCATTATATATTTAATCAATTCATCAATAGTAGTTTTTATAAATAGAATTAATTAGGTCCTTTTATGAATTAAAAATTAAAAATTTTAGATTAGTGTCTCGTTTTAGCTAGTCTTTGCATTATAGAATTAATTCATGTTTGATTCTATCTTATAAATCATAATATTTATTATGCATGTCATTTTGTGATTTAGATTGTGCATACATTAATTGCGGCATCTAGGAAGTCATGACATCATGTAGCCCTTAGGATTAATTTTGCATACATTATGTTGATTATATCGAGATAATCTCAAAACAAAAACAAAAAAATTAGTTTAGGTTGTATATCAGTTAGTTTTGCAGCATAGAGATAAGTGAATCATAATTAGTTAATTTAAGTATCATTACATTAGCAATAGCCGTGAATATAGGTCATGCATAGACTATATAAAGTTGCATATTTACCTTTTCTATTCATAGTTCACAACGGTCCTATCCTGGGCCATAGTAGCAAAGCCTTGTTTAATGTTGTCCGACAGAACTCAGTTTTAATTTTTCCTTTGTAATTTATTTAATGCAATGGCTATTGGATGCTCATCTTTATTGCTTTGTGCGCTATGTGTGATTACTTTTTACACGTTAGTGGTTTAGGATGATAAAATTAATTAATATTGCATGCAAACGCTTTTCAATTAAAGAGAAGAGGTACAACAATGACATTAAATTAATCTATCGTAATCAAACCCCTAAATTTGGGAATCTCTACTTCAGAGGGATAAAATGTTCTCTCACATCCTACTCAAATTTCTAATTGAATTAGTGGTGGCTCTTAAATCAAATGAATTGATTGAGTGAGAAAATCAAGTTGCTATCGGTAGGGCTTAGAAGACCTCGTTCCAAGCGTGAGCACTACTTCATAAAAAGACAAATTATATCCCACAAAATAGATAATCACATGTAAAAAAAAATATTATTACTAAATAAAAAAGAAATAATTAATATCATTAGAAAAATCTATTAAATTTCAAAGATGAAAAAACACTTGAAATGTTGGCTTTACATCTAACAACAAAATTATTGTGCATTATGACTTCTCATTTGTTTTGCTCAAATCAAATTGCTTTAGAAAGACTCTCCAATGGCCAAAAACATTAGTGTAGTTGCTTTCATCACTCGTAACCTAGGATTGCAAGCCGTCATGACTCTTACATCACTAGCATCTTTAATAGAATTGCTCATCCTTTCTTCGTCGCTAACATTGTTTTCATCGGTGAAGTTGCTTCCACCACAAACTTCACTTACCTAAGATAAGAGAAAAAAAAAAATTAAGTATCGTATGTCTAAAATAT
Organism: Eucalyptus marginata; assembly: GCA_014182565.1. Classification (NCBI taxonomy): domain Eukaryota; kingdom Viridiplantae; phylum Streptophyta; class Magnoliopsida; order Myrtales; family Myrtaceae; genus Eucalyptus; species Eucalyptus marginata. Next base: position 30,828,313 of record CM024588.1, read on the forward strand.
ATACGAAGAATCCAATTGCAACTTTAAAATTGTAAATGTCATATATGACTTATTGTTCAAGTATTATTATTTTAATTTGTTTTTGAAAATTAAAAAAATTAAAAAAAAATCTCATCTTGTTCCTTTTTAAAGTAGTGGAAATCCCACCAATCTGTTGACAAAACATTATCAAATCAGCAGAGCCCGTATCACTCTTCCTAACTTCAAAATCGGTTCGGTGACTGACATTCCACCGACCCTTTTGTAAAGTGACCGTACGGTCGTGTATTCATTTTCCATTATGAATTGTCACATCTTGTCCAAAGGTTCCCTTGTAATCCCAACTCTTCGTCCTAGTCTCATTTACCTCTTTGCTAAAATTATTACAATTATTTTAGCATTTTGCACAACCTTTCTTTTTTTTTTTTTTTTTTTATTATTCTATTATAAATAACTCCCACCAAGAATGAAATTGCAGACATTCACCACAAAGTTCTAATCTTTTAATTTTTCATTTAATCTCTTTTTGAGTGTAAGGGTGCGCATGACAAAATTTCTATTTCTTGATTTCTTCTGTTTCTCTGTTCCCCCTGACAGGTTTGGAAATGCAATCCGTTTGGTAACGCAATTTGATTTCTCTATTTAAAAACAGATTTCTATTCCGGAAATAGAGAAATTGAAGAAATCGAAGCTGAAATTTTTAACTTCTCGGTTTCGAAATAGAAATCGAAGCTGAAATCAAACCATATAAAAGAACCTTACGCTTTCTTGCTAACTTAATTCACTCATAACCACAACTTCACAAATTATTGCTAATTTTCTTTTTCTTATTTTGCTCGTGTTTTTTTTTTTTCATTTTTTTCATTTTTTTTTTTTATTTTATAACTTCATCTTTAGGATGAAAGGCAATCGAATGGGTCCCCAATTTTCAAAAACCACCAAAGTTCTTAAATGCTTACTTAAAAACAATGGGCCTCTTTCCTCCTAGAAAGGGCACGCGCATGGTCGATTGAAGAAAAAGTTCTTACGTAATGACGAATAAAAACGTGCCTAGAAATTTAACCTTGTTTCTTCTGATTCAAAATTCTTGTAAAATCAAAATAATTAAATTGTTACACAATCTTGAATTTTAATTCGAAGGCAAGAGATTCTCTTTTGCTATGCAAGGGCCATTAAAGGTTCATTGAGCAACAATAAAGAAATTAGGGATGAGCAACTAGATTGATTTAATTCGAGAATCAAAATAAACCGACCTTCTCCCGATTGGTTCCTAACCATAAACGTTACTTCGAGGTAGAATTCTCATATATTCATTTACACTATCAATTTTATTTTGTTGATAATCTTGTATAATACTAGTCTTTGATAAAATGACAAGGCTGTATAGGCGCCATTGATGGCACCCATATTCATGCTTCCGCAGTACTTGTCTGAACCTATGTAGGATGACCTTACAAACGATACATTGACCGAGGAGGGAAACCAAATAAATACGCTTAGGAAAACCATTGCCAATAAAATGGCAAGGGAAAATAATATGCCGGAAATTCCATGAAATTGTATTTCTAACTTTTTGTAATGTATTAGTATTATTTCGACTATTATTTTGTATTTGAGGATTTCCTATGTTGTTTTAGTATTATTTCGACTATTATTTTGTATTTAAGGATTTCCTATGTTTTTATAATCAATTTCTATTCCTAGAAATAGAAATTTTATTATGTTATCAAACGGATTTCTGTTTCAGAAATAGAAATTTTGAGTCGTTATCAAACGGGTTTCTTTCTTCTCAAAACTTGTCCGGGGATTAGAAATTGAGAAATTGATTTCTAGCCAGAAATCAATTTCTGTTTCAGAAATTTTGTCATGCGCAGCCTAATCCTCCTAATAAGTGCTAGTGTATAAGCTGCTCTAACGAGAGAACATAATCGAAGCAATAACTCTGTTGATTTGAGGAGGAATTTTCATGTAGCACCAAAGTTCCTTTCCTTCCAAAAATAATAAATAAAGGGATTCCAAGTTAGCTCCTCGAATGTCACTTTTTAGTCTCTTCCTTCATTTCATGAATTGCCCAACCAAATTCATGCTCTCATCCAGCAGCTGATGTCTCGAAACCCTGAAGCTGCAAGACATGCTCTCAGATTTAGCCTGGAAAATAAAGTGTAGAAAAGCAAGTAGCTTTGAGATTCAGCTTCTCGCCTACATGATACACAAGTGCCATCAATGCTACACCATTTCCTCACCCTATCAAAAGTTTGCAACTAGTGAAGTGTTTCCAACCATCATATAGGGCGAATTGTGGGATGTTTGGCTAAAACCAAAGCCGGTCCATGCCACACAACTGGTTCATCATATGCCATCTTAACAATTTCCAAGCTTCAACTCAATTATTAGGACCACAAGTCAAGCCACTATAGATCATAAAAATATCAACAATGCCATAACTTTTGTACTGTGTTTACTTGAGTTTTTCACTCACTTGAGTACCTATTACAGTTTCAATCCTACGTGGTTTCAATTGAAGTCCAACAAGAAAAATTCTTCCTCTGATGTAGCACCACCTAACAAAATGACGACCTTTTTGGGTATCCCTCTCTGTGAAAATCTTAGATTTCATAAAACTTACGAAGTTTTCTCTTTCCCTCTTCCTCTCTTGCTCACTTTCGCTTAAAATAAATCATGCTTGGAAGCATAATTCGGTGACTTATACGACATCAACGATGACGCTCCTCTGTCATCCATCAGCATTCGCTCTTCTCTGTCCCCGCGCTTGCTCTGAGAGCTTGAGATTCGTTGGTGGAGGAAATAAAGAAATGGCTATAGGATTACCGAGAGAGAGTGAGATAATTTTTTTGAGATAGGGCTCTTCGCCAATGAATGGCATAAACCCTCTCTCTCTCTCTCTCTCTCTTTACTCTCTCTCTCTCTCTCTCTCTCTCTCTCTCTCTCTCTCTCTCTCTCTCTCTCTCCTTTACTTGCTTTGGGAATCCCAATTTCGTCTTTCACGAATTTTGCCCCAATTTCAGAGTTAGGGTTCTTCCCCAATTTTGATTGAATTTTGCTTTAATTTCTTCAAATTGGATTAGGTTTATTCAAATATTTCTTTAGACAACGTCATTTAGCATCTCCAGTGCCAACTTTAGCTTGCCGGCACGCCATGTCAGACAGTTTAATTTATTTTAATGCCACATTGAATTTCCCGGAGAGACAAATCGACAATGGCACTGAAGTGATCGATTTTTCAAAATTGTGACACTTAATGAGCAGGAAAAAAAAAGTTATGGCACTCAAATAAATGCTCTACAAAAGTTAAGGCACTTCTACTGTTTGTATCCCCTCCTTCAGGCATTTTCTTAGATGAGATCAAACTATATGAGCATCAAATTATAGGGCGGAATCATAAACTAGAGAGGTGCCAATGATCAGCCAAGTGATGTCGTTTTACCATCACCAATTATATGCCTTATATGCGTGGCCTAAGAAAACTCCCCAGCTCTAACGATTTCCTCCATGCATTTCCGCTGGTGATCTTCACTTCAAAGCTGCCATTAGCTGAAGCTTTAATCCAAATAAGTGTGCACCCAAGCAACCCACAAGGAGCCGCGACCTCGTAAAGATTACAATCACAATCCCAGTCAACTGGATTTCTTAGCCCAGTCCACCCTCACACTTGAGCAGAGATATCATTCCATGCTACCTTCAAGATCTACCTCTCCAAGTATCACTTTGTCATTCTAGTTTCCGGGACACCACCAAATGAATCATTCTATACATCTCCACTCCATGTCCTTCCATCTTAAGAAAAATAACTAAAGGAGAAAAGTTCAAATATACTGTTCAGCTTTGCTTCCTACTATTATGGCTATGATCAGAACAGACTCTCCTTTCCATAAAAACCTAACAAAAGAAAACCACCTTTTGCACTGTTTTGCATGATGACCCAAGTTTCATGTGGATCGCAAGCTTACTCTCCACACCCCCACTGACTAGAAAGCAAGCCTTGTTTCGACTTCGACATGATGTTGTACTATGGTAAGTTGAGAAAAGCTCATCACAATGTTTGACTCTCCTTTTTGGGTGCTTTTGGAAGTCACTTAAAAGCCAGCAAAATCAGTCACGGGTGGGTTATAATCTTTATTTCTCTCGTTTGCCTTTCGGTTCCAAATTTCATCCACCACCCGAAGTGTGAGGAAAATGATCAAATTTGAGTTGGCACTCACTCTCATGGCCTTCCCCTTTTGTGAATTTGTCATCTTCCACTTCACCTTTTTTTTCCTTCTTCTCCTTTTTTTGATCTTTTCGAATGGACTAAAGTCTGGCGACCACAAATGACACACTCGCAACATATTTATCCTCCATTAACTTCCGTCAAATTTTATTGTATAATTGCTAAGCTAAATGACATGTGACAATAACTCAATCAGTTTTGGATAAATTCATTACAGATATATCAGTTTAGAATTTTTGGTAATCTAAAAATTAGTTTAGGGTGTATTTGTCATAGATGAATCAGTTCAGGATTATTAATATTAACCCTTTTGACTTTTGAACCCTAGGATCATTGGCATTTACATTTCAGTATAGCATAATGTAACTAAAGGGAAATCGAAAAGTCATTTGGACTTCAGTTTGGGATTTCTCACGCCCCGGATTGATGATTGTGGTATAAGATACCTTTTCTGGTCATTCCCATGCTCTTCTAGCTAGCTCGCTCACCCGGGGAAAAAGGTGATGTTACTTTTCTGCAGCGGCATGCCACGCCACTAAGGCCCCGATCTGAGTTCCCCCCATGGCGTCGTGACCTTGGATCGAGGCTCTGCAGACCAGGGACGACCTCGTAGAGGTCCCCCATTGGCCGTGGTGCGCCAAACCTAGACGGCCTCGATCCATCAAGTTCTACACCAACCGGTGAATAGGAAAGGGGGCATCGGTATCGACGCATTGGGATTTTTTGGGCCCTTTTCTTTCGCAGTAGGTGTGCATAGCTCCTATAGAGGTATCCATGTCTGTTTTTGCTAAGCCGAAGAAGATGTCTAGTGCAGTTGACTTTGAGACTTGTGGTTTAGCTGGTGAGTTTGTGGATGTCTCTATTGCTTTTCTTGATTCTATGTATGCGAGGAATTATAATATAAACAAAAGGACGAAAAAAGAAAAGAGATCATTAGGACGAGACATGCAGCCGTCTATGTATAAAGTTAAAGTCAATCCATGATTACTTTTATATGAAGGATGCTGCCCGCGAAGCAACTAATATTATCTATGTTTAGAATATATATATATGCTAAAATTGAATTGATAGTGCATGCAAGTGCGGGGGGCACATAGTGATATAGATGTCTACATATTTCTGTGGACGATGAAATGTTTATCGTTCATTTATTTTTTGTAGAGATATAAGTCATCATTTTAAGAAAAAAAAATTTCAAATCGTTCATTTTTCACGAAATAAGTGAAACCTAAATATCTAACAAAACAATTAATAAGTGGAAAGAAAAGCCAATTACAAAGAATTATGCGGGTTTTGTTCAACTAGGATTTCAGCTTTAAAAATTGAAAAAGAAATGACATTGCAAGTAATTATAAATTATCAAAGATTCACGTTATACCATAGAAAGTAAAAAGCCCACTCTCAAGTACTCGAAATTGATATGGGAAAAAAAAAAGCAGAATTACTTCAAAGAAAACTTTATTAGAGCTAATTTTAAATTGCTTTCAAATAATTTTAGAAATGTTCAAACGTAACTTTTTAATTCGATCGAGAATTTTATAGGGCTTTTTGAAGTCAATACCATAAGGCACGCCCCTCCTCTTTTCAAAAAGAGTACTCACCTTTTAACGAAAGGAAGTCCAAGTCAACATCTTTTATATATATGTGGAATGCCCCGCCACCAAACTTACAAAATACGCTGATGAGTTATTTATGTATGCTCACTCACTTTACTTACCAATCCATTCATTGTCAAGAAAATATTTTTCAAATTTTTCACGTTCAAATCACGAAAAATAAACAAATCAAGAAAAACATCTTCCATAAATTAGAAAACACCTTTAAAAGTGGGGAAAATAATTTTTCGTCCTTTTTATTTCAACACTCATTTAAATTATTTTTTATTTTTATTTTTTATTTTTTATAAATTTAATCTCTTAATTATTTTTATTATTTTCTTTTCTTTTTTTCTTTTTCGTTTTTCTTCTTCCTTGGCCGGTCGTCGGCCACGGCGAAGGCCAATGACCAAAGGCTGGTGAGCTCGCCTCTCAGCTCAAAGGCTGTCATCGTGAGTGGCCACTGGCCGAGTAGTTAAAAGGGAAAAAAAAAAAAGTAATAAAAAGAAAAATAAGAAGAAAAGAAAAGAAAAATATAATATAATTAAAAATCGCATTTTTTAAAAGAAAATAAAAAGAAAAAAAGAACGCGAAAAATAAAAATAAAAAATGATCAAAAAGAGTGCACGGAAGAAAATCAAATCAAATATTGAATGGCGGAAAATATTTTCCACTTCATTTTCAAATTTTAACCGAATACCCAAAAATATTGAAAAAAATGGCTTTCTAGAAAACATTTTCCATAAGCAACAATTTTTGCAAAACGAATGGAGTCAACAAATAGACAAGACTCAAAAACGATGCGATTTAGTGAATTCAAGTTTATGCTAATCGCGTCCGTGTTGTAGTCATATCGACTCTTTAAGAACGATTACCAAAGCGTGTATTTGATATTACCATTGTTGTGCTATGATTATACTACTCTGTCTTATGTGTATAGTAATGCACATTTTAAATTCGCAACTCCTTAAAGTTAGGTAAGACGGCTGAAAAGTTGGAATAACTTCGAGTGCGTTGCAGTGCTAAGAGCAATTTAATCAGTATAACCTGAAGTTAGGTTAACCCATTTAGTCTATTTAATAAAATGGATCCCATTGACCTTATAATGATTTGACCTCCAATTAATCTATTTCGCGAAAGTTAATTAGATATTTCCATTCTTTACTTCTAATGTCTATATTAAAATGGATGGATACTGATGTTAATCTTTGTTATCTAGGTTATAATGAGAGTATACGTTTAGATTAATCGCGACGAAGGTTTGACTTTTCATGATTAAACAAGAAAAAGGGAATTCAGACAAAATTATTTCGGTCCTTTTTCTAAAATTGGTTGATTTCATGTAAAATGTCCGTGTTTGATTAACTTAATTTGACTAATTCTAATTAAATGGATTATTTGGGTCGTATTCTGGTTGCTTGTTCATTAAATTGTTCTTGCTCGAGTTGACATTTATTATATGATTACGTTAAACGAATCGTGCTCGAGTTGACCTATGTAACATTGTACTCTGATAAGCATGAACTGAAGCTCATATCACTGGTTTAGTCTAGTGATTGAGAGTAAATTATAACAACACACCACTCATTAAAAAACTTATTCAAACAAACTTATACATCATTGATTTGACATAATCAATTGTTGTAATACTGAAATCAAGGGTCTATAGGACCACCAATGTATAAAATTTTCATGACAATGGTGCCACATATTATATTTCTCCGATAAACAATGCCAATATATTTCCATACGTTAAAAAAGACAGATTCATTGAGTTTCATTGAAAAAGAGATCCGAAGCCAACACGTCATGACACGCGGTAACTTATGATCGACATGAATCGACACATTTTTCGCTCGTTCCTTACATGAAACGCTTCCTGATCATGTCGAAACAACTTGGCGATGACTCGAAACATCAAGAGCAATCGACATGAATAAAAAGGACGGGCGGACTGTCGCCCTCCATACCCTGTCCATAGAAATGAATCTCTTTCGATCGATTTTTCAAATATGCTAAGGCTAATTAGTAGCTAAGCTGAGGAAGGCTATTGGCCAAGTTGCTCCAATCTCTCCATTCAATGGCCAAAGCAGTTAGCTGCACCAACTTCAGAAACCATAGTCCAAATTGGCAAGCACTCTATAAAAAAAAAATTGGTCTTGATTGCGCCCGTTAAGCAACTTAAAAATGAAGTATTTTTTTTTTTTTTATCGATCCTACTTTACTCCTATTCTAACGCTTCATTCTCGGCTTTCGCCTCTTTTTTCTGCAGGCGTAGAAGTGAAACCCACTCCCCGCCCGATCTTCCTTTGGCAATTGCTGAATCTTTCGGGTTTTTTTTTTTTTTTTTTTCACTTTCTGACGTGGCGCCAGAACCGGATTCTGTCCAGAACTCCACGTCGAATTTAATGCTTCAGCACTTCCGACTCGAAATAAAGGTGCCGGAGAAGCAACCACTGCGATGTCTCCCGCTTAATAAATTTTCGTAACTCTTCTGTTCTAACGCATGACTCCATTGACGGATGTTATAAATTCAGTCAGTTGTTACGGAGAGAGAAAAAAAAATTTGAACAACTGGAAACACGAAGAACCCTCAGCTCAACCACCCAATTATAAGAAAAATTGAGGGAAAAAAAAAGGAAAAATAAAAAAGAATTGCGGTTAGCATTAATGACAAATTATGCTGGTTATAATAATAATAGTAATAATAATAATATCTGAACAGAATATCAGCCGAATAGAAAAGTAACCAATTGACATGGCCTTAGATCCAATTTTTTCGCTAAAAGAAAGAACCAAAAATAATGGGAGGAAAAAAGATTGATTTCTTCTTTTCTTTTCTTTTTTGTCTTTTTTACCTCTGAAAAATCGTGTAATCTAACTAACTCGATCGTCTCTTGACTCGGTTCACGAATCGGCTTCGGACAAGGCCGAGTGCTCGACCTGACTCAGCTGGTCGTCCCCGTCGCCGTCGTCGTCGACCGGGGCAGGGAGATTGAGATCGATCCAGGCCGTCGCTCTGGACTTGACGTCGTGGTGGTCGTGGTGGTGGCTCGTCTTCTTGACGGCCCTCGCCGTCGCCGTCGCCGCCGCCGCCGCCGCCGCCGCCGCAGCCGCAGCCGCCGCCGTCGAATTGATGGCGTGCGACCTCTTGTGCCCGCCCAGAGCTTGGCCCGAGGCGAAAACCCGGAAACAGAAGGGGCATTCGTGGACTTTGGAGGAGCCTGGGTTGGCGTTCTCGCCCACGTTCTCGGCGGCCGCCGGGTCGCCGAGTTTGCTCTTCTTGTGACTCGCCCTGTGGCCGCCGAGCGCTTGGTACGACCGGAACGTCCGGCCGCACGTCTCGCACCTGTAGTTTCCCCTGTTTCCGTTCCCCAGAGCCTTGGCCGCCAGCCCTTCGGATTCCTCGCTCTCCTCTTCGTCCTCTCCCTCTTTCCCATCTTCTGCGTCGTCGTCGTCTTCGTCCTCCCCTTCTTCCCAATCGTCCACATTCTCTCGTCCTCGATGGCTTTTCTCTCTCCTCCACTTGCCCCGGGAGAGCATCATGAGGCAGAGGGCGAGGTCCTCCTCCGTCGTCTCGTCGGAGATCGAGCTCGCCGACTCGGCCTTACTCGGCATGCGCCTCATCTTCTTCCGGCAGCGGCGATCCTCCTCCGACGAGAAACGCCTCTGGGTCGTCGCCTCCGTCGCCGAGCTCTTGGATCGCCTCCCGGCCAGGTTCTTGGACGACTCTGTCTCGCTCTCCCTATCTTGAAGGACCACGGACCCGGCGTCGATCGCGAACTCCGGATCGGCCAGCCGAATGCTCTTCTTCGGGTTCTCCCGCAGGCCGTACCCTTGAGCTTGAAGCTTCCCGGCCTCCTCATCTCCCTCCCCTTCTTCTTCCTCCTCCTCCGGAAACGAAGACGAGGAGGGAGGCGAAGAACCCGACCGGCCGCGCGGCGTCTCGGCTCCCCTGAGCTGAACCGGCGGTTCTTGCTCCTCCTCCCCCTCCCCGGGCTTGGGGGGGAGGGGGAGGTTCACCAGGTGGGACCTCATGTGACCGCCCAGCGCTCTTCCATTGCAGAAGCTCTTGGAGCAGAGCTTGCACTTGTGTCTCTCCATCACAGCAACAACAACAGCAGCAGAACAGAGGAAAACAGAGCGAATGAAAACGAATTGGCGATCTTCGAATGGCAGAGAGGCGTGTGAGGAGGTCGCAACTCGCGAGTGCTGCTTCTATAGAGAGAGAGAGAGAGAGAGAGAGAGGCAGAGAGGATCTGAAGAAAAGGAGTAGGTGGCAAGCATTGCACCCCTGCCTGGGGGCGACATTAAAAAAAAAAGGAGGAGAAGAAGAAGAATTTACGATATATAATTAAAACTGAATTGAGAATATTGGATTTTCTTGATAGGGAGTTTTTTTTTTTTTTTTGGTCGAATATAGGGAGTTACTTAGTTGGGGCGTTTTCTAAAGAACGGGAAAGATCTTCAACAAATAGAAGTTAGTTTTTTCTCGAGCAGCGAACCCAATTGTTCTTTTCTATTTAGAAAAAAAAAAAAAAAAAAAGAGGGGAAAATTCAGTCATTTTCCCCATCTCGTTTGTCTTTTTTCTATTTTTTTACATTATGTTTTCCTAATAATAGCGAAAAAAGAAAAACCTTTTAAAGGGAGCAGCGTCGAGAAAATGTAATGGAAAATTACTGCTGCGGCTTACCAAATAAAATGATAAATTGAATTTTTCTCCCTTTTTTTTTTTTTTTTTTTTGTCTCGAGCATGACGGGTGGCTTAGCTTTGTCCAGGTCAAGGAAACTGCAGCTTTACCTTTGCCTTTGTGTTCTAACCACGAGGGCGAGAACGAAGAAGGGCAATTAATAGGAAGAAAGAAACGGCGTCGCCTGTGACGCGAGATTCGCTGACAACCGAAATTACTTCCATGGAATTATAAGAAGAATTACTTAAAAAGCTGACCAAATTTTCCCATTAATCATTTTCCGAGCCCCAGGATGCAAGTATTTGTAATACCGTCGTCGACTATTCTAAAAGGTCCAGTTGCTAGAATGAAGCTGCGAAAAGCGACGCATGTCAGTGTCGCCCTATAAATGATTATAGCTTGTATATTGCTTATAAAAATCAATAAATGGAAACATTCAATTTTTGTTGAGAGTGAAAACATTTTTGTCGACAGATTATTTTTAAGAAAATAAATTTTTTTTTTTTTTTTTTTTGAAAAGGGTAAAAGAGAAGAGAGAGAGAGAGAGAGAGAGAGAGAGAGAGAGGATGATAACGCATGATTAACATCAAGAGTGAATGTGGGGGGTTTGACCAAGAAAGTAGTGAACCTGGGTAGAAGCATCCACAATTTTTCTGAGAGAGAGAGAAAGGCTCCTTGAAAATTGGATCCATGGAGGAGGAAATGGGCAAAAAAAAAAAACAAGTCCAAAGGAATTGGAGTGTTGCATGGGGGGAGATAAGAGATTGAATGCCGTTTTGCAAGGGCATGGTAGACCAAGTCCTGGTCCTCTTGCTACACATCATCGTTGCTTTTTCTTTTCTTTTTTTCTTCTTTTTTAATTCTATTTTTTGGTCCATGCTCTTGCTATATACCTATTGATTAAGACCCAAGTTGCTGAAAATTATTCTTTTTCCATTTTTTTCCGAGTTTCTCCTTTCATTGTCGACTTTATCTCAGTAGTAGCTCATACCTAGCATCCGGTACCAACTCGCTCGTGCGTTACCCGGCATTGTTACTAAAATAGGGCCCGATTTTTTTAGCAAGAACATGTTCTATTCTCAAGATATCAGTCAAGTGTATAAATGTAACTTGCGGGGGTTGATTTATAATTGCAATACTTCTTTATTTAATCTTTTAAGAAAGCTCATTGGGATACTTTTCGACGAAAGCTTAGAGAAATCTACATGAATGTTTTAGTGGTAGGTCTTTTGAAATTTCAAGATGCCAAAATCCATTTGAATTTATGCTGCGCATACTACCAAAACGCAAACTGGTTATAATTAAAATGAACGTGACCAAACCCAAAATGCAAACTATTCGTAGACTTCTTCTAGAAATTCTACAAAATGTGAAAAGACGACTTTGGACCTTTTTACAAGATGTAGTGCCCATTTTGAAACATATTTCTTATCAAAGGTAAAAGTAATGCCCTTTTTTTTTCCAAATCAATGAAGTCTGTCATGTGAGTCTGTGACGAGTCCAAGCATAAACGTTCAATCCGTTCTAAAAAGGATATAACTTTGAATCAAATGAAAGTAAATAGACGATTTTTTTTATTTTTTTTTACTTTTAGCCTTGTGATAGAATATTAATGTCAATTCAGTTCTAAACCGATTGATTAAATGTCAATTGAGTCTTAAATTTTTCGATATTGTCAATATAATCTTAAATCTTTAGGTGACATTCCAATTCAATTCTTCTAGTCAAGTTCCACCGAGAATCACTAGCGTGGCGATCCATAAGTCCACGTCAACGTCCTGCATAGGACGCCGACAATGATCGGATGTCACACCATCAATTGCCAATAGTAATTAACCGAATGGACTACATTGGAATTTCACACAAAAATTTAGAACTACATCAACAAAATTAAAAAATTTAGGACTGAATTGGCATATGTATTATAAATTTAAGACTGAGTAGACAATTATCCTATTGATCGAGTACTCAACAATGGAGATGGGGAATATTATCTAAACTATGTATAATCAAACAAGTGCCTATATCTAAATATTGGGATAATGACACAATTATCCGTGAATATTTCTTTTCCAATTTTATCATTGAATTCTTATACTTTGTTCAATGTGGTCCTTTGATGTATAGATTCACTCCAAATATTATCTAGAATTACCATGGCCCAAAATTAAAATATTATTACAAAATAATCTTGTTTTTATACCAGAAAAAGCTTTCTTCAACCTTTTGCCGGGGAGACCCCAGGCAAGATCGCAAGCGTGCTAAATAACGTGATACATACTTCCTTCAATCTGTTGCCAAATTCCACGTCCCTTGGAATATTCTCCTTCGGTGGAACGAAAACACAATCATGAGTCGTCGAGTATATCAAAAATGACGTGGGATCTTTAACAGTATCATTTGACGGAAAATTGACTGAGGCCAGATTTATGTACCAATTCAAAGTTGGTGCAGTTTAATGAAACCCAAAAAAGACAAAAAAAAAAAAAAAAATTGAGGCTAGAATTGAGACTCGCGCTGAAGTTTAGGAATTTTTTTTAAAAATTTAAAAAAAAATAGTCCTTTCTATAGTTGAGTTGAACCCGTTAGACTGTTTTTTTTCTTCAAAAGTCTACTAGAAAATGCATCAACATATAAGCAATGCCTTACAAGCACAGTATAAGATCTAGACGTGATGAAATTACTGAGGCTCTAGCGGACGAGTTAACAGGTAGAAGAATGCTAGACCGATCACTAGACCAATCGATAGACATATGTTCTTATACCACTTTGGACAAATCGTCTCCCAAAATATTTAAACAGTTAGAGAAATGCATCGATAATGAATTTGTAGCTTGTTAATGCGACTCTTACAAATGTCAAAATTATGCGAACTAACTCGAAAATCAAAACTGAAAGTTATTGTCCCGAGAAAAAAAAAAAAACTATAGATCCATAAGGGCCGTTTTTTTCAGAAACGACACCAAAGGGTTCGTGTTTTTCTACATCGTCGTGATTGACGGGGTAAACCAAACAAGAGAGGCCGCCGCATGCCTTCTTCGTCCGGTCATCAACGCGTTCAGGGCCCCTTTCTGGAGCGTCTAAAAGAGGTGAGTCAATTGATAATCCGTCGGCCGAACCTCGAGGATGCTCATTGCCATATTTCTTTGCCAACAATCCTAACCAGACCTGGGTTGGCATAACGTAATCATATCTATAATTCATGTCGACCTACAACATCTTGATTTTATTTCCACATCCCAAGTAATTGAATTGCAATGGGAAAGTGTCGAGTCACGTTCGTGTTCTGCAAACAGATCGTGTCCGACATTGGCGGCCCTGGCCCTAGTCTTTCCTCTCCAACGGGTGTAAAAACTATGGTGAATATCATGAAAAACCTAAATTGATACACCCATATTGGTACATTTGTAATAAATTTACCCTCCGTTACAAGAAATTACAAACAAGTACACTTCTAACAAATGGAGATGCTCATCAACTGTCATATGTTATCCAATTTAGAAATTTGACAGTAAAATTTAATAAAAACTAATGCATTGCAAATTTTATCGATTTTGTATTTTTTGAGGGAAATTTATCATAAATGTAATAATTTGAATTTTTTGCAGCATTGACCCTAAAAGTTATGATCCGATACCAATGCATTTCTAAGGAAACGTAGTTAGAAGCATTGCCAAAAGGTGTTGTGTGGGGGCGCACGTACTTTCTCAGCCATCAATCTATAGATTCTAGCGCCGTTCATCATCCCGTCAATCACTGGACCGCTGCCTTACCGACGAAGGAAGTCTTTGAACTTCAACAAGTGCCCCCAATTGCAAGTTACCATCCATCCGCTAGTCAAGGAAGTGACAAAGAAAAAATTGTGGATATCAACTAAATTATAAACTTTTAAATTTTGTCAATTTAGTCCTAAACTTTAGCTCGAAATTTCAATGCAGTTCTTCAAATAATTTTTTTTTCCCAAAAATCATTGACATAGCAATCCAATCATCATTAGACGTTTTACGTGACACGCCGTCACATCTGCGATTTCTAGCGAAAGTTTGTCAAAATAACTACATTGAAATTTCATGCAAAAATTAAGAACTAAATTGGCAACTTTAGAAAGTTCTTGAATAACAAATTTAAAACTGATTAGACAATATTTTTGGAGTGATGATATGCAGGTAATCTAGGACCCATAACTCATTGGTGGATTTGAGGACTGAATAATATATTAGAATGAGGATTTATTTACATGAAAATGAAGGTAAAAGAACCTTTTTTTAAAAAAAATCATAACTAATTGGAAAAATAAAAAAGACCGTACATTGAATGACGAAAAAAAAGATAAATTGGGTCAAAGGACCCAGTCAGCAGTCAACACGGCAAAAACTTCCATGTCTACTTGCGGGATAATTAGCGTTTATTCATCAGTGATTAAATATACCCAGAAATTATGAGAATTCTACTATGGCCCCAGTTCATTGAAAATGATTACAGTTAAGTTCATATGTCTAAGTATTAGAAAATTATTGTTCTAAAATAGCATTCTTAGTAACTAACGACATGAAACCATAAAATGTCCAACATAAAAATTTAAGATACAAAATAGAAGCGAAAAATTATAGTAGATATGCCATAACTTTCATATGCACTCACTTTAATATCAAATATTTTTTTTAACGATCACTTGAGTGATACACGAAAGAAAAAATGAACATTTAAGTGCCTCTAGCAACAAATTCCAGCAAAGAGTCCTACATGGCTCTTTTTACTAAATTTTAAAGTCCAACATGGACAAAAGACAAAAATGTTAGAATACTTAAATAATAAATTGTGCCTTTTATATAATAACTTAAAATTTAAAAATTGTTAGTAGTAGTCTCATAAAATCTCACTTGATATCAAAGTTAGAACTCCCAAGTTCAATTTTTTATAGACTTTGTTTGCCTACCTAATTAAATTTTCATTCCCAATATTAAGCAAAAAGACCAAACTAAATAGCTTAACCTTTCTATAAAGTTGACTAAGGCAAGCGACAGCATCGATTGGCTCCGCCACCTTGGGCCACCTCATCACCGCTTCCCCTTCTATTGAAAGCTCGGCACCAAACCATCAGGCATAGCTAGGGGTAAAATTGGTTCTATGATAGGACCGGATTGATGGGAACTAATCTGGTTTTAGGTTCTAGAGAGAAATGGTTTAGTTCCTAGTTTCGTTTTTGTAGGAACTGAACCGAAATCGGGACTAGGAGCCAAACTAGGAACTAAAATAAAATCCCTAATTTTTCTCCCAAATCGAAACCTAAAGTAATGTTTATATTTTCATATATTGTAATTTATTTCATATATATATTGAGTGAATGTTTTATTTAATCTTTTCTTATATATATAATATGAATGTTTTATTTTATCTTTTCTTATCTATATATATGGATTTTCTTAATGAGGAGATTATCATTGGTATATAAAGTTTGCCAATTGAAGCGTAATGAATATATGTGGTGAGGCTTTTCTAATAATTATTAGTTTAGTTAATAGTTATTTTTAAAATTAAAACTATTACTAAGTGATTAACTATGATTGTTCTTTCTTTTAATTTCACTCTATTAGAATTTGAAACTATCTTTTAGGGATGGTTGAAGACTAAAGTTCTATAATTTAGGTTTTATATTACGTGTTTTGAAACTTTTATTATTTTTTCTCATGTTCATCTTTTATGGATTATTGCTATTGACAAATAGGAAGTATTTCTTTTTGTTGTTGCCTTCAATTTTGTTTTACTTAACTAAAAATGAAACAAAAAAAAGAGCCTATTAGACCCTAGAACCGACCCTAGAATATATAACAAGGTAGGTTCCATGTTCCACATTCCAAAAAATGGGGTGCCTCTACTGATGAGTAAATTCCACGTTCTAAGTGGATTAGGGTTTAGAGAACAAAATGAAATTATCCCCAATTTGTTAATTTAGGGCAAAACCAATGTCGTTTGGCTCTAATGTTGCTCACTTTAATTCTCCAACAAGCCACATTTAGATCGTTTATCATAAAATAATGTCGCATTAGATTTTTTGACAAAGAAACTGCCAATGGCACTTAAGTGCGCTTTTTAAGAGTGGCATTGAAGTAAGACTCGAAAATTTAACATTAAAGTGAAGTTATATGAAAGTTATGACACTTCTTGTACCATTTTTCCTTGGTAAAAAGAAACCACATATTTGCAGACTAACATAAACCTCTTAGACAAGAGAGGTGGTATAACTTTAACATCTCCTCTTGTGTGCAAACTTTGTTGATAACAACATGAGAATTTGACAAACAAGGCTTCATTTGTTAATGTTTATATATCTCTATTTTTCTGTTCTTTTGTTCCTTAGAAAATAAATAGATTCTGTTTAGTGACATTAGTTACTTTTTCTATCCCTCGGAATAGAAAAGTGGCTGGGAATTGGATTTGAAACAAAAAAACAAGTAAAAAAAAGTTACTTCTTGTTCCTAAGAACAATTTCTCGAATAATTTATTTTCTTTCTTTTCTTTTTTCCTTTTTTTCTTCTTCCTCTTCTAACCGGTCCATCAGCCGCCCGGCCACCACTTGACAATTGGCTAGAGGAGGAAGAAGAAGAGACAGAAATATATATTTAGAAATATATATATATATAAATAAATTAAAAAAATTAAAAGAAATTCTACATCACAAAAAACATTTATAGGTCGTACTAAATGCATTCCTGTTCTTTTTTTATTCCCGAAATAGAAATTTTGTACAATTACAAAATGCATTTTTTTTACTCATAAACTATTCTAGGGAATCGAAATGAAAAATTGTTCCCGAGAATAGAAATTTACCAAATGCATCCCAAGGAGCCACACATGCGGAATAAATCAGGGCAAAACCTAGTTTTATATTTAGAATGCTCAAATCAAAATTAGGTTAATAGGTTAAAATGAAGACTTAATATATACAACATGTAGTAGAAACTAAAAGGGAACCGTTTGGTCTAATATTTGAAATTATACACAAGTGAAAAGCCATGCATGTAGGATAAATAGGGGGCAACAACTAGCTTTAATACCACGTTAGTATATCCAAATCAAAAGTTAAGTCATTATACCACGTTAGTATACCCAAATCAAAACTTAAGTCATCTGGTAAAGAGAGTCTGAATGTGTATAAAATAAAACCTTGAGGTCACACATTCAACAGAATCTAAAAGGGAATCCTCTGGTCTAGTATTTGAAATTATTTTTTGTCTGGTCACTTCTTTTCCAAACTCACATAGTGGTTTCTTTGAACTTTCAACCCACTATGGTTGCAAAAGTTTGGAGCAACTTAGTTATAAAGATTTAGGACGACCCCTTAATCATGGTGCTCAAAAAGTCAAACTTTGGGTGGGTTGACCACTGTGAAATTCTCTCTCTCTCTCTCTCTCTCTCTCTCTCTCTCTCTCTCAGACATTAATTATGTTTGGCTATAGTGTGGTTGAACGGAAATTTTGCTTATTTCCAGTCGGCGGGACTTATTAATTCTTCGGCCAAAGTCATGGTCCAATTCATCGCATCCGTCGACTTTGGTCGAAACCGTGTGGAAGAGATTCTCAATCTCGGAAAAAAAGATCAGCTGGACTTTAGTGCCATTGGAAGGACTCGAATGTTCCTCTTTTTCTTTTGCGCGTGGAGCGCAATTGAGTATAAGCTTTATATAATGAAAAAAATTGTGCTGAAAAAGGAATTGTGTAATTTTTATATATCTCTGTGTGTTTTGATGAAGATTACTTGCAACAATTTATAGTCTTTGCAAGATGACCATTGAGGTAATAAGTTATTACAATGTCAATTACAATAAATCAAGATCAATCAAAGACATGCACAATCAATTTACAAGCCCGAGAGACATGATGAAACAAAGAAGATATGAAAATTTCCTGATATCATTAATAGCTTTATAATGGCATATCTTAACTCACGAGTTCTCAAATTCAAAAATAATGCATAAGATCAAGGCCGCACTCGGAATTGAGCAGAGGGACACTCGATGCCCGGAGAAGGGCACGATTCACCTACCTTCGTGAAAAATCAGTCCGATCAACGGTTTGATAGGCCATCTTATAAACTGATTTATGGCTCGACCTAAATTACCTAGAAATTAACATCCTTATACATGCCGGCCACCTTAATGATGCATGAATGTTTCTCACGTCAACGGGCTATCATGCGGCAGAATAAACTAAAAAACCCCTATTTCAGCAATATATGTTTCCTTGTTTTTCCTTGTTTTTCAAGTGTACGTGATTATATCAGATTTGACCAAGTCGACACGAATTGAACACTTAGAAGCAAAAATCACAGTTGGCACAAACCCATTTATTGGCACAAATTCGGAGAAAACCCTCTCATTATAATCATCTGATAGATAAAGAATTATGACACTAATGAGGGCGCGTTTGGTAACGATTCTGTTCCCGGGAATAATTTCTGATTAGAAATGATTAATTTTTATTCTGTTCCCAAGAACAATTTCTAAGCATTTTAAGCCATTTGGTAACTATCCAAAATTTATGATTCTTGAATAGAATTATGTTTGGTACCGTGTTTAAAATTTCTACTCTAAATCATTTTCTTTTCATTTTTAAATAATTTTATTACTTTTTTTTTTTTTTTTCTTCTTTTTTTTTTTTTTCTCTCTCCTATTCTTCTTCTTCAAGTGGCCGATCGTTGGTCCAACAACCGGCCGGACAAGGGCCGGCGACCTCATCGAAGCATCGCCGGCCCTTGGTGAGGCCGACCCTCGTCGACCAAGCCTCGTTGGGGCGGGTAAGGCCTACTTGGCCATCGGCGAGGCTCGGCCTCGCCGGATCACAAGGCTTGTCCAACCCCGCCGAGGCTCAGCCAAATCTGGCGAGGCCAAGCCTCGCCGATGGCTAGGCTTGCCTCCGGTGAGCTCGCCGAACCTCACCCTGGCCGGGCAAGCACGCCGGACCGGTTGCCGGTGACCAACGGTGGTGGGCGGCGGACGGCGGACGGCAACGGATGGCAATTGCGGCAGTGACGGTAGATGAAGAAGAAGAAAAGGGAAGAAGAAAAAGAGAAA
Source organism: Eucalyptus marginata (assembly GCA_014182565.1). NCBI lineage: Eukaryota > Viridiplantae > Streptophyta > Magnoliopsida > Myrtales > Myrtaceae > Eucalyptus > Eucalyptus marginata. The sequence goes on from CM024588.1 coordinate 30,847,877, forward strand.
AGGGAAGAAGAAGAAGAAAATGGTTTGATTCTTAGATTTGTTCCCGGGAACAAGAATCAACTTTTTTTATTCTTGATTTTGTTCCAAATCTACTTCCGGAAACAAAAAAATATAAATTTGTTCCCGAGAACAAAATTTTACCAAACACGATTCTATTCCAAAACTACTCCGGGAACAAAAAATCAAAATCTGGCACTGTTGGGATGGTTACCAAATATGCCCTAAGAAAGCATCAAATAGGCTGAAAAATACGCAAATTATCAAATCGAAATACTTAAAAAAATAGAAAGAAAAAAAAGGGGACTGAGCTCCAAACGAACAAACAGGCTTGGGTTTCTTCTAATCGAACTCGTGCAGTAATCGTGTCGACCTACGTGACACGGTAAACAAACGGTTGCATTCGAGTTCAACCCTTGCGTGGGTGGATTCAGAGGGGCCTGGAGGAGGCTTCGGTTCCTAACTTCTCAAAATCAATTCTTAGGCCTCAGTTTTTGGAAAACTCCTTTACATCCATAAAGTTTGGGCCACCAAATTTTCCAATTTTTCGAAAATTAAGGAAGTCCTTTGGAAACTTATAAAAAAAAAAAAAAAAAAAAAAAACCTCCAACTTCAAAGCTATATCTACAATAATGGTGCTTCTGATTGTGAAATATATGGAATGATAAGTAATTATTAACTTAAGAAATTATCTGCTTTGATACAAATAGCATTCCTGTAACTTTCACTATTACATCGCATTCTATTTTAATAACATTGATCCATTGAAAACTCGCACACTATTTACTTTGTACGAGAGGTCATAAAGGAGATCATTCTAATGTGGTAATGGTCCTAAAAGGTCAAGAGCCAGAGATGTAAGGGAAGAACTCGGATTTTGTCGTATTTAAAAAATTGAGAAAATACAATAAACATGCCTAAAATTCACTCCACGACAACAAAATCGGCCTAATTCCTAAAAGAAAAAATACCATAACTTTAGATTGGTATCAATTCTAACTCGAGCTTATTTCTGTCTCAAATATGCTCATGTTAACTTACCATCCAAAACAATCATTAGTTGTTTGAAAGGGCAATTTCACATGTACATTACCCCCATGTCGGCACTGACGTGGGTTTAAGGCACCAATTTGAAATTTCTCTGTTGCACCAACTTTCTCTGCTCGTCGTCTTCTTCCCACACGGATCCACCAACTTACCTTGGTTTTTGGAGGGCGTTGTAGTTCCTCCGAATCAGTTCAAATCAAGAGAATAAACAGGCGAAGATCTGTCAGCTGGGATTGATTGAGTGAAAACCCAGAAGAGAAAAATAACTTCACCTAGGGCTTCGCATGCAACGACCTCTTACCTCCACGTCAGCCTCCGATGCACTGCTGTGCTATCGACGCGTCCCTCGTATCTGTCTCCTACCCTCCTCAACTCCCAGCCCTGCATCGCCGAAATGGCCTCCATCAATAGCCTCATCGCTCCCGACACCCTATAATCATCGCCAGCGACACCTACCAGGGGCTCACCATGTGCCAGGCCCTCATGGCGGAACATCCGTACGACCCTTCGAACCTGAGCGAGAGGATGAGTCTGATTGTTCTGGTGCGCATGCCCGACAAGTAGGCCTATCAAACTTATCGGTCAGATTGAATGAAGTCCAACTCAAATTGATTCATTTAATCTCTTTTAGACCCAACTCAGCATTCATTTTAAACAACTTTTCTCCTAAAATTATCACCTTTTGATGTGAAATAGGAGTTCAGTTTAGATAATGACGTGGAAGTGAATTCAAGCCTTAAATTGTTATTAATGAGGAAAAGACACTTGTTTGCAAAATAATAGTACAAAGGCTAACATCATCATGATGGTACCAAAACCATATATCTCTCTCGAAGTACGAGGATGGAAAGGGATTTTCGATAAAGCACACGTCATGAGCTAAAGATGCATCTCTTCATCTCTGCAATCGTTTTAGTAATTGAATATTATTTTTTACCCTCTTTAGATTTTGACATATCAGCTATTAGTTAGAGAAAAAACAAATTAGAAAAAGTTGTAAATATTGAGAGAAAAGATGACATACTATTTTACTATCAAACATTAAATCAAACACTTGGTGGTGGCTTAGCATTACGCAAAGTCAAAGGGAGCTATGTGCCCATAACTGAGATTCATCCTTTGAGCGAACTAAGTGCCCATAACGTCTAACAAAATATTCTATCTCCTAATCTAGCATAAGCCATCCCCTACCAAAAAAAGGTCCAATCAATGAGGACCGGGACCTCCAAGAGAGGGTGGGCTTACGAGTGGCGACGTAGGTGGAGTCCTGGTCTCGCCCGGCCGAGTGCTGGCCGAGCAGGTTTGCCCCAAGTCTCGAAGAGATTCACGTCATCTTTGCTCTAAGTCATATTCTTCTAAGTGGGTTGGGTCAGGGTAAAAGATCTAGACCCATTAAAACTCACATTTAATTGGGCTTTACATCTCCAATTCAAAACAACCCATTTTTTTATATTTGACTAATCCATACCTAACTCAATCCGTAACATATTGGTTAAAAAGTGAGTCTTCAACCCATTTTGACATCCCGACCGATAACCAAATAGAGCTTAGCCAAAGGCAAGCATTTGCTGACATACCTGGTGACTTGGGGCAATTAGATCTCCTTCCGTTGCGGAGATGTTTGGGGTTAGCGAGAAAAGTGTGCTCAATGTGAATGACTTGACGTAAATGAGCACAAATATCCGAGGTCGTGACCAAGCGTGCAACCTCCATTAATGGGGGTGCTCGAGCTCAAATTTGGGTCGCGCCACCTTAAATGTCTATCCATGACCTCACTCGCCTCAATCATAGGTGACAACCTCGACTAGTGGAGGTTGACTGTAGCGCACAAAGTGAGAGAAAAGGGAGCTCAATAGCCGTCCGGGCACAAAATGAGTCAGCAAAGCTTGGGCGGTGGCTAATAGAAAAAGCTTTCTGGAGCTTGAAAAACTAGAACCGAAAGTAGGGGCCTCCACTGAACTCGCCAGAGATGATTACGACGACTGCCAACTGCCATGGAGGGTTTGTCGGAGGTCATGGCAAGCTGCCGAAGGTTTGGGTGGCGATGGGTGAGCAGCAGTGAAGTTATGACCGAATAAGTTCGTGCGAAAAAGGGTGATGAACTGAGAAAAAAGTTGTCTTAAATTCACGTCAGCACTAACACGAAGATAATGTACACATGGAATTGCTATGTCGGACACGAACGGCACTATTGAACGACAAGCTAATAATGGCGAATTTGAAACTTGAGTGAAAGCTAGTGATTTTTCTTGAAACAAGAATAAAGTTTGGGTCAGAATTGATAATGGACCTAAAGTTTGAAATGCTTATAACGAATTGGGCCAACAAAATAACTCTAGTTTCAAAACCATGTATTCGCCATGTCAACTCAACTAAGATGACTAAAATACCCTCTCTTCTATAGAAAGAAAAAAATCAGAAAATTACGCAAAACGGCAATTGTTTCGAATAAATTTGTCCACGTCAAATCATCAATCAAGACACAGACGATGGCTAGCAATGACTGGACCATCACATTAGAAATTTCATGCATGATTTAGCTAAGATTGTATTTTCACTCAAAGGCTTTGATCATATTAGTTCAATTGAAAATTTTAGGATTAAATTCAACTATGTACAACAAGTCCTATGACTGATTTGCAACTTTCTAGCCATTTGTGGTCACCCCAGTGGCCGCTCTTCTCACTTAGAAATAGGAATGTGGAGAGTACGATTCCCACCTTCTTAGAGGGGCTAAGGTGGGTACGATGAGTGAGGAAGTAAGATTTAGCAACCTACGCCCAGCACATAGCACACATAGTGACTTATAATAGATATAGGATAGAACCAAACAAAAAATAAAAAGAATTTGCCACTTTCCCAATCAAATTGTGTTTGGCTTAAGGTCTTTCTAGAATCTCCCCTACTAAGTTATAGGGGTAAACGGTTCAAGGTTCTACATGAAAATTGAAACCTATAGGAATAGATTCCTTAATTTTTGGAACATAGAAATTAATCTGCATATTGAGGAACTTGGAACCTACCTATCATAGGTTCTAAGGTCAATTATAGGGTTTACGTAGGTTCAATATGTACTCTTAATTGAATAATTGTAGTGAATTATCAGCTCTAATGACCATTAGTTGCTTCAACCCACTTATCACAACTCATAGTTAGACACACGAAGATTATGAAATATAAACAAAATAAAAATCTCAGTCATAGATATCACCAAAAATAAAAACTCAAATTAGTGATTTTAGATTACACACTCATCATTGAATGCCATAGAATGCCGCAAAATTGCGTGAAGACGTGGAACAAGAAAGACACGAAGACTTATTTTAAGTTCGCGGAACCTATTCATCGAAATAGGTTCTCCATTTTTTGGACCCTAAAACTTACCCTGCATATACTAGAATCTGAGAACCAGACACCACTTTCCATCAGTCCAGTTCTCAGATTTTGGATTCTATCCTGAAACCATACTCATTGCTATGGAGCTATAAATCATTTATTCTTTGACCCGACATAGGAAATGTTTTTGTCATTATTAACTAGGATATTCACGTTATTAACCAGATCGTTGTGCATTTATTTTGTCCATGCGTAAGTTAATAAATACACATGATCATTAGTAGATGCATTGATTGAAAAGCCAAATGGGTCAGACCTGGCGACCTCCATGTCGGATTATTAGTTTGCATTCGTGTTCGACACAACTCACAACCAGTGCTACAACTACAAGTACAAACATTGCAAAGGTAATTTGAAAATCAACTTCAACAGCTTATGAACCCCCTTTCATTTTATCCTTCTCGAGTGCAAGCATTTTTATATTCTTAAGACATTGGAAATACGTACGTTCGCCTCGTATGCAGTCACATTGACTGTTTGATTCAAAGTTGGACATATGTAGAGACGCATGCATGGCCGTATGCATGCTAGCATTTTCTGCAGAAACTTAAAAATGATCATAAAATGTAAAGAAGATTCTACAACGCACGATTTTGAAGCTAGTGAGTAATGACAATAAGCACATAATGAACAAGAATAGGCAAAGAATAAATAACACTGCAACGTGGATTGACCAAACCTCTCTTTCTATTATGAACACAATTATGTTCCCGTTAATTTACATCGGGGAAGAATTAAACAAATAACTTAAAACAAATGGTCAACTCGCGTACTTGTAAATTTGAACTTATCTTACTTACATAAAAAAAATGGAGGGTAAGAAATCAAGATCATAAATAACTGGAGGGCAGAAGGAAAAAAAAAAAGAATCCTCACTTTGTTGCTTCTTCGGCAGTTGTTGAACCAATCCCCACCTGCAACCATGAAGAAGACCCTCCACTGATGTTCACATCCTTGAGTTCGCTCAACTTTGCAAGCTTCACCTTACTCTCTGCTTCATCGTCGACTGCACTGTGAGTTGTTGCGATGTTACTATCATCATTGTAATTATTGTCCATGTTATTATTCTTTTCATTATCATTCTTGTTGCTGTTGAAGTCATTCTCTTCCATGTGCTGATTATTATGTTCGCTCTCTTTAGGATGCAGCCCCAGCCACGACTGCAAGTACATCTCCGCGGACACTCGGGCGAACCGGGCGGTGGGGCTGTTCATCGGGTCACGCTGGTGGTTATCAGATGGCGCCGGGAGGTTCAGGTCGAGTTTCAGGGTGAGAGGGTCGTCGGGGTCAATGAACTTTCCAGGCATCTGCTGGATTTGCTCCATCTGTTCATGCAGGTGTTGCAACTTCGCAAGCGCCGGTGCGTCTGCGGGGTTCGACGTTATCCAGTGGCATCTCTTGTGCCCACCCAGCGCCTGGCCTGAAGAGAAGACCCGGTGGCATATCGAGCACTCGTGCACCTTCGACTTCCTGTTCGAGGTGGACGGCATCGAGGAGCTGAGGCCGTGGTCGAATGGCGAATTCGATGCCATGGACTTCGTCGTGAAGAACTCGTCTTGTGTGATGGCGTCCTCGTCGGGTACCCAGTCGTACGCGTGGTCGACCCTCGCGGCGAAGCACCCCTTGACCTTCTTGTGGCTTGCTCTATGGCCTCCCAATGCTTGGTGGGAATTAAACACTTTCTTGCATGCTTTGCACTCAAAAAGGCCCTGGCCTTTATTGGGGATCACCCCTTTGGCCTTGTCCGTGGTGGGTGGTGATCTGAAGGCGAGAGGAGCAACGAAACTTATCGGCCTCCGGCGCTCCTCGTCCTTGCTAGCGGATGCGCACGACTCCTCTGGCTCTGCCGAAGAAGGATCCACCATGCCATTAGACAACATCATTAGGCAGTTTGCTAGGTCTTCCTCTTCACTTGACGGGCAATTGGAATTAACATTATCAACCTTCACTCTCAAGGACCTTTTTCTTTTAGACCACTTGCACCCCCGCCTCCTTGAGACGCCATCCTTCTCGTCCTCGGATTCTGGGGATGACGAGTACGAGTCGCCGACATCCTCCGAGCCCGCCCCGCACTTACCGTGCTCAAGGAACGACTTCCACGAGGAGAACTCCTTACCGCAGTTCTCGCACGCCCGGCAGCTCTTGAGCCGATTAGGGTTGGCCCGCAGCCCATACATGCGCTTGCTGCTGGGTGGCACGTTGTCCCCGATGTTCTTGTCCTCCCAGTTGCTCCCGGGGTCCTCGTCGTCTGTGTGCCCGCCCTCGTCGCCGATCCCGTGGGCCCTCATGTGCCCTCCGAGGGCCCGTCCGCACATGAAACCCTTCTTGCAGATCTTGCAAAAGTGCTTGAAATTCAGTTGTTGGTCGACAATCAATGCCATCAGGAGAACCCGATCAATCCTAAGTAAAGATGCAAACCAAAAAGAAAAAGGAGGCAAAGGAGAAGAAGAAAAGAAGAAGAAGCGAAACCTAAGAGCAGAAGAAGGGTGATGATGAAGAAGATGACGAGGATGAGGATGGAAGTGTGTGCTGGAAAGAGATGGAAAGGGAGGGCTTTTTTTTTCTGTGGTTAAGATTGAGACAAAGGAAAAGATGGGTTGGAGTTTGTTCTTTGTATAGTGAAAGTGGTTGTGAGGTTGTATGGTGAAGCAACGCCAGTCCTAGTTTTTAGTTGTGGTTGTGTGGACAGAGAGAGAGGGAACAAGAAACGATCGAGAGAAACGAGGTTGTGCTGGGGGAAGAGGGGGAGTTGGTGGTGGTGACAAGTGGAGGAGGGCGAGGGGAGGAGGGGGTGGTGGTGGAGACTTTTTCCACGACCGTGGAGGGGGGTGTTGCTGGAGGTGGCGCCGCCGCAAACGGAGGCGAAAGGATAAGCTGTTCGGGGGGGAGGGGAGCGGGGTTTGCGGCGGACCGCTTGTCCCCAGTCAAAAGAACTAAAAATGGGATAAGTGATGAGGGAGTGAGTTTGAGTTGAGTTTGAGTTGAGTGAGGGAGTTGGTTCTAACCGCCACACACCTATTCATGTCCCTTCCATTCCAAGCCAAGTAAAACTAAAGAGAAATTGAACTCATGCTCCTCCTTGTCTGTCGGTTGGTTCAAGCCGCTTTTCCACAAAAATCAGAAATTAGTAGTAATAATTTTTTTCTCTTTTATTTTCCCTCTAATCTCTCTAAATTGCAAGTGTAAGGACAATTTCTTGTCCTAATTTTGGGTCTCTCTTAGTTACTTTTCTTTTGGTCTCTCTTACTAAATTATCTGTGGTCCACATTGACTCGAGAAGTATAAACGAAAGAGTTCATCTCTTTAATTTTAGGTTTTTACCAATGATAGAGTTGGTGTATGGAATCGGTCAAAATCACTTGGGAGTTAATTTAGGTAAAGCTGATTGCTATATGTCTAGAAGACATGTGATGATGCAATGACACCTTTTGGTATTGTCACCAAAGGGAAGCCACGTGACTTCCGAGTTTTCTGCCCTTCCATTAGTTTTTTTCCAAGTATAGAAAAACCTTGGATCACTAGTGTATGATTTACTTATAATTTTATTAATTAAACAATACTCGTCGATTATGATATAATTTGATATTAGTTATCATTTCTGTTCCAAGAAATTTTCGCAGTTCATCTATACTAGATAAATTTTGTTCCCCAAGCTTAAATCTCCCATCGAAACAGTTGAATAATTTCCAAGAAATTTTATCGAGCCATTCATAATTAAATAAACTGGCCATGCCATCTTCCATAGTTTGATATAAGGGAAGATAACACAAATTATTGTTGAATTTTAATCATGAACTTTTGAATATTTTCATATAATTTAGGAATTATATTAAACATTTACTACTAATTCAGATATTACAGTAAATAAACTGAAAGTTTAGGAATGACATTACACATGAGACCAAAATTCAAAGACTACATTAAACTAATTAAAAGTTGAAAAGTGAGATTGCACATTGGATCAAAATTTATGGGCTTTTTGTGCTATTGTGCCTTTGATGTGACAAGGAAGAAATTCAAAAAAAGTGGTTACAATTTCACCCTAAATTAAAATTACTGGAAAACGACGTGTATTTTATAACTTTAGCATTTCTCCTTATGCAAAAGAACATCAGACAGGGCGATAAAGAAATGAGGCGTGCGCCCCATTACATATATCTATATCTATACCTATTATAAAAGTATGGACAATCAGCCTATTTTCTAGACTTTTTAATTTTTCAATTTTTCCCTGAACACATCTAATATGTGACATTTCGATTCCAACTATGCCATCACCTCATTTAAAGGTCAGCCTGTTTTGTAATTTTCGGTAATGTCTTAAAGGCATCTCGTCTAAATTTTTTCTACTTCCATTTCTAAACTCTCAATAAAACTATTTTGAAACGCTAATCTCAACAAAACTAATGCTAAATCTTGCTAAATACTATTATCAAATACCTCCATTTTTCTTTGCTTTTATTGATCTAATTTGGTTCTTACTTTCCTTATTCTACTTCACTTTAATTGTTCATCATTGTGGCCGTCATTAATTATATACCTCCAAATAACTAAAGAAAAATTAAGCTGAAGCAAACATTTACATAATTTATTTCAGGCATATTAAGATGTGTATTTATTTAAATAAAAAGGGTAAAAAAGAGAAAGTAAATATTTTTACTATGTCAATGAATAATGTAATCTTATAGGTTTTGATTACAGGATTAATCATATCTAACTATCTTTTTTATTAACTTTTTACTTACCTAATTTTGATCTTAGTTTCTTTGTTCAATTTCACTTCACTTGCCTTTTTCCTGTTCATGATCATCGCCCTCATGAGTTCCATTCATCGTAATAACAAATAAAAATTAACGTAAGTTATCGGAAAATTCTTATAATATATAATTCAATAATTAAAAATAGAAAAAAAGAGGAAATATATATCATTACTGTATATCAATAATTGAATCAAATATATTGTAGTTTATAGTGAAATTCAATTTGTTTAATCCTATTCAAGTATTTTAAAGTTAAAGTCAGGATAAGAGTATTTAAATTTGAATTGACCCACTTCTTAGTAAATATTATGCATGTTAGTCTTATTAATAAATTTTATTTATCCAATTACATTTGGAATCAATATTATTTTTGTATCTATTATATTATAGTTAAAAGTCAGATGTAAGATAACATTCACTCTTGTGCTTACCATGCGGCACTTAATATTTACTTCTACGATTGTTACTTGGCAAGTCACGACATGTAATTGTGCCGCATACCCCATATTCAACCAATTCGTAATAGTTCAATGATTTGTCATCCTCAGACTTCTGTAACTTATTAAATATGAATGCATTCTTAAATGTATCCGACCAACAAAATAGTTAAAGATAAAGTATCTTAAAATAAGTTTTTATTATCCTTTGCAAACATTTATCTCTTTGAACTTATCTCCATGATTTTAAGTATGAAGGGAAAAACAAATAAAAATAAAGTATCTTGAAATATATACTTTATGCATACAAATTTCAAATAAAGTCAACAAGGGATATATATATCTCATTATATAATCCTAAGTAGAAGAGGAAACCGTCTAAGTTTCTCCATTTAGTGTGCCATTTCCACATGCTTCTCCTCCTTTGTGTACAATATTTTGTGACCTAGTGCACTGATACTCCAAGCTGTATGCTTCTTATTATGTATCATTAAAGAAAGGTTAGTCATGACTGATCAAGCACTCTTACAAATGGTGTGACATAAGCACTAAAATGATCATTTTCACATATGTCTGTGTCATGACGTTTGTATCCGTTTGTGTCATTTCGTTTAAGACTCATCCTAAAACTTACCCTACTATGCAAGTTCATTTTTGTTAGTAGTAGGAGGGACGAAAACTATAATACACAAGATATGAAAAGTTATTGAACATCGTTTTCTTTAAAATTTATGTTTGGGAATATATGAAAAATCGGAGGAATTAAAGTGGGGTAGAATATAGAGAATGTATTTAAATTTTGAAAAATTAGAACGTACATTGCCGGCGAAAAGTAAACATTATCCAAACGGAGTTATCTATCCTTAATTTGAGCGAGAGACTGTATTATACAACACTCAAATCAAGGGTGGATTACACTGTTTGTATTAATTTTTTTACACCAACTGTATGCTATAATATATACTGAAATTTTGTGAGAATGGGATGAAGGGGAAACTTTGAATTTGTGGGGGTTTCTCTAGGCATTTTCTTTCCTTGATGCTCCCAAACAAAGCCTAAACATATGATAAAAATCCGTGATATTATTGATAGAGTCTAAAATGATTTCATCGTGTGTTTACATAAATCGTATTATAAATAATAAAACTTGCATAATACAACAGGGCCGTTTCAATTGAATGATTTTATAAAAATACAGCTTTTGTAGTAATTGAATTTCATAGCTATTTTCTCTAGATTTGAAAGAAATTGCAAATAAATATATTCGCAAATATGATATTAAATAATCATTTTTGGCTTATCACTAATAATTGAGAGGTTACATCATTAAATGACAAAGGAAAAGATATCAAAGTAAAATAAAAAATGAAAATAGTTTTACCAAAGTATAAGTAGAGATGTGTTTATTCGTACATAACTTGATTTACTTCTAAAAATAAAAATAAAAATAAAAGTAATCTTTGTCAAATTCAGCAAAAGTCCAAGATACGAAAATTTCTATTGAAAAAGACACTGTTCATCAATACTTTCCGGCCTAGACTTCTCAGATGATCGTCAAAGAGTTGAGATTTCACGATGGCGGGACCCGAGAACTTCAAGTTGGTCTTAAGCGTTGTGATTAGCCAGTAATCTCCGGATTAAGCAAAGTCATTTGCTTCCGTCAGTGCCACTGGTTTTAGTCTTTAATCGGTCGCTCATCATTCGCTTGCTTCGGATCAAAGCATTCGAGTAAACCTACCCCCACTCGCTTAATTAAGGAGCGACAGGGATTAATTGAGGAGAGAAGTGAGGCAACGACTGCCAAAAGCAAGAAGCCCTTTTGCTTCGCTACATGTCGCATTCGCGATTTGTTTTTTTTTTTTTTTCCCGATGTACCGACTAGGTGTGAATCCACTGCACACCACAACCTTATATAGAGTCGTTAAAATGGATTATAAATACATCTTTTAACCCATATTGGAAAGGCTAAATTGCTATATGATTCAGTTATATTTAGTAAATGGGTCATAAATGAATTTAGAATTATAAAACCCAAAATAAAATGAGTGTTAGATGGGTTTGCAGCTTATTTAGACGTAACTCACCTTTATGACTATATTTTCAATCTGTCTCGCCCTCACTCGATCTTGTGCTCACTCCCTCTGCACTTTCACCTCCGTTTTAGTATAAATTTTCTTAGAATGAGTTAAATATGAAAATATTTTAACAATATAGGTCGGGTCGGATATGAGTTTAGTCAATATGGGTCACTAGTTTATATTGCATATAAATGAGTTAAATGGGTTAATTTCAATTGGATCATTTTCAATCCGACCAACCTATTTGACAGGTCTAATCATAAATCACATGAGTACATGTTGGGTCCATCAAAATCAATGGCTTTAAATACACGGGGCTCGCACGTATCCAATACATCTCAAATGTTTCTTTCCCCCATTTTGAAGAAAAACTTGCGAGTTTCTGAATTTACTAATCTGAATCTTAGTCGTTAGTTATGTGGACCCCTTTGTGAGGCCCACCTTAAATCCGTATGACCAACTATCATGATCAATCTCATCTAGTGAGTGATCAAGACAAAATCTCCCTTACTTTTAAGATAATACTGATCGGGCAACTATTTCAAGGCCAATCTCATTTGGATTTAGGTTTCCCTCGATTGATCTCCATCGTTGATCATGTGGATCCCATATGGATTTAATGTGAACAAATCATATGATCAACGGTAAAGATAAACCCGAATAAGTGGACCTTGATATGTACAAGTATTTTCTGTATTTGTATTTATTTGTTTTTATTTTTTTGTATTTATTTGGGGCCTGATTTGTAATTTATTTATTTGTGACCTGACCGCACGTCATTCCAGAAAGTGAGACCGTTTGAGACTAAGTTTTCATGTCCATAAAAGTTGTCCCCACTGAAATTTGACTTTCTTTCATTAATTTATACTAAAATATTGACCCAAAAGTTATCGCGGGAACAAAAAATAATTTAACAATCACAACAATATCAATTTGTTTAATACATTGAAAAGTTGATATTGTAGCTTATGTAAATCATTTTATAATTTTTCAACATTTGTAGCGCCTCAATAAATTTCAGTGGATCTAAATACATTTTTAAAGTACAAGTTTAGACGATTTTACATTCTTTTTTTAATATATTTTCCCTTTAATCAACCAATGATAGATTATGTTTATATGTAAGAATGTGTGACAAATTTAGAGTTGGGAGATTTATTAAAATGATTAATTCGAGGAATATCCATGTTTTGTCACAATAATCCCAAGGATAATAAACGATATCCTATGTTAACTTTAAAGGTTTCGATGAGTCAATTAGTTTAAAAATATTTAAGAAACTATTGTCTCACTTGTAAATAGTGAATTCACGATAATGTAGCAGCAGTATTCACATGCAATCATTGTCATTAGAATTTTGAAGTTATGTGTCAATAGTGTAAATTAATTTTTTTAGGAATTTAAATAGAAATTTTGAACTTATAAATTATTAATATCAAAGTTCGTAACTGCACTGCAAGTTACATGACATTGTGATCATGAAAATATTTTATAGGAAGAAGAATGATAGAATATAACTTGAAAAATAATGTAACGCAAATTTAATTAAAAAAAAAAAAAAAAAAAAAAAAAAAAAAAAAAAAACAAAACAAAGTGATAGAAAGGAGGAGGAAAGCATGGGATTGAAGTGAAAGTCAATATAAATTAGTGAAATGAAATTTAAAAGGGGAAAAAACGAAGAAAGGAGGGAGGATATGAAATGTGTGATATGTCCTCCTTAAAATCTCTCTTGATATATGGATTATATAAATAGATATATATATATATATATATATATATATATATATATTTTTCCTAAAGCTACATTAGTAATGAAAAATTCAAAACACAAGGAAGAAGAATTTGAAAAAATAAAAAGAGATTAAAAAAAAAAAGTGAGGGGCAATAGGTAATGAAAGAGGGTGACCCTCTTTCCCGAAGGAGAGTTTATTAATTTTCTTTAGAAAAAGTAAGAAAAAAATCACAAACCTATTGTATTGATATCAATTTAGTCAAAAAAAAATAATTGAACCAATTTAATCCTAAACATTTTCACATTGATAATAATTCAGTCCATCAAGACATTTAGTTCCGAAATTGCTAACATGAATGTCGGCGGTCTTACATGGTACGGCCGATGCCGACGTTGATAAATTTTATAACTTTTAAATATTTTTCATAACTTTTTATCTTTTTTCTATTTTCTTTTCTTTCTTTTTCCCTTTTTCTATATAGTATTTTTTGGCAAGATTGCCAACTAACCATCACCAGCCACAAACGAGGGTCGGCGAGCCTCACTTGGTCTAGGCAAGGGCCTCTACGCCCTCACTGACCACCAGTGAGGGTCGCGACGCCCTTGCCTAAATTTGGGGAAGGGTGCAAAGGTCCTTCCCCAAACCAGCCTATGGTCGACGACCTCATTAGCTAAAGGGTGAAGAAAAAGAAAGAAAATAAAAATTCCATATCAGCGTCGATCATATCACTCAAGATCATTGGAATCCATATTAGCAATTTCTAGCTTAAATTGGCCAGAAAAATGCAAAATAGTTTAAAACTAAATTTATCCATTTGAAAGGTTTATGACTGAATTAGTACCAATGCAACAGGTTTAAAATATTTTTAGTACTTTTCCCTAATTTTTTCATTGGCAACATACCCATGCTTTGCTGTGTGCAATCATTTTACGTTAGCATATTCCATTTGATTTTATTTTTAAGCTATTGCATATATGTGATAACATCACTTGAATTAGAGAAACGGAATAAACTAAGTCATTTCTTAGAAGTCCTAAAGTAGAAAATATATGTATAGTATCATTTACATTTACTCAATTATACTTGTAAATCAATCGACTCCCCAGGACAGTAGTAGTCTATACCGCTCCCCCCTCACTTTCCATTCTCTCTCCATTGTCTTCTTCAACTTTCGGCCATGGGGGAGGGTCCTTTCCTTCCTCTATTGTTATTTTTGTTCTTTTCTTGTTTCTTCTTCTCTCTCAATCTAGATTTAGGAGCTTTTTTATTTATTTATTTATTTATTTTCAGATCTAAGAGTTTACACTCCCTCAATCTAGTTCTAGATCTACGAACTATCCTCTCCCGATCTAAATTTGGGAGTTCAATAAATATGTTTTCAAGAATTCAGTTCAAGTGCTTTGTTTGTGCACAAGTCATCTACCTTCAATGTCAATGATAATTGTAGGTTGAGCCATAGAGATTTGCTCTCCCAAATATTATATCAATGTCCATTCAACTTGTTTTGGTTGTCTTTATATGACAATAGTGTAGAGAAAGCCAAATCTAGGCGCTCAATGCTTGGCAACGGCATAGTAATTAGAGAAGGAATTTCACTGACAAAGATATGAAGTCTAGCAATTGGCCACATATCTATGTATGCTTAATCGTGCCGGTGCTCTATTAATCCCCCTTATTTTTTGGATTTGGCTTTGTCTTGCAATATTATGGACTACACTCTACTTCAATTTGCTTAGCTATGAAGTTCATATATTTCTCATGTATTCTTTTAAGTAATTAATATAATTTTTTCCTATCAAAAAAATATATATGCGTGTATTATATATAGCGGATTAGACGTAGAAATCCAAAAAATAAATATAACAAAACATAAGAATGCGATGCCAATTGGGTTAGGATGTTAATTCCTCTATGAGATTATGGAGGTAAAGAGATATTAATGTAGATGAATATTGAACCAATCTAGTGGGCCCAAGGAACTTTGGGCGGTTAACTTAAAAAAGAGTCTGTTTAGCCAAAAAAAAAAGTGTGGAAAAAGTCCTCCCCATCGACATTTTGCTGGAATCCAGAATCTAGCAATGGTTTGAAAAAAAAAAAATGTGACAATTTGCATAAAATTCAAAGAAAAATAAGGAAACCTAAGCTCCTTTTGTTCAGTAAAAAATAAATGATTGAAAAATATTTTTCTAAAATCAACCTTTTTTTCACTTACCAAAATGAATTAGTAAAAATTATTCTCATTATTTACAAAAAATCTTAGGTACAAAGTGTTATCAATAATGATAACATTTTTCATATAATAACATTTTCATATACTAATTATTTTAAATGTTACATGCTATCATTTTAAAAATATATTTTTCGAATTATTCATTTTTCGCAAAACAAATAGAACTCTAGCGTACAAAGAATAAACATTGAAATCCAAAGGCCTCATAGCACTAAAATAAAAAACCAATTAACCTAGAATCAAAGTAGTTGCCTTGAACAAAAGGCTATGTTTGGTCATCTAGATATCTAATAAAGATAACCCTAGACAAGGTAGGATATGAAATCAAGAGATTTTGCTTTATCCTATGAACTGTTTGGTGATTATAGTAGTAAAGTCAAATATATTCACATCATATCATATTTTTTTTAATATAAATGATATATTAGTATAAATGAACAAAAAATTTTACAAATAGAGATTGTAAAAATCTTTCAATACTCTTGTCTACTTTATTTTTATTTACTTTATTTATTTTATTTTCCTCTCTTTTTTCAATTTATTTCTTTTTTATTTCTTTCTTCCCCTTCCATCATTCTCTAATAAAATTTGATTAAATAATAAGCAGTACTAATATACCTAAAATACTAAAATACCTAAAATATGCAATAAATATATATTTATATATTGAAATTATATTATAAAATAGAATTGAATTTGAATATATAAATAAAAATAACATTAAATTAAAATGACCAAATTTTTATTTTTTGTATTTTGAATTTTTTATATTAGAATTAAAACATTATTTATATTGAAATATAATTTTAATTTTGTTAATTCAAGAAGTTTGTTATTCGAGAAAAATAACTTTCCTATTATGGATGTCGAAAATCATATCCACATTTATCCCACCTCCCCATGGAATAATTTTATCCGGTCTATATTTCTATTATATCTGATTTTATCCTATTTTGAGTAGGCACAAACGTAAGATAAGATCAATTTTATCCTATCCTAAATTTTATCTTGACTGCCAAACGTAGCTTTTTTTTTGGTCGGACTGCCAAACGTAGCTTAAGGAGTTGGAATGGGGTTGTGGCTAGCTCTAGATAATAAATAATACGACTCGGTCTCTACAGCCCAAATTATGAGGCAACTTGCTTTCACTTCTTTAATTTGTATTTCCCGATCCTTTCATGAACTATAAGTTACCATTTATTTGGATCATATTTTCAAAGAGAGCTGCAATGTAGTCTGATTAACTACTAATGGACTGCCACAAGGGAAAACAAAATATTAAGCTAAAAGTTCATGGCCGATCAATAAGTCTTGCCTAGCTTCCGTCCTGCCGGGATGACGTTCTCGGCTACCACGACCGTATGGGACTCCATGGTGGTGAGCTTGATGGACAACAGAGCCTGTAGAGCCAAGCCGGAGTTGAGCTCGACTAAATTGGCAAGAAAACTGCTTATTAAAAAAAATTATAAATTATAAAAATTGTCCATGCCACGTAAGAGATTTCCGATTATGCTTTATTTCTATTGTTCTGGGAATTCTTCTCAAATACTTGGACCCGATTGAAAAAAATGAGATCACTTCTTATGGACTCATTGAGAATGATTCCGATCTAGTTCGTGGCTATTTAAAGTAGAAGGCGCTATGGTGGAATCCTTGCGGACAGAAAAAGACTAAAGTCAATTTGATAATAATCAAGAAAAAAAAATCCCAGCAGTAGGGAAATCCTATATCACCGCCACTAACTTAGTGAGAAAAAAAAAACCAGCTCAAACTTCCTTCTTGCATAAGTGCTCCTCCGAAAGCACACACTAGAATCACCCTTTTTTTATCTCAAAAGATAGGATGTCCTAACCATCCAATAGCTACTTTAAAAAAAAAAAAAAAAAACCATCCAATAGCTATTCCATCCCCGCAGTCCATTGAACCCGTTCTGAATGATCCCCCTTTACCAGATTATTACTAATATAATCATAAAAAACTAATTTGTTAAGAATCTTAGATGAAGCTTATGATAAACTTTGATTTTTTAGCCAGCACCAATTCTTTGATATATTTCTTGCTGGAAATATCCATGATCTCATTGATAACTAGTGGGACTGTAGTCTCTACGAAAGTTGCCTTTATTGCCAACAACTTTTGGGCCCTTACGTAAGCATTATATTGCCCCTAATTTTTATGAAATACACATAAAAAATTTCCATTAATGAAAAATATTAATCCATTGGAAAATCAAAACCCTCTTTGGAATTTTCTTTAATCATCTTTCTCCAAGTAAGAGGGGAAAAGTAATAAACTTGAATTCGCCACAACTATTCAAAATTTTAGTTAAAGACTAGATTTGTTTACCTAGCCTGGGTCTTTAGGGTATGCTATGTCTTTTTTAAAATGACTAAAATGTCATACCTACCGGCAGGCTTTATCCACACGAAACTTTGGGGAGAGTAGACTAGGCCAGTCCATTTTATCATCCCACCACTCACCCAAGCAAGCTCAGGAGTTCAAGTGCTACAAATTAGCTGCTTAAAGCCCGATCATGGCAAATCGTTAAAAAAATTTATGACTAAATTGGCAAACCATAAAAGAAGGTTTATGATTAAATTGATACGATGAAATATTTAAAATTAAATTGACAACAATTGAAAAGTTCACAACCGAACCAATCGATGTACGGAAATTAGGAAAAAGAAGAGTTTTTTTCTAAGCTGAGATAGTGACCGCTTTGACTTTTGTGTGAGGCATTGTTTTTTGGTAAATAGCATTTGCAATGGGGAGACTCTTCCGCGTAGGATGTGCCGCCCGGGGGAAATTCCGTCAACGACAAAAACGAAGCAGTCGCCCAATGTCTTCGTGGACCGACCACAACGCGGGGGCCCGTTCCGACGGTTGGGAGTGGGCACGGCCGACCACCTAGCAGCTGAAACGTATCTTCACCGCTAGATCTTGGTGGGATTTCATGATGGCGGCATGTCCAATGTCCATGAGTAGGTATGTCGGCACTCAATCTAATAAACAGAATAGAAATTAGGGCTCCTTTGCTTTGCGAGATTTTTTCTTCTTCTTCTCGTTTCTATTTTCGTTTGGAAACGGTAAAAAAAGGTTCTGTGTAGGATTTTGCAGGATATCTCATGGGTCTTTAGGTGGTCGGACCAAAAATGTTAGGATCAAATCGGAAAACTAGAACCAAACCAAACCGAATTGAATTTTTATGCATTTTTGGTTTGGTTCGACTTTCAGTTCAGATAATGAAAAAATAACCATTTTTTATTTCCGGTTTGATTATTGAAAATTGCCCCTTTCTCTTAATAATATAATGGGATAATGGCATAAATATTAATCCATAAAATTTTAAATTATTCAATGTAATCTTTGAACTTTAACCCAATATGTAACATAGTTCTTGAACTTTTACTCCTAAAATTTTGGTGCATGTTCAATATAGTTTATAAACTTATGAAAATGTTTAATGTAGTTCCTACTCTTGATCAAATTAAAATTTTAGGAATCACATTAAATATTTTCATACAGTTTAAAGACTGTATTGAACATGTACCGAAATTTTAGAAACTACATTAAATAAATTAAAATTTTATGGACCACATTGCACGATGGGCTAAAGTTCATGGACCATTTTGAACAAATTAAAAATTTAGATACTAAATTACATATTGGACTAAAGTTCATGAGCTATTTGTCATTTTCCTATTATAATTTGCACGATCTCTATTCTTTGTCACTAAACCTCTTCTTAATATTACAAAATAAGAAAATCGAACCAAACTAAATCTTTGGTTCGGGCTGCGATTCAATTCATAGCTAATGCACGTCCAAACAATTCGGTTCAGATTTTCCAAAAAACCCAAACAGTTAACACCCCTCGGAACCTCCGAGCGATCGGGTTTCTACCCTCGCACCGTTGGATCATCGAAATTGCTCGATTAAAAGTTTGATGGGTAATTTCTACGCGAGCCCACTGTTCATAAAAATGCTATGTAAGCTCCCTTCACCAGTTTTGCTCAAATGACTCGGACCAGTCGGAGTAAGATATTCAGCTTAGGCCCAAGGCCGTGAAGTGGGCTTGCCAAAGTATGTGAACATGGTATGAAACCGTATGACTGCCGCATGCACTCGAGAAGCCCAAGGGAAAATTAATGAAAAATTAGGGTAGGTTCGCACCAAGGAAAATCATTCTTCAACTTTTCAATATTTAGATGATGGAAAATTAATCGATCTATTGAAAACACTTTTTGTTGACCGAAAACAATAAATTTAGATTGGAGAAATACGACTTCCCTTTATAACGTAAATATGTAATGTTGAAATTTAATCGACGACGCAAATCTGGAAACTACAGTTAAAAGATACACCGGAGTTTAAACACAAATTTGAAACTATAACTACAGTGCAAGAATTAAAAGATACACATGTTTGTTTTGTTTGTGTGTAGGGGGCTTCCATTAGTTGAGCATCAGTATTTATAGTGCTTATGACATATTTGCTCAAAAGCAGTTCTTCTGTAGTTTTAGCCATGTCTCCATATCTGTGAGAATCTCAATCCCATGTTCTCGTGATGTTAGGATCTTATTTTCAAGGGTTACTCCTTAAAAATGGCACCTTGATATTCCGCTTTTATCTCTTCTTCATGATATGCTAGCCTTTATCACTCTTTCTATGAGTGATTTCAAATTAAAATATTATAACTATTTCCTAGCACCCTTCAGACATTCAGTCTTCGTCACGTAACTCGATCAGTAACTTATCATTCATTTTTCATCAGTATCCTTACCGATTAGTCTTGCTATGACAATTGGCATTAACAACTAATTTATGGTCATCGATGTATATTAATATCGATCACTCTTTCGATCACCAATAATGACTCACATATAAAGTATTAATAACCAATTATCATATACCCACGTGTTTACTCTTGTCGACGACCTAGTTAAGTTTTGATGCAAACACAAAAGCACTAGCTTTTCATCATCCAAGTATCAAAAAGTTAGACAGCAATTCTTTTTAAATAGTTTTCTTTCAAACAAATGGATATTTATTGAAAAGGAAGATAAAATGTGGCCTTGTGTATGAGAGGAGTTATTGTATGCACTAGGTTCCATTGACTTGCAATGCCTACTCCATCCGGTATGGTGGGACCCACCAAACTCGGAAATAGATTCACCACATCCAACATTGCAGATAGACCGGTGCATGTGTCGTAAGGGTATGCAAAAGAATCAGAAACCACCCGAACTATCCAGAATTAGACCAAACCACCCAAGAACAATAGTTCCTAAAAGGAATCGATGGGTACGGTCCGATTCCCAATTCCAGTGTGGAACCGCCCACCCTTATCGAACCAATAATTTATATAATATATTTTAATTTTTAATTTAAAAATGAAAAATCCTAAACTCCTAGGTCACTTGCTAGTATTTAAGTTAAATAGTTGTCTACTTTTGCCCACTTATAACAAGTTTGGTGAGTGTGCTCTCTTGCTTACAACACTTCCTAACATACTAATATTGTTGGTTCATTAGCTCCAATTGGAAGTGTCTTTAATAAGGTGATTTCATTGTGTAATTCTTTGTTATATATTATAGTCCTAACACGTGAAGCTTGGTAGGACTGATTCTATTGGTCCACCCGAGACGAACCGGACTGACGATCCGGTTCTAGGGTGGATTTATGAAATCAATGGACGGTTTCTAATTTCAATTTTTCGGAATCAATCTTTAGTGGGCGGTTATGAATCACCCATCTGGACTATGCTCTTGTATTGGGTCCATGCCATAGTTTATCACCACACCATTTACTAATCTTCCAAAATAACATCGAAAAAAGAAAGAAACAAGTGATTTCCTCTGAATCCTAGAACGATGTCTGCAACCCGAAAAATAAAATAAAATAATATGAAATGATGAATGGACAAGCTTTTATGGGAAAAAAGAAAGAGATGATAGATCATCCAATCATTGGGATATTTATCAACACGAGGCAGGAATGATCACGAGTAGAGACTGCATTGCCGAGGAATCTTAACATTTGGACCGTCGAAATGTTTCATGGCCATCGATGACCACCGCCAGCAAAAAGAGAGAAAAATCTACATTAAATATCTCCTAATCTTCTGGACGGAAATCATGATATTGTCTGCGTAAATCTTCATTATTACTTTCTCTATGTGGTCCCGTGGACCAGCAGAACAACAAGAGAAAGAGAAGCGATCGAGTTTTTAGTTCTGGCTTCTCTCCTTCGATCTCCCTCGATCACATCTTGACCTAGCAATGCGAGTATCGCGGTACCTGGAGTCCTGTCCTAGTCAAGGGTGTCCGGCGAGGAGCTGGGCGGTTGGGGACCGCCGATGCACGATGTACACCTTATTATACCACACTCGACGGAGAGAGAGAGAGAGAGAGATGTTGCTTGTCTCAAATGAGATCGACCACCGGTGGAAACGGTGCCAGCAACTATGTTGACAACTGATGTAGTCAGGGATGTTGATGGAGATGCTACAATGCTCCATCTTGCTTTGTTTTCTACTTTCTTTAAGCATTCATTTAATAACTTAAATTTTTAGAATATTCCAATGCAATCCTACAACGAATGGAAAACTAAGAATGACTTCGACAGTGAGTAATAATGGGAGGGATAATTGTCCAAAAAGTCCTAAAGTTATTATGTGACGAGTAATTTAGTTTTAAATTTTTAAATTGTGTCAATTTAGTCCTAAACTTATTTTACGATGGCTACTTTAGTTTTATCAATTTAGTTTTAAACATTTTGATAATTTGTCGATTTAGTATAAATCTTTTAGTAATTACATTGTAGCTGTTTTGGTCTAAAATCGCTGACGGGTCCAATCAGCGCTAACCGTCTTACATGGCGGAGGAAATAGGGGGAAAAAGAAAGAAGAAAGAGAAAGAGGAAAAAGATTCAGAAAATTTTTATAAAATTTTAAAAAAAAAATTATCTATGTCAACATAATTGTGCCATATAGTAAGGTTAAGAACTAAATTAATAAATCGTCAAATGGTTTAGAGCTAAATAAGTATAATTGAATAAATTTATAATTAAACTGATAAAATTAAAAAATTCATTACTGCAATAACGCCTATTTATAGGTTTATGAATTTTTTTAATAACTTTGCCTTCTTGAGAAGGTCAAATCATGATTCCCTACAGGTTTCCCGTGTTACATGATTGGTATCTACAAGAGCTATGATAACCAGAAAAGTTTTGGCATAACCAGCCAAAAAAGAATGACGCACCCAATGGGGTTGCGCGGTCTTCAAAATAATTGAACACAAAAAAGAGATCGGGAAAAAAAAGGAAGGAAAATTTGTTTATGGAGACGGGCAACATATTAATTAGGGAGGTGCTTGTTTATGAAGTAATATTATGACTTTATCAATATAAAGGGTATTTATTTTTCTTTAAAAAAAAAGTTTTAAGAGAAAGATCATGTTAGGCCTTTTGATCATATCAACGGACAATCACAGTACGAGCTTTTCCATTTCAACCTCACAAATTGGGAAGACAAAATTCTTAGATAAGAAGGCGTGACTCGGATCTTCCATCAAAACTTTGTGGCGCTTCATGCCATGTGGAATATCTTCCGGTGAAAAAATGTATATCTTCGTAGCCCGCAAAATTATTCCGTCCACTTGTATAGAATAAAGTGAAGTTCAAGAAATAGACGGATGGACGATATTATGATTTTTGAACATGTCATTTTTTTTATTGGCTCTCCGAAAATTTTTAGATATGCACTTCGTAGGAGAACAAACTTGAAGGAGGACTCCACAAATCACCTTGAAAACGGTGCTTCATTGGCCTTTCTCCAAGCTACAATGAACCGTGACTTTTTAAGATGATCGTAGTTAAATTTATGAAAGTTCCAAAATAAAATCAAAATAAAGACAAGAACTCTGAGATTCACAAAAAGGGATAATTACACAAATATGGTCACCAGATTTTTAATTAGTTCGATGCAATCCCTGAATATTAGTTTAATGTGCAATCCAGTCCATGACCTTTTAATTTGTTTAATACGACCCGTAAAGTTTTGATATTTGTTCAATATAATCTCTAAATAATATAAAAATATTCAATATTGTCATTTCATTAAATTAAGTTCAGGAATAACCTTGATATTTTCATCTAACCCAAGTATTGAATTGAACATATATAAAAAAACTCGATGATTATATTAAATAAATTAAAAAATTAATTATTATATTATATATTGAACTAAAATTAAAAAATGAAGTTGTACGTTTGTATTGTTTTCCTTTCCCAAAACCGTCGATATTAAGACGAGCAAAGTATGTGGTGAGAATCGCGTCCAAGCGTTCCTCTCGCCTTCCAATTACTGACCACGCTTATCTTCTCCGCGCAATCACATCATAGTTTCCATCACGAGAGTGATTGGTGAGAAATACTTTTTGGGTTTCTTTGGGAAATACAATATATAAGCAGTAATCAACTGCAATTCTTAACAGGATCTCCATTTAATTCTCAATTCATGATAATAATATTGCCCTAGCGGTATCAAAGGGATCAAGAATTTATCTAAAGATAATGTGTTTATTTCGTGAAAAATAAATAATATAAAAATATTTGTCGTTCATACATGTTTGTAAATAATATAAAAAGTGATAATATTTTGAAAAATGTTTTTTCATAACATGAGCTTTTCACGAATCAAATGGACTCTAAATATATCTTGATGAATAGGCATATATCACCATGCATCATATATTCATAAAAATAAAATAAAAATTATACCTCTATTTTTTTTATGAAAAATATTTTCCAAGATAACATTTTCCCTAAAAAAAAAAAATGAGTCAATAAAAAACCTATGCTTAAATTTAGGAAAACAGTTTCTTCTTTAATAACTCAGAAATTATTTTTCAAAATATAATTAGGTATCAATGCTTGACCCGAAACTCTACACTTGGGCATAAAAACCCGAACACTAGTTCCCATATCCCTAGCGTTCACAACCAGTTCTCTAACACTCAAGTCCATCAAAGCCGAGCTTGTGACCCCAATGCCCATGACAGGACCCCAATGCACAACTTGAATCTCTGGTGCTTGTGCCTAGGCCACCAACACTCGCACCCAAATCCATCAATGCCGGGCCCAAAGCCCCGCCACCTGGGGTCCACACAGGTCGAGCACGGGATCTTAGTACAAGACCTCGAATCCCCAACACCGGGGCCAAATCCACAAAGGTCATGCCTAGGTCCACAATGGTTTACCCAAATCCATCAAAGTTAGGCTCGCAACCCCAATGCCCCCACGCTCAGGACCATCAAAGTCCAGCACGGGATGAAGGTGCCTATGCCTCAATCCCCAATGCTCGGGTCAAGGTCCATCGTAGTTAGACTCGGGACTTTAGTGCCAATATTTGGTTTTGAGTTGCCTATGCACAAATTACCAACGTTTGGATAGTAAGTGTCTATTTAAGAAAATTAAATTAGATTTTCCATATCAAATTATGGAAAATATTTTCTATTTCATTTTTAAGTTTTAGCCAAAATTTTGAAAATATTGTCATTTTTCTAAAAAAATATATATTTTTCAAAAATATCAATTTTTTCATTAAACAAACAGAGCCTTACTCTATAGAAAATCTAGAACACCCGGCGAGCTTTTGTTGTAATGGCATTTTCAGGTTTGACCTTTACTTTTGCATAATCCACCGGCAACACGTGCACTTCGATTATAACTTCTGAAAAATTCACAACACTTAAATTTGGATACGTCAATTCACTTTTAATTTTTTCCATAATTTTCTAAAAGTTGAATAATGATTTGAGTGTTGGATGAAAAGCCAAAGAAAAAGGCTTTTTGCTCTTTTGTCAAAGTGTAGACAAACAAGTCATAAATCAGTAACTGGATTTGACTTAAAAAGATTAAGCATCCATTCTACCTTTATAGCTAAAATGGATATTATATATTTTTATTCTCAACAGAATATAAAAAACGTCGGATGTCGAATAAAATCCAAACTCCAAACGCTAAAAGCAGAATCTCATAATGAGCATAAAAATTCGAAGTCACTTCTATTCGCTGCTATATTTGTAGGAGGAGAGGTAAAAACTTACCATATAATGCCTAGTTCTTTAATATTTTAGTAAAATCTATACATCTAGAGTGTATTAACGCCACCACCATATTGACCTACTTATTTTTTCTTCCTTCTAACATTTCATATGAATTTTATCCCCATTTTTATCAGTGTTTTTTTTTAGCCTTTTTTTCATCAAAGTTTATGTGGCACGTAGGATGCTCTACACGGCACACTATCAACGCCGGCGTGTAAAGGCAATTCATCAGTTAAAGAGATTAAAGTAGGGTACCTAACAATTGAAAGCAGAGTTTAGGGATTCAATTTTGTAAATTACAGATAATTATGATGCTATTTATCGATAGATGCATCTCTAGACAATACAAGGCTACCATAAAAGGCTATACCCAATTTTATCAAGCATTGATTTTCGAAGCAATTGTGATGTTAGTAGAAATACAAAATTAATGATTGAAATGTCTTGTTTGCACGGGAAATTTTCGTGCATCTAAGGAATTGAATTAATAAAATATCAAGAAGCGTGCATGTCTCGAGAAGATTTGAGCAAATTAAAGAACCAATTGACAGACAAAGAGGTTTGCCAGTGCAATTGAGCTCAATATGCATTTTTCATGTATATTTTCAACGCAAATCCCAATTTGTGCACCCAAAAGAAATTGATTTGAGCATTGGATTACTTTTGTTAATTGGCCGTAATCCGCAGACGGCCGATGCAAGAGAAAGTAGCAAAAGACAAACAATCCAACTTTAATCTATTTATTTCGCTAAAAATAAATGATTTGGAAAAAAAATTCAAAAATGGTCATTTATATTAATTTAAATAAGGGTTGATACCCTAAAAAACCCCAAGTTGGTATACACGTAATAAATTTATCCCAAACTATTTTTTTGACTACCAAAAACCCCAAACTGGTATACCTTTGACAAATTTACCCCAAACTGGTACATTTATGACAAATTTACCCTCTGTTAGTTTTCGTTAAATTTTACTGTCAAATTATTAAGTTAAATGATACGTGACAGTTGACTGATATACCAATTTGGTATTTTATGCTCCATTTGTCATAGTTTAAAATTTTTGTAATTTTTTTGTGATATTAATCCAATTTAATAAAGGGTATATTTGTCACAAATTTATCGGTTTTGGGTTTTTGCTATCGAATAAATTAGTTTAGGGTAAATTTGTCATAAATGTATCAATTTATGGTTTTTTTATGGTCGGTTAGGGGTAAATTTGTCACAGGTGTACCAATTTGGGGTTTTTCATGGTCAAAAAAATAGTTTTGGGTAAATTTGTCACAAGTGTACTAGTTTGGAGTTTTTCAAAGTATTAACCCTTTAAATAATTAGTTAATAAAAATATTTCATTAAAGATAATAATTTATGTTTAAACATTTCCATAAACGATGAAAATATTTTTCATTCAATCATTTTTTGTAACGAATATAAGTGAATATTCTTTTTAAAGTGTTTTTCAAATCGTTCTCTTTCCTTGAAACAAACACACTCTCACCCGAGTGTGTGTGTGTTTGTGGGCTAGATTGTCCGTGTTAATCTACTGCTTTGCTAGGACTGTCAATACGTGTCGTGTCAAGTTTTGATAAATGCATAACAAGAATATGGTCAATATGACGTGTTTAATAAACATGTCAAACTGCCTCAACAATTCTAATGAAGCATGTCACACAATACAACATGACTAAGACAATTATCAAACATGTTACCATTATGATACTTTATCTATTTACCACAATAAACACATAATACACGTTTATTGCACGACAACTAGTGTTAACATGTCAAAAGTTTCAACATGTTTCTGGACAATACAAGTAATTTCACATTGCATTAAATCTAAATGCACTATTGAGTTAGTTTTCTTTTTGTTCTATGATATTATATCCCTAAATATGATTTTATATAGTAATTTACAATATTTAAACGATATTATAAAGATAGAGTAGAAAATTCTTCAAATATAATTTAACAATTTGTATAAATATGTTGAAAATAGTCAAGCATTGACATCAAATCTAGTCGATAACTAGAAAATGAATATCGGATACCAATACGCAATGACAAATTCGTCGCCTTAGGCTTTTTTTTCCCCCTCAATAAAAGGCGACAAAAAGTAAATTCCGTCACATTTGCTTAGACCTAAGGCACCAAAAAGACATTATCATGTGAAAAGATTATAATTCCACGCATAGGTCATGAAACTCTACTCCCTCACCCACAAACTCCCCATCTCCCATTTCTCAAGTAAAAAGGTGGCCACCGGGCAACCTGAATGGATATTACTCATTAAAACAATGTTGATACTTTGGTTGCCAAAGGACTGATCTGCTATAATCAACCATTACGGTACTAGTCATCGCTAGAGATTTTCATTCCCAAAACGCTCATGTTTCTTGTAGTGTTTTCTCTGGACAGGTAGGCTTGAATAAACGTTTGGGCCAATTCTCTATATAAAAACCCCAACTTTAAGTCAATCCCAATTCTATTACGAACTTTTTTCTATCTAAGAAAATTCTCAACTTTTACTCTAATCCTAAATTTGCCCATGTATAAAAAATTATCACTAGTATTTTCAAGATTATCAACATGAGAAAGTTGTTGTTATTCCATATAAAGTTAACGGATCTCTAATTAGGCTTGACATTGATAATTTTAAAGAAACTAGTAGCGATGTTTGGATGCATGGGTAGATTTAGGACTAGAGTCAAAAGTAGGGACTTCTCTTTAGAAAAAATGAAAAAAAAAAAAAATTGGGGCACATTGCAATTTGACCTAAAGTTAAGTTTATTTTAAGGGAATAAGGCCATAATTATGATCTTTAGGCTCTATTTGTTTTGCAATAAAAAATTTCGAGAACTCATTTTCCTCATTTTCTAGCGTTTGGATCGCTTAAAAAAATGAGTTAATTGAAAATATTTTCATAGTCAATGAAAAAAGTTTTTTTTTTACCAAACCTTAAATTCATAAAATAATTTTCTCCTTAAAAATTCAAAAATCATTTTGCAAAATATGATTAGGTAACGACGCTTAAACTAGAAACTCTAAACTTGGGCACAAAAACCCCAACGCTCTTTTCCAAATTCGAGGCTCCAGCGTCCTGGCTAGGGTCCATCTAGGTCATGCCCGAGACCCCGGCCACCGCGCCCAAGTCCATCAAGGTTGGGCTAAAGACACCCATGTCTAGAACACCGGCCCCGTAATATCGAGGCTAGGCTCGAGTCCTCAACGCTCGTGCCGAGTCCTTGACTTTTGAGCCTAGTTCCATTGAGGTCAAGCTAGGACTTCTGTGCAGATGCCCGCTTCCCTTGTGCCCACACCTCGATCCATTGATGTCAGGCCTGGCCCAGGCACCAAGGCCTAGGGCTTGGCCTCGATGGACTTGAGCAAGGGCGCTAAGGACCCAAGCCCAATCTAAATGGACCTGGGTCTGGGCGTAGGGTTTGGGTCCACTTCACCAAGTTCGAAGCACAACCTTGACAAATTTGGGCATGGGCACCGATACTAGAGTCCTAGGGTCCAAGGCTCAACCTCGATGGACCTAGGCACGAGCATGGGGGACTTGGTCTAAGCCTCTGTAGACCTGGCCCAAGACACAAGGGATTCCAACACAGGTAGTGAGTTCTTAGGCTTGGTTTTAGTGAGTTGGGAATCTGGAATTGAGACCCCAGTGCCTGTGTTGAGTTCCTTGGCTACTTATCTGTAAGTCACTAGCACCTACATAATACATGTCTATTTAAGACAATCAAATGAGATTTTCCTTACCAAACAATTGAAAACATTTTCTAATTAATTTTCAGGCCTTAACTAAATATCGAAAAATATTGTCATTTTTCTAAAAAAAAATTCCTTTTTTTCATGAAACAAACAGAACCTAAGTATCTATTTTTAGGAGAAAACTTGGGGAGAGCTCTATCTTTTCTATATTACTGAATAATGATGAAAAGTCCTGTGCATCATAAAAATGACAAATAAATACTGTAAACGTTAGGCACAGGAGGAGATCCGAAAATAACCCTATGGATGAAAGTCCAATACATTGCAAAGGGAGCTCCATTAACTAAAGAAGGGGGCGTAGGGACTCCGATGAAAATCAGACTAACGTATGCTCAAAGCTTTTTCTAACAACCACACTCTCTTTAGTTGACAAGCCCCAAGCAATTGATTAGAGAAATTTTGCAAATTACATTGCAAAGGGAGCTCCATTATTGTCATGTTATGTAAGCTTTGTTTGAAATTTAGTAACACGATCCTGTTGACCAAATAGTTTTTGGGCTATTTTATGCACTATTCTTAAAAAAGATAATCAACGAGTTATGAATTAGCTAGCTGATTTGATCATGATAAGAAGTCCGTTGTGAAAGCTGAGAAGGGCATGAGATAATACGTCAAAGGTCTTACAAATTTTGCAGATGCAAAATCTTCGTAGCTTGAAGGAGGACAAACAACTTTATTAATGTTTTGTTGGAATTTATGTCGACAACTAAATACCTTTCACTGAAAATTATTCTTTTATTTTTATTAAAGAAAATAGGATCAATAGCGATTCCAGATAGGAAATAACATAAGTACACAAGGAAATCAATAGATATACTTCAATTGAATTTAATCAACGTTAGAGAACACCTGATAAAAATACAATACCATAATTTTATCGACGACAAAAAGCCCAAAATCTACAACAAAGATACAAGGTAGAGTTTAATCAACGACGAAGTATCTAGAAAGTACAGCTAAGATATATGCTGAAATTTAATCAAATGACATGATATTTGGAAATTACAGCCATGATTAAGATACTGGAATTGAAAGATAACATCACCTTCTACAATACACAAACACTAGTATCTATAGTGTTAACAATTTAACTACCTATAAGCAGTTCTTTGCCAGTTTTAGCCATTCACGTCGCCACAACTTCTCATCTTCAAGTGGATGCTAAATTCATATGGAAAACTTCCTCATCCTATTTGCAGTTAGGGATAAGTGCACTAAAAGTCCTAAAAGTTGTCACAAAAGTTCAATTGAGTTCTACAATTTTCAAAAATTACAATCGAATCCTAAAATCAAGTCCTTCTAGTAACACTATCAATTTTTTTAGCGGAAAATGCTAACGTGACATTTTTAAATTAATTTCTCTCTCTCATGTGACACTTATTATCATTTTCTTCTTCAAATCTTATTTAAATTAGATTGAAAAACTAAAATTTTAATTAGGAAACAAAACTGGAGAGAGAGAGAGAGAGAGAGAGAAAGAGAGGGTGTCAAAGGCGGGGAGCTACCACTATTGCTGCCCATCACCGGAGGGACAGAAAGGGCTAGCAACCCTTGCTAAGCCCAAGTGAGGGCACCCAAATTTGAGCAATGTTGACCCTCGCATGAGGCCAGTAACCATCACCCACCTTGGGTGAGGCCTCGCCAACCCTTGCCTAAGGCTGGCAAGACTCACCTAGATCTAGGCTAGGTGATGTGATGGTGGCCCCTAGTATTTACTGCAAGGTATCATCACGTGGAGAGATAATCAGCATTGCACGTCAAATTCAAGCGTTGCATGTCATCCATGTCATATTCTACGTCAAAAGCAAGTTGCCTTAAATAATGTGCGATCTATCCAAAGATGGACAGCAACAAAGGTCTTGGGGAGGAGGAACCTGGAGAAAGTATTGGGTGGTCCGGGACCGCCACGTTGGTCCCAGACCACTCAGTCAAAAAACAGAAAGAGGAGAGAGAGCGTCAGCTGATGATCCAATCACCAAGTCGACAGCTGATGATCCAATCATCGATGTGCTTGTCTTTTTGCATACACTGCACGTTTGATGTCTGCCGAGGCTGTTCCATGATTAATATGCTGGACACACACTGTCCACCAATGAATTAAAGCGTTGCCACTTGATTTGATTGCTCGAGCTTACTCATCACCCGATAATGGATCATCCGTCCTAATACACGTGGGGTATGAAACCCTAAAAATCAGCCGTAAAACCATCCGTAGAAACTACGGCCCAAACCCTAATCGAGGATCATGTTTTTCTCCACCCGAGGAATCCGCCGGTTATCGATAGGCGGGTGCGTACTTCATTAGCTAAGTCGTAAATTTTGGACGCGTGAAAAGTGAGATGGTAGAAAGAAAAGTCGAACCCAACCCCACCCATGTTACCTCCCTTCTCTCTCTCCACATGACCTCCCAATTGTCCTTGTTTGTCCCCGGCTTATCATTCCACCGCGCCGCCACCATCCACCCATGTCTCGCTCGGACAGAAGGTTCTTCGGGCACGACCGGCCGAGCTAATACACTTCTTCTTTTGGCTAGGATTTTCTTTACTACTCTCAAAGATTTAAGAGGTAATGTACACTTGTATTTAAGAGTGTTTTGTATCTAATATGCTCTTG
Organism: Eucalyptus marginata; assembly: GCA_014182565.1. Classification (NCBI taxonomy): domain Eukaryota; kingdom Viridiplantae; phylum Streptophyta; class Magnoliopsida; order Myrtales; family Myrtaceae; genus Eucalyptus; species Eucalyptus marginata. Next base: position 30,880,056 of record CM024588.1, read on the forward strand.
ACATCAGTGACAATTAACTACGCTGTTATTAATTGGCATTGCTGTACATCGGCAGTGACGTAGGTGTGATGATGAAAGGCGGGAGCCAAGTCGATCAAACATTAAGACACGTTATGACCTTAGCTAATTATCGTCGTGTTATGTTAATATCTCGTTATATTTAAATCATGAATTTAATATGTCATGTTCTGTATTGTTACTGTAATGTCGTGTCGTTCTCTCGTTGTGTTTTTTAAATTTTGTTATGTCATGTCATTCCTTATCATGTTTGGATATGAATTATCATGTCACGATGCATGTCCATATTGTCATATCATGCCATTTTCTGTTATGTGTTTATTTAAACTTATCATGTCATGTCGTATGTAATTATTCTTATAATTTTAATCGTTATGCTTAACCACCACATTCATATTTTTACATACAAATGGAGCATACAACTACACACCAAGAACAATTTCACTAACGAATAACGTCACTGAATAAATGTATTGGCGACATTCTAAATATAAATCAGAACATGTTACATACTTAAGAAATTAATTGATAAATGACTTAGACTTAACAAAAAAAAAAAATAGGTTACCATATCGGAAGAGCATCGTGGAATGCTAGTCTGTCTCACACATATCCGAACCCCCGAACCTAAGATTTATAGGTTTTATCGGACCAGTTTCCTCACACATGCACTTGGATAGTTTTAACTTCTCTTACACTACTTGAGGGCTCAAGTATCACATCAATCTAGGTTTACCTAAATTGATTGGTAACAGCTCCAATCTGGTACATAGCTTTCATTATCATGTACATATAGTAGATAAAACCGGCAATTAGGATTTGGAAGATCCTCAGAATCAAGGCATTACTCGCCGACGACCTCAGCTCACTAAATTCAAGCTGCTACAGGATGAAGATAGAGATCGATGAAACAGGGTTTGGATTTCCGTGTAGATTTCTTAGCATGTGATGACAAATTGAGCCACATTTAGAACGTAACCTTATCGTGTAAGCATCTCAATCCGTCTATATTCAATATATTAAAATATGAACCACCATCCCAAACATAAAAATCAAATTAAATGACAGTAATTACAAAAGAGAAGGGACATCACTTTATATTTATATACATATAAATTCCTCAAATATATATACACACATATAAAGAATCTTTCATCTAGCTGGGGACACGAAAGTACAAAAAGAACGACCGAATACCGAATTTCCTATCCATTGAACTAGATCATCTCACGTGCTTCAATGGTATACTAGACTAGACAAAAAAAATCGTCACAACACTTGCTTGCGATTGCGAACTTATCCAAGACCAGACCATGCCAAAAACCCTTGCCGCTTGAGAAATTACTTCAGTTCTTGGAACCGGAAGGTGGCGGCTGATGCATCTGCTGAGCGTACATGGCCGCCATTCTGCTGTAGGCATCCAGCGTCATTGGCTGCAACAACAAATGTTCAATTTGGGCAAGATTAGTAACCATAATTACACGATTTAGGAGGGTATAATAGAGCATAAAGAAAAAAACCCACGATCATCGGAAGTTCGCTCATCGTATGGCTACGTATAATGATGTGATCTCTAAGTATATATGTAGCAAGAATCGCTTCGAAGTCAAAAGTACAAATCTCTATTTCGTTGCTTAATATGTTCTTTAGGACATGTTAAGTAAATCATTTATCATAGAAAAGCGCGCGATGATATGCACCATCATTTCGTTTTCACACGTCGTGTCTCACCTCTCATCTGTCTCACTCAAACTTCATTCAGCGTTTGTCGCTACATCTAAAGAAATATTGTACGGCCGATCTCTATGTTTTCAAAGCTTCCAAAACGACACTTGTCGGTCCATTTAATGAGCATCTCCCACCCCAACGCAAATAGTATGCCAAGTATAGTAAAGCCTCCAGAAAATTTCAGCCACAGCCTAAGACATTAAATGCACCCGCATCCATAGGTTGAGAAGTTAATTAAAAATTAGGGTATGCTACGAATAAAATTTAGATTTTTCCACGTGGCAATTCTCTATGAAGAATGATGGTTTCAGTAAGATTAACAAAAATAAACGTTCCTTTTAAATTTTGCTGGCCCCAAGACAGGATATTCGACAGTTCTTGGTTGACTAGTGCCTTTCTCCGGTTGGAAACTTATGGTTTACCTGTGACTGGGAGGCGAGGAACGGGGACATCGGGTCGGGCATGGCCATCGGAGCCGTGGTGGCAGTGGCTGCCCGGTCGCCGCCATCCCCCCAAGAACCCATGGGCATGAAGGCGGCGGCGCGGCTGGGTGGAGGACAGGAGAGATGCCAGCGAGGTTGGAGCGGCCGAGGGCGTTCATGTCCATCATGCCCATCCCGGGCATCCCCATCCCCACCATCCCCAGCCCCATCCCCATCGGGCCCATCATCGACATCTGGAGCTGCTGCTGCATTGCCATGGGCATCATCATCGGCTGCATGTTCATCCTGTTCACCATTTGCACCTGCGCCTGGAGCTGCTTCAGGTACTCGATCACCTCGTCCAGCACCGACGCCTTGTCCGTCTGGCGATCGAAAAACCAAGGAAAAACAAGAAAACTCAGCTAAACGTCGGTAGCGCTGCCGGACGAGCTTTACCCTTTAGACAACACCATGCGCCACATCAGTATGCAGACTAAAGATGGTCTCTCCAGAACAAAACATGGAAGTCCAGATTTTCGTGTCGGTTCCATCACAGTTCCAAAGAGAGCGGCGTCGAAGTCAGGGTAAGGAATCATCTTCCAAAGTGGGAACAGCTCGTTATTACTCTTTCCGTTCGATTCAATCACAGGGCCAATCATGAGGCCGTGGGTACAAAAGAAGTAAATGATCCTGACCGAGAACGTGTGGCCTCAGTTCCATGGACGAGCGACAGAGACAGAGGGAGAGATAGTGAGAGAGAGAGAGAGAGAGAGAGAGATCCTAGTCCACAAGACTAATCTTGGCATGGGGACAGGTAGACAAACGGAGCGATGGTGATTTCGATATGGAGACAAAGTCCTTGATTTGATACGGAGACAAAGTTCCTGCTCCAACATTAAACTTTGCCTTCGTAGGCCCTAACCCTCTCTCTCTCTCTCTCTCTCTCTCTCTCTCTCTCTCTATCTGTTTTTGCGTATTTGGTTCCTGTTCTGCAAGACCCTGGGCATGGAACTCCCCTCTTTCCATGCAACCATTTTACTATTTCTTGCATGTTCCAAGTACTGTCCGGAAAATTAAATCATTGCATTTTCATACCTGACCACTACAGGCAAAAAAAAAGGACTCCAAGTAATTATCAACCCTACTTTTTATAGAAATTTGAGGGGAAATACCATTTGGATAAGCATTAAAAGGGCCTATGCAAACAACTTGATGGAGAGAGGAATACAAAAGTAGCTAATCTATATCATGAAAAAGCGTATTTTTCACGTACCTTGCTAGAATTAGGGACCAGCTTCTGCAAAGTCTTCATCCTCTGGTTTATCTTATCTCTCCTTTTCTGCAACCAGCATCGTTTAAGTCTGAGTCTTAGGAATATGACTTTCGTGCCATGTGTCGTGTAATTCGACTCTATAAGAAGCATTATTATACATAAAAAAATTTCTAAAGTCTTGCGAAATTACGACAAAAATGTTTTCATGATTTTTCAAAAAATTGGAATTTTTTTTTTCTCATTGAGAGAGAGATCGTACACGTTCGGATTGGTTGTGAATAGCGGCGGCTCGGCTCCTTTTTGTGGACACCGAAGACTTTCCGTTCCGCTTCCTGTTGTCTTCGTCGTCGCCTCCCTCCCTCTGCACGATCCCAAAACCCAATTTCAATAATTGAAATTGAAAATAAAAAATCGAGAAAGAAAGAAAGATTTACATAAAAATATAAAGAAAAATAAAAATAAAAAGCCGATTATCAAGAAACTTGTGGGGATGGCTTCAATGATTAATGTACTAAAGATACTAAAGCACCCATTCAACCCTCAACTCCACAAAAAAAAAAGGGCAAAAAAAAAAAAAAGGAATTCATTATATTTCTAATTAAAATTTATTGATTAATTTACGGCGTGTTCCCTCACCGGAGGCCTGCTGTGACAGACGGAGTCGTGGTCGTCGGCCCCCGCCGTCGCCCTCGTGCAGCCCTTCCCGGAGCTGGTGTTCTCCGGCGACCCCAGGGACGTCGACGTCATCCCGGCCCCGATCTCCATCTCCCCCGTGTCCAGCGTCATCTGCTGGCTGTCCCTCCCGAACGTCGCGCTCCCGCTCGCGCTCTGGTCCATCCCGCTCCACTCCGCCGCCGCCGCCGCCGCCGCCGCCGCAGCGGCGCGCGCCACCCTCGCGCGCTTCCTCGCCGCCAGCGCGTCCTCCTCCTGCGCGGGCCCCGGCGCCGCCGCCCCGCTGCACGACCCCACGCGCGTGGAGCAGCCCACGACGCACGTCCCGATGCCGCCGCTGCCGCCGCCGCCGGCCGCGGAGTCGACGAAGTGGGCGGTGGTCCGGTCGTCGGCGCCGGAGCCGGCGCAGGGGACGAGTGCGTCCATCGTCATGGTGGCGGCGGTGGCGGTGGCGGTGGCGGTGGCGGCGGCGCCGCGCGAGGGGTCGAACCACGGGACGAGATCGCCCGCCGCGGCGTCAAAGGGCAGCTTCCGGCGGGGCAGGGCGGTGGCCTGGTTGACGATGCACTCGAGGGTGCCGGTGCCGGCGCCGGCGCCCCGGCGTTGGCGGCGCCGCGCGGCTTGTCCACCCACGCGTACTTGGAGGGCGCGGTGGAGGAGGGGAGGGGCTTGGCTGGGGCGCGCGGGAGGCCGAGGCCGTGCATGGCGAGCTGCCCGTTCTCCCACGTCAGCTCGGCGACCTCGTAGTTCGACCTGCCGACGCAGCACGACACGAATCAACCCCTCGAACCTCATCAAAATCACGTTAAAAAAAAAAAAAAAAAAAAAAAGCCAAACCCAACAAGAAAATCCAAAGCCTTTTCGACATTTGATTACATGGGAACATCGGGCGTGCCGGGATTGAAGGAGTGAGAGCGGAGAGAGCGTCGGCACGGCGTGGGATGGTTGCTGCCGCCGCCGCCGCCGCCGCCCCGCCACCGCCGCCGCCGGAGTCGTCGAAATCCCAGTCCGGAACGCACTGGCTCATTTCTTTCTGCGTTTAGAGAGAGAAAGAAGGAAGAGAGAGAGGGAGAGGCAGATAGTGAGGAAGAGAAGATGACTTTTTTGGTGCTTTTCTTTCCTCTCTGTTTTTTCCCCCTTTCCTTCCTTTGTCCAAGCTCATCCACAAAATATATACTTATAATAAAAAAAAAATTGTCCGACCAGGCTTTTAGGGGGCCCTACGTGAGTGAGCCTTAGGGTCCGAGAAGGAAAATTGTTTGCCTGGATCGACCCGGTTTGCCCGGATCGACCCGGTTTCTGCATCCGGACTTATCGGCTCACCCACCCCCGGGCCCGGCTTGGCTGGTGTCGGTGCTCGTGATCAGGTCTATTGAGCAATGTCAGTTCTTTCCGTATCGATCTATATGCCAATTGATGTAACGGGTGATTTGTTAAATTGTAAAATGCAATCGTAACAGATAATAAAAACATTTTTTCACTTTGCATGATAAGATCAAGATTCTCCCCAGATCCAAGATAACTAGATAGCGTCCAACCATTCCAAAATGATTAAAGTTTTTCCATTCTTCATTGAAAAGTTTGCATACATGCGCTCTTTAATAATTAGATCAACTTGATGGGACAATTGATTATTTGATCTTTCTTTGGCATTTAACTCAAGGCATTGTGGGGACAAAAATCATAAGAAGCATATCAGAGACTTAAAATATCTGTAGAAATCACAATTGGCTATCTTTCTTAATGTAGCTCATGTTGACAACACATCAATGGTAAATTTCAATTGACATAAGATTGAGTGCAAAAACTATTTTTGAGAGTGACGTTAGTTTTTATAATTAGTTCATTTATAGGCCTTTTCTTTTTCCAAAAGGATCTCTCTATAAAAGTAAATTATAAAATATATATCTCGAAATTATTTCTCAAACTAGATTTCTCCATGCCATGCTATGTCTAAATGTTGCCTAATCATCAAACTATTAACATTTGCTTGACCTTGGTTCTTTATTAATTATTCTTTTATGACTTTGTATTAAAAATATGAATAGAAAAGTATTTCGCTTGTACATTTCACCATTTTGTGTGGAGAGTTATTTTGTTATTAATTTTTGAATTTACAAATGGCCAAAAGGCAAATGCGCATTGACAAGTAAGTTTAAATAAATCGATTTTATAGCTATTAGACTCGAATTAAAAAAAAAAATAGGTGACTAATACTACATCTAATTGAATAAAAGAAAAGTTTATACTTTTGAGAATTTATTCAGCAAAATTGCATTTAAAATATAAATTCACTTATTCAATTGATTACAATAAAATTTAAAACAAAAAGGTAGAAAAAATTTAACTTATTTATACACAACTTTTATATAGGAAAAATGTTAATAAAATCATTCTACTTGGAAATTAGGAAAAAATAGTTTTTTTTTTTTTTTGGTTGAAAGGAAAAAAAGTAGTTATGATTGCAAAATAATTGGTGAAAGTAATGATATTAAAATATAGGATTAATACCATGAAAAATCCTAAACCGGTACACTTGTGAAAATTTATCTAAAATTGATTTTTGACGACAAAAAACCCCAAAATAATATATTTGTGACAAATTTACCCCAAGTGACCACAAAAAAATCATAAACTAATACATTTGACTAATTTGTTCAATCGTCACAAATCCTCCGTTGATATTCTTAGTGAGTGTGATAAATTTCAGTTTATGGTTTCATATGCCCCAACTCCACCACCAGAGTTTCCTGCTCCTCATTCAATCTCACCAACTTCACCTCCATCTCTCCTCCTCAGAAAAAACCTAGCAATTTCCCCGTTTTATAAGCCAATCCTAAAGAGGGCCAAGAAGCACTCATACCCACTTGAGGTTTCACTAAAAACACCACCCAGCTCTTCCATTGCTATGTTCCAAGAAACAGACTTTCCTCCTTTTGCTAGGGAAAGCTCCAAACTTTCGTTTCCCATTCTAGAAAAATTTATAGATCATTTATTGGTGGTTTCATCATATCTACGAAGATCTTGTTGCACATTCCCAATCTTGGAATCAATTGCTTTAAAAGTATTGTTGTGTGCTAAAAGAGTTTATGATTGCCAATTTAGGGCTGCTTCGGCAACAAGAGTTCTTTTTGCCTTCCATGCTCATCCACATCAATGGGGATAGGTATTTTAGGACAAATCTACATTATGTTAAATTAGATTAATAACACAAAAAACTACAAAAATAATACAACTGTGTAGTAAAATCCCAAACTAATATACTAGGATAAACTGTCACATGTCATCTAATTTAGTAATTTGACAATAAAATTTAATGAAAATTAACAGAGTGTAAATTTGTTACAAGTATATTAGTTTATGGTAAATTTATCATTAATTTTGGGTAAATTTGTCACAATCAGTTTATGATTTTTCAGGGTATTAATCATAAAATATATTTGGTTCATAATATCCAATGATTGATAAAAACAACTCTAAAAAAGATAAATGGAAAGCTAAGAATCAAAGAATGTCAACCTGAAATAATAAGTTCAGCAAAAACTAAAATACAATGGAACAAATGTCATTGAATAAATAAAATTCGACCGTGGAGATCCTTTTGGCCTGCTATTTCTAGATGTTGCGCTGAAAGTGGAAAAAAAAAAGTTGTGGAATATGTTGAAAATTTTAAAATTTAAGCAGAAAGATAAAAGTGACTAGAATGAGGGGGGTGATGATTAGGAAATCTTTGGACAAGACGTGACATGGACATGGAGAAATTTAGTTTGGAAAATTGTTTTTGGGGAGATATATTTTGAAAAATATTTTCTTGAAGAATCTATTTTAAAAATAAAGTCTTGTCTACACAGAGCCTCACCTCTGCATTTGAAAATGTTATTGAATTTCTTATCCAAAAAAGTAATCATTATTAATGTCAAAAAGTTGAAATAATATTTTCCACGGCTTGACTGCACAGATCCACCCTGGGATTAACCCAGTTGCAAGAGTGTTCCCTTGTTTTCAACTTTAGAATTGATGATCGTGGATTTGAATTTTATAATAAGGAAATTAGACATAACTGGGTCATATCGATGAGTTCTTGTCCTAGTTCTCCTCTAAGCAGAGGCTAGTTATTTACGATTTTGCTTCTAATCTATAAAGAAAAACAATCATCTTTACAAAAGAACCGAAACATTTTTTTTTTTTTTGGTTAATATCATAAAAAATCTAAATTATTATACCAACAAATCTACTTTAAATTAATTTTTTGACCACCGAAAAACATCGATGACAAATTTATCATATGTTAATTTTTATTTAATAAAATCAATACCATAAAAAGTCACAAACTAGTAAACATGTGATAAACGAATGATAGAACACCAAATTTGAACATCTGTTAATTGCCGCATAACTCAAACTCGACATTTTATGATAAAATTTAACGGAAACTGATATATGACAAATTTTTCACCGATGTACTAATTTAGATTCTTTCATGATATTAATCTTTTTTTTTTATTCCATCATTGAGCTTCAATTCCATTTCAAATTTTTAGTGGTTCAACTGACTTGTATTTTATTAAGTTCTATCTACCTTGTAACATTGCGAACTGATCATTTATCTAGAACAAATTCGTTAAGAGATGATCCAGCTATGTAGAGCTTGATTTAATTACTAAATCTTGTCGTCACATCTAAATTAAGCATGACACCGGGAAAAAAAAATTAGAGAATTAAACGAGTTGGTAGTAAACAAAGCTAAATTTTCAATTTTCTACGGTGTATTAATTTTTTTTTTTATAGTGAACGTTCTTAAAGATTTTCATTTAATTACAGATTGAGGGGAGATATTTAGGTCGATTTATGTTTGTAATTGCTTCTTTTTATACGAATATAAGCAAATCGCCCCTTGCGTTACTCAAATACATTATGAATAAAACTTAAACATTCTTTAAATCAAGCGCTAGGGATGAACCTTTAGATTCGATGTCCGATCCGATTTGTCCAAGACCACCTCTTGATCAATGTTACTCAAGCATGGACCCCATTAGATTTAATTCCAACATTATCCGTGAGATTATCATTTTCACCAATTCCTTGATCTCCTCTCATGATTGACTTTTCATACCTTTTTTTTGTCTTAATCATACAGCACATATATTTTGACTTTTCTTTAATCTAAAACCGAAACTTTCACACCACTTTATTACATTGACCTATAGATTTACCTATGAGAATTTCATATATATTTTTGGGAAAGGATCACTAAAAATCCCAAACTTTACCCAAAATGATAAATTTACCTAATTTTTTTTTGTAACATGAAAAATCCAAAACTTTGATAACCGTGACACATTTACCCTCACCAAGGGCATTTTCATCTTCTTTTTTTTTTTTTTTCCTTTTTTTTTTTCTTTTTTTCTTCTTCTTCTTTCTTCCCTTCGCCGACCATGGAGACTTAGGCAAGGGCGGCCCGACACTGGCGAAAGCAGCCCTTGCCTGACTCTAGCTTCCCTTTGCCATGGTTGGCGGAAGGAAGAGAGAAGAAGAAGGGAAAAAAAATTAAAAGTAAAAGACGAAAATGCCCTATAATTTAGGATAAATGTATCACACGGATATAAGTTCAAAGTTTTTGTGTAATGAAAAATTTTTGAGTAAATGTGTTACGGTTAACAAAATTTGATATTTTTCATGTCACAAAAAATATTTTTAAAATAAATTTGTTACTTTAAATAAAGTTTGGGGTTTTTGATAATTTTTTTCTTATATTTTTCGAAATTCGAATAATATTTTGAATTAGAGGGAAAGAAGTACGTTTGCTTTAAGAAAATTGCGTTATTTTTCCCTTTCAAAAAAAATAAATAAATAAATAAATAAACAGAGAGGAAAGTACTCAAAGCATTCCCATCGCGTCCCTAATATCGAAAACGTATCTGTACCTCAAATTTTATTCTCTTTATTTCTTTTCGCCGTGAGCTTATCTCTACTTGACCAAAAAAAAAAAAAAAAACTTATCTCTACTTTTTTCTTTTACACAACTTTTACACGACCCCTATTTATCGCGTCATATATCCCTATACCAGACCACGCGAACTCCTTATTTATTGCGTAATCACTCTCCGTATTTTTTTATTTTATTTTTTCCGTAACACGAAAATCTCCTCGAAGCAAAAAAGCGGGGCCCAGGCGCGCCCCACGATGAATCGGAGTGCGGCCCCTGCTCCTCCTCCGGAGGTGCGCGTGGGGAACCGAAGCGTTGGACCGGCCCGGGGGTGACGTGGCGCGCAGGGGAGCGCGATGCGATACGTCCCGGCCGACACGTGGAGGGCTCCTCCGTCGCCCACGCCCACGCGCGGGTCCGCCCGTCGACGCGACGATCCGGAGAGGGAGAGTAGTAGCCGCCGTAGTTTTTGACTTTTTTTTTTTTTTTTTTTTATCTCAAGCTTATACTGAAGAAAGGAAAAGGGCAAAATAAAAAGAAAAATCAGTGTACTTGGACCGAATAGCTTCTGACAGAAAAGAGCGAAGAAAAAGAGAGAGGATGAAAAAAAAAAAATTTGGGTCCGAAAAATTATGTGGAGCCAATTCGGACACGACGGGGGAGTCACGAGTTACTGAAATTATGTTGTAAATGGGGGTTGTTGATTTGTCAAAGGGATTGTCTGTTAGTCTCCGAGCACCGTGGGTCTCCGTCTTTCAAGGCTTTTTGACATTCGAAAAAAGCTTTCTGTTCCCTGCGATCTACTTAAAGCGTCGAGGTGGGGAGAACACAATCACAGGAGAAAAAGCTCATCTCGTCGGATCGAAATCTTAATTATTATTGACGCGTGGTTCACACTCTCACTATAATTGAGAGTATACCATATTATAAATTCGCAAGGCCCGTTACGAGGGTTATCGGAATGACAAAATGTGAAATGTTTTGGTACAAACTCAATAGTACAACCACGCCTACGATGTTGACTTTATTAAAGTAGTCACGTGACTTATGAATTTCCTCACTCAATAATGGGTTCATGATGTGGGTCGAGATCAGCATCTTTATAGGAGCTAAAATGTAGCTACAGGATAAGATTCTTCCAAACACCAAGCATCTTGGGGAAATGCCGCTACTAAAAGCACACTCACCCAAGAAAAGCTCATCTTATCGGATTGAAATCCTGATTATTATCGAGGCATCATTCATACTCTCACTATAATTGAGAGATATAATGAAGAGATTCAATATGCTAATTATAGTGAAATCCTCAATTGGATGTAGTTATGATAAAACCTTATATCTTAAATTTTCTTTTTCACTTTTACTCTTTATTTTATTTATGATCGTGCGATGAATCCTAACAATTCTATCTTTTGAACATTCTTCGTGACAAATAGCTGACATACCATATTATAAATTTGCAAGGCCCATTACGGGGTTATTGGAATGACAAAATCTGAAATGTTTTGGTACAAACTCAATAATACAACCACGCCTACAATGTTAACTTTATTAAAGTAGTCACGTGACTTATGAATTTCCTCACTTATTAATGGGTTCATGACGTGGGTCGAGATCAGCATCTTTAGAGGAGCTAAAATGTAGCTACAGGATAAGATTCTTCCACACACCAAACGTCTTCGGGAAATGCTGCTGCTGAAAGCACACTCACCCGAGAAAAGCTCATCTTATCGGATCGAAATCCTAATTATTATTGAGGCATGGTTCATACTCTCACTATAATTGAGAGATATAATGAAGAGATTCAATATGTTAATTATAGTGAAATCCTCAATTGGATGTAGTTATGATAAAACCTTACATCTTAAATTTTCTTTTTCACTTTTACTCTTCATTTTATTTATGATCATGCAACGAATCCTAACAATTCTATCTTTTGGACATTCTTCGTGACAAATAGCTACCATATTATAAATTTGCAAACCTCGTTACAGGGTTATCAGAATGACAAATTTGAAATGTTTTGGTACAAACTCAATAATACAACCATGCCTACGATGTTAACTTTATTAAAGTAGTCACGTGACTTATGAATTTCCTCACTTATTAATGGGTTCATGATGTGGGTCGAGATCAGCATCTTTATAGAAGCTACAATGTAGCTACTAGATAAGATTCTTCCAAACACCAAATGTCTTGGGGAAATGCCGCTGCTGAAAGCACACTCACCCGAGAAAAGCTCATCTTATCGGATCGAAATCCTAATTATTATTGAGGCATGGTTCATACTCTCACTATAATTGAGAGATATAACAAAGAGATTCAATATGCTAATTATAGTGAAATCCTCAATTGGATGTAGTTCTAATAAAATCTTACATCTTAATTTTTTTTTTCACTTTTACTCTTTATTTCTTTATGATCATGCGATGAATCCTAACAATTCTATCTTTTGGACATTCTTTATGACCAATAGCTAACATACCATATTACAAATTCGCAAGGCTTGTTACAGGGTTATCAGAATGACAAGATCTGAAATGTTTTGGTACAAACTCAATAATACAACAAGGCCTACAATGTTAACTTTATTAAAGTAGTCACGTGACTTATGAATTTCCTCACTTATTAATGGGTTCATGACGTGGGTCAAGATCAGCATCTTTATAGGAGCTAAAATGTAGCTACAGGATAAGATTCTTCCAAACACCAAACGTCCCGGGGAAATGCTGCTGCTGATTCTACTTCTACTCATTTAATGTTGGAAGGCATCTTTCGGGGCATGATATGCGCTGGAATAGTCCCATGACATTTCTTCTTAATAAGTGCTACGCCAAAAAAAGCTTAAAAATAATTTGATTTTCTTCACATAGGATCCTTTTAAGTTTTTGATATCCTCGATAAATTAATTTGGAGATGCATGGGAAATGTCTTTAAAATGTAGCAATTAAGGATAAGGACAGTAGATTTGTCCTACTAGCCTTGGAGTGTAAAAGTTTCCACTCTCTATGGAAGAAAATAGTAGTGTGGGCTTTAGGGTTTGAGGCTGCGCACTTCAGTTTAGTGCTGAATGGAACCTGCCAATAAGGCACGAGGTGAAACCGTTCAAGAGCCTCTGCAAAATGCTAAAAATAATGGTTTAGAAAACCCTCGCAGTGATCTTCCTAGAAAAAATTATAAAAAAAGTCATAAACCTATTATAATTATGTAATTTCAATCATAAACTTTTCTTTTTACCTATTGAATATTAAACATTTTATATTTGTGCTAATTCAATTGGTCCAACCAATTTTGGCTGGTTGGCACTGATATAGATGCCGATCGTCCTACACGGTATCATCAACTGATGTGGATAATTTTAAATCATGTTTTAATATTTTTTAATATATATTCTTTCTTCCTTTCTTTCTTTTGATCACTTCCTTCTTCCTCTAACTGGTTGCTATTGACGACCAACACTAACCTTGCCGATCTGGGTGAAGCCTGGCCAAGGCTGGGCAAGGCTCGACCTCACCAATTGAGCCTCGGCTAGCCTTTGGCTTTGCTAGAGGTTGTGAGGGCAGCCTTGCCTAGGCCACCCGTTGGGATGGTGGTGCATTGTAGGATGATTGATGTCCATATCAATGTCAATCGACTGGTAAAAATTGGGCGGATGAACTGAATTGCATGAATGTAAAAGGTTTATGACTCAACTAACAAAAAAAAAAAAGAAGAACGAAATGGATAATTGCAATAGGTTTATGATATTTTTAGTTGATGATCTTGTGGACTATGTTAATGAAAAATTCAATGGCTATGGTATAGTTGTGAAACAATTATTGATCTAACCATTTTAATTTCGTTGGAAAATTGGTGACATCAAATGTGAAGACATAGATGAATGGGTTATTTGGGTTGTTCGCAAATAATCTGAGATTAAATCTACATATGGTCTAATATCTTCAATGGGCAAATCCCAAATGAGAGGTTTTGTATTTTCGGGGACCCAAGGCCAATACTCTAGGAACTTGGTGTGCGAACTCGGTAGAAGAAACTTCTCTAGGTCTTAAGAGAAGGTCTGCAAGAATTTTTTTTTTCCTTTGATATGTTTGGCCTCAAAAGAATATTGTGAAATCTATTCTGCCCATTGAAATTGTTGTGAAAACCATTCTTAATTCCACATGCGATGGCTAAGATTTCATTGAATGTAGGGTGACGGTGAAGTTAAAGAGCTGAAAATCGTCCAGCTCGTGTGCACGCACATATCTTTTCCCATCAATAAAGATCGCTTTTAGAATATTGGCCTACACCAATCGTGCAGTCCCATTGCTACAAAACCAATATGTGCAAACCCAATATAACATGTTCATCTAACCATACTTGGGCTATAATGTATTGTCTGATAAATTGTCGTTACTTTATAGCAACTTGCCTTTTCGCAAACTTATACATTATGCAATTTATAGTAATCCACATTTATAAAATATTTCTAATAGTGTCATCATGGAAAATAGACAATGGCGAAAATCAGGGAAAATTATCCAAAAAGTCCTAAACCTATTGCAGTTTTGCCAATTGAGTCCTAAGCCTTTTTACTTCTTGCTGATTCAGTCCATCCGGCCAATTTTGGCCGGAAAATACTGACGTGGATGTCGGCGGTGCCACGTAGGACTGTCGGCGCTGACGTGGACAATTTTTAATAATATTTTAATATTTTAAAAAAATTTTTTTTTCCTTTTTTTTCCTTTTTTTTTTTTGGCTTTTTCCTTGGCCTTTTCCGGTGGCTGGCCACCGGCCATAGGCAACGGCCGGCCACCAGCCATAGCCGGGCGACTGGCCTTGCCCGCCACAGGCGAGGCTCGGCGGGGCGACGGCGGCGTCGGGCGAGGCCGCCCGGCCCCAACAAGGGCCGACCTCGCCAAATTTGGTGAGGGGAGCCCTCGCCGAGGGTCGCCCTCGCCCGGGCGGCGTCGGCCTCGCCCCTGGCCGGGCGGGCGATGGCTAGCCACCGGCCACGAGCCGACACACAGCCGGCCGGGGCGGGGTCGACCTCGCCGGATCCGGTGCAGGCGAGGTCGACGCTCGCCTGGGCGAGAGAGAGCCTTGGCGAGGGCTCCCCTCGCTAGATTTGGTGAGGTCGGCCCTCGCCCACGGCCGGTGGGCATCGGCTTGTGGCCGGTGGTCGGCCGTCGCCCGCCCGGCCCGGGGCGAGGCCGACGCGCCCGGGCGGGGCGACCCTCGGCGAGGGCTCCCCTCACTAGATCTGGCGAGGTCGGCCCTTGTTGGGGCCGGGCGGCCTCGCCCGACGTCGCCGTCGTCCGGCCGGTTGTGGCCGGTGGCCGGCCGTCGCCTATGGCCGGTGGCCAGCCACCGAAAAAGGCCAAGGAAAAAGCCAAAAAGAAAAAAAAAAGGAAAAAAAATAAAAATATTCAAAAATATTCAAAAATATTAAAATATTATTAAAAATTGTTCACGTTAGTGCTGGCAGTCCTACGTGGCATCGCCGGCGTCCACATAAGCATTTTCCAGCCAAAATTGGCCGGATGGACTGAATTGGCAAGAAGTAAAAATGTTTAGGACTCAATTGGCAAAGTTAAAAGGTTTAACACTAAATTGGCAAAACTGTAATAGGTTTAAGACTTTTTGGACAATTTTCCCGCGAAAATCATTGAGTTAATAACGTTCGTGCAGAAAAATGAGACAAAAGGAGAATGAAATGACAAGCATTGGAAAAAGTTCTGATCAGGAATTAATACATAAAATGAGAAATGATCAGAGGAGGTATAGCGGTTTCTAGTGCTACTCGGATCAACCTCACGACACTATGAGATTGGCTCAGTGATTAAAGCTCGATTTGCACGTGGATTAGATACACGATACTGGTCCGACCTCTCACATCATTAGATGCAAATGATTTCTCTCGTGGGCCATCCACCAGGTCATAATCTAGTATCTTAACTAGCCATTAGATTAGCGGAGTACTCCTTTTATTTGCTGGATCGGGGTGCGATTGAATCCACAGAACGAGAGTTTACCTACCTATAGAAGGCTCTCTTGTTGTACGAAGAACAGCGTGACCCCAATCCAATAAATTTAGAACATGTTACAAATTCAAAACTAAGGGCAAAAAGACTTAACTTTCCAAGACATTTGTAGTGAATAAATCTGATCCTATAACGAGAGAGAGAGAGAGAGAGAGAAATTAGCTTATGATTGGCAATTGGGTTGCATTGTCAAGTCTACTTTCTGGAACTCCTTTTGTATGGATCATGTTACGAGATCACTATCTTCTAAACCGTAACCGAGATGAAACTAGACCGGTACTTGATATTAAGTTGAACCGATTAAATTGATTAGGAGCGGATTGAACCTTCTAAAAACCAGCCAGAAAACTGCATCAGATGTAGAATAATATGTTTGTGAAAACATCATAGAAAAGGATTGGGACAGGTTTCTCTGAAGCCTTTTCTTTTCTTTTTGTCAAGATTGAGCTAATTCAATTTAAAGCATTTGATCAACTAGCTCACGTTTTTAATAAAAATCTAGCTAAAAACTTAAATTATTAGATAGAGGAAGCATAACCCACAAAAGACAGAATAAACCCCATAGTGATCGAGTTCGGATGATTTTAATGCCTACTTTCATTACGAATTGAAATGGAATGGAATGTCACCGTCCCCCATTGGCTTCCTTCCAGAGGAAATCACACGGGAATGAAACAGACCCAGTGACTAGCGACCGAGGAATAAAGCTACAGGTAGAGAGGAAAGAAATAGAAAAAAAAATGAGGAGGTGGGTAAAGTTTGAAGAGATTAGTAAGATTTGGATAAGCCATCACCATCATGGATAGAGATTAGCTCTTTCATATAAAGAGAATTCACGTTACGAATGTACTTCTCAGGTACTCCTTTCGCCCTCTTTGAGAAAGTAAACACAATCGAATCATTTCGGATTCAAATGCATACATGACAATACATCTCAATCGGTCCATTTTGAAATCAAATTTCACATCCCACCATGCCGTCGCACTGCATGCAAAATGTCCAAATCCTCTTCCATAAACCATATCGGGCCACAAACAAAATTCAAGGCGAAAAGTGAAATTCTAGAAAGCCCATAACTATAGTCCAACCCAAGCAAGGCCCATGGGCTTCTGGTCAAAGCCTCATCGCGGGACGAGGCGGCCCGAAACGACCGGCGTTTCGAAAGCAGGACGCGGAACGACCCCGTCGTCCCGGGGGGGGGCCATCGTCGCCGTATATAAATGCGACAGTTCTGCGAGTTCCGACCATCGCACGAGTCAAAACGCGTTCTTTCGGATCTTCGGAGGCTGCGCGATCTGCACGACCGGGTCGACTCAGGCGAGTCATCTCTCTCTCTCTCTCTCTCTCTAGATTGTGCTCCGATCGTTGCTCTCTGCGTGCAATTTGGGATTTGCAGAGCTTAGATCTACGCCCGATTTCTCGCCTTCCGGAACGCCCGGCGCGATCTCGCCGCCGTCCGTCGAGATCGGTCCCTCCGATCTGAACGATTTCGGTGGAAATTTCGGGTCGGGTTTAGGGTTTAGGGCGTCGTCTCATGAAACCTTTTGTGATTTCCGATTGATCGGTCGATTTTTCTCGTTTATGGTCGCGTCGGTTTTGCCTCGGGAGGAAATCCGAAATTGACCGGCGTTTACGTTCGGTTTCGTTTGGAGTTCGTGCATGTCGGTTTTCTTTGCCCTGAGTTCTTGTTTCGAGGATTCTAATCTGTGTCGGCCTCGTTGTGCATGCGGATGGTAACGGGTGAAAGGTTGATTCGTGCCTTTTTTTCTTTTTTCCTTTTTCGGGGGAATGGGCAGTGCGAAATTGAACCTCGTAGGATTGTTTATGTGCTTCCTGGTTTCGATTGGACTGCTGTGGGGTCGAGTGGAAGGATGGGATTGAGCTCGTGTTGTTAGTTCTGTCTGGAACAGTATGCTGCGTAGCGACGTAAAGCAGACACGCATCGATGCGTGACTAGAGTGGTTTAGATGTTTGACGTTACATTTGATTGTTTTGGAGTTTCTTGTGAATAATTGTAGCTGCTTTCTCTTTAGTCAGTTTTTCTTTTTGGGATTTTTCCGCTTTCTTGGCTTTGGGTTCCATGTACGATGGGCTGACAATTTTTTAATCAAAGTCCATTCTGTAATGAGTGGTTCTCAGATGAAGAATGAGGGTTGAATGCTCCGATCATAGCGTCTTTGTTACTTCTCCCCTTTTTATTTTTCTTTGAGGTTTTCAGTGTTTTGCGGATTTGTTGGGAGAATTTGGTCTTGTCTCATGGTTAAAGGCGATTTTTTTAGAAGTAATGACAGAGATGTGGTCTTGTTTTCATGTTTGCATTTTGAATGACATAAGAAATAGCCAGATACAACAATAGGTAAATTTTTCCTTCCTATTTGGGTTTTCTTGGTGTGGTAATCATTATTTTATGCTTCTGAATGAAATTGGAAACAGAAGTTAGCGGCTGTTGGAGAAATGGCATCGAATGGACCAGCACCACCCAGAGGCAGCGCAGCAGCAGCTGCTAGCATGCGTAGGCGGAGGACAACTGGTGGTGGTGCCTCAGGAGGAGCAACTGGGACGATGCTGCAGTTCTACACTGATGATGCCCCAGGACTGAAGATCTCTCCAAATGTGGTTCTTGTTATGAGCATTGGCTTCATTGCTTTTGTTGCCATCCTTCATGTCATTGGTAAGCTCTACTTGGTCCGAAGATAGATTCAAAAGCGGATTGAAAACTGGAGGAATATTTAGTGGTTTGTTCTCTCTTGAGTCTGAATCGGTCTCTTTTTTGTTGTAAGACAGAAAATCATGAAGGTTAAATTTTATAGATCAATGTTTGAGTTGGTAGTTTGACTAAATGTACTATTGAGGATTTTGTTTTCGTTCTCGAATTTTGATCAACTTATGGTTAGCAGTTGTGTATCCTAAGTTAATCAGTTGTCATAACTGGAGATGTTTCAGAGAGAGGATGAATTGAGTAGACAATTTGCATTCTTCAGTTTAGCTTACCTTGTGAACACAATGCAAAGACGCTTCTTTTACTTGCGTTTTGTTGACCTCCCGATTGTCCTTGTTGTCGTCCATGATCTTTTCATTCTTGGAATCAAGATTTGTTGTGCACTGAATGCTGTATTGGACGCAGTCAATCTCTGCTGACCCTGAGAAACACAGCTCAACTCATGCATGAAACCAAACCCTCTCCATGACATCCTTAGTTTGCACATGTATTTTATTCATTGAACTGACCATTGAAAGCAAATTCTGTCATTCTTCATTGGTAAGATGAGTCTCTTTGCTCTGTATTCCTGACAAAAAGCTTCTCTTTCCGTTTTCTATGGTGCTTGGAACTTCTTGAACTTTCCAACCTCTCTTCCAAGTGCCACAAATCAATATGGCCGCACATCTGCCTATTTGTTAGTGATACTAGTTCAATTCTGCTTCTCTTCTGGTAGGATGCATCGAATGAGCCTGAATTTCTAAGTGCATGCTCGAGCTTTTTACTCGTGTTCTCTGCCACATCATTTTCTGTTGTTGATGCTTGGAAACCATGCATGTTGAGGAGGATTCTGCTTTACATTGGAGCTTCGCAATGAAAATATGGAAGATGGGAAATTATTATCTAGGATCACTATCTAGACAGTAGATACATCTTCCTATGTTGGCTTCCGTCCCAACCGGTTGACACGCTCGCTGGCTTCTCCTTATGAACTTCCCTAAACATCAAACATCTTTGCTTGATGTCCTGGGGGTGAGGCCTCGTTCATTGGGCTCCGGAAGGATAAGCTGTCCTATGCAGTTTGTTGTCTCAATGGTTGATCGTATTTTGGTAATTTGAAAGACGGAAAAAGATCTGGAAATTCGCATGCAAGTGGGTATGGTGAGAGAGAGAGAGAGAGTGGTCGGCAATGGTATTGTTGGCGCGACTCGTCGTCTTTCTTGCAACCTATCGTCTTTCTCAGCTTATGATACTGTGCAATGTTTCAATTCGACCTTCACCTGAGTGGTTAGATTAAGGTTTATATTTGTTAATAATCGAAGCCCTGTCATGACCAAATCACGGAAAGCAAACCTACCCAGTCTAAATTTATGACCTGGACATAGTCCAAACCAGGTTTTCCAGCATGCTTTCTTTTGCTCAGCTAGATATCATCCCTAACCCCAGTTGTCACATTCGATGCGATGAATGCACTTGGATGATCATGAACGAAATGAAAGCCGCCCCCAATTTTAGTATCGAAGGAACCAAAATTTCCAATATGATCGATCTTATCTCTTATCTCATAGGAGCCCTGATTTTTGCCCGTTCATTCTAGCATCATTCTACGTTTTACATGTCTCACGACCTTTATAAGGATCCAAAACTTCTATGTGTCGTAACCTTACCAGGGAATAGATGAGTGAAAGAAAACCTCAAAAACAATTTTGAGATGATTTGGTAATTTGTCGGCACTTTTTTGTCAAATCTTAGGGGAGCTAGATTTGGGTTTGGAATGCTTTCCTAAACTGCTCTTGATTTTTTCATACGATCAACAAGGTTTTTCAATCGAATTCTATTCGTGGATTTTAACATTTTTCTGGTTGTATCGAAGAAAGAAGAAAATAGGATCTTTATTAGAAATATCCCGGTGAAAAAATAATTTTATACGATGTTTGATGGCTTAGTCGATCGCCAACTCAAGATATTCGTTTCTCATGATCCAAACCCCATCAATGTAAAGAAAAACTTTCACCAATCATGTTCCTGACAAAACATATTTGTGTTCATTTTATTCCCATGATGCCCTAAAGAGACTGTTGGAAATGATCTATTTATACGATATCAATACTAAGAAGCAAAACTTTAATTACGGACTGAAAGTCCAACAATAAAATGACACAACACATGTAACTTGTATCTATGAATAATTGTTTTCATGATAATTCGATTATTTGGTTTATAGAATCAAGAATATGATATCTTTATGCTAACACAATAAAATGTGGATTTCAAACGTGAAATGGATTCTAACATGAGCGTTGGTTATGTCTTGTTCTCGATCAAGTTATTATTTGTTCTATTTTTATTTCTACCGCATATAAAACCAACCCAATGAGTTTGTCAACCCAATAACGGAGCCATGATCTAGGTTGAAGATGTTAAAAATCATCAACAAAATATGTGGTCATATTTTTTAACATGGAAATTTTGACTCAAATTCTAGAAGTGTCTATTAGTCACTAATAAGTTTAGAAAATATAAAGTTTAATTTGAAATTTGGTGAGTTGTGCTCATAAAGTTCTTTTATTCCTGATGAATCTTAATTATAATTATATAAAATACTAAAATTTAGGTTTCAGCAAGAAATTTTTCGCTAAATTATTTAGGTAACGTGGCTTCATCCATACTTGAATGATAGTTTTTACAAATGGAAAAATACATATAAACAACAACACTGCCACACGAGGTACATAATATCAATTAAAGAAATCACAATTTCTTACAAGGGAAAACGAAGAGAGAGATAATATTTAAGAGAATGTAATATTAAATGAATAGGTATCTAAAACACACGAATAATGTAATTTAAGTTCATTATTTGGTTTGCATCTTTCAAATAAGCTAAAAGTCTTTTGTTGTAACTTCTAAATCAATTCCATGTACTTTTGGTGAAGAAAATGATTTTTCTAGATATTATTATGTTAATCCATTTGAAATTAGAAGAAAGAACACATTTTCTATGGGCACAACAGAAAAGAAATTAATAATGTATTGTCAATCTATTTAGATAAATAAAATCTAAAAATTTCAATTTTACACTTTATTGACAGAAAACATATTTTAGATTTTGAGAAGTTTCATTCTTTTTCATTCTTCTCTTACCAATTTACATTTTACTCATTGAGTACAACATATAGTTGTAATTCATTTACGTAGATTTACATGGACTTCAATGCAATTTTCCGAAAAGAAAAGTTTAAACATGAAAATAAAAATTAGATTAATTTCTGTCAATAGAGATTAATAAGTTTTTTTTTTTTGGTGAGTGCTCTTTATATTATAATAATACCTTAAAAAACCCAAAATTGGTACACACTTTTGTGACAAGTTTTTTTTTTTTTTTTGACTATAAAAAACCCTAAACTAGTACATTTATGACAAATTTACTCCAAACTAATTTATTTGTGCCCAAAACTAGTAAATTTGTACAAATATATTTTCCGCTAAATTGGATTAATACCATTTTTTCCTAATATACCTACGTGTAATAATTTGTATTTAACAAAAATTAACAGAGAGTAAATTTGTCACAAGTTATTTGGGGTTGCAAAGGTACACCGCTTTGGAGTTTTTGGTGGTCAAAAATATTTGAGATAAATTTGTCATATCTTTTCTTAATATACCTACATGTTATATTATATTGTTCTATGCATAGTTTATTTTTTGTTAACATAATTTTATATGCACAATGCATGTGCTGTTTAGGATTTTGTTAGTCAAGACAAAGAGGCTGGAAGTGAGAAAGTAGGGGTAAGAAAAAAAGACCCGCTCGGACCGGATTGGGTATAGGTGGCTCTTGACATTCATTCTCAAAAAAATTCAAACTAGCGAATTTTAGTCCCGTTTCCAATTCAAGATGTGGAATTCACGTTTCGAACTATTTGGAGTGCATTGATTTTACTCACACATGTAACTAAGATGACAATAACAAATTAAAACACAACAGTAATTACTCATTCTAATCAAATTTTGCCGCAAATTGGAAAAATCTCTACGAAGCTCACTGACTATAGAATCGCCTTTAATCATGAAATATCTTCAATTTTTTTTTTTTTGAAAAAGAAAGAAAGAAAGAACATGCCACCGGTTTCATTAGCCCACCCGAAGGCTGGATCAGGTCAAATCCGGTTCGATTTCGGGGGCACCGAACCGGTCCGGTTCCTGGGCGGGAACTGGTCCGCCCGAGAAAAGCGCAAGCGGACCGCTTAAAAAGGAAACCGGGCCGGATCCTAGCCCGACCCGATTACTCGCGATTCCCTCTCCATAGAGAAGCGCCCGACCAGACAGGCGGAAGCTCAATCGAGACGGAGACATCAGATTCTCTTCTCTGGCAATGGCGACGGTTGCAGAATCATCCGACCCGAACCCGGGCTCGGAGCACGCCGCCCGGCCAAAATCGATCGGCGACGCCACGCCGTGGGTCGACTACGCCGTCGACCAGGCCCGCCTCCTGCGGAAGGGGGTCGAGGACGACGTCGGGTCGTTCGCCGAGGCCTCGCGGTCCCGCCTCGCCCAAATCCGCTCCACCGCCGCAGCTCACACGATGATGACCCTCGCGATGATCCAGGTCCGTTTTTTCCTTTCCGATTCCGCCCTCGCCGATTGCTTTCCTCCCTCCGGCGTTCTTCCTGATTCCGGGGGAAACGGTTCCCGCTCTCGCCGTTGAGTTTGGGGCCTCGCGGATGAGGATTTCGAAATGTCTGATCGAATGTCGATTGTTTGATTCGTGGAATAGTTGAGTCGGGCGAGTTTTCGATACGGAAATGTGGTGGAATTGGAAAGGAATCCTTAGTTTTGTGAGGTTTCCTTAGGTAGGGTTTCCATTTCGTGTCCGTTCTAATCTGCTTTGGGATTAAAACGTTGGCGCGGGAGAATGTGCGTTGGGGGCGTAAGCGGTTTTAAGCTAATGGAGTTAGACTCGTGGCTTAATCGAGCTTTACTCGAGAAGTTACTGAGCAATTGTATTTTACATATCTACATTACATTTGTAGGAAAAAAGCATTGAGATAGCAAATATTGTTCATCTTTTCAGTCAAGTTGAGCTCAAGAGTTAAACTGTACTGGCATGACTGAACTCAATTTAATTTCACCCATGATGATGGTGTCGTCCTGCTAAGATTTTGCTTCAGAAGAATACTGCAATTATTCATTGATTATGTTGTCAAATAACCTTCTGAATGTAGGATACTTTTCAAGAAGTCAAGTCCAAATATGATGCTTATGAAGATATTTTCTTTGGAAAAGTTAAAGGTTTGCTCTTTTCGTATTGTTGATGATTATGTTGTGGGGAATGCTTTTGTTTTTAGTTTTAATTTGTGCAAGTCTTATTCTCTTGAAGTGCAGAGGGCATTGAGATAGCTACTTTGCATCCCATGTTGACAGTTGGAGTAGTCGCTGGCTCGGGCTTCGTTGTACTGAAAAGTATGGTTTTTTGCATCTCGGTTGGCTAGTCAATTTATCTCATTTATTGTTATGGTAAAAGAATTGATGCTTTACATTTAAAGTGATTAACATGGTTAAGTTACCAAATGCCATGTTTTAATTGTGTAAGAATTATCTTATTGATACTTCTTGGCAGTGGGATTAAAAAGTCCATTTTGTTGTCCTAATTGATTGGCTTTCTTTATCAATTCTACTGAGCTTGACTAATAATCATATTCAATACATCCATTGCAGGGCCAAGGCGATTCCTGTATTACAATACCTTGCGCCTTTTAATGAGTGAAGAGGTGAGTATTATTGCTGTTGTAATGTAGTTGGAGGAGCAAAAGATAGCAAAGAGAACAAAAACGGGGCTAGAATTGAGTTGAATTGAAGCTGGAACAGAGAAAGATATGTTAGGGTTTATGAAAGGCTGTGATCTTTATTGAATGAAGAAAGAGCTAATGACAAAGAGTCTTAAAAGACCTATTAAAACTAGGGTTACAAATGTAAGATCTTAGAATAACATTTTCTAATCTCAGCCATCCAACCTGATTTAGACCACTTGTAACCCTACAATAATGAGAGAAAAGACTAAATAAAGAAGAAAAACACTTAAAACTACTAAAATAGAATTATGCTTCTGCATCATTCCCCTCGAGTTGGAAAGAACCAAGTTCGAATGTGGAGACTTAACTTCATCAGATATCTCTGAATCAATTTTCTTCATTTCCTCTCCAATATCCCATGTAGCTTCAATACCCAAATTATCCTACCAATTCACTAGAAACTTCGTAGCCTTATCCTCCTTCCTAGTCAGCATCTTCCATCTCCGATTGGAGAAAACTTGGCTTCGAGTTGTGAAGTGTTGGAAAAGATATTAGGCAAATTTGTTCCAATCATCCTTAGTTTTCAAACCGTATTTTTCATTTGAGTGATCTAGAGATTTCTTTAGAAGAAGTTAAAGTCTCCACATTTGAGCTTGATTCTTTCCAACCCGGGAGAATGATGCAGGAGCATGATCCTGTTTTAGCAGCTTTAAGTGTTTTTCCTTAATTTAGTCTTTTCTCATTCTTAGAATTATAAGTAGTCGTGTGAATGTTTTGTTAGGTTAGATGGTTGAGATTGGAAGTTGTTATTGTAGATCCAAGATTGAGATTGTCTTATGTATATAACCCTAGTATAAATTGGTCTTTTAAGTCCCATTGTCATTAGGTTTTTTCTTCATTCAATAAACATCACCAGATTTTCTAAACACTAGAATATCTTTTCTATGTTGCAGCTCTAAGAAAATGAAATTATTTAATTTCTGCCACAACTTTAGCATTCTTTTATTATTAGATTAGATGTTTAAGTTTCCATTTCATGGCATTGTTTCACATCGCTTGGTGTTTGCACTCTAGCATTTAAGGAAGCTAGAAGACATTATCCTCATCAATCATGCTCAATGTGAGATGTAATTTTTATCTCTTATATATGTGGTTGCAGTCGATGGTATCCCGAGCTGATGCCAAAGTCAAGGAACTTCGAAAATCAGTTGACCTCCTGAAAGCTGAGAGTGAGAAACTAGAAGTAAGTTTGTATTTTTCAGTGGCATTTATTTCAGGCCAAGAACGTAAATATTGAATGAAGGATACATGGGGTACTTATTTTCTCTAGGAAGGTGGACATTCATGTTATTGCAGTAAATACATACACATACACAATCTGCTGGCTGCAAGAAATCAGAAGAGCTACAGAGTACCTTTACCATCCAGGAAAATGTGGATAGCACGCTGCCTTTTTGACTAAAAATAGAATTCTAGGAAATGAGGACCTTAATTCCCTGGATTTGTACAAAAGATCGAATAGCGTAAACAAGAATAAGCTAACAGAGCTTAAAACCAGTACCTGTGACCAATACAAGTAGGAGCGACAGTCAACTTGGATGGAGACCTTTAAAATTCTCTTTCGAGGATGACAAGGAATTTCTTTTCCTACAAAAGACTCTTCTATTTCTCTCCATCCATGAGGTTTGGAAAATTCAGTTTGAAATATCTTTTTTCATATTTCTTTATTGAATTTGAGTATGTAATCGTCTTCTGCCAAAGCTTAAGCTATTATAAAACAATGCGGAACATCTTTAATATTTTAAAACTTCCCTTGCACTTATGCTGGTATTATGACAAAGGCATTAAGTGTCCAAACCTGATATGTGTGAGTAATAGAATTTGTGGAAACCTTAAATGTATAAAGAGGGAAACCTTTTTCTCCAAAAGCTTAAGCTGTAAGAGAAAGATGCACATAAGATTTAATATCTTAACACTTATCAATTAAAGTATCTTTACCTCGGATAGCTTTTTAAAGCCCAGAAATAGCCTCCCACTGCTGATACAGCATAGTGTATCAGCATTCGGTCTCAGTATCTGCCTAGCAAGGGAAAGCTTTTTTCAGAAACTGACATATGAATCTCATGTCAAACATAACTTCAAATTTGTTTTGAACAACTTATGTTTTGATACAGACCATACTAGTTTTTCATTGAGCTGATTGGCAATTTCACAGCGTTGAACAGGATGAGACTCAACTGTTGTTTCATACCAGTAAGATATGTTGTAGTAGCGTCGTCCTTTTATGTCAAATATCATAGTTGTGTTACAATATGATCCCAAAATTCAAGACCCATACATGAAAGTGTTTTCAAGGAGCTCTCTCTACAAATCTGCTACCAAGGAAGCTGAATATGTGTAGAATTAGCAAGATATTTGTTTTTGTATACCCTTTGCAAGATCAGCTTATCATCATTAAACTCCTGATATTTGAGTGATGCAAAATTTTCAAGAAATACAGAATTTAAACCTCTTCCTGGTCCTCAAGTCCTCTGAAAGATTTGGATCCAAAATTCTAGAGCCACTATTCCACCTATGAGCAACAACTACCATCTTATCTTTATCTATATACGCACAATGATTTTGGATGTGCATTTTTCATTAGTATTTCCTTACTCTTTGTGGGAACTTAAAATGTTCGCAAATTTTTTTGCAGAGGAGAGCTCAATTAGCAGAAGAAGAAATGCTTCGAGGAAGGACAAAGCTCAGGTATGTTGCTTGTGACAGACGTGCATCATCTACTTCTGCCTGCATGGGGTCAAAAAATTCCTTAAAAAGGTTGGGTTTTTAATTATGATGGCAGACAAGCAGGCAAGCAGATTCAAAGTGCAAGCCACTCAGCTTATAAGATTGAAAGACAAGCGGCAGGTATAGTTGTACTGTTTGGTTTTGTGTCTGCTCGATTCTCTCCTTGAGATTGAGGTGGGTTTGGTTGAATGAACTCACAATTTCTGTCCCCATATCTCAGGTTTAAAGGATGTTATTCGAGAGCTTCCCCGAAGAGAAGCTTCTCGTTTCAGATCACAGGTGAGTTTTCTCCATAGTAGGGAAAAAAATTGGTATTTTGTAGATGCCATCCTTAGCGGTACCTTTTGGAAAAGCACCTGCTGGTACTCTTAGTGCTGGTTAAGCAAGTGAGTTTAGTGATCGATTTGGCCGTACTATGTTAACACTGTAGGATTATGCATGGTGGTTAATCACTGGCAATCTTTACACTAACGTCAACTGATCAAGATCAGTACAGTGTAATAATGAACCTTGATTGATCGGTATTGATTGGTGATAACATTGTTGCAGAATGTGTTTGCATTGATCTTTGAGCCACCAGAGCTCACATGTTAAAGTAACATCGATGTGTGGGGAAGTTAAATCTATAATGGGGAATAAGGGCGAAATCATTCACTAGTTTGATTTTTTCCTAAAAATTCTTTTTTTAAAATTGTTATTTCCTATAGGCATTTTGAGGTTCCAATAGCATTTTAACCTACATCCTAGGTCTCTCTCTCTCTCTCTCTCTCTCTCTCTCTCTCTGTGTTAAAAATCATGCTCAATGGTGAAGTGGTTCCTGCCTTTTGTTTTGTTTAGTCTGTGAGATTGATTACCACCTAACCAGGCCTGGCAAATCAGAATGTTCTTGAATTTCTTGGAGAGATTCATTATTATGGGGTGTGAATGGGAAAAATCTACGCCTTAATTCTTATCAAAACAGCTACCTGCCTGGTCTTTCGGTTCCATATCTTTGAATAGATTCTTTACTATCTTCACTAAAAGTATCTCATCTTATAGGATGTCAAAGGCTTTCTCTGTATGTGAAATCCTTTTTCTGGGAATTTATTTAGGGGATCTAAAATTGAATCACAATATCACGGTGCAGAGTGTTTAGTGTTGTTGAAAGATATGTGGAGCCGACTGCAGTAGCGGGATATAGGAATAGAGGTTTAGTTTGAATGGAGATCTCTATCATTGCTCTCTGTAGAGGCTACATTTCCGGCTTTTCTCCTCTACATTCCATTTTCTATTGGCTTGTGGAGGAGGGCTAATGATAGTTTTACGAACTTGGAGATTATGTTCGTCATGTTATGTTCCCTAAGATTTCGCTCTGTTCTCAACAAAACTGTTGTGCTGAATGTCTGAGTTACGATTGCAAGATGCACTGCGATCGTCCTCAGCTAGTTTTGTTTCCCGTCCTTGCTAATGCGCCTTCTATTGTTTCAATGGCAGGTTTCTAACCTGGCAAGAGAGGCGAAGCGAGAAAGGAATGCTCTGACCAAGGAGGTTTCCAAAATCACTGACTACGGAATTTCAGTCTGATTACCGATCTCTCATTGCAACCTTTTCAATATCCAAGCTATGTGATGGCATCGGCGACAATTTTTTTATTCCGTACATGCTTCGTGTATTTTAATTTTTGAAAAGGGGTTCCCTTTCTTGATAAAAACCTCCAGATCTAATATCTGTGGGAATTGGATGAGAAGAATCATGTCCTGCAACAACTACAATTTTTTGAGGGAATATATGTAGATCAGGAGTTTGTCGAATGTTATGATACACAGTAATCAAAAAGCTTCAGCTGACACTGACATTTTTTTCCCAATTATAAGACAGATCTTGTTCCAAATGGGTTCTCAATGTCCTAGATGGTTTCGGGCAATAAAGTATCCAGCAATTCGGGTCGGTCTGTCTTGATCGTGTCTATAACTAGGGGTGTCAAAAAAGTTTGTGTCAGCCTAAATCTACCCTAAAATTTTATGGTATTTTGGAGCTGGGTCTTAATCTTCTTCGGGTCGTGTTTTTAAGATATTGGTATTGTTGATTTTTTATGTGGGCTTTTTGACATCTCCAGGGCACAATGCAACAAGGACGAAACCTTTGATTTGAGTCCAGTTGATCAGTGCTGGTCTGATTGGGTCATATGATATTTGAGTCTCAGGTGGGTTGAGTCGGGTCGGCTCAATTGCACCCTTGTTGATTTTCGGGTCGAGTTGGGTATCATGAAAATCCGATCCGACTTGACCCCTTGACACCGCTATCTATAATTAGTGTCAATTCATATCAACCGAAACCAATTGCAATACATGTCGAATAATTGAAGTGGCGATGAAAAAATGTGGTGATTTCTCTATAATCCGCGTCGTATTTGTGGGCCCCCGCTGTATAGCGTTCGCTGAAAACGTTGCCTGCCTTCATGCGAGCCACACGTGCCTCATCTGCGCGCGCAAATCCAACAGAAACTACTGATCACAGGGAGGGAACTGAGGAGAAAGAGCCCCAACGGCCATGGCGGTAACGGCGACGGCGACGGCGGCGGCGACGGCTTGCTTTCTCTCTCCTCCCGCCACACGCGCTCCCAAGTTCACCTGCTCGTCCACGCTCGCCACCCAGCCCGACTCCGCCAAGAAGCGCCTCCTCTCCCTCATCGCCGACCAGGACCGCGGCCTCCGGACCCAGCGGGACCCCGCCGCCCTCTCCTCCGTCGTCGAGGCCATCGACGCCGTCGCCGCCCTCGGCAGCGGCGCCGTCACCACCGGCCCCTCCCTCTCCGCGACGTGGCGGCTCCTCTGGACCACCGAGAAGGAGCAGCTGTACATCATCGAGAACGCCCGGTGGTTCGGCACCGCCGCGGGGGACGTGCTCCAGGTGATCGACGTGGAGAAGAAGGCCCTCAACAACGTCATCACGTTCCCTCCGGACGGGGTCTTCTTCGTCCGCTCCGGCATCGAGATCGCTTCTCCGCAGAGGGTGAATTTTAGGTACGATTCAGTTTCGGTTTTGCGCCTCTCTGCCTCCTGAGCAGTGTCGGTTGTTTCGTCGGCGAGAGCTGTGGAGGCTCAATTTGGCGAAAAGCTCTGGTCCCGAGTATTTAGGGCTAATGATTTCGCGGAAGCATTGCTTCGTCTTGCTGCGTGAGTGAATTCTCATTGCTGTTGCATGAAAAGGATTGAGTCAGTTGGATCTCTAGTGACGTCAGAGTCTGATCCGCACTTCCTTCTTTCCGAAGGAAAATTGTCTTTCGAAACGATGTAGTTGCGAGCATTGCTATCTCATCCGCAGAATTCCTTGCGTGTCCCTCTCCCTTTCGGGTGTAAAATGCAAGATCCAATGAAGTTAGTGTAAGTTTGAATGAGTGAAGCTTGAATGTGTAGGACTAGGAGCTTCTCTATCTGCGAAAGGAAATTGATTTGTGTTATATCAGTTTGAAGACCCAAACCATGCAAAAGCTTTAGAATGATGGCATCTATCTACACCATCCCCGGCTTGAACTTTGGGGCTTCGTCTGGGTTGTATAATGATCAGCCTCCACAATATGTGGCATCTCTCTCTTGCACTGATATGGTGGATTGAGATGAATAAAGAGCGGTGTTTTCGAGCTCCTTGTAGAAGCTTGTTTCCTGTTATTATACAGAGTTACATGGTTTGAATTGTGTTAGAATATGAAGAACAAAAGCAATGCCTGTGTTTGGTTGTGGTTGATCCAGTAATAAGTTTGTTTAAGTGGATGCATGAAAATATTTTCTTTTCTTGTTCCCAGGTTCTTTTTTTTTTTTTTTTTTTTTTTTTTTTTTGTGATGATTGAGTTTCATAAAGTTCTTTCTTGAGGCATCAGTTTGTAGTTTGCTCTTCTTGGCCACTAAAAGGAAACACTCCACTCTGCCATTTTCAGCTCTAAGGGGTCAAACTTGGCTTTTAAAATTATCTCTTGGAAGAACCAGTTTTATTTGTGTTTCTGCCACTTTTGAGGACATAATGCTGGTATATTATGCATCCTTTACTAGACGGTCTCTGAGTTATGCAATTATAGGAGAAATACTGACCTTATTAAATTGTTTGGGATGAATCAGTATTCAGTTGGAGAATAAGTACATGGAATAACTATGAACCTTGAACTTTATGCTTGATTTTCTTCTACTTTCAATGGCTTATGTTCAACTGATCAATCTACTAAACATAGTGAATAGTTATGCGCATTCTGAGATTGACCAAACTTTCATGCTTAGATAGTCACATAGGATGTTACTGTGTTGAGTGATAAACTAGATAACAATTGCAGTTTGGATTTATGTCTATCTTTCCTCCCCTAGATGTTAGAATGTCATTATGTTAGCTCATAACTTCTATGCTCCTTGAAGATGATTTTGTCCTCGTCTGATTTGCATTTAACCGAGAGAATTTGAGTTTTCACTTAATCATCGGGGACAAGAAGATGTGATGCAAGTGTGACAGTGTCCAATAATATACAGAACCATACTGTTATAGTTTGAGATTCATGATTTGTTTGTATGCTCATTCCAGATTTACTAGCGCTGTGCTACGAGGAAGGAGCTGGGAGATTCCACTTCCTCCTTTTGGCCAGGGTTGGTGAGTGTTTATTTGATTCTTCTGGAAATGGCAACTGAATCAACAGTTCTACTTAGATGGTTCTATGTTGTCTGGAAGAAAAATGGATTTATCAGTGCATGCATGTACTCTTCTTAACAGGTCATGTCTTTAACATTTACCAATTGTATGTTGCACAACTTTTAAGTCAGTGATGGCATATAATAGGATATTATAACAGAAAGAATAACTGAATAAGCATATCATGTACATTGAACATCACACAATTTTTCTTTAGAATGCAACAAAATGTAATGAATTGTTTAGCCCTGTTCTCATTTTTCCTAGCCATTTTACCCATTTTACCCAGGAAGTAGATAGATGATAGCTCTTACAACGGTTAACTTCCTAAATACTGGTGTATGCCCAAGCAGGAATTCATGAAAGTTCCTTTTCTTTTATGTGTTAAAACCAAGAATCATTTTTATAGCAAGATTTTTTTTATAATTCTGGGTCAGATAACTAAATAACGTCATTGACATTTCCTCTTGCGACGATCTAGATAATTAAGACAACAAGCAAAGAAAGAGAAAGAACCATCAATGAGAGAATGCCAATGATGCACGAGCTTGATAAAAAATCCCACGAAATGGTATGAATTACAATTTTCCAATATTAGGAATCATGAAGTACTATAGAAAAAACATGGTTGAAATCATAAAGTTATAAAGCTTGAAAAGAGAAGTTATGTTGGAGGATGTATTTCTCTTTCAGCCCAGATTCGTGTGTGAGAAGAGGTTCCTAGTATGAATTGAAACATTTGGATCTTCTGGAAAGGAACATGATAGTGGAACTGGTAGTCCAAGAGATTTATCTGGTGCTTAATGGATTCTGATCTGTATAGATTCAATTAATTGTCACCTCAGAAATATCGCTTCTGAGACTTAACTCCTAAAAGTTAGTGTTTTCCACATATGAACTGTAGGGCATTGCAATTTTAAATTTTTGTCAATATGGAATTGTTCATGCATTTTTTATGCAATACTTTGTTTAACATTATGCACAATACCTTCAGAGGCTGCAGGAGTACAATTTTCCAAGTCTATACTGTCAAGTTGAGCATAATTCATGGCCTCTGTTCCTAGAACAACATCATAGTTAGCATGAATATGATTTTCATCAATTGACTGTTGGGCCAGCCTGGTATATATGTGAGAAAAGAACTTAGGGCCAAGCTCAGGAAGGTCATGACAAGATATCACTATTAGATCAGAAGAGGATTTAGAGACATTTAACATTTGTGGTTGGACTCTGAAGAGAACTATGTATCTCAGAGGCAGACTTGCGTTGCTTCTTGATGATTTGTATGAGTGACAAGTGATGTTTTTCATGATTGATTGAATTGCTTTCACTATTTTTATTTAGACAATGCACTAACAGTGCACTCTGTCTGGGTTGATATATCCTTTTGCATCCATATCCTTTTCTTCTGCATTTTGGGTTTTATTGGTTTCATCATTAATCCATGACCAAATCCTAGATGATAATATCTTTACCACAGTTGCGTTTGGTCACATGTCACAATCTAGATAACGTTGTTTAATGAGTGTTGGCTGAGTTTCTTCCTGTGAACTCTATGTCGATGGTTAGGGTGTTTAGAAGATAGGACACATCATTGTCTGTTGACATGATAGAAGTATGAGTTTAGTGCCTCGCATCTCTCTCTCTCTTTTTGTTCTTCTATTGGCGTGCCTTGGTTGTTGCGCATGTAGATTTGTATGTTGCAAGAATAGTTTTTAGTATTGGGGTATATGTGTGAGTATCATACATGCTGATTAGGTAATATTGTCTACTCTTCCTTCTTTGGAGTCTGTAATAGTTGAGTGTAACATAATTTCATATTTACTGTCTTAATGACACAGATCTCTGTTTTTCACTGTTACTGTTATACAAACAGAAAAGCTCAAGTTTACTGTATCAAGATTTTTGTAGCCAGTTACATATTTGTGCAGTACTTATTCTTGTTGTTTACATAGGTTCGAGAATGTTTACCTTGATGATGAGATTCGAGTTGCAAAGGATATCCGGGGAGACTATTTAGTAGTCGAGCGTGCTCCTTATGACTGGAAAGAATAAAGAACAATGCTATTCATTGCCTTGTGGAGTCCCATGTGAGTTTTTGCTCTTTCACAAGCCAAGTTGTTAAATTGCCAGAGCAAGTTCTTTGATGGTAGGAGTCGAAGTTTTATTTTGTCGTAGATACTAGTTCTGATTTTATATACTTCTTTCTTTTGGTTACATCAGACATATATAGCAACCGCAGTATAGTGAGTATCAAGATTTTCAGCAACCATGGTTCAAAGTCATTGAGTACTAAAGGCATACTATTATCAAAAAGATTTTAACTACATTGTTTTTCGAGCTCCTGGGAGCAGGAGATCCTCAATTCTATCTCCCATTGGTTCTAAGTACGATCCTGATTTTAACAGCCTTGCCTAATGCTTTGTGCAATGTAACATGCACAGTATCTAAGTTTCCTTGGAGAAGGTATGCAACGCAAAAGTTAGTTGGATCGCTTCATCCCTGTGAGGTCTTTAAGGTTTTCTAATTTGAGGACAGTTTTGACATAATTTCGAACAGATGAAAATGAACATATTGGTGGATTTTTACCTTTTTGTCTTCCTGATGGTATCAATCGGGCTTGACTGAGTTGACTGCACTTTAGACCAAAACAGGTGCATTGGTTCAGCCGGACCGGACATAGGACCATTTCCTGGTTCATCAGTTTGCACCAGCTGGTCCGGTTTGGTTTAATACTACTCTTGCTGTCATGCCTCTACCGTTCTTAATCTTTGGAAAAGTTAATGAGTGGCTTTGACTTTTGACACTGAATAATTAACAATTGGCAGGAATCCACTTATGGACTAGGGGGAGTTCCTCTGCCTAAGCGGAGGGCAATAATGAGGTTGACGAATCAAGACATGGTCTATCTTCATCACCCTGCCAAAAAAAAAAAGGCTCAGTACATTGTATCGAAGGGAAAGGGCCTGCCGGTTTCTGTCTCTGTAGCAACATAGTGCCGGGGTGGTGCTGTTTTTTTGTTGTTGTGAAATAGTAGTGTAGTCTTTTGAAGATGTCAAAATGAGGTAAATATTGCTATATACACATTTTTTTATAACAGTTTCTTATATGAAATTTGTTTCGTTTATGCTGTAAGTTCTGTCAATGTTGGCCTTGGCATCAAGGATACTTCTGTAAATGTTGGCTTTAGCATCAACGATTCTTCTCCGACCGTTGTCTTTTCAAGTGGTTCGAATTCTGGTTATCAGAGTGGCAGTATGCTTTCATTGCTGATTTCTCGTTCCTAGCAGATCATGTTTCAGTTGAAAGACTGGTCTCCCTTAAAATGTTCCTTTTCTTCTCTTGAGAGAGAGAGAGAGAGAGAGAGAGAGAGAGGGCCTTTGCAAGGGGTTCATGTAGCTGATATTACTTTGTGAAATTAAACCCTTCTTTTCAAGGGGATGAAGAGTTTGGGATGATGCTGGGAATTCTTGTCGATGTCAATTATCTTTATCTTGTAATTCGTCCTTTTCATCTTAGAAATTTCATCCAATTCACCTCAATTGAATATTTAATTGTTCACATGTGCGCACGTGCATGTGCGCGCGCGACCCTGCCATCTCTCTCTCTTTCTCTGTGGGGCTTCAGTAGATTGTTCAATACTGAAAGTAACGATATCGATGCTCATTGTTTGCTCCCAAAAGATTTTTCTAATGGCCCATTTAGACCCATGCGAAGATACACTTACTCGGTCCGGTTACATGCCAAAGGATCCACAATCGATTGGTCAAATTCGGGCGACATGTGATGGGGGTCCATACATCTTGCAGGGGATGGCGATAGGTCTCCGCGACGACGAGCAACAGTGGTGCATGATTGACGGGTTACCGTCATTTTCAGTCCCGGAGAGTTTTTGTCCAAACAAAGCACGTCGGAAGTCGCTCGAGAAGCTTCGCAATGGCGACCAGCAGCGTACGGCAGCGTGTCCTTTTTCATGGGGAAGATACATGATGGTAGGGTACTGCACCCGCGGCCCCCCGGCTCGTGTGGTACGAGGTCCAAAAGATTGGCGAACGGGTCAAGGATGGAGGCTCTACGTCCGGTGGAAAAATCAAACGAGTCTCGTGAGCTGTCCACATCATGCCACGAAAGTGATTCTGATGTATCGAACCTACGAAGATGGCCATGAAATGTCTCCGTCCGTTGTTGTCCATTGCTGTCCTGGAAGTTCTCTCTCTCTCTCTCTCCATTTTGCCCTCTTTTCTTTCTTGGTGTTCGCCGGTATCCTCAACCGGTTTTTGCAGATCGGTCTAAGTCCGTCTTTTCGTCTAGTCCAAGTTAGCATTAGAGGATTCTCAAGAAATTACTTCCTTATGGTCCAACCGAAGTTATTGGGTTGAATCGAAATTGAAATCCCATATTTCTCGAGGAGCACGATCCCGCTCGTTTAACTTATAGATCGAATTTGACCTAAAAGTTCTTGTTCTCTCACAAGTGATGTCATTGTGATTGTGATTGGAAAGAGAGTGGGGCTGAGTTGAACCACAACTAAAGCAAATTCTGCTAAAGTTGAGGGGATTTGATGATACTTGCATTTGACTTCTTTTTTCTTGCAAAACAAAAGCATTGGTGCGTCCTCCTTTTTATTTTATTCTATTTTTATTTAGAAAGAAACAGTTCGTCTTGAATTACCTAGTCAAATTATGGTTGGGAACATACGCTAAGGCGCTTGTTTGGTAGTAACCATCCAAACATGGTCAAATTCGATTTTTTATTCCTAATAGATTTGGGTGGAATCGAAGAATAAAAAAGTTGATTCTTGTTCCTAACAAATTTAAGAATAAAAAACCAACTATTCTTTTTCTTCCTTTTGCCATCCCACGACCGCCGCCCACCACCGCTCGCCGCCGCGCCGCCGCTCGTCGCCGTCGCCCGTCACCGCTCGTCGCCGCCACCGCCGCCCGCCGCCACCCGCCGCCGCGGTCCGCGATCCATTGTCGCCACCCGCCACCGTTCGCCGCTACCCACCGCCACCGTCCGCCGCCGCTGGTTTGGCAAGCTCGCCAAAGGCTCACCGGGCCAGGGCAAGATCTAGTGAGCTTGCCGAAGGCAAGCCCAGCCACCAGCAAGGCTTGGCCTTGCCAGATTTGGCGAGGCCGACTCTCATCGGTGGCCGGGGGGCCTCGCCCGCCGCAGGCTCGCCCGGCCACCGGCGAGGCCGGGCCCCGGCGAGGCCGGCCTAGCCACTGGCGAGGCTCGGCCGACGAGGGCCGGCCTCGCCGAGGGCCAACGACGCTCCGGTGAGGTCACTGGCCCTCGTCTGGCCAGCCATAAGAAGAAGAAGAATAGGAGAAAAAAGGAAAAAAAGAAAAGAAAAAAAAAGGAAAAAAAGAAAAGAAAAAAAAAGGAAAAAAGGAAAAAAGTAAAAAAATTATTTAAAAATTAAAAGAAATTGATTTGGAATAGAATCAATGAGCACGATACCAAACACAATTCTATTCCAGAATAAAAAATTTTGGACAGTTACTAAACGCGTTTTTTTACTCAGAATCAGTTTCCGGGAATAGAATAAAAAATAATCATTTCTGATCAGAATTTGTTCCCCGGAACATAATCGTTACCAAACGCGCCCTAAGTTCACTCAAACGGTTTATGGCATGGGCTGCTATCTTAGTATGTCACGCCTCTAACTAGATATTCCAACTTAGTCACCAGGAAAGAACATAAATCTGGTGAGATTCATATGGACCCAGGATCCAGCCTCAATTTATTACATAAACTAAACTGATAATATGTTGGAGACAGCCCCTTCTAAAAATCCATTAAGCTCAAAAATAATAATCACTTTGATTTGGGATATTGTGGGGGCACACTGGTTGAAATTGAACACATTGGAAAGATCCCATTTATGTAGACCCATTAGATATCTCTTCTTAAAGTAAGCCCTTAAACTATTTCATCTGAGATCACATGCGGATCTCAGCATTTCTCAGATGTTAAGCACTTAAAGGGTACTCCTTCCTCTTAAGGAAGAAAAAGATACATAAAGGAATTGGGAGTGTTAGACGTGCGGATAGTGGCACGATAAAATAATGAACGTAGTTCTGTCATTCCACTTGAGTTACCAGGCAGGCAGAGTGGCCTCAACGTGGAGTCGAAAGACTCCTACTGTTTGATGAGGTTACTTATAACATGCAGACAGCTCCTTTCAAAAATCCATTAAGCTCAAAAAACAATCACTTCGATTTAGAATATGGTGGGGGCACACCGGTTGAAATTGAACATGTTGGAAAGATCCCTTTTTTGTAGACCTATTAGATATCTCTTCTACTTATGACTTTCTTTCTTTTATAAAAATAAATAAATACTATCTAGGTTATTAAAAAGTATTTAAAAACAATATGTAAATCTATATCTCAATACTTGAATCATACGATACGTTTTAAGTATTTTAGATTGAACAAGGGTCAAAATGTGAGTTCCTCGAATCTATAAAAACAACTAAAAAAGGTCAAGACCAATAGGAGAAGATCACACTCGCCATTTGGAGTTTCAGATGAAAGGTAAAACTATTGGAGAAATGGAGATATGTTGTATTTTCACAAAACAGATTGTCAACAAAATTTAATTTTGAGAAATGACTAGGTGATGGTGTTTAATCTACCGTGAGAATAACAATCTATTTGAATCACAAAACACCAAATAACAAATAATTATAAATTGTTATAAGGTCCATTTTTTCAAGAATTTATGGCTTATGACAAGTTATTATTCTTACAGTAGCCTAGATATTATCATGCTAACAAAACCTTTAATTTTTTTAATATGTTCCTAGCTTTATAATCTTTTAAAATAGGACAATAGTAGCTCTTCATTTTTCTTCTTAATTCAATATCTCTTGACTTTTGGATCATAAACACATTAAGATTCTTTCCTTAATAATCTCTTGTAATGAGTCAAAATAGTGTGTAAGTTTTTAATGGATATTCAATGTTACCAAAAATAGCAGTAGACTCAATACTCGATCGAAATCACTTCATCTATACCAAAGTGTTTTTTCAAACTATAACATAATTGCTCAACATTCCTCATAGTTCACACCTAGAAGCCCCATTATTGCATTATAACCTTTAAATACGATAAGACCCACCCCCCAAAAAAAAAAAAAAAAAACCTAGATAGGAAGTCTTTTTATCTTAAAAGCTCCTATCAGAACTTCCTTACATTTTGGGATATCAAGATATTTTGAAAATTTCGGTGGAGCCAAAGTTTATGTATGTTCATGTAAATTATTATGAAAATTTGGGCCTAAGCATAAGTTCAGAAAGTTCGGAAGGGCCCCTCCAGTCCCTTTTCAATCAATCCGTGGACCTCGAATCTGTTTCTTCGTCCTCTTCCTTGTCGAACTGAGTTTTTTGTTTTTTTTTGCGCAAAGGTTCAAAGAAAGTACATAATTATGAAATGAGCCACACTATACAATGAATGGTCATTTTGAAAACGGCTAAGAAGTTCTGGCATATTTTCCATTTTGGGATAATTACGGGAACGGTCACTAAATTTTGACCCAATGTGCAATATGATTCATAAATTTTTAATTTATTCAATATGGCCCTTGAACTTTAACCTAATGTTTAATGTGATCCTTGAATTTTTAATATGTTCAATATGGCCTTTGGACTTTTGATATATAATCAATGTAGCCTCTGAACTACATGAAAATGTTCAAATTAGTCATTCAATTAATTTAAGATCAAGGACAATATTGAACAATTTTATATAACCCATGAACTAAATTGAATATGTATCAAAATTTTGTAGACTATATTGAACAAATTAAAAATTCAGGGGCATATTATGTATTGGATTAAAATTTAAGGATCATTTGTGTTATTTTTCCTTCCATTTTAGACTACTAATTTTGCTTTATTGAATTATTTATTTAAACTGAGGGGGAAAAGGCCCTTTTGAATAAATTTTAAGGAGAAATTGCACTTCCTCCTTTCAAACTGCTATGTATGGCACATACCGATGGAAAAATTTGAAAGGAGACTGACCATCTTAATTAAATGAAATTTTGGTGGGCAGATTAAACGTATATCTTTTTTTAATTCGAGATTTGATGTGTACCTACCATATGGTTTATGAGATAAAAGTGGAGTTTCTCTATATTCATTCCCATAAACATGGACTCAAATTTATCTAACGTGAAGTGATGGAAGGTAAACATGTAGCGAAAAGGACCCGAATCAAATAAAGATTGATTAGCGTGGCATATTTTAACTAAATAAATAGATACGGCAATTATTTCGAGAATATTTAATGCCATGCCTTTTCATACTCAAAATTGACTTTTGTTAAAGGAAATTG
Organism: Eucalyptus marginata; assembly: GCA_014182565.1. NCBI lineage: Eukaryota > Viridiplantae > Streptophyta > Magnoliopsida > Myrtales > Myrtaceae > Eucalyptus > Eucalyptus marginata. The sequence goes on from CM024588.1 coordinate 30,920,388, forward strand.
AAAGGTTTGTCCAAGGGTACCATCATTATCCCCGCTGCTTATTGGACGAAGATGATTGAGACATTATTGGAGGATCCAAGGGGTTTGACCTCCGATTAAAGGTGACGTGACAACAAAAAAACACAACATAGAGGTTTAATTAGTGCTACTAAATGAAATTCCTTTCATCGAAAATCATTCTTATATTTTTTACATGAAGAAAATAGATTCCATGCTGATTTGAGATAGGAAATATTACAAATAATAAGAGAACGGCAAATTCACTTGAGATAGAATTGTACAAATGCAAACCGCGCCGTAATTTAATCAACGACAAGGGCTGGAAAATACAAACTCTATGAAGGAACTAAGTGTAAAAAATTATGTTGGAATCTAAGGGTGTGTTTGGTAACAATTCTGTTTCCAGGAATAAATTCTGATCAAAAATGATTTTTTTTATTCTGTTCCCGGGAACTGATTCTGAGTAAAAGAACGCGTTTGGTAATTGTACAAAATTTCTGATTCTAGAATAATTGCGTTTGGTACCGTATTCATTGATTCTGTTCCAAATCAATTTCTTTTAATTTTTAAATAATTTTTATAATTTTTATAATTTTTTTTTTTTTTTTTCTTTTCGTTTTTTTCTTTTTTTCTCCTATTTTATTATTCTTCTTCTTCAGGCCGGTCGTTGGACCGGCCGGCCGGCCGACGAGGGCTAGCGACCTCACTGGAGCGTCGCCGGCCCTCGGCGAGGCTCACCTAGCCTCGCCGGTGGCCAAGTCGGCCTCGCCGGGGCGGGCAAGTGTCGCGAGGCTCGCCGAGCCATCGGCAAGGCTCAACCTCGCCGGTGGCCGAGGCGGCCTCGCTGGGGCTGGGCAAGGCCTGCTTGGCCACCGGTGGGGCCCAGGTGAGGCCTGCCTGGCCACCGGTGTGGGGGTGAGCCTCGCCGGTGGCTGGGCTTGCCTCCAGCGAGCTCGCTGGAACGGTTGCTGGCGGACGGCGGCGACGGGCGGTGGCGGACGGCGGTGGGCGGTGGTCGATGAAGAAGAAAAGAGAATAAGAAGAATTTTGATTCTCAGTTTTGTTCCTGGAACAAGAATCACATTTTTTTTTTTTATTCTCAATTCTTGTCCAAAACTGCATTCTTAACAAAAATTTTACCAAACGCGATTCTGTTCCCAAACTAATTTTGGGAACAAAAAAATCAGAATCAGGCACTGTTTAGATGGTTACCAAACAGTGCCTAATCGACAACAAAGTTGAGCATACAAAGATTATACACAGAAATTTAATTGACGACATAGTACATGAGATAAAGATTCCCATTAAATTTTAATTGACAATGAGGTTTTGGAAACTATAACTGAGAAACACATTGGATTTTAATCGATGATGTGAGTTTGTAAAATAAAAATACAGTGCAAGAAAGTAAAATATCTGAAAGATAATAAATTTATTTGATTTGTGCTGGGGCTACAATGTGACTATTTAAAGCCATTATAAGTAGAAGTTACAAAAGGAGGTTATAAATAGAGATTACAAACGGTTATTTCAATAGTTACGCTGTCTCCACTACCTTGATGATTTCTTTGACTTAAATATTTTGATGTTTGTTTCATTTCACTATGTTGATGGTTACTTATTTAATGGTTGCATCCGAGATTGTTGACTCTACTTTTTGTCCATTCCTTCAAGATATTGATTCTTCAAGTTGTCGAAATTTTTTGTTCATAAATGAACAAACTCTATTCTTATGAATAAGTCCATCACTTCTCAATAATAACCAAAAGTCGGTCCTTTTTAGGTGAAAATATATGCCCTCTTTTAAAAGAATCAAATGATTTATGGATAATTTGATTCAATCATTCAATTCTTTTAAGCTGATACATTTCTGATAAATTTACCACAAACTAATTTTTTCACACAAAACCCAAAAATTGGTACATATATGACAAATTTACTCTCCACTAGTTTCTGTTAAATTTTATCATCGAGTTGCTTAGTTGAATGACACGTAGTAATTGACGAGAGTACTAATTTGGGGTATAGGTGTATTAATTTGAGATTTTTCGTGAAATTAATCCCATTTAATGAAAAGTAATGAGGGGTAAATTTGTAAAAAAAAAATTTCTAGTTTAGGGTTCTTGGATGATAGGTGTACCAATTTCAAGTTTTGATAGTCAAAAAATTAACTTGGGATAAATTCGTTACAAATGTATTAATTTTGGGTTTTTTAAAGTATTATCTCTTCTCGTAAATTAGATAATCATGAGTCAATGCCTTATTCTCATTGTATGGCTCATATTTTTTTCACAAAAGCCACATTTTAAGTAAAGTCTTCATGTGGCCCTCTATCTTTACCTTTCAATGACTGCTCATACTTAAACACTCTCGCTATCAATTAGAATATGTCAGCATAATACTGTCCTTTAAAACTTTCTTTAACGTTCAATTTCAATCCACAGGAAACCAAATTCGTGAATTCTTTTCTAGGAGCGAGGTAAAGCATCTTTAGCCCTTTCGAATCTGGACATGGACTGGTCCACCGATTTATCATTCTGTCGTTTGATAGAAGCCAAATCAGCAACAGAAACATCGGGCACCGATCTCTAGAACTCGTCATGGAATTGTGTCTCCCTTTGCTCCCAGGAGCGTACGGATTCGACGGATGGAGATGTGTAACATGTGAAAGAAGTCATGGACAGTGACAGTAGAAAACAAACTTGAGTCCCACCAATCAACATGAGACGTATCACCACACAAGGGGCGACGAATCAGCTGACATGCGCGCACTGCGTTGCCATGGACACGATGGATCGGACCATACAAAAGAGTACGGTGAAATCTGCGATCGTTTCGCGCAGAACTGTGCGCAGATCATACTGGCTTTCTGAAATTCACTTATGGCAAATGAATCTACGAAAATAAAAATTCAGTGCAGACACGTCAGCGAAAGCAAGCACAGCGAGCGACCCGGTGTCTCTTTCTGGGTCGTATTTATAATATTTATTCTCCCTATGATCACTTCCATATAAAAAAATTGTCTTTAAACAATATATATTGGAATCAGCAACACCGACTCAAAACCCCTTTCTCTCTCTCTCTCTCTCTCTTTCTTTCTCTGCGCATATATATGCATAGGAGAGAAGTCTCGTTTGGTCTTCTCTGGTTTACATCTTTCTTGGGTTTTTTCTTGCTTTACATCGTTTCCCATCGCCATCTTCATACTCAAATTATACTCTCTCTCTCTCTCCCCCTCCCTGAGGGATCAAGAAATGGTGGATGTTCCGGCGGTGTGCTGCATGTGCGGCGACGTCGGCTTCCCGGAGAAGCTCTTCCGCTGCAACCAGTGCGGCAACCGCTACCAGCACTCGTACGGGCTCTCTCTCTCTCTCTCACATATGTTGTATGCTTTGTGTACATGCACTGTGTGTATTCCAGAATAGTTTCAATGCCCGCGGGACGTCACCATCTTCATCTCTTTCTTCATTCCATGTTGGATGGCTACTTGTAACTGAATTCCTTGCTCTCTCTTGATTCCCAACCACCACCCGCTGCCGGCGGCTGCCGCTGCCGCCTTCCCCGCCCTTTTGTCAACTTGGACCCTGCAGCCGCCTCCCTTATTTAATTTAACAATATGAACAGCAAGAATATCTTCGCTCTTGATATTGATTGAAAGCAGCTCTTTGATTTTTTTTCCCCCTTCGAAATGGTGCTCGAGATCATATATTGAATTCTTCATGTTAGCGAAAGAAGATCGTTTTGTTTTTTGATATCAAATCCACAAAAAATACCCATCATTTGAGGATTATGATCGATCGAGTTTCTGATCTACAAACAGAAATGAATTTCGTTTTTGTGCTGCATATTGCAGGTATTGCAGTAACTACTACAGCGAGTCTTCGGAGCCGGTCGAGCAGTGCGACTGGTGCCAAAGCGAGCTCAAGAGCTCGTCCAGACACCGCAGCAGCTCGTCTCGGAAATCGGCAGCCGGGAACGACAGCGGCATCACGAAATCGGAATACTCGGGCGGCGAGAAGATAAAGCAACAGCAGCAGCAGCAGCATCGGGACGATGCGCCCGCCCCTGCCGAGAAGGGAGCCGCGAGGAACCCGGGCAGCGCGCCATCGCCCCGCACGGCAACGCGCAGGTACAAGCTCCTCAAGGATGTCATGTGTTAGGGAGAGACAAGCAACCTCGGCACAAACATCATATGCTTTGTTCGATACTACCCTTTTTGTTTTCGGTGTGTCATCTTATGTCTGTCTTGATCGTTTGTGTTTTCTGCTCTTGAAGAGGATGATCACTAGGTTTTGCTTTAGGCTGCTTGGGTTGATCTCGAGTTAGTGGATAAGAAATTGTGATATTCCCTTTTTTGGTAAATGAGAAATTGTGATTGGTATGAGCAAAAATAGCGGAATTTTCCAAATATCCTCTCAAATTAACTCGATTTTACTCTGCTAAAGGTTAGTAACTTCAATTTTAACACAACTAAGTAACACAGGGTAGATCGATTGGAATAGCAATTACAGCTTCGTTTATCTCATTTTAATGGGTGGACGAGGAGAGCACGGGACTAGTTAATTTGACTAAAAAAATTACTAATTCCAGGAGGCTTCCCCCCCTCCCTTCTTTTGGTCAAAATTGGCTTACATCTATGGCTATCTTGTGGACAAGTACTCTCGAGTATACGAGGGACCACAATCACGCGTGTTCTTGATCTTCAAAAATCAAAATGAATCTATAAAAGGGTTAAGATTCCATGCATGTGTCAATTACCACGCCTGAAATTATTATAATTCTTCTTAGATTATACTTAAGGAAGGTTTTAAGGAAATTGTCGATATGGCTCTCTCTTTTTTTTTTTCTCGAGAAAATAATTTGGTAGGTGTAATTGATGAGAAAACCTTCCTGTGATGCGATGATGGAAGAAGTACAGGAGCAGCAATCTAGCGACCTAGGTTTACTTCATAGACAAGGGTTTCGAAACAGAGTTTGGTCTCCCTGTCGCTGTCGCAACATGGTCGTCGGTTGAGTCTCTTGAGGAGAAAATTTAATGCGCTATCGATGCCTTTAGTCCCAAGTATTCATAGTACCTAAAGAGCTGATAAAAATAAATATAGAAATAGAAATATCTCTCTCAGATTCATCGAAAGCATTTAATAGCTGGGTCCTCAACGATCCCCTCCTTTAGAGACGACAAAATGGAGGACAAAATTAGACACGTCAATCGAACAATAGAAGCGAAATATGAATTACATTTTTTACTGCAATTTGTGTATGGTTTTGGTGGTCTAGAAGTCATTTTGACCGTCCACGTCGTTGTTTATGTGGATCTTGTTATCTTTATCATATGTTAAAAACAGTTGTCGAGTGCACCGAATATCTATTACATAAAATACAGACAATTTATTGATCACTTTTGTTCGATCATTTTCGTATGGTTAATTAAATATCCTTACCACATGAGCCGTCGTGGTTCGCATTTGCAGTATCGATTCGATGCATGAGTGATTAATCTTTGAATACTCATTACTTAACTATGCTGCAATGATCTTGAAGAACGACATTCGGATATCTTTTGCAATTCCTATAATATAAACTTCAAAAGGCCTTGTTTAGCGATGGCAGTACGTTTGGCGACTATCTTAAATTATAATAATGAAGGCCCAAAAGGAAGGAACCATGGAGGTGATTATCAAAAAGCATTCCCACTATCTAATTATTTTATCAAATTAAGATGTGGATGAATAATTTAGTGTATCCATAATAAGTAAACGATATCAATTAATTACGGGTTAAACGTGCAAAGCCTAATCATAACTCAAGATTGTGCGTGTACATATAAAACTCGTGGCTTGACATATGCTATGTCCATATCACAACTTCCCCCATTTTGAATAACTTTTGGGGTCCAGTTTTGTCACCTTGTCGACGGTGTCTCGATTGATATAAATGGATAAAACATTTTGCATGTTAGCCGAATCAAAAGATTTAAATACCGCATGTTATAGAAAACATTTTCCTTTATTCGAAAGTTAATAGTGTCGAAAATTTCTTAAATGCAGATATCCATAAGTTTTGGTAAAAGAATTTCTTTAATCCCTTTAGGCGGATACATTTCTTTTTTTTTTGAAAATAAGGCAGTTACATTAAAGAAGGGAGAACTCGTAAATGAACGAAAACAAGCATGATAACTTAAAACTCCTCTCGGTTTTGTCATCATATGAACACTGTATGCAAGATTCTTCAATACATTAAAAGGTGCAAACTCCTTCAATGAGGTCCCACCTCAGGATGAGGTTAAAAGTGATTAGAGCATCGCTAAATTCATTACTAGATTAAATGTATGAAAACATCGTACGCATGTATTCTGCTTCATGCAAGAAACATTTTCCTTAGAATGCATGAGTAATTTTGTCCACGTCAACTATATTTTTCACGACCAAATCCCACAAATATAGAGACTCGGCTATCTGAAACTTCATAACCCAAACCCCCGCCCCCCCAAAAAAAAATCCCTATGAACATGTTAAATTCGGTCTTTATTCTCTATAAGAGGCCCTGACTCAGGAATTGCTATTTCAGGTATTTAATAATGTTATTGGCTGGTTAATTACTTACTACTAACATGTTCATGTTAGAATCCCTATAGACAAATTACCGTTAATAAAGGTGGATTACTAATGGGGTTGCTGTAAACACCGACCAAGATCTGAGATAAGTACGCTATCTCGTGATACGGTCCTTCTCTCGACTTAATAAATGGACTGTTTTTTAATCTGCATACATAATTATCTACACCACAAGGCTCTTATGCTTCAAAAAAAACTTCCTGATCCAGAGGATTTATAGAGTGACAATTTTAGAGCATCATGTTTCACGGAAAGAAAGAGGTATTTAAGTTGGCCATGGCCATGGAAAAGTGTATATAGACTCACACACTTCAAACTCTTACTTAATTTTCTAGCAAAAAAAAAAAAAAAAAAAAAACCAAGAAACTCTTATTTGACTTCTGAAAGAGGTTAGCCTTATACAGTAAAGGCTAGAAGCATTATAAACCTTTTACATTATTCAAACACACAAACACACACAAGACGTTTTTATATAATTTTTACAGACGGAAAGACAATAATAAAAGTACTTTGGCCAAAAATGGTGACCATCAATACGTATAGTGTGATAATATAAAGTGAGAATATGTTGCAATCATTACAAATAAGTTAATAACTCTTAAAGTTGAAAATCATTATCTTTCAACCTTACAAAAATCTTAAGTAATATCAGAAAATTTACGGCTAAAAGAAGAGACCGGCCCGGTTTTCTTTCTCACGGGACCCTCCTCGAAGCGCCCTAAAAACCACTAAAATTTTCAGATTGTGGGGGGAGAAATGGAGAGACCAAGCGTTGTTTCAGTGAACAAGGAGAGAGCCCGTAAAGTGGGGGTCGTATCTGGACCACTCGTTCGAGGTCAACACCACATGATGCTCCTTAAATGCTGTCCACTGTTTCAAGTCGTTTTAAGTCCATCGGTGGATCTCGAAAGTACACCAAAAGCTACGTCACAAAACTTTTCTTCTTGTCCTCCTCACCCTCCCTCTCTCACCAGGACAATGACCATAACCTTAGGGTGTGATTGGTAACGTGTCTACTCTGAAAAATAATTCTTTTTCAAAAATAATTTTTTATTTTTATTCACGATGATAGTTTTTGAACATTTGAATATGTTTGATAACTATAATTTTTTTTTATTATCATAAGAGAAATGTGTTTGGTAAGGCCCATATATTTTTATAATTTAAAATTTATTTTTATTTATTAATAATTTTATTAAGATTTTCTTTTTTTTTTTTTTTCCTTTAGCTGGTCGCTAGCCAGAATCATCCAGACATGGGTCGATGAGGTAGCCAACCTTGAAGGAGCCTCACTGGCCATTGGCGAGGCTTGGGAGAGCCTCCCCAACCATGGCAAGACTTGGGGGGGGGTCTCGTTGATGGCCAACGAGGCTCACGGTAGCCAGGGCGAGGCTCGTCCTCTCCAGATCTGGGCGAGATCGAGCCTCATCCAAACACGGCGAGGCTTGGCCTCGCTAGATTTGGACGACGTCGATCCTTGCCTAGCCACTACGAGGCTTGAGGGAGCCTTGCCGATGGCCGGCGAGCTCGTGGAGGCCAACGAGGCTCCAACATGGTTGTCGGGCCTCGTTTGGGCGGTCGTCAACTGACGCCGAGGCCGGTGATTGGCTAGGGGAAGAAGAGAGGAAGAGAAAGAAAGAAAAAAGGAAGAAAAGAAAAGGAAAAAAAAAGCTTGATATTTGTTTTTTTATTCTTGTTTCTAAAATTGTTCCTAGGAACAATAAACACATTTTTTTTTTGTTCCAAATTTGTTTTCAGAAACAAAAAATTTACCAAACGCGTTTTTGTTCTATTTTTGCTCCTAATAACAAAAGAACATAAAAACCTGTTCCCAGAAGTGTTACCAAACGCAATTTCTGTTCTGGGGAACAAATTTTTTTTTTTTAGAAACACATTTTTCTGTTTCTGTTCCTAGAAACAATTTTTGAGCATTTGAACGCGTTTGATAACTACACAAAATTTATGTTCCCGGGAGATAACTGCGTTTGGTACGACCTCATATATTTTTTATGACTTAGAGTTGCTTTTAATTTATTAATAATTTTATTGCATTTTTCTTTTCTTTTTTTCTTTTTCTTCTCCTTCTTCCAGCCAGTGACCGGCTAGAGAAGGGCCAGCAAGGTCAGCCTTCGGGGAGGCTCGTTGGCCACCAGGGAGATCAAGCCTTGCCGTGGCTAGGCAAGTCTTAGCCTCACTTGACCACCGCGAGGTCGGCTTCGCTCGGCCAAGGCAAGGCCGAGCCTCGCCGTCGCAGTGCCCGAGCGAGGCTTGCGGTGGCCGGGGGAGGTCGAGCCTCACCCTGCCATGGAGAGGCTCATGGTGGTCAGGCAAGGCTCAGCCCACCATATCTAGGCGAGGTCAAGCCTCGCTCAGCCTCGGCGAGGCTCAAGGGAGCCTCCCCAGCCATGATGAGGCTCAAGGGGGCCTCGTCTGACCAGTCGCTGGCCAGTGCCGAGGCCGGCGACCGACTAGGGGAAGAAGGGAGGAGGAGAAAGAAAAAAAGGAAAAGGAAGAAAAGAAAAGGAAAAAAAAAACTCGATTCTTAATTCTTATTTCGTGAGTTGTTCCCAGGAACAAAAAATAACTTTTTTTTTTTTTTTCTATTCCAAATTTGTTTCTAGAAACAAAAAACTTACCAAACGCATTTCTATTTTATTTTTACTCCTGAGAACAAAAGAATATAAATATCTGTTCCCGGGAGCGTTACCAAACGCACTCTTATTGTCTCAAATGGTAGACAAATCGAGCAATGAACATTCACCAATTAACATACCTAGGCAGTAAAATTAATCAAAATGCTCAATGAGGTTTGAACATATTCACAAGGGCGGCACCCACAGATGTGCTCGAGCCATTGTTCCGCGCATCTCGGTATGGAAAAACGAGCACCCATCTAGCTAGGGAAATTAGTCGAGTACTCAGCAAGATGATTTCAATGCGTGAGGAAAAGGTTCGAGGGAATCTGTATCAATATGTTATTTTCTATTAGTACAAAGTTATTGCGCTCATTGTTTGCCATGTGGAGTTTTAATACACGTTGTCCTTGTGCTTGTAAAGAATGTGTTTCTTGAACTCTCCACTTCTATAGGTGCCAGCTAGGGCACTTTGAAAATTTCTTATACATTTACCATATTATCATCTCATAGCTGTGACTCCTTAATGTTTTCTATCAGCAGCTTAGGACATTCCTAATCCCCATTTTTTATTATATTGCCCAAAAAATATAATAACTCCTTTCTTTGATGTGTTCCCCATTTCTTATAGTATAATACAATTGATAAGTATTTGATGTCCATGTTTTAGCCTTAACTTCCTCGTCCATGTCATAAAGTCCCGTGATATTAAATTTGGATAATGTCATTATTGAATAAATTGCTTAGCAATTACTGTGGATTTCATGCATCTTAAAAACAAAAATACGCCTAGTGAAAAATAAGATAAAATATTTTCTAAATGGAGAAATAAATTTTCAACATTAAAGAAAAAAAGAAAAAAGAAAAAAAGAAAAAGAGGCACTCACTAGTAGGGTATATAGTTTTGCATTCTCACATTGAGCTAGAATGCAAGTTCAAAGTAAGACCCCATTTCTTTGATATGACCACATAGGAACTAACACAAAAATGGCGCAAATTGAAGAAGTTGCGCTCACTTTAAAAAATAATCTCCACTACATAACATATTTAGATAACTCAATAAGAAAAAAAATCAATAAGAGTGGAGACAACTTAACTTATCAAAATTCTTAAAACCATTACATAATGTTGGTCTTTCTTAAAATAGATCCATGATTGGTTAATTGCATGAAATAAGGAACTTTTTTTTTTTCTGAATAACGATGCGTTTGTTTTACCAACAATTTCATTCTAAAAGAAAATATTTTTCTTGAAAATCATTTTCATGGAAAACACTTTAATTTTCTTTTTGTTAGAAAAGGAAGTTGTTCTTCCTCAACCTAAACTTGTTGTTTTTAGTAAATGAAAATTTTTTTCTACAAATCGATTAGTTTTCCATCATATAAATAAAGGAAAGTCGAAAAATAATTTCTCGAGAATAATTTTCCTTCAAACAAACGGACTCTAAATTAAAAACTTATTCACAATTCTGTGAGAACATATGATTTCTTTGGAGCTAAGTAACCATTTCATAGATATCTTTTCCCTTTTACATGTGGATTATCAATAAAAAAGAAGAAGTCCCTTTCGACGGTAGACAAATAAATAAATAAATGAAACTCTTACTCTCTTCCTCCATCTTTCCATCTCAATTTCTTCGTCCTCGTTTGCACATGCTAGTCTGACTTTGACGCGACCTTCTCCTTTTCTTTCTCCCCAAACTGCACATGCCATCGCAACGTGTCGCATGCTTTACATTTTGAATGGCCATCGTGTGTCACATGCCTCACTTGGCGTGACTCGCCCACACACGCCATATCCGACGTGACTCACTCTCCAATTTGGGATACCTTTTCGATCATGAAAAGACAGAGTGAGACGAATTATACTGTAATACGAATGGACATATCCTTACTGAAGGAATTCAGGAGGGATCATCTTGATATGCTTATTCTTCTCAGCTACCTTGGAATACCTTTTAGCAAAATGTCCTTTACCTCCGTCTCCCCCACCTAATGACTTTTAAAACTTTTGAATAAGACATTTCAAATGATATCAAACTAGTTTTTTCCAATTTATTTCGTATATACAATTCACCAAAATGTCAATTTTACATGACTTTCTAGCGCTATGAAGTAGACATCTGACATAAATTCAATTTCTCATGCCATCATGTATAAATCATCTTATACTTGGAATTTATTTGTGGTTTCATCCCAAAATTATTAGGAATCGTTCTTATGTAGAGCGTAGCACTAAACATCATATAGAAAGACAAATTCCACTCCATTTAACCCCCTTTTTCAAGCTTTCACATATAGTCTTATATATTAAGAAATCATGAGTACAATTGTTTGTACACTACTTGGCATTGAACGGAAGTTTGTATTTGGTAGTAGTATATATGAATTGTTTTAATAATAATATGAACTTAGTTGGAATAAGCTTGGATTAATGTTATTCCTTTAAATTTGGTCGCCATTGGAGTTTTTTTTTTTATTTTTTTTTTAAGATAGCAAAAAAATTGTCAAAAAGACCCACAAGTTTATTTGTACGTAGTAATCAATTCAATTATAAACATTTCAACTTAGTTGGAATTAGTGATAAACCTTTGATTATTTCTCAAATTAGTCCTAAAATTTTTAACGAATTGTAAATTTAGTCATTTTAGCTAATTTTTGCTAGAAATCATTGGCATGGTAATCCAATCAGCATTGGTTATCTCACGTGGTGTTGCCAGCACTAACATTGACAATATATGCAATTTTTTTTATTAATTTTTTTCTTTTTCTTCTTTTTACACACGGTTGACGAGGTCGCTAGCCTTTTGGCAAGGGCTACAAAGCCATCGCTAGCCACAACGAGGGCTAGCAAAGGCGCGATGCCCTTGCAATGGCCCATGGGGGCCTAATCGAGAAATGGCGACACCCTTATCAAAATTGGTGAGTTGAGGACATCACGGCCCTCATGGCCCACAGCGAGGGCTTGCCGCACTCTCAATAATAGTACATGTATATATAATTAAAATGTTTAGGAATGAATTGATCGTCGTATAATAGATTTTGGACTTTTTCGACAATTTAGCCTAAGATAGCCTCTTCATTTGAAAGTAAATTTTGTACTATTCACCCTTCTAAATAATTGAGATGTAGCAAAGGATAACCAAAAAAATTCTAAACCTATTGTTGCATATTGCTAAGTTCACTTCATCCACTAGAAACCCTAATGAATTATCTCCCTTCTCTCTCCATCCTATAATGTGCCTCCCCCAAAGTATAATAGAAAGAACCAAATTATTAAGTGGTGGGAGCCAACATGCGTATAAGATCCACCGGAAACCCGAGTTCAAGGGATGCGAGATACTTCGACGCCAATTCTCACCTATAAATCAGATCAATTCGTGGAATCAACGAACGAAAAGCAGCACGCGCAAAACAAGCCAAAGCAAAATTTGACTTCGACTCTCGTCTTATACGGTCCGACTCACAAAACCTCAAATATCACGTGAAGAAAGATAATAAGTACATAAAATCAGTTGAAATTTCATACTCAAACGACGTTAGATATTTTAATAACGCGTGCTCACGAGAGCAGCCGCTGTCGTCGTCCTCTCCATCTTTGTCATAACCCTCATGTCTCGTTCCCCATTCGCCATCTGACGTCAATCTTCCTTTTAAATAGAGATCCTTCGAACTAATATTTTTGTTATTTTCCACGCATTACGATAAAATTCAATAAGTCGCAACGGATAATCACGCTCTAATTATGGAGTTCAATTTTACGGCTGAAAAGAAAGTCGATCTTCTCCGCTCGTGACACGTGGATGACATTAACGTCAAAATTGTGTCAACTCGGATCCCAATAATGTTTAATCTCAGTTTTCTTAGTCCGTGATGTCACTGATGATGGACGCTAAAATGGTCTATCCAACTCGAGACATAATTATTTTTAGGAGATCGTGATATCCAATTTTTATTTGGATGTTGAAAGTCGACCCTCAAGCATCGTGGTCTTATTAAATGTATAAGTCGGTCGGTCGGTCAATTTAAGATTTTCACTTTTAATATATGGTATTGCTCTTTATATGGTATTGCTCTTTATGCGTGCATGATAAAGACGATGATGATAGCAACGATGATTAATAAAATGTTGCTACGCAAAGTGCGAGGCAGTCAAGGTCATAACCCACTACGAAGTTATAACTCATTAATAGATAGAATTAATCCTACCTACAAAGTCTTAAACTTATTGTACGATGATTAATATTATCTTAAAATTTTCAATTTAGTCAATAATTTTAATCCTAAATCTTTTTTATTATTTTGTATAATGCCAATTAAGTCATATTGAATGGCTACTTTAATCATAAACTTTTGTCACAAATATTTTGATAATTCTCCAATGTAATCATTCCGACCAATTAAATCAGGAAATACTGACGTAGAGTTTCGATTAACATCGGCTCCCCTGTAGTGAGACATTGTTTGACGTGTAATGCCCAACATCCAAACAACTTTTTTTTTTTGGTAAAAGGTAAGTAGTATATAGACTTTTGCACAAAAAGCTATACAGCTGTACAGCAGGGGGACCCCGGCACCAGCTTACGCTCAGAAAGACAGGAAGTCCAAACGAGTGGAAGGGGGCCAAGGGGGGGAGAAAAGGGGAGGGAAGAGCTGCAAGAGAGATACAATGAAAATAAAAGCAGAGCAAAGGAAGGCCAAAACAGCGGCCAACAAAGGAGACGAGGGAGAAGAGCATACAACAATGTGGCCCGCACAAGGAAAAGAACAGAAGGGACACCAAGCTAGATACACAAGCCGCACCACTAGGGAAGACCTAGGAGAGCTCCATCAGAAGCACCACCAAGGAAAAAGAAGAAGGGGCAACCTCAAATAATCCCCAGGGAATAGGCAAGTGCGAAATCCCTGGGCAGGAATGTCAAAGGCGACAAGCAGCCAACAGTCAGCATAATCAATCAAAGATGGAGGGGTGGATGCCCCAGCTAAGTTGGAGTCTTCTATTACAGGTATTGTCCAGGACCTTGGGGAAGGTTAAAGCCCTATCATTGACGGCTTTACAAAGGCATCCAAACAACTTTGTTTTGCAGATTTTTTTGAATTTTGTTTTACCTATTTTCTTTTCCTTTTTGTGCTACTGTTCATCTTCTACGTTGGGTGTTCATCCAATGCTCTTCTTAATGGTCACGGTACTTGAACTGACTTCAAAAGAGTGACTTCGCTTGAGCCTTGGCACGACGGCGAGAAGGAGCTCAGTGCGGCGGCGGATACTTTCCCCTCGAGAGAGAGACCTCTCTGATGGCGAGGAGCTTCGGTAGAGGAGGAGCAGCAGCATCAGCAAAGGCGGTTCCACCGGAGGCACATCTTGATCCAATCAAGGTGATGGCATAACTTTTTTTTTGGTCAAAAACTATAAGTTTATTTACGTAGATGAGAAATTACGAGGCTTAATATGATCAGTAAAAGCGATAACATCAGCAGCTACCAAGGCTTGCAAAATAAAAGGGGTAAAGACATTCCAGTTCTGGGCTAGGTCCAGTCTGCCGTGGGCTTTGGCAGCCCAATCGGCTACCACATTCGCTTGTGTCACGGCCCGTGAGAATGCAAAGCCAAGAGGGTTCTTGAGGACGAGCGTGACACATCCGACCCTCGGCCTATATCCCCGAGACTTAGAGTATTCTCGAGTATACTCCCAGGGGCGGGTAAATACAGATTTGTACGCATACGTTATAAATGCGAGTAGCTGGTAGTTGGGAGTAAATATGGGTAGTTGGGGAGGTGCAATCTCCACCGTTAGATCTAAGAGAGATCTACGGATACGGTTTGCCTTGTACTTGTACATAAAGGGGTCTCCTCCTTCTTTGTAATTCATTCACAAGCAATACGAAAACCGAGCTTCTCTCTCTAAGAGTTTCTCTCTCTACATACGAGTCTTGTGAGTCGAGTGTTGAAAGGCTGCTTAGGGGTAAAACCTTAAGGCCGCACGGGTCAGCCTACGTGTGATCGAGAGTGAATTGATCGGCCCGTGACAAGTGGTATCAGAGCTGATTGTGATCCAAGCGCAAGTGCAATGGCTGATCCATGATCGGACAAGGTGCTCGCCATGGGTGGTGATGGTGCTGATCGTGGGCGGAACGCCGAGAAGGGTGGTGCAAAGGGGAAGAAGACCCGTGGTGGTTCAAGGGATCCGACGGGGGATCTTGCACAGCGGATGGCGAAACTAGAGTTGTTCATCACCGATGTCCAAGGATCGATCGACGACCTGACCCAGACCGTGGACGGAGTTGACGCCGGAAGAGAGGAGCTATTTGCGGATGTGTAAGAGCTCAAGACTGGCATGGGAGAACTTCGCCACGAGTTGCTGGGGACCCTACAGGAGGAACTCGCGCAACGGTACGAACCCTTGGAGGCCACGATGGCGGCCATGCGCGCGGAGATAGCGGAGCTTACGGGTAAGCTCGCTGAAGCACAAGCTGCACGTGTGAACGAAGTGATCACGGTGCAAGGTCCACGAGTGGACACACCGAAGCCGAAGGAATTCCGGGGCTCTCGGGTGGCCAAAGATGTGGATAACTTTCTGTGGTACATGGAGCGGTACTTCCAGGCCATGGGAATCAACGACGACCAAACACGGGTAGACATTGCATCGATGTATTTAGCTGATAGTGCATTGTTGTGGTGGCGTCGTCGGTCGGATGATAGGTGTGGGAATCCTATCGCGACCTGGGTTGGTTTTGTCGAGGAGTTCTGATGGAACTACTTTCCCGCCTACGCGGAGGAAGAAGCTCGTGACGAGCTGAAGCGTCTCGAGCAAAAGGGTGGTGTGCGTGACTACATTAAGCGGTTTTCGGAGTTGCTACTCCAAATCCCCTCGATGAATGAAGTTGAAGCGTTTCACCAGTTCATGGGTGGTCTCAAACCATGGACAAAACAAGAGTTGAAGCGGTACAACGTGGGAGATCTCACTACGGCCATATGACCGTAGCCGAGTCACTCGTGGAGTACAAGGCGTCGCCTTCCACATCCCGACAGGACACTTGTCCTAGGGACAAAGCCACTGGTGGGGGAGATCGGGGGAGATACAACCGCCCGACTGGAGGTAGACCACCACCGGCTGGTCCTCATCCTCATCGGGCTCATGCGGGGCCAAATGGAGGAGGGCAAAGAAAGGTACGCTCGTATAGTCAGCTTCTTTTTTGCGACGGTCCGCACATGGCGCGGGATTGCCCGAACAAGGCCAAGTTGGCCGCTCTTTGCAAAGAAGATGAGCCAAGGGAGGAGGCACGGTTGGGATCGCTGCGACTCCTTGGCACGATCAAGGCCAAGAAGGCGAAGGAGCCTAAAGGCTTGATGTTCGCGGACGTGAAGATCGGAGTGACCACGGTGAGTGCACTCGTGGACACGGGAGCATCCGACATCTTCATCTCGGAGGAAGCCGCGAAGAAACTTAACCTGCGGGTTGAGAAGGGAGCCGGTTGGCTCAAGACGGTGAACTCAAAGGAAGTCCCTGCGATCTGAGTTGTGAGGGACGTGGAACTACAACTCGGATCATGGAAAGGCAAAGAAACTCTAGAGGTAATTCCACTTGACGACTACGATATCGTCATTGGAATCAAATTCCTAGATAGAATCCATGCAGTTGTAGTTCCCTTTGCCGAGTGTATATGCGTGTTGGACAAGAACTGCCAATGTGTGATTCCGGTCCATCGTGAGTTGGATTGTGATCGGAAGATGATCTCGGCCATACGACTCACCAGAGGAGCAAGGAAGGGTGAAGTGACCTTCCTAGCGGCCTTGAAGATCGAGGACGACAAGGGTGAAGGGAAAGAAGTCCCAACGAAAGCAGCCCAAGTCCTCGACTCATTCAAGGATGCCATGCCTTCGGAACTACCGAAGAAGCTGCCACCCAAGAGAGAGGTGGATCACCGGATCGAGCTAGTGCCTGATGTTCGACCGCCTGCCATGGCGCCTTACCGTATGGCGCCGCCCGAATTGGAAGAGTTGAGGAGACAACTCAAGGAGCTGCTCGACGCGGGTTTCATACGGCCGTCAAAAGCCCTGTTCGGTGCGCCGGTCCTATTTTAGAAGAAGCACGATGGGTCACTCCGGATGTGCATCGACTACCGGGCGCTGAACAAGCTGACTGTGAAGAACAAGTACTCGATCTTGCTCATCGCGGATCTCTTCGATCAACTTGTTGGAGCTCAGTGGTTTACCAAGCTGGATCTCCGATCGAGCTACTATCAAGTTCGGTTCGCTGAAGGAGACGAGCCAAAAACAGCCCGCGTGACGCGGTATGGATCCTACGAGTTCCTAGTAATGCCGTTCGGCTTGACCAATGCTCCGGCTACCTTTTGCACAATGATGAACAAGGTACTCCACCCTTTCCTAGATAGGTTTGTAGTGGTTTACCTAGATGATATTGTGATATATAGTCGAACGTTGGGAGAACACGTTGAGCACATAAGGCAAGTCTTCCAAGTCTTGCGCGAGAACGAACTGTACATTAAGCGCGAGAAGTGTGCCTTCGCCCAAGAGGAAGTTCCGTTCTTGGGGCACATTGTCGGAGGTGGGCGAGTGCGAATGGACAAGGCGAAGATCCAAGCAATCGTCGAATGGGAGCCACCGATGAAGGTGCCGACGTTGAGGTCATTCCTGGGCCTCACCAACTATTACCGGCGGTTCATCCGGAGCTACTCGAGTATCACCGTGCCACTCACGGACCTGCAAGAAGGAAAAGGCGTGGGAGTGGACGATCGAGGCCAAAGAGCCTTCGACCGATTGAAGCGAGCCATGACCGAGGAGCCGGTGTTGGCGTTACCCGACCACACCAAGCCCTACGAGGTAGAGACTGATGCGTCGGATTATGCGATCGGTGGTGTTCTTATGTAGGATGGACATCCAGTGGCGTTCGAGTCCCAAAAGCTGAACGACACCGAGCGTCGATACACCGTCCAGGAGAAGGAGATGACCGCGATGGTGCACTGCCTTCGGACGTGGAGACACTACATCCTGGGATCGAAGTTCGTCGTAAGGACGGACAACGTGGCTACGAGCTACTTTCAGACCCAAAAGAAGCTGAGTCCGAAGCAAGCTCGATGGCAGGATTTCCTAGCGGAGTTCGACTACGCATTGGAGTACAAGCCGGGGAAGGCCAACTCCGTGGCAGACGTGTTGAGCCGAAAGACGGAACTGATGAACCACATAGTGAGTCGACCAAGTTGCCCTTGGGTCGACCGCATCAAGGAGGGGTTGACACATGATCCAAGAGCTCAAGCCCTCATCGGGTATGTCAAGGAAGGTAAGACCTGACAATTTTGGTGTGAGGATGAACTCCTCTACACCAAGGGAAAGTGGCTATACGTGCCTTTCTATGGGAAGATGAGGAAGGAGATCTTGCGCGAGTGCCACGACTCGAAGTGGGCGGGTCATCCAGGGATCCACAGCACGTTGGCCCTCGTCGAAGATCGGTACTATTGGCCACAAATGCGCGACGACGTGGAGGCGTATGTGAAGACTTGTTTGGTATGCCAACAAGACAAGCCGGAGCAACGGTCGTTCCGGGTTTGTTGGAGCCACTTCCCGTTCCAACTCGTCCATGGGAAAGCATTTCCATGGACTTCATCGTCAACCTACCGAAATCCGAAGAGTGTCGGACTCTAACGGTGGTGGTTGACAGGTTCTCAAAGTATGCAACCTTTGTACCTACGACAAAGGATTGCTCGGCCGAGGAGGCGGCCAAGCTGTTCATGAAGCATGTGGTGAAGTATTGGGGAGTGCCACAAACGATTGTGAGCGATCGGGATCCCCGCTTCACGGACGTTTCTGGTTCGAGTTGTTCGGGCGCCGGGGTTGGAGCTGAATATGTCAACAAGTTTGCATCCCCAAACCGACGGTCAGACGGAGCGGGTCAATGCTCTCTTGGAGATCTACCTCCGACACTATGTGAGCACGACGCAAGTGAATTGGGCAAAGCTAATCGATGTAGCCCAGTTCTCCTACAACCTACAGTGGAGTGAGTCGACTGGCCAGAGTCCGTTCGAGGTTGCCACTGGGCAGCAACCGAACACCCCGAGCACAATCGCTTCGGGTTACCGGGGGAGTAGTCCGCCCGCGTACAAGTTCGCCAAAAACATGCAAGAAGAGGCGGACTTGGCACGGGCGTGTCTACACAAATCCTCCAAGCGCATGAAGAAATGGGCGGATAGGAAGCGACAGCACGTGGAGTTCCAAGTGGGAGACCAAGTGTTGGCCAAGCTGTACGTGGTTCTTCGATACAAGGATGTGCACAAGGGGTTGATCCGTCGCTACGAAGGACCATTTCGAGTACTACAACGGGTTGGAAAGGTCGCATACAAGCTGGAACTACCACCAAAGCTAAAGGTGCATCCGGTTTTCCATGTAAGTATGCTTAAACCCTTCCAAGTTGATGAGGAAGACCCGGATCGAGGGGAGTCACAACGAGCGCCGCTTGGGGCAAAGACCTCGTATGATCGAGAAGTCGAAAGCATTTTGGCGGATCGAGTCATACAGAAGAGGTATTGTGCGGTCAAGCGCGAATATTTGATCCGATGGAAAGGTCTTCCGGAGAGTGAAGCCACCGGGAGCCCGAGGAGAGTCTTTGGCAATTCAAGAAAGAGATCGAAGCATTTCATGCCGAAGACGCGACGAGGGCGTCGCCTGATTAGGTGGGGGAGAATGTCACGGCCCGTGAGAATGCAAAGCCAAGAGGGTTCTTGAGGACGGGCGTGACACATCCGACCCTCGGCCTATATCCCCGAGACTTAAAGTATTCTCGAGTATACTCCTAGGGCGGGTAAATACAGTATTTGTACGCATACGTTATAAATGCGAGTAGCTGGTAGTTGGGAGTAAATATGGGTAGTTGTGGAGGTGCAATCTCCACCGTTAGATCTAAGAGAGATCTACGGATACGGTTTGCCTTGTACTTGTACATAAAGGGTCTCCTCTCTTCTTTGTAATTCATTCACAAGCAATATGAAAACCAGAGCTTCTCTCTCTAAGAGTTTCTCTCTCTACATACGAGTCTTGTGAGTCGAGTGTTGAAAGGCTGCTTAGGGGTAAAACCTTAAGGCCGCACGGGTCAGCCTACGTGTGATCGAGAGTGAATCGATCGGCTCGTGACACTTGCCTGTAACAGTGTCGCAATTGGAGATTAGGGTAAAGAGGCAGGAGCGATGTGAGTTCCGCAAAGAGGGCGTGTTCTTCCCAGGGTGCCTCAAGCTTCCCTTGCAAAATGTCGATCAACTGCAGGCAGTCAGATTCTATCACCAGATTCGCGTGACTCAGGCGTTGCTTCGCAAATGATAAAGCGTTAGGGTAAGGGCCTACACTTCAGATTGGAAGGCCGAGGCTGCTGTAAGTCTGCTGGTGTAGACGTCTGTGAGTTGTCCTCTGTGATTGCGGCTAATACAGGCCATTGTGCCCTCACCACTGCCAGGTCGATGTGAGCCGTCTATGTTGCACTTGATAAAACCGGGATCCGGAGGGTGCCAGAGAGTGATAGAGGTGCTAAGTGAGGCCCCTGTTCGCGCAGGTCCTATGCGGGAGTGTTGCTGATCCGAGATCTGGTGTATTCGAGTCTGTGCAATGGCATCTTCAACAACGCGAATTGGATCTGGGCGAAGGCCACGAAAGACGCTGTGGTTTCGTTGCTTCCAGATCTGCCATAAAACGTGTGTGATTGTCGCCAATCCAGGTACGAAGGTCTGATCTAGTGCTCTTTCTGCGATCCATCTGTCCAGACGATGTACTGTATGTGGCGTCATTGAAATGTTAAGATAGGGATGTTTCCAGACTTCTGCCGTCCATGAACAGAAAAAGAAAATGTGTTCTACTGTCTCTGGTGTATGCTGATTGCAGAGGGTGCAGATGGGGGTAAGGATGATATGTCTGTGGTGTAAATTAGCTTTGGTGGCTAGGGCGTTTTGGCAAGCTTGCCATATAAATATGCGTATTTTTGGTGCCGTCTGCAGTTGCCACAGTTTACGCCAAAGCACTCTGGGGTTGTAGTATGAAGTTGAAGCCCGGTTGCCATCATGTGATTCGGCCATCTTCACCAGAGTATTATAATTACTCTTCACTATGTAATGCCATGTTGATGTTGTTGTCCAAACTAGTTGATCTGTGGTATGTAGGGGTCTGATTGGGATCCGTAGTATTGCTTCGGCAATGGGAGTATCAAACATAGCTTCTATAAGGGGTGTTTTCAAGGTATGGTGGGCAGAATCTATAAGATCAACCACCATCGATGGCTCCTCTCGATCAGCTGGTCCGCCAATTGGGCCCATAGGCAACCAGTTATGTTCCCGGATGTTTATCATTCGGCCATCTCCCACCGGCCATCTCCCACCGGCCATCTTATATTTGGTAAGATGGCGTCCCTGCCAATGAGAAGGCTCTGCCAACCCCATGAAGGTCGCGAGCCTTTACCTGCTGATTGGAAGTCCCGTGATTGAAAATATATGCCTTTTAAGAGCCGACCCCATAGCGAGTTAGGTTGTTGGAGTAGCCGCCATGCTTGCTTACCAAGCATGGCCTTGTTAAAGGCGATAAGGTCCCGAAAGCCTAACCCTCCATTCAGCTTACTGGTTTTAAGCAAATTCCAATTCTTCCAATGCATTTCGACCATGTTCTTATCATTTCGCCACCAAAAGTTAGAGATTTTCTTCTCAATTGTTCGACAGAGGGACAAAGGAAGCTTAAGTATAGACATTACATACTGTGGAATAGCCTGAACGACAGACTTGAGTAAGATTTCCTTGCCACCCTTTGAAAGTAACAGTTCTTTCCAACCCTCCAGTTTTGCATTGATTCTTCCTAATATCCAACCAAACATGTCTTTTTTAGATCGTCCCCATTCAGAAGGGATGCCTAAGTATTTCCCATAACGGTGTAACACCGGTACTCTTAATGCTGCCGCTAAATTGTTCTGAAGACTGACCGGACAGGATTTGCTACAGTAGAGTCCAGACTTATTTCTATTTATGACTTGACCTGTAGCCATACAATACTGATTCAATAAATGAGCCAGATTCTGACATTCCGTTACAATCCCATCTAGGAAGAAAACTGAATCATCAGCAAAGAAAATGTGAGATAGGGTTGGACATGACCTGGTCAATTGGATGCCTTTGAGATGGCCCATTTGGATGGCATTATGGATGAGGGTTGACAGAGCATTCGCCACTAAAATAAAGAGATATGGAGAGAGAGAGGGTCTCCCTGTCGGATGCCCCTTGACGGTCGAAAGTAGGGTAGTAATTCCCCATTTAATCGAACACTTAATGTCGTCGTGGTGACGCACTACATCACCAAGTGGATCCAGCCAGGATGAAATCCCAATCTAGATAGATATGCGCTTAGGAAATCCCATTCTACTCTGTCATAGGCCTTCTGCATATCTGTCTTGAGGAGGGCAGTAAAATGTCGCTTCCTGTGCCGTGTCTTGAAATGGTGTAGGACTTCTTGAACAATTAATATGTTATCCTGTATCTAGCGCCCACTCACAAAGGCCACTTGTTCAGTTGAAATCAGGTCCCCTAGCCAAGGCTTTAGGCGATTTGCCATGACCTTAGCAATAATTTTATATGCATAATTGCACAAACTGATCGGTCTAAACTGATCAAGGCTTTCAGGGTGGTTTACCTTGGGAATCAGAGCAATTACCATTTTGTTGAGGTCAGGAGGCAGCCATCCAGATCGGAAGAACTCGCTAACAAGGCCAAACAACTCTTTATGGACAGTATTCTAATGAGTTTGGTAGAAAAGACTGTTGAAGCCATCGGGGCCTAGAGCCTTGGTGGCACCCAATTGAAAAGTGGCCCGTCGACCTCCTCAATAGTTACCGAGGCCATTAGGTGTGCATTCATCTCGTCGGTGACAACCGGTGGAAATTGAGCGAGAACCGGGCCAAAGTCACGATAGCCAATAGTGGTAAATAACTGTGAAAAAAATGCAGACGTCATCTCCTTGATAGCTAGTACATCCCTCACCCAGTTGTTATTTACATCCCGGATCATCCCAATTCGATTTCTCTGCCTTCGTTGGACAGTAGTGGCATGGAAGAACTTACTGTTCTTATCGCCCCCATCGCAACCAATTGATGTGGGACCTCATTGCCCATAATTGCTCTTCTTGCTGCCAGATACTTCTTAACTCTTCTCGGAGGTGAGATTCCGCCTCATTCTCAACTGCTAAACTGTAAGGCTTGTTTACTATAAGCTGCAGTTGCTGTTGTAAGGCAGTCACTCGCAGTTGGCCGTTTGCAAATTTCGATCTACTCCACTTTCGTAAAGCAACAGTCACACTTTGCAGTTTTGTCAATAGATCAGAAGATCATACCTAGGTTGAGTTCCATACTTCAAAGACTATCTTGCTGCATTCCTTATCGTTGTTCCAATATGCCTCATAAACAAAGGCTCGTTGACGGTTCTTATTTTTGGTCATTGTGGATATAAGTAGTGGGCTATGATCAGATCCCAGTGCCGGTAATGCAAACACCTCCGCATCAGGATATAATAGTCGCCACTCCATTGTGCATAGGACGCGGTCTAACTGCTCTTTTACAAGTTCATCCCCTTGTCGATTATTTGTCCATGTGTACGCACACCCTTTGCTTTCAACTTCCATCAAGGCGCAATCATCTACAACATCTCTAAAGGAATTTAGGCGAGATCCGAGTGGAGAACGCTTGCCCACCTTCTCCCATGGGTAGAGAATCTCATTAAAATCCCCAGCGCAAAGCCAAGGAAGTGTGTTGAACGCACTAATCCGACGAATAGTCTCCCAAAGCAGTTGTCAATTCTGATAAGAGAAAGGAGCATGAAGACAGGTGATTCTCATGAGCCGATTGTCACATCCCGATTTTTTTCCAATTTTATTTTTAGTAAATTGAGACGGGCATTTCATCTGCACGCATATAGTTCCTTTCCTTGAGTTGGCCACTCATGAGAAAACTAGTCTATCAGGTGAAGCCGGTAAGAGATTCTAATGCATCAGACTCGAGAATTTGACTAGGAAACGACCTTTCGACCAAGCTAATCACGAGGGTCATTATGGCACGATTAAAAATCGATTAGAAGCCGGAGATAGGTCGGCTCGACGAGGCATGTGATCGAGTGTGGGTGATTCCACCCGATCACACTATTCTCGTCGGTCGGCACTGGACCGACTTTTCTGTCGATTGGGTCCCCTGTGTCCGTATTTGAAACCTTGAGATTTCCACGACAAGCGAGGGTCGCCAATGTGTCAAAGATGTACATTGTGGCTTGAGATTGATCAACCACAGTCGAATGCATAAAAATTTCTAAAAGCTACCCGGTAGGTCGGGGCGCTAATATCATGCCGAGAATGAAATTAACCATGAAATTGTGGCCCAATTAAAAAATTGGAAGTCCTGGGTGTCACATACCTTATGAGGATCATGTATTAATTTTATGGATTTTAATTGGGTTCAATTGGAAGAGAATTGATTGGAATTGAGAAATCAAAGTACGAGATTTTGTGCCTCGGCGGAAAATGAAATTGGACCCATTGGACTAAAGTTGTGGGAGAAGTTGAGATAGTGGGGTATGACATCACATGATGATGTCGTGGTGGGGCTTTTTGGATTAAAGAAAAAGACAAAAAGAAAAGAAAATGCCCCCCTTCTCTCTCCTCCCTCTTTCTTCTTCTTCTTCTTCTTCCCCGTTGGTTTCCTCCTCCATTTTCTTTGCCCCTTGAAGCTTCAAAAACCAGCAACCAAAGAGGAGCTTGGAAGGGGACCAGCCGCCGCCGGATCGCCGCCGCCGCCGTCGGACCGCCGTCGCCGCCCGTCGCCGCGACGCCCGCGCCCGCGCGTCGTCCGCCCGCGCACCGTCCACCCGTGTGCCGCGCCGCCCCAGCCCCCTTCGCCGCCCTCTTCGCCGCCCCTTCGCCGCCGTCTGTCGCCGCCAGCTCGCCGCCGCCGCTCCTCCGCCGAATCCGCGCCCGAGCCCCCTTCTTCCCCCTCCGTTCGGCCATGAACGAAGGCTGAAATTCCAGCCAAGATCTGGAACTTTGAGGCCCGCTTTGGCCGGCTTCCCGGCCCCGGTTGCTCGGCCCGCCTTGAGGAAAGTCGATCCTCGCGTCGGCCCCGTCGTTTTGGCGTGCTCGGCTCGCTAATCCGGTGAGTTTAACTCACTAAATCTTGATTAGAGGGTTAATGATGCCCTAAGTGTGCTTAGTCTAAGTTAAGTGAGTTTATGTGGGTTGATTAGTTTATTTGATTGAGGATTAGATTAGTGTGTTTAATTAAGTTAAATGGTGTTTAGTTTAAAGTTAAGTAGGTTTATTTTTAATATAAGCCTTGATGTGACATAATGGGTTTTATTTTTGATTTATTTAATTGTTTCGAAATTCTGGAATTAAATAATATATTATATTCCGAAAATCATTAAAATATTATTATTATTAAAAAAAAAAAAAATTATTTTTGACCTTATTTGCTCGTAATTTCGTCTTGAACGCTGCTGTGTAGTCAGATTTTGAAATTGATGATTGGATATTATAAATTGAGTGTGGATCGTGAAAAATATGGATATTATTATTTAATTGTTTTCGGAATAAATTTAATTATTTATTAAATTCCGAAAATTTTGTCGGACCCTAAACTCTCGAATTTCGTGCCGATCGCCGCCGTGTATTTAGAATTTGAATTTGATGATTGATTGTGGCAAATGGAGTGTGATTGTGATAAATAGGGATTCTTTTTATAAAGTCCCAAGTGTTGAAATTTATGGGAGATTGGTCGTGATTCGCCACCTATTAGATAAAGGTCGCGCCCGGTGGGGCCGTGAATTGCCACCCCAGTAAAGGTCGCGCCCAACCGGGCCGTGAATTACCACCTACTAGAGGTCGTGCCCATCGGGCCGGGATCTACCACCTTTTAATGGTCGTGCCGAGTGGGGCCGTGATGCCACTGATTCTAATTGTGCTGAGTGGGACCGTGATTGCCACTGGTCGTTAAACCTTCCTATAGGGTCGTGATTGGAACCAATGATTGATTTGCTAGAATGACATGTAATCGGCCGAGTCGATTGATCGGCGAGACGATCTAAGTGATTGAATTGTCCGATAATGTGATTGTGCCACGCTTGTTTGGTTATCGAATTGCGAGTGGTTGAATTATATAAACCGTGCTAACACCGCAGATGAAGACTAATGCGAGGTAAGTCTTCTTGATGTTGTGGCTAGGTCACTCTGGGGCGTATTTTCTTTCTAATAGGGGTCTAGGGGGTTGAACTTGCTGAGACATTGTCTCATCCCGGTTTGGGGATTACAATTTCAGGTCCCTAGTGGATGGAGCGGCTAGATAGCTTTGGTTGGCTCGAGGAGTTGCGGTGAAGTCATAAGGATTGGAGAACGTGTCCGACTTGTAGGTCGTAGGGCAATTCCTTTTTAAGAGCCGGTCTTTTGTAGACTTTTGGCAGTAGGCCTTTGTTTGTAATTCTGTTGAATTATGAAAGTGTTATGTTGTGGTTTTGCTTCTTGCTTTTCTATCCCGTATTTCATTGTCGGGGTTTTTATAATACGCTTCGCTTGCGCAATAAGAAATGAATGGGGTCGGCGACACTACCTGGGAATGTCGCATTTGCATGACCATGGTGGGATGTTGGCGCGCTCGAGGTTCGGGGCGTGACATCCCCGTTTAAGTGGTATCAGAGCATGGTCTGTGTATGGAGTGATAAGGTGCGATGAGTCATGGGATAGTTAGTAGGAAAGACTTTTATTATGCTGATGCATGTGGTTGATAACTGTTTGGTAGTGTGTTTGTGGGGTCATTTAATTCTGTGAGAGTACCGCTGCTAGTCGGTACTGAGAGTGTAGCAGCACCGAGCGATCCTAGGTTTGTGGGGATCGTTCTGGCGCGATAGTCTTTAGGAAGTTTTTTTTTGGTCAGCAAGATCAAGATCGAGCCGCCGTTGTTGCCGTTGTCATTCTTTGTTGCCGGTCCGTAACTTGTTGTTGTTCTTTGCGCCCGTTGAGGCCCAAGTTGGAGTTGTGACCGAGGAACAAGTCACCGTATTGAAGACAAAGTTCAGTTTAAGCAGAGATGGAAATCAATTGGAGGAAGGGCCGATGTAAGAAGAAATGTGCCCCTTTCACCTAACCGGCAGAGTAGAAATGGAAAGTCAGTGCCTAACTCGATTGATGTGTGTTGTGCCTGTAAGAAGAGACATGGATGTGTCCCGTGTTGTAAGAGGGAAAAGACTTGATACAAGTGTCGCCAATACGGCCATCTGATCAAAGGTTGTCCGTACAGATGGATGGAACTATAGCTGTTTCTGTCACTACTGTCAATAGAATAGAACAAAGGAAACATGCTTTAAGACATTTAGTGGAGTACTTGGAACAGAACCCCAGTGCAAGAAAGGGTGCATGCTATCACCCGACAGGAGGCAAAGGACTCGCCAATAGTGTGCCAAGTTTGTGGAAGGAAACATGAATCAATTAAGTGTCCCGGTTTAACAGGAGCATGCTTTGTATGTGGCCAGAATCGCCGTCGGGTCAGGAACTATCCGCGTAAGTCTGGGAGAACATAAGTACCGTTACTACAGACAGGACGCCACTAAGATGGCTAAGGGAGCATGAATGAGTCGACCATGCATCGATCAAGGGAGTGGTATTTTTGAGATGTTTTTATTAGAGTCGCGCAGCAGGATTTTGAGTGAAGGTTATAGAATTTTCGTTGTGGTAATAAAGTAATAAGAAGATGAATCTTTGAATATAGTTGTACTTGAAGGGTTTGTTTAAGTATGACTTGGAAGTCATTTTGTAAAAGGTTTGGCTCGAGGAATTTTCTGGGGTTATGAATCGTAGTAGTGATATAAATTGGTTTGTCAGTTAGCGTGCGAAAGTTTTGAATTACCGAAAGTCGAAGAGGACCTGCACTCCTTGTCATTCATCACTAAAGATGACCTGGTTCTGGTTGTTGGTTGTCGAATCTACATGGCAATTGTAATGGATGCGGCAGCTGAGGAGCCGAATATGGGGAACATAACCGTGGTACCAAAGTTTTCTGAGGTAATTCCTGAAGAAGTGTCAGGTTTGTTGTCAGAAAGAGAAATAGAGTTCGTAATTGAATTAGCACCCGGAACAGAGGCAGTCTCTAAGACTCCATACTGGATGGCGTTGTTAGGGTTGAAAGAATTGAAAGTGAAAGTGCAGCTACATGAATTGTTGGAAAGGAGATTCATACGCCTTAGTGCATCACCTTGGGGAGCATTAGTTCTGCTCGTAAGGAAAGAAAATGGTTCGTTGCGCCTATGCATCGACTATCAGTAACTCAATCAAGTGATGATTAAGAACAAGTATCCATTGCTGAGAATCGATGACTTGTTCGATCAGCTTCCAGGAGTATTGAGATTCTCTAAGATCGACTTGAGGACAGGGTGTCATCAGCTGGGGATTGGAAATGAGGTTATACCGAAGTCAGTGTTTCGCACTCAATACGGCCATTATGGGTTTATTGTAATGCCGTTTGGTTTGAAGGATGCTCTAACTGCTTTCGTGGATTTGATGAACCGTGTGTTTAGGGAGTACTTAGATCAGTTTGTAATCGTGTTCATTGACGACATTCTAGTATACTTGAGGAGTATTGAGGATCATGAAAGGCACTTAAGAATAGTGCTTCAGACTTTGAGGAATCATGAGCTGTACGCCAAGTTCAGCAAGTGCGAGTTTTGGTTAACTCGTGTGACGTTCCTAGATTACATCATCTCCAGAGAAGGAATCTTAGTGGACCCAGCCAAGCTAGGGATAGTGATCAACTAGCTAAGATCGACTACAATGACAGAGATCAGAAGTAGCAGAGTATCACAGACAGTTTGTAGAAGCTCTCAGTGTAGCATCGCCGTTGACAAGACTTCTGATGAAGGAAGAAAAATTGTGTGGTCAGATAAGGGCGAGAGTAGTTCCCAAGAGCTTAAGCAAAAGCTAACTACTGAATCTGTGTTTACTATTCCATCTGGTCCAGTAAGATTCGAGATCTACAGTGATGCGTCATTTAAAGGATTGGGTCGTGTGTTGATGCAGCATGACAGGATTGTTGCATACACATCCCATTAGTTGAGACCTCATGAGCTAAACTACTCGATGCATGACTTAGAACTCGCAACTTTAATCTTTGCACTGCAAATTTTGAGATGTTAGTTGTGTGGAGAAAGATTTTGGATCTTCACTAGTCAACATAGCCTTCAGTATTTATTCTCTCAGAAAGAATTGAATATGAGACAGCGTCGCTAGTTAGAACTGTGGAAATACTAGGGTTGTGGTCAGTAACGCAATCGGTACTCAAGGAATAGGTTTTAATTGAGGTAGGCCACCTTTAGACTCTTATGGCCATCCTCAGAATTGAGCTGGATGCGCAAATCAGAATCAAAACGCTTCAGTGGTCAGATTCAGAGATTCAGAAAGTCGTGCAAGCAAATACGGAAAAGTGAGAAGCCTCACTTCCGGATTTTGATGACGGAACACTAATGTTCCGAGGACGATTGTGTATACCTGACGATGTAGCACTTAAAGAAGAGATATTGTCAGAAGCTCATCGTAATAGTTACAGCATTTATCCTAGTAGTACCAAGATGTATTTGAATTGGCATCGACACTACTAGTGGTTTGGTATGAAGGCGGACATCGTCAAGCATGTTGCCAAGTGATGGATGTGTCCGCAGGTTAAACCCTAGCACTGTGAACCGGGAGGATTTTTGTAACTTCTTGATATTCCTGAGTGGAAATTGGAGCATATCACGATGGACTTCGTGACTAGGTTACCAAAGAGTCAAAAAGGAATGATTCGATTTGAATAGTGGTCGACAGACTAACAAAGTCGGCTCACTTCATCGCAATATGAAAAGACCTTGATTTGGACAAGCACGCGGAGTTGTACGTGTGTCAGGGAGTTTGTCTATTTTGAGTGCCGGTGATGATTTCTTCAGACCGAGACCGAAATTCGTAGCTACCTTCTGGAAAAGTTACAGAGTGTTTTGAGAATGAAGCTGCAGTATAATACAGATTATCATCTTCAAACAGATGACTAGTTTTAAAGGACGATTCGGATCTTTGAGGACAAGTTGAGAACATGTGGGTTGGCTTTCAAAGGAAGTGGAAAGGAACAACTCCTTCTCATTGAGTTCACTTACAGCGACAGTTACCAGCAGAGTTTTCAGTTGGTTCCCAGTTTCAATAGAACAGTCACATGGTTCTTTCGAAGCAGAACAGAGCAGAGTGTTCAGAACTTCAGTTGGTCATGGTGAGATCAGAGAACAGAAAATCGCAGGTCTAGAGTTGGTTCAGAATTCAGTGATTCAGTTGCATTTATTAGAGACAGACCTGAGGCCACTCAGAATCGCCAGCTTAGCTTCGCAGATTAGTATCGCAGAACTTTGGAATTTCAAGTAGGGGAAATATATTTTTCCTTAAATGTTGCCTATGATAGGGACATCATGTTTTGTTAAAGAATGGAAGATGAAAGAGAATTTAAATCGGGATCCATTGAAATTTGGGTTCAAAGGAGGATTTTGACTTTAAATGGATAAAGAAAGCAATTCGAGACACTGTTGGTACCTTTAGCCAAGTGGTACCTGGAAATGAAGGAAGAGGTTTGAAGTCGGGAGTTCGGATCCCCGATACGGTAGTTAGCCGCTTAGTGGAAAAAGGGAAAAATAAAAAGATAAAAAGAACCAAATTTTTTGCAGTTTTTATTTTCGCAAAAGTGGACAAGTGTTCAGCATTTTGAATCCGTAATGGTTTGGACAAGTTGGGACGTGATCTGGCAATACCGCAGTACAAAAAGTGCAACCGGGGAAAGAGAAGATTCGATGAGACGACAGTACCCCCACCTTTGTATTTAAGAATTGGTAAAGGTTTAAATTTCGAGGACGAAATTTTTATAAGAGGGGAAGAGTTGTGACATCCCGATTTTTTCCAATTTTATTTTTAGTAAATTGAGACGGGCATTTCATCTGCACGCATATAGTTCCTTTCCTTGAGTTGGCCACTCATGTGAAAACTAGTCTATCGGTGAAGCCAAAGAGATTCTAATGCATCGACTCGAGAATTTGACCAGAAACGACCTTTTGACCAAGCTAATCTGCAAGGGTCATTATGGCACAGTTAAAAATCGATTAGAAGCCGGAGATAGGTCGGCTCGACAGAGGCATGTGATCGAGTGTGGGTGATTCCACCCGATCACACTATTCTCGTCGGTTAGCACTGGACCGACTTTTCTATCGATTGGGTCCCCTGTGTCCGTATTTGAAACCTTGAGATTTTCACGACAAGCGAGGGTCGCCAATGTGTCAAAGATGTACATTGTGGCTTGAGATTGATCAACCACAGGTCGAATGCATAAAAATTTCTAAAAGCTACCCGGTAGGTCAGGACGCGCTAATATCGTGCCAGAATGAAATTAACCGTGAAATTGTGACTGAATTAAGAAATTGGAAGTCTTGGGGTGTCACATACCTTATGAGGATCATGTATTAATTTTATGGATTTTAATTGGGTTCAATTGGAAGAGAATTGATTGGAATTGAGAAATCAAAGTACGAGATTTTGTGCCCCGGCGGAAAATGAAATTGGACCCATTGGACTAAAGTTGTGGGAGAAGTTGAGATAGTGGGGTATGACATCACATGATGATGTCATGGTGGGCTTTTTGTGGATTAAAGAAAAAGACAAAGAAAAGAAAATGCCCCCCCCTCTTTCTTCTTCTTCTTCTTCTTCCCCGTTGGTTTCCTCCTCCATTTTCTTTGCCCCTTGAAGCTTCAAAACCAGCAACCAAAGAGGAGCTTGGAAGGGGACCAGCCGCCGCCGGATCGCCGCCGCCGCCGTCGGACCGCCATCGCCGCCCGTCGCCGCGACGCCGCGCCCGCGCGCCGCGACGCCCGCGCGCGCCGCGCGCCCGCCGCGCGCCGTCCGCCCGTGTGCCGCGCCGCCCCAGCCCCCTTCGCCGCCCTCTTCACCGCCCCCTTCGCCGCCGTCTATAGCCGCCGCCGCCGCCGCCGCTCCTCCGCCGAATCCGCGCCCGAGCCCCCTTCTTCCCCCTCCGTTCGGCCATGAACGAAGGCTGAAATTCCAGCCAAGATCTGGAACTTTGAGGCCCGCTTTGGCCGGCTTCCCGGCCCCGGTTGCTCGGCCCGCCTTGAGGAAAGTCGATCCTCGCGTCGACCCCGTCGTTTTGGCGTGCTCGGCTCGCTAATCCGGTGAGTTTAACTCACTAAATCTTGATTAGAGGGTTAATGATGCCCTAAGTGTGCTTAGTCTAAGTTAAGTGAGTTTATGTGGGTTGATTAGTTTATTTGATTGAGGATTAGATTAGTGTGTTTAATTAAGTTAAATGGTGTTTAGTTTAAAGTTAAGTAGGTTTATTTTTAATATAAGCCTTGATGTGACATAATGGGTTTTATTTTTGATTTATTTAATTGTTTCGAAATTCTGGAATTAAATAATATATTATATTCCGAAAATCATTAAAATATTATTATTATTAAAAAAACTCGAAAAATTATTTTTGACCTTATTTGCTGAGAATTTCGTGCCGATCGGCCGTGTAGTCAGATTTTGAAATTGATGATTGGATATTATAAATTGAGTGTGGATCGTGGACGTGCGGGCCGGAGTCGCCATAACAAGCGCGAAGGGTGACACTTAAGCCGCCATAACTTACGAAAGCGTACACTTAAGTGCCAAAATCGGAGTAAAAGGGATCACTTGAGTGCCAATCCGCCAAAGTCCGGCCAAAACGCCGACGTGGCATTTTTCCGTGAAGCAAGCCCAAAACGACGCCGTTTGCTGCGTGTGGCCAAATAATGCAAAAACGGCGTCATTTTGGGCGATGTGGTAAAAAGTAAAAATAAAAATTAATTAAATTAAATTAAAAATTAAATTTAGTTAAAATATTTAAAAATAATAATTTAAAAATTAAATTTAGTTAAAATATTAAAAATAATTATTTTAAAATTAAATTTAGTTAAAATATTAAAAATAATTATTTTAAAATTAGAAAAATTTAAAAAAAAAAAAAAGGGGGAGGCGGGCGAGGGATCGCCCCGCCGCCCAGCCGCCGCCCGCCACCGCCGGAAGGGCCGGCGACGGCGGGTGAGGGTCGGCCGGGTCGCCGGGCCCCCGGCCGGCGAGGGCCGCCGACCCTCGCCGGATCTGGCGAGGGCCGCGAGCCCTCGCCGCCGGTCGGCCGGGTCGCCGCCCGGCCGAGGCCCGGCGACCCCGCCGACCCTCCCCCCGTCGCCGGCCCTCCCCCGGGCGGCGGCGGCGGCGGAGGGCGGCGATCCCTCGGCCGCCTCCCCCACACCCCCCTTTTTTATTTAATTTTTTAATTTTTTAATTTTTTCTAATTTTAAAATAATTATTTTTAATATTTTAACTAAATTTAATTTTAAAATTATTATTTTTAAATATTTTAACTAAATTTAATTTTTAATTTAATTTAATTAATTTTTCATTAATTTTTTTTACCACGTCAGCCCAAAACGACGCCGTTTTTGCATTATTTGGCCACGTCGCGTCAGCAAAACGGCGTCGTTTGGCTCGCCGCCGTCGGAAAAATGCCACGTCGGCGTTTTGGCCGGACTTTGGCCGAGTGGCACTTAAGTGATCCGTTTTCTTCGAATGTAGCACTTAAGTGTACCTTTCAAAAGTTATGGCGACTTAAAAACCTCGCGCCAAGTTACTCGACTTGCCGTTATCCCGTGGATCGTGAAAAATATGGATATTATTATTTAATTGTTTTCGGAATAAATTTAATTATTTATTAAATTCCGAAAATTTTGTCGACCCTAAACTCTCGAGAATTTCGTGCCGATCGCTGCTGTGTATTTAGAATTTGAATTTGATGATTGATTGTGGCAAATGGAGTGTGATTGTGATAAATAGGGATTCTTTTTATAAAGTCCCAAGTGTTGAAATTTATGGGAGATTGGCCGTGATTCGCCACCTGATAAAGGTCGCGCCCAGTGGGGCCGTGAATTGCCACCTGATAAAGGTCGCGCCCAACCGGGCCGTGAATTACCACCTACTAGAGGTCGTGCCCATCGGGCCGAGATCTACCACCTTTTAATGGTCGTGCTGAGTGGGGCCGTGATGCCACTGATTCTAATTGTCTTGAGTGGGACCGTGATTGCCACTGGTCGTTAAACCTTCCTATAGGGTCGTGATTGGAAGCAAACATTGATTTGCTAGAATGACATGTAATCGGCCGAGTCGATTGATCGCCGAGACGATCTAAGTGATTGAATTGTCCCGATAATGTGATTGTGCCACGCTTGTTTGGTTATCGAATTGCGAGTGGTTGAATTATATAAATTGTGCTAACACCGCATGAAAGACTAATGCGAGGTAAGTCTTCTTGATGTTGTGGCTAGGTCACTCTAGGGCGTATTTTCTTTTCTAATAGAGTCTAGGGGTTGAACTTGCCGAGACATTGTCTCATCCCGGTTTGGGGATTACAATTTCAGGTCCCTAGTGGATGGAGCGGCTAGATAGCTTTGGTTGGCTCGAGGAGTTGCGAGGGTGAAGTCATAAGGATTGGAGAACGTGTCCGACTTGTAGGTCGTAGGACGTTCCTTTTAAGAGCCGGTCTTTTGTAGACTTTTGGTCAGGCCTTTGTTTGTAATTCTTTGAATTATGAAAGTGTTATGTTGTGGTTTTGCTTCCGCTTTTCTATCCCGTATTTCATTGTCGGGGTTTTTATATACGCTTCGCTTGTGCAATAAGAAATGAATGGGGTTGGCGACACTACCTGGGAATGTCGCATTTGCATGACCATCTTGGGATGTTGGCGCGCTCGAGGTTTGGGGCGTGACACCGATCATCATCAAAAACCCGACAAACCATATCAAAATAGTCCTCCGAAACGCCCACTATCTCTAAAGAAATAGCATGGTTCCAAAAAACGGCCTTACCTCCGGCTAGGCCAACTGGGTCTTGCACAAAGGAACTACTAAAATGTAACTTTCGCTGCAATCTATCAACAACAACTTTATGGTTCTTAGTCTCCATCCAAAACAGTAGGTCGGGCTTTTCTTTGGCCGATAAGGCCGTCAAATGCTTGAACTGTCAGGGGATTGCCCAAACCCTGACAGTTCCAACATAATATCTTCATTGGTGTGTCGGTGGCTATTGAGGGCCAGCCACCCAAGCCCGGAGAGTTCCTCGTCTGCTGCAAATACCGGTGTTTCTAGGAGTTGTGTTTCATCTAAGTGTTCAGTTGCTACATACCTCGTATCATAGGGGGAGTAGCATTTCTGCTTCTTTGCTGGGCCTGTTTTTGTACTAGTTCGAGCTCCCTTGAATTTCTTCGATTGCTGTTTGGGCATAGGATAACTCATAATAGCTTGGTCTTTTGGTTGCACAGGAAGCAGATGTGTTGCAAGAGTATGCCCTTGAGGGTTTGAGGGCTGCAAGGTATGTGTGTATGGTACTTTCATAGTGTCAGGATGCTGAGTATAATTGCTAATTCCCTTGCCTTTTGCTGCCGCAGGAATCAAGGCTGTGGTGAGAGCAGTCCCTTGGTGGTGCAATGGCGCCAAGTCAGGTAGTAGTTGCTGTGGTACATATATAGGGTGCCTTGCTGCCGTAAGGGACTAGGTAGCTTCGAGAGCCTCGGTTGTTGGGGGTAGTCGGGGTAGATGCTGTTGTACGTCTGGAGGGGTTTCGGGGATGGTCTCCTCTGGCTGTTCCTGAGCTGCTAGAGGGTGATAAAACGCATGCCAATACGGACTATATTCACGAACATCCGCCTTTAACCACTATCCGTAAGCCATTTGATCTTTGCCTTCCATTTGGACCTGCTCGAAAGGGACTTCCTTACAGTACGTGGCGTAGTGGCCAAGTCTTCCACATGAATAACAGAAATGCGATAACCACTCATATCGAAACTCCAGCCATAACATTCTACCATCTAAGCGAATCAGCTTTCCAATTTGTAGGGGTTGATCTAGTTTCATTTCTACTCTTACTCGCCCAATTTGTACTGTGGATCCCTCTTTACTGTCGACCTTCACTTCTAAGATTTCACCCAGTTGATGAACCGCCTTGCGCAGCATTTGAACTGTCGTCCACTCCAATGGCAAGCCGAATACTTGGACCCAGAAGGCACATTAGGTGAAATCATAACAGTGGAGTGGGGTGTTTGGGGTCCAGGGCTTAAAAATGACTAAGTGGCCGGAAAAAAGCCACAAGCCTCCTTGTAAAATTCGTTGGTGCTCCGCTGCTGATTGAAATTTGGCAAGATACAGCCCTCCTTCTCATTGTGAAAATTCAACTAGGTCAGTTCACCAGACACGCTTCATGGTGTTTTGGAAAGCCTGATAGTTTATAGTTGAGATTGTGATAATCTTGCCGACTAGTGTTAATCTACATTCCTCTATTTTGTCTAGTGACGGTTCCTCCTCCCATACCTCTACTTGTGGTGCAGAACAAAGACGGCCCAAACGTTGACACAGAGCAGCCAGATGTGAATTTTCCTCTTCGCCACTCGAGTCCATAGTCAAACAAGTCTCAACATGCAGACAATTCGCAACTTACAAGATACTAAGGCAGAAGGGCAAGTTCAACGAACAGCTGCTCGATTTTTAAATTTCAGTGTAAAGGTAGATAAAACAGTGAGATAGGACATCGGTGGAGTAATTGCACCTTGTTATCATGCGGCGAGGGCCTCAGATGAAGAAATCCACGACATGCAGCCATGGGTGGGAGTCGATGATGAGAACGGAAGGTGAAAGAAGTCTCAGTGGGTCGACCTCCATGACAAACCCATGGGTAATTCGCGCTGGGTATTTGCAAGGAGATGAGACAGGGATTGGAAGTTAGGGTATGGGGAAAGTTGGGCCGAGGGTGGCCAGACAACTACCATGGGTGGTAGGCGGAACTCTTCATAGCGAGAGAGAAAACCCGAGAGAATCCTCGGGAAGCATTCGAATTACTCTCGATGATGAGATGATGAGATTAAACAAATGAGGGAAGAAAAGAATGTAACGTCGCGGCAGGAAGAACTTTGCTTACGAAAATGAAATCGTTCTCTTGATTTCTCAATTTCCTCTTTTCTCCATTTGATTCCGCATTCTCTTCTTCTTCTTAATCTCTCGAGTTCTGATGTAACGTGATTTAGGGCTTTTAAGGATTGAAATGCCTTGATGATTCCCTTTCTTGTATTATTTTTTTAATGAATGGAAATATCTTTTTATAAATAAAAGAGAGAGAGAGACTGATTTTAGGGTTTCTGAATCTTCAGGACCTTATAGTTTAAGCCTTGCAGCCATAGGAGAAGCATGATATGAACACTTGGAAGAAGAAGATGAACAGTGCCCGGAAAAGCATAGGAAAAAAACATTTATTCAAAAAGACATCATTATAGATGAATTTATCCACATCAATACCGGATAGTCACGTAAGATAGCTAGTGTTGATTGAAACTCCATGTTACCATTTTCCAGTTTAAATTGGTTAGAAAAATCATATTGAAAAATTATCAAAATGTTTAGGACTAAGTGGCTAAATTAAAATAACAAGGATTGAATTGAGTATTGTACAATAAATTTAGAATTGATTGGGTAAATTTTCCTTATATAAGGACACTGCACCTAAAATTCATCTACTCTCACTCTAAATTCAAAATTGTCGTTGTGCTGTTTTTTTTCTTTCCCAAGATGGTCCCTCTATTTTAGTCCTATTGAAAAATTTCAGCCAAATACCGATATGGACGTCATAATGTTGACTTCAGCAAAAGGATTAAATGTTTCTTCTCTTAATGAGCGTGTTTTGGTTGCACCTAAGATTTTTTTTTACCCTTATTTATTTGTTCGATTTCATGGCTGGAGCTTATGTAGCGCCAAATGAGCAATTGATAAATGCATATATGTTTTAGAGAAGCAAAGAGAATGGATAGATTAGGGTTTCTAAAACCTAAATTTCAGTCCTTTAATGCGGAGGTGGTGGCGTTGGGCAACGGCCGCGTCGCAAACCCAATTGCCGGGCATGATTAGGGGCATTGAAAACATAATCCTGACCGCGATTCATGTTCTAAAGTTAAAATTACAATCAAGAATTCGAGTTTTGGGCACTTGCATATTTATCGAAGGTCAGAGATGATTGCATTGCACCATTCTTCCGACCGCAAGAATACCAACGCCAAAGAGACAGGGCGGGGTGGCTCGACTTTACTAAAAAGTATCATCGCCATTTTCTAGCTCAGTTAAAAAGTATTATTTTGAACACTTTTTTCCCAGTAAAAATCTCTAGTTGATGGAAAAATTGATATCGTTGGTCCATGTAAGCAACAACATACATCGTTTTAGAGATAATGAACCGTTTTAAAAGTAGAGGAGCCATTTTTGAGATGATTTTTAGGCTATCTTTTGGCGACTCGAATTCGCTCTAGAATGCTCCAATTGACAAATCTTTATTTTTTATGATGAAAATAACCAGATACGATAAGTGTAAAGAAACATGTTGATTTCTAATTTTAGTTTTCGACTTTCATTTTTACGCTTCTAACATTGAGGTTTGACTTTTATGTAATACTATACACCTAAGATATTCAAAGATATAGGCGAATATCGGCATTTAATTAGTTCAATCATGTGGTTTTATCTGCTATGGTTTTTTTCAAATTAGAAATCCTACTTTCATATTTTGTGTGGGTTTCGGAGCTCCCCCTCAGGGAGGCCGAATTTGAGAACAGCGTTCCCATTTTGTCTTGAAGGCCCAATTTCCTTTCGATAATCATCACAAGTTGCTGCTGCAGCTCTAGTTACATCAAACTGTCATTCTTCTCACCAGACTTTTAACTGTCGTTGACTGCGGTGGTCCGATCTTTTGACCATCGGATGGTATTTCCGTTTGTCTCGTGCAAGGCGTATAGATCACTTATTTTCTTGGCCAAATAGAGATTATATTCGTGGTCAAATGAGTAACATAGTCAAAACAGAGACAAAGTGATGATGGGTGACGAAGACCCGGGAACATACAGGAAGACATACGGCCATGGATGCCTCGAACATACTTACATGAGCTAGGCCCTATATTTTGTTTTTTTTTTTTCTTGAGATAAATGCATTGGAAGTCTTTAAACTTATTATGAAAGTGCAATTGAATCATAAAACCTTTAAAAAATGCAATTAAGTTTTAAAATTTATAACGAAAATACAATCGAGTTCTAAAACTTTAAAAATACAAGCACTTTTTGAAGGTTTTATAACTCAATTACACCTTCATATAAATTTTAAGACTTGTACTACATTTATCCTTTCTTCTTTTTTAACTCGCTTCGCTCATTGACCGTCCTCCTCAATATATCCTTCTCTTGATCCCGATGACATCCCCTTCTTCACCTCGCCACTCAACTTGCTCGCTTCAGGCTTGGATCTACGACTCTTGTCGGATGTCAACTGGGTCTATAGACATGATTCTGAGGCGGATCCGTCCCTAGATCCAACTTGATGTTTGAGTTTGAATTCCTATATTTTGGGCCTGCGGACTGTCACATTGGCTCACCTTCTCCGCTCTCCTTGTGCACAACGCCACATTTCAGATGTTTAGCTATTAAGTGCAACTCTTTTTATTTTGTAAATGATCCGTGGGTACAAATGCAGAGGCCTAACTACCCAAAGTCTCATGGGATATCTTGAAAGGGAACCGATTAAGTCTAGATCTTTTAGCCTGTATGGGTGGGTGTAACACAAAACAGTTTGCACACTGTCGGGATGCAATTCAGATAGATGGCCTTTAGTTTCTTAGGTAAAAAGCCCTAAGCCCCAACCGATAACATCAACGCGGGGGTCAGTTCTTTTTATTTGGCACAATTGTCTAGTTAAATAACAGTCAATGAAACTAAAAAGTGGCTTTTCAAGCCAAGGCAATATCCAATAGGGGATTATCCTGGAAAAATGGACGCTGCGTCAGAAATTATCAAGGGTTCCTCTCGCAAAAATAAGTGGGGATTATAATCATGAATGGAATTGCAAGAACAAATATATACTCAAAGAGTTAGTGCAAGTTTCCTTATGCAACCATCATGAGTTATTATTATCTATCTTGGATTATGCTTAGGAAGTCACAAGCTCATTAATTAATGATTTGGTGATATGTCACTCCGAGTTAGCTATGACGTTCTTTTCGAAGTGAAAAAGATAATGAATCGTGATTTTCCCGAGCCATAGGAGGGAAAAAAATATTGCATATATCAAAATTGCACATATTTGTAACTTCAATGATTACAACAGCTAAAAGTCTTGTCTTTACTTGATAATTCTTCTACTTTTATATTTAAGCTCCATATGTTTCATGAAAAATGAACGATTTAGAAAAAACTTTCCTTAACAATGATCACTTGTAAATAGAAAATATTTTCATTATCGCCAATGATTTATCTAAATATTTTCTTAAAAGATGAAAATATTTTTCATTCATTTATTTTTGTAATAGATATGGCAATTATTTTTCGGAAAATATTTTCCAAATTATTCATTTTTCACGAAACAAACAAAGCCTGAATTTATTGTTACCAATATGTACAAAACACGAAATCAAGGGTATTTTAGGAGTAAAGAGAAGCATGGCTTTCCTTTATATAATAAAAAAATACATAAATAATCTTTAATTTCTCTAAAGTTTTCGAATTGATTAGTATCAAAACAATCCTTATAGAATCCCAAAACTGAAGGGGAGAAATACAAAAGAAGAAAAAAAAAAACTAGCGCAGCTCACACCATTTCAAAGCACTTGATAATTTGGAGTCTTTTTAGGCTAATTCACACTAAAATTAAAGAGGCAATGAAGACCAAGAAAGCATCGGAATCACAAGACGAATAATAGGAAGCAATTGATGCACAATTGCATGAATAAAAGAGATAAAGATGAAGTGAAGCCAATCCAACTTGGTCTTAAAAGGGTGACCCCCGAGCTCACAGAAGTTTCAGATCTTAATAAAGCTCCAAATCTCAATTTATGATTTGATCCATATAATGCTTGAACTCCCTCTATGTCATCAATGTTCAAATCCGCCCTCTTCCGTCTAGGCTTCAAACTTGGATACATCACAGCATCCTTGACCGAGCTATGAGCTAGCCCTAGCACATGGCCGATTTCATGCACCGCGACTGATTCTAGATCGACCGCCACCTTGGATTCCTCCGTGCTAAAGTCCACTGCCCACCTCTCGGCTGCGTCGAGATGTAGCTTCCCGCTCTCTGGCGAGAATGAATGGGCCAAAATCCCGAGCACCCCATCGAACGGCTGACCATCTCCGTGATCGCCGCTATAAAATCCTATCTTGATGTCTGCGAAGCCATAATCTTTCGCTTCCCTAAAACTCACCGGAATGACGGCTGCCCACCGTGCGAAGGCACGTTTAAACACACGACGGACATCGTTTGAGGTTAAATAGTTGATGAAATGGTCCGGTGAGAAAGCGTAGGTGAGGACGATGGGCTTGTGACGGTTCCACCTAGGATTTCCCGGAAAATGCACATAACGTCTAGTCACATGCTTGCCGTGGGCGAAGTCAGAGACCGCACCTGGGCTCGAGGATCTGCTTCATTGTGATGATATCGAGCTTACCCGTGATCGCGAGGCCGAGTTTTGATTGGTATCTTGCAATGGCTAGTTCAAACTCCGAATTGAACTGGTCATCGAAACTAAGGTTTTGGAGCGGGAGATAACCGAAGTAATGGAGATACCTCTTGATCTTCGCGACGCCGCCTGTATTCAAGTCCCCATCGACAGCCCGCTCAATATCAAGCCCCTTGAAGTTATCATCATTTCTGTCAACAGAATTTAGCCATGGAGTGTCTGGAGTGAATGAGAGGGTTGTGATGGAGATGCATAGTGACAGAGAGATGAGAAAGAGGAGGGAGGAATGAGAATTGAATGTCATGATCATGGTAGTTCTCAGTCACGAGGAGTTGGAGAAAATGCTTTGTTATATAGAGAGAGCGGTGCAAGGCCAGGCTTTGGTTAATTTGAATTATGAAAACTGCAAAAAGCGGGATGATCATAATTCATCCGTAATTAGATAAGAAATGTTCCTCTGATGAACACCCTCTTTTACCTCGGTGCTCGATCATTACAACTTCTCTCGGTCGAGGGAGAGAAGCTTGTCGTTGGGAACGTCGCTTTCATCGGATGCAGGTTAACGAGCTCGCTCTGGCCTTTCTGAATTCGTTTTCCCTTGAAGTTTAGACAAGGCCCACTTTGGATTACTCAAGTCAGTACCGATCGTTTGGCGGCATGATTGCTTTTAGACGTAAGGATGACTCTAGGGGGCAAACCTTCGTGAATGCGTCGACTTCAGAAGTCATGAACTCCTACTGACTGACTGACTGACTGACTTGCTTTTGCGGGGGACTTGCGAGAGACTCAAGCTGATGCACGGTCTGATGGATGCACACCACCTATCTCCTCCTCGTGTCTTGTGCGGCGGTGCGTGAAATCTCGGTATTGTTATGGATCTACATGTCGATGTCCATACACGGTAAGGTTTGGACTACAGATTTTCATGTGATGGATGTCTTCGGGAAACCTAGCTATTTCATTTGAATTATGTAATATAGTTATCCAGCATTTTTGGTTTCGCACCTATCATTAATGGGTAATAGTATATTTTTTGTTGTCTATACTGTAGAGAAACGATAGAGGTTTCATGGATCAAACTAGGGTAAGTTGTGATTTTTCATTCCATTGCTTCATAAACGTATTAGGGCAAGAGTGAGATAGAGTGTTACTCTAGATTAAGGGAAAAGTATCCAAAAAATTCTAAACTTAACACATTGGTACCGATTCAGTTTTAAACTTTTCAATTAGACCAATTTAGTCATAAATATTTTCACATTGATACTAGTTAAGTCCATCTAGCCAATTTAGATTGAATATTGTTGACATGGACACTAACTATTTTACATGGCACAATTAACGTTGATGTGGATATTTTTTTAAATTATTATTATTTTTTGAATTTTTAATTGTTTTAATATTTTATTTTTTCTTTTATTCTCTTTTCCTTCTTTTTTTTTTCCCATTGTAGCTAGCGAGGGTTGTCAAAGCTTGCCGGTCACTAGGCACGGCCCTCGGCCATAGCAACAATCACTTTCTAGATCGATTTAGTATAAAAAAAAGGTCATAAACCTCTTGCATTAATAGCAATATAATTTTAAATTTTTTTATATTGATATCAATTCAATTTATCCGTCCTATGTGTGCAAAAAATCGACGTCGACATGGACATTTTAAATATTTTTTGAATCTTTTATTCTTTTCTTTTCCTTTTCTATTGTTTTTTTTTTCCTTCATTTTAGCCGACGACCCTCATAAGCCATCAGGCTGTGAAGTCCCTTGCCCAAAACTGGGGGGTTGTGAAAGCTCTAGGTGAGGGCCTTCATAGCCTTGCTCACAGCCGTTGATGAGGGTGTGAAGGCCCTCCTCAGCCTAGAACCTTTATGGCCTTGTTGGCCACCCTCGCTAGATTTAGGCGAGGGCTTGCTTGCAACCCTCTCTAGCCAAAATGAAGGAAAAAAGAGAAAAAAATAAAAAAAAAAAAAAAAAAAAATTATTAAAAAGTCCAAAAATATTATAAGATTATCAAAAATGTTCATGTTAGTACTAGACGTGCCATGTAAGACAGCTGATGTTCACATTAGTAATTTTCAATCTAAATAAAATGAATCAATATCAATGTGAAAATATTTAAAACTAAATTAATTCAATTGAAAGGTTTAGAATTGAATTGATATAAATATAATAAATTTAAAATTTTTCACTACTTTTCCCGTCATTGTCCTATTGTCCATATTCCCATTTTCACCGAGCCAAACAAAATCTCAAAAAAAAAAAAAAAAAAAAAGTGCAAGAGAAGTCATTAATTAGCAATTCCTCAATACTCTTATAGCATATTCCTGGAGACCAGGGAGCATTAGTT
Organism: Eucalyptus marginata; assembly: GCA_014182565.1. NCBI lineage: Eukaryota > Viridiplantae > Streptophyta > Magnoliopsida > Myrtales > Myrtaceae > Eucalyptus > Eucalyptus marginata. The sequence continues at coordinate 30,964,600 of CM024588.1, forward strand.
TTAATCGTGGTAAAATTACACAAAAATTGGTTGGACTAGTCAAGATGCGCAACAAGGCCGAATATCACCTGAACGCTAAAGTGAAAATAAACAAATTAATTAATTAATTAATACCAAAACCCGTCAAACTTCATTAGTATTATGTATGTACGCACCCCTGTTTTGAATCTTTAAATCACAATTACCTTCCGTTCACCTCTTTCTACTAACATGTACATCGAAGGACCGTTCACCTTTCACTACTAACATGTACATGAGGAAAGCAAGCTCTAAACCATCACAGCTGCCCACCGATGGGTCAGTGAACTTTCAACGGTAAAAATGTGAAGAATTTTTTTAAATGAAGAAAATTAAAAAGCAACTTTCTAGATGGTATGCGTTTGCCCTTGGATTTCAAACATTATACAGCCGAGGAACTTTGGATGAAAGAACGTCGTGCCACCGCCGTCTAGTTGGCAAATAAGCCACTCCGTTTCACCAAGCCAAAACACAATCTTACCAAGTCTTTTACCTTTCAGAAATGCTAGACAAAGCGGATTTAAAAATTGATGTGTCCGACTGTTAATTGGCAAAATGCAAAAAAGAATTGATTAATTAGCACTTCATCTATTCTTAGAAAAGCAAATCCTCACCCTTGAAATTGGCACAAAAAAAGAACTAATGCTCCAATCAAAACGAGATTTCTTGGGCTTTGCCTCAAGGCTCAGCCCAATTCCTGTTGGGCTCCGCACAGATGATGGGCCAAGTGTTAAAAATCTACAAGCCTTGCTATCTGCTAAGGTGCAAATCGGATCAATTGTTCTCGAGAATTTGGCCAAAAATTCCTCGGAGGAAAATTTTGTCGTTATTGGCGATGTATATGATATATTTCATATTTTAGGTATTGTCGTGGAACTGGACGTGTCCCGTCATTGAATAATATGTGCACGACTCCTGCTTGTGAGCCTAATACACACGCAGACTTTGATCTCGGTACGAAGGTTTTTAATGTATTGGGCCCAAAAAAATCAGATGTTACGTAACAATTTTTTGTTCTCGTGATCGGTGAACCCATTATTATGTTGCCATGCAAAGTCACACTCATCACGAGGATTGATCCATCCGAGTAAGGTTAGTTGCGAAATTTGTGACTAGATAGATCGAATATTGATATTTTTATCAGGAAACCAATGGAGATAGCGCATAGAATGAGGGATCTTCAGCCTCTAACATCCACTATAAAATGCTATGGACAAAGTGGGTGATAACCCCTTTTACATAGGAATAGAGAAATCCTGGATGCCTCTTGGTGTAGAGATGGCAACTTTACTTACGAAAGCCCTGTTTATTTTGAAAAAAATGAATGATTTGAGAAATGTTTTCTTAAAATCGATCACTTATATTACTTATAAAAATGAATGAATTAGAAATATTTAATCGTCCACAAAAATATTTAGATATAAATTATCGTCGATAACGAAAATATTGTTCATTGGCTAATCTCTTTAAACAATACAAACGATCATTTTTTCAAAAATAAATATTCAAATTATTATTTATTTATTTTTCAAAATAAAATGGAGCTTTAACGAGAAATTGCGTTCTCGGCAAAATACGCCATCATGCCCAGTTGCAAACAGTGATGGGCAGGTGTCGCCCTCATCCGGGAAATTATTCGGGCCACGTTCTGTAGACGATTTGCATTGAAAGCCGTCAAAATTTGTGTGACTAACGTGGAACCACATGGTCCTCGGATGGATTATGGCTCTAATTCATCGGCTGTGGATATGGTTGCGGCAAAGGCTAGCCCCTTGATCTGTCCCGTCTTGCATTATATCTCTCTATTAGTAATTGAAGCCTAATATTTAAATCATAGGCACTACGAAAAGATGGTCATGACATATTTTCATGGTACTATTTAAGGGAGTGCGACGGAGATAATTGACGTGAGAAACCTTTTGGCATGGAAAAATTTTACAAAAAAAAAAAATCCTCAGTCAATTTAATCTTAATTTTTTTTTATCAATTAAGTCATAATCATTTTGTATTTTTATCAATTTAGTCTATTTGACCAAATTTAGCTGGCTTGTGCTAACGCGCCCAATTGATGCTGAAGTGGCACAACCGATACTAATGTTGACAAATTTAATAATATTTTAATATTTTTCGAATATTTTTATTATTAATTTCTTTTCTTTATTTTTTTTCCTCTCTCTTCTTCCCCTAGCCTCCCACCTGTTGGCGATGCGAACCCTCGCTAGATTCAGCAATGGTGAGCCTTGCTGGGGGCAAGCGAGGTCGACCTCACCAAATTTGGCAAGGCTCAACCTTGTTGTTGCTAAGCGAGTTGAGCTCTCCTAACCATTAGCAAGGCGAGCCCGAGCTTAAATCCAACATGGGCTCCCCTTTCTAGTGGCTGAGCGAGCTTGCCCTTGCCTAGCAAATGCTAGGTTGAGCCTCACTAGATCTGGCAAAGGCTTGCTCTCACTCAATGACAACGGGGCAACCCTCGCCAGTGGCTGACATGGCCTCAGTCCGATGATCGGCCAAATGAAGAAGGAAGAGGAAAAAAAAACAAAGAAAAGAAAAAAAAAAAAAAGAAAAAAAAAATTCAAAAAATATTAAATAGTTATTAAAAATTGTCTATGTTAGATTATGCCACATCAATATAATGACACAAATGCAAAAAGATTATGATTGAATTGATAAAAAAAAATTATGACTAAATTCACACAATTACAATAGACTTTAGACTTTTTAAGTGTTTTTCTCCCGGCATTGGCTTTAGTAGAATTGGTCCCAAGGTAAGGTATTGTCCGGTTTACGTCGTGTTGCATTCGGGAATTAACCTGATCAAATCCGGTTCTACAATTTAACTAGCCCTAAACCAATTTTGATTATATCTAAAAAGGTTATAAGTTCTTACCCAAACTAGGATTTGAACGATGATCTTGAATGTAGAAAGTCACCCTTACGAAGGACTGACTTCGAGTAACTCTTATTTCTACTCTTTCGAAAAAAGACGCGGGGTTATTTATGTAATTTCATGTAATTTATAATCTGCATTCTTTTACAACTTTTACAATTTCATTCAGACGTTCATGGTTGTTAGTTTCGACAAGAATTTTTAAATTGAGATGGCCGCTAATCTTGATGTTCCGTGATTCAAGTATGTAACCAAGTTATTAAACTACGTGTCTTCAAATAACCTTTTAAATAATGGATTATGGTAAGAGAAAATAGCAAAATCAGGAGTCATCGAGAACCCGGGTCGATGGGCACCAGAGAACTTACACGAAACGGGGAACAATGGCGTTTGGTTTAGATTCCCCAAATCTTTCGACCGAAAGCCCATTGGAAAAAATTTAGGTGTTTGGTTCGGCGATTTAGAGGTGTCTTAATAAATCTTGGCATTGAAATCTTTGGCCCAAAGAGTGGAGCTGCTGCTTTTCAAAGATTTTCGAAATGCAAGTCAACCTTTCTTGTTCATCCGTTGACTTCTTTTTCCTTTTCTTTTTTAAACCGATCATCTTCCCCACACCTCAACCGCCATCAGGTGATCGGCGACGGAGTTTCATCGGATTTTATTTTTATTTTTTTAAAAAAATAATAAAAACCCTTTGCAAATGTTGGGTTCACCTTTTTTTTTTGTTGTCATTTTTATCTTTTGACAATCAATAACCCAACTTTTTATCAATACACTAGAATAATCATTAATTAACGAAGATGATTAATACTACAATAATTAAAAAAAAAATTATTCAAAGTTGAAAACAAACCTAAAAGAACCCTAGGCCAAAAGTTGAGCTTTGCATCTAATCTATAATCAAATTCTTTTAATATAATTTTTAAATAAATTTACTAATATATATCTTTTACATTACTCTCAACATGAAAATATAAAAGGTTATATAGTTATTGTTTATTTTTTGTACTTTTAAAAATACTAAAACTAAAAAACTTAATTTTTTGAGCTTTGCATCTAATCTATAATCAAATTCTTTTAATATAATTTTTAAATAAATTTACTAATATATATCTTTTACATTACTCTCAACATGAAAATGTAAAAGGTTATATAGTCATTATTTATTTTTTTGCAATTTTAAAAATACTAAAACTAAAAAACTTAATTTTTTGAGCTTTGCATCTAATCTATAATCAAATTCTTTTAATATTATTTTAAAATAAATTACTAATATATATCTTTTACGTTACTCTCAACATGAAAATGTAAAAAGTTATATAGTCATTGTTTATTTTTTACAATTTTAAAAATACTAAAACTAAAAAACTTAATTTTTTGAGCTTTGCATCTAATTTATAATCAAATTCTTTTAATATAATTTTTAAATAAATTTATTAATATATATCTTTTACATTACTCTCAACATGAAAATGTAAAATGTTATATAGTCATTATTTTATTTTTATTTTGCAATTCTAAAAATACTAAAACTAAAATACTTAATTTGGTATCACACTAAAAGCGCTTTTCAAATATATGTTTACCAAACAGTCTTTGCGTTTCTCTAAGACTTTTCAATTATAGTTTACCAAACAGTTTAGTATTTCGGAAAACACATTTACCTCAGGTATTTGTATTACTTCTCCCAGGGTATTTTCCAAAACCGAACCAAACGGGTACAATATATGGTTCATAGTTGAAAGAGAGTATGAAAATATAGCAAGAAATTAAAATTAGAACGACGAGATTGGACGAGAATGAGATAGACCCTCGCCAGATCTATGATCTCTGGTTCATGTCATGTCATGATCTGATCGAGTAAAAAACCACGACCCGCGACCCACGTCCCAAGATCCATTGGGAGATAAAACTGGAGAGCCATGGAAGTAGCTGCAGCCTGCAGAAGGGAAGGGGGCCCCATTTTGACTCAGCTTTGATGGAACCCTTTTGATGTGGTGAGCCTTATCTTCGCAGGAGCACATGCCAAGCAGGAGAAAATATTAGGTCTGTCTTCCTTTCTTTTGGCTCCACTTTTAATGCTAGTTGCACTGCACTCAGTCTCCCAGTCCAGGCACTACGGCGCACGAGAAAAAAGGACTTGATTCTCATCACACGTTCGAGTTCCACTAGAATTCCAAAACGAGTTAGGGTTTTGTCCAGTTCTGACACCTGATATTGAGTGGCTTTTGAGTCTTATTTAGCCATCGGCCTTTCATGTGTATGTATGTATGAATATGTATATCTTTAAATTTGTCAAAATGGGTCGTAAACCCATTTCTTAATTAATTATGATGAGTTAAGTTATTATATTGATTAGTTATATTCATTAAATAAGTTATAAATTGGTTTATAATAGCAAAACTTAAAAATATGGATATTAAATTGATTCATAGTATACTCAAACACAATCCACTTTTGTAATTTTCTTTTCACTCTATGAAAAAATGATAGGCTCATTGAATTGTTTCAAGTTCAGAAAGTCTTGGTGAGCCACAAGATGAGCCCAACTTCACCCTTATTAAAACTATCAAATACGGTTTCTTTTATTTAACTCATTATTTTTTATTTTACTAATCTTGTAAGTTTCGTATGTTAGTTATTGAAAAGTTATTTGGGTATATCTTTCCTTGATTATTGTTATTTTTACATAATATTCTAATCTTATTCTTGTCATTATAATCCATAATCAGCATAAATCATCTTATTCAATATCTTACTTCCGTTTAATCAAAATTGTAATTGATCCACATTATTTGTTGCTATGATTTTATAAATTTACTACTGAGTAATAACCTTCTCTTTTTCTTCATGGTGAATCAATACAAAAATTAAAAATTCTATTTAATGTTGAAAGTCAATTCTTTAGGCCACAGTGAGGAGATGAATAAATATTAGTCAGATTAACTACAATTTGCTAGAGGAAGGCCTGGAAGAATATAAAATGAAATAATAAGAAAGGACATGGAATATCTAAACTCACAAATAATCTAATAAAATTTAGTATAATGGTATAACGAGTTCACATAGCCGAGCCTACTTAGTGTGATATGTTATGGCTAGAGATATAACTTAAAGCGGGTGGATAGATTATTAAATGATATCTAATAAATTTTCACGGAATAAATAGAATCAAGTTTATATATGCAAGAACAGTATGATATATACAATAATAAGCTACTAAATCAAGTACATTGCTTCTATAAAACAGTTACATAAATAAGTGCTTCTATCAAACTGTTAAATAAATAAGTAGAGATATAGAAATAGATGCATGTAGATTTATAGTGGTTCGGTTTGGATCAAACTCATGTTCACTCTCTCAAACTAATAGTCATTAATAAATTGGATTCCATTAGTGATTTTTCAAGATGTTACAATTGTAACTTATGCCACTTCTACTTAAAGCCAATAGATCACACTACTAAAACTCGTGCACTACTACAACACTTCACAATCAGTGTATTACTCTTTGTAATTGAACACTTTGCTCAACAAAAGTATCAAGAAGCAAATCTCTCTGTGGTTTTTCACAATATACCAAGGAAAATGACACCACATGTATCATAACTTTTGTACGGAGTTGATTTGAGGACCATACTTTTTTCTTTTTTTCGATTACCTAAGTGTTATAATTATTGTAGGATGCTCACTTAAGTACCTTAATGTTTTTTTCCGATCACAATCGTTGCATAACTTTTCAATTGATTACTTAATGCCATAACTTTGTGAAAACGTTCACTATAAGTGTCATGTCATATCGGATTTTCGACACTTAAATAATCATTTATTGAAAATTATGGCACTCAAGTGAACAATTTTTATAGAAGACGTGACACTCAAATAATTGAAAAAAAAAGTTATAACACTTATGAATGACGTACGAAAGTTATGGTACTTTTACTCTCATCATCCCCAATTTATCAGTTATATACTTTTTTGGCATATATTTATCTTATTATATAGTTGTCAAATCTCAAGTTGACCATAGAATGGTCTTCGAGATGCCCGACATAGTTGTTGTAGATATGCCACAAAATCGTCATAAATTTGATGGGCCGTACAATCAAATGTTCAATTAATCTTATAGCTTCCACGAATAGAGTCTTTTACATTAAAAAATAATCCTTGTCCGTCGACATTATGGAAAAATTTCCAGATCCATGAGTAGCTGTCAAATTCGTTCATTTAGACATGGTTAAAGGAATATTCAGGTCTACAAATTCTAGCATTGGACTTGAGTAAGTCTTAAAACTGCTCTATCTGACTTAGCAATCTTGGACATTAAACACCTAGAGAGTATTCTTTAGATGCGTTTGGTTCAGTATTTTGAAAGCCCATTAGAAAAATGTAAAGCAATTTAATCTAAATGACTTTGAGTAAATGTAAATGCCATTTGGTAAATTATACTTTGAGGACTTTGAAAAAAATGAAGTTTGATAGAAAACACATTTGAAAAGTCCTTTGGGCATAATATTCATTTTTTTTTTTTTTTTTTTTGGTTTATTTGTTTAAAATTGAAAAAATAATATATGCAATATTTTAAATATAAATTTTGACAATAATGCTAAAAAAATCAAATATATATAAATTCCCAAAAAATAAATAAATAATTTTTTTTTTTAAAAGACCAAACCCTTCGCTGGACTTCGCCGGACTAGCAAAGGGCTATGGCTGCCAATGAGCCAGATTTGGCACCGATGGTTGTTGATCGAGGTTGCTTGAGGTTGGTGCAGGGTGAGGGTCGCGCGACCCTGGCAAGGGCCACCGGAGGTCCCTCGACCTCGGGCGACCCTGGTGATCGCCATTGGGTCTCGCGACCTCAAGCGGCCCTCACTGGGGTCCCACAAGACCTAGGCGGTGGTTGCCTAGGTCGCCCGCATCGAAGCAACCTCCAGCAAGGGTCCCGCAACCCTAGTGAGGGCCGTCGGAGGTTGCACGACCTCAGGCGACCTTGACCGACGGCCATCGATGCTAGATTGGCTCGCCGGCGGCCATAGCCCTTCCTCGGACTTATGAAGGGTTGGTCTTTTTTTTTTTGCCCTAAAAAAATTATATATATTTGATTTTTTTAGCATTTAAAAAAATAATAATAATGGAAATTTAAAGAATGGCTGATGGTAGTTTTGGAGTTTTGAAAGAAAAAATGAGTTTCGACACTAATCTCAAAACTAGTCCCTACTAACATTGAGTTATTAGCCTTCCCAATATTGGTTTTCACTTGAAAGTTACTTCAAAATAATTGCCAAATGATCCAGTATTTCTTCAATGGGCTTTAGAAGCCAAAAACTTCTTAAGAGTGCTAAACCAAACGCACCATCTCTCCTTGACAAAGACAAAGATACAAAGGGGGAATAGGGGGTTGAGGCGTGTGGGTATTGGTATGTTAAAATAAGGAATGCGGTCATATCAGCCTACCAATGGTATATTCGTTAAATAGGCAGGGCGCCCTTCAGTTGGAGTCTTCAAGCTCTGCTCTGTGGTGAGAAACCCTGGAAACAACCAAGGATCCACAGAGTACTCTTATCCACCGATATAATGGAAAATTTCCAAACTCGTGAATAGCCGTCAAATTCGTTCGTTTAGACATGGTCAAAGAAATATTTTGTTCTACTATCATTCTAGCACATGACAAACATGTCCTTATCAAGTGATAAAATCAATTGCTTCCATCAGCATTATGTGAATCTACCCAAATTTCTTCGTTGGCGATCGACTTACGTATTGCCTTTCCTAGATTATCCTGAGTACATTATTAATTAGGGCTTCATAAAATTGTTCAACTATTTATACCCTTAAGTCATCATGAACTTCTTGTTCAACTACCTTGTTCAGCTTTTATTAAGGTCTCTCTAGTCTTTTCAAGTCCTTTCACAAAGCATTGCTCAATTTGATGTCTCCTGAAATGAAACAACATCTGCACTTATCAAGATATAAATTAATAGATGATTTTGTCAATATCAAAATATCACAGGACATTATAAATAATCTTGGTACTTACTGTTGTAAAATCAACTTTCTTCAGCTCAATGCCATGCAAAACTCCTCCTCGTCGTTGTCGACAACACAAGATCAAGCCATCATAGTCGGATCTCGCAAGATCTCGACGATGATGATCGGATCTTGGTGAGGCCGTGATGGTCGTTCCGAGGTACAAATATATGGAGATAGAAAGAGCTTGTGCCATGAGGTAGATGGTCAAGAGCGAGTAAGTCGTGAACCATCAGTAGAGTTGAGTGTTGGCCACAAGTATTGGAGGCATCGACGCGGCATCGGCTTCAGCCAAGCAGATTTGGTATGGCCACTAGAAATGATTATTCTTTTCTAATTTAATTAAATTTTTTGAACCCATGATTCACATGCCTTTTTTTCGAATATTTGAAGCATGCCAATCATTTAGCAATACGCAGTTAAACCGTTATGATGATTGGAGGTGTTGATCCCGACGATGAGGCAGTACTCAATTTGTGTATCCCATGTAATGCAAGTAATCGTCCTTTATTACTTTTTTTTTTTTTTTTTTTTTAATGGTTCTGCTTTTCTCTCTTCTTGGAACTGAAGGACACTTCACATGAGCAGACTGCAATTATTCTTTCACGAATTGCCTAGGAGTTTAGGTTATAATGACTCGAATACCTAAAGTTCAGATCATGCCAACGGTCCCCCCACGCCTCAATCTAGAAAGACAACAAAAGAAACAAAAGGGTGCGTAAAATTATTGCTCTTGTGCCACTTCGATTTTCAACTATTTAAAACACAAGGACAATTACAGTGCATGAGAAATGTCAGAATATTTAAAATATTAAATCGCCAATTATGTAACAATTTAAATTTTTAGAATAATTGAACGTGATTTTACAAAATCTTATATAATATAAGAGTATAAAATCTCGAGTTCAATTCTTTTCAAATCTTTTATTTGCCTCTACATTGTAATTTCATTTTTAATAATAGGCCAAAGTCCATCTTAATGTAAAATGGAGTATTATAATATATTTAAATATTAAATTACACTTTTATTTTAACAAGTTCCCCCATACATTTTCCAACAAAATAAACCAAAGTAAAGAAAAAGGAATGGTCCCCTTTCTTTCTTGTCTTTTCTCTAGTCTTCTCTTCTCACTTTCTGTTTCGTTAAAAGAAGCAATCCAGTCTAAAGCCAAAAAAGAAACAAATTTGTGCAGCCTGCCCACTATCTAGGGTGCAGTAGGAGGATTCGGAAGCAAAATCTGTGTGGGTACACGTGTCAACAACCCACCTCCTCCCTACTTTCGAATCGGTTTTAGATCAGTTTCGAAATTTACATCGACTGCCTTTTGAAGTTTAGCACCATTCTCTTGGGTTTGAAACTCGAAGGTTTCTAACTCCATTTGTAATAAACTTGATCAACGATTTCTAATATGGTCATGGCTATTGGATTTAGAACTCGGATATTTGCCATATTTCAATTAAGGGAAAAAACTATAAACTTTGCCCAAAGTGACAAATTTATCCCATTTTTTTTGTGATATGAAAAATCCCGAAATTTGTCAATCGTGACACATTTACCCAAAAAAAATTTTCATGACACAAAAAACCCTGAATTTCTATCCGTGTGACATATTTACCATAAACTATAGGGCATTTTGGTCTTTTTACTTTTTATAATTTTTTTCTTTTTTTTTTCTTCTTCTCTCTTCCCTAGCTAGCTTAGGTGAGGGCGACCCTCGCCTGACGCTAGCAAGGGCACCCCTCGCCCAAGTCTGATGAGGGCACCCCTCGCCGGTGTCGGGCGAGGGGTGCCCTCGCTAGATCTAGCGAGGGAGACCGTTGCTCGACCCAGCCAAGGGCCGCCCTCGCTTGACGTCAGCGAGGGTGGCCCTAGCTAGCCTAGGCGAGGGCGACCCTCGCCCACGCCGGCGGGCAGCCCTCATCGGATGCCGGCTTCCCTCCACCGGCTCCGCCATGGCCAGCAGAGGGAAGAGAGAAGAAGAAGAAAAAAGGAAAAAGGAAAAACATAAAAAATAAGACGAAAATGCCATTGATGGGGTAAATGTGTCAATTTGCAAAGTTGAGGGTTTTTTGTGTCACAAAAAAAGTTTTGAGTAAATTTGTCATTTTGGACAAAATTTAAGGTTTTTGGTGGTATTTTCCCTTCAATTAAATATAGTTACCAAATGATGCTAAAATCATTCACCTCCCTCGTCATTGAATGTCGTATGGATAAGCAAAATGAACTTTGGTCCAATGTCTCATGTCATCCCTAAATTTTTAATTTTTTTTAAATGTGATCTTTGAAATTTGTTTTAGTATCTAATGTCATTTCTAAACTTTTAATTTTTTTAAAATAATCCATGAATTTTGGTCTAATGTTCAATACTATCCCTGAATTTCATAAGTTATTCAAATGATCTCTGAATTTTTTAAATGTTCAATATGATCCCATAGTCAAGAGACTACATTTAATATTTATCAATTATTCAGGGACTGTATTGAATAAATGAAACATCTAGAAACGATATTATATATTGAGGCAAAATTTATGGACGATACTATACAAATTAAAAGTTCGTGAATAAACATTCACATGGGATAAAAGTTTAGAAATCGTAATAAAGTACGGCATCACACATGAAACTAAACCTAAGAGACTATCCGAGCCGTCTTTCCTCCCGTTTCCGAGACGTTTACCTAACGCACTAGCGTGGCCGGTCGACCTATGGAAAATGATTTTTACCTATTCACATTTCTTCACTAACGTGCTGTCCTCGTCGCTCGCTAATCCATCATTGTCCGTCTCGTTTCATCGGAAACCAAAATGAACTCTCCCTCCTTCTGTGTCCATTCATCTCCTCCTAATCAATGCCCGCCCAAGCCAACACAGGACTCAGTCAAGTCCCCACCCGCTGCCTGCCTCGCCAGGAAGCCCTCCCATCTTCCCTCTCCCTCTCCCTCTCTCCCTCTCTCTCTCTCTCTCTGTGTCTCTGCGATTTCTGGCAGCCTTTTACGACCTACAGTCGCTTTCCCGAGCATTTTGGATGGGAGCGAGGGGAACAGTACTCCCCTTTTCCTTTCATTGCCCTTCTGTCATCCCTTTGAGTAGACATCCTCCCTCTTTGGCATGCACTCAGCATTTGCTGCATGGTGTCTCCCCACCCCCCCCCAATTATTGCCACCCCTCCCCTCCTTCTTTTCCCCAAATCGGGAGACACACCACCCACTTGCAGGAGTGAGAGAGAGAGAGAGAGAGAGGGGGGAGGGAGTGAGGGCTTGTGGAGTACAGTTGCGACTGACTGTACTTGAAGCAAGGTTCCCAAGGAGCGAGCATGGAAAATGGCGGGAGCTACTACCCCTATCAGCCCACGTACCTGTCCACCCCTCAACCGCTGAACGGTCACTTCCACGCCCCCACCTCCCCTGGGACTCCACAGCTGACCTTACCTACTCCGCCGCGGCCGCTGCGCCCCGCGCGCGGTCCGTCGTCGGTCGCCACCACCCTCAGCCCGCGCTCCGCCCTCCTCTGCACGCCGGGGTCGGAGGAGGAGTGCCGGGCGCGCCGTTGCCGCGCGGGCGGGCCGACCCGCACCTGACGTGCCTGCAGCTGGGCAAGAGGCGCTGCTTCGAGAGCGAGCGGGCGGTGGGCGACAGGCGGTGCAAGACCCACCACGGTGGGGCGGCGGCGGCGGTGGTGCCGGTGCCGAGGTGCCAAGTGGAGGGGTGCCACGTGGCGCTGGGAGACGCCAAGGAGTACCACCGGAGGCACAAGGTGTGCGAGTCGCACTCGAAGGCTCCCAGGGTCGTGGTGCTCGGCTTGGAGCAGCGCTTCTGTCAACAGTGCAGTCGGTACAAACCAAACTCCTCTCTCTCTCTCTCTCTCTCTCTCTCTCTCTCTCTCTCTCTATGCTTCTGTCTTTCCAAAAATCGGTTTTTTTCGACGTTCAAGTTCATCGAGGCATTCGGGTAATATATCTGAACACTCAGTTGTTCTGAATTCTGAATCGTTAGCCAAGTTAGGGTGATTGATGGTGTGGATGGTGTGGGAGACAGGTTCCACCAGGTGTCGGAGTTCGACGACGCGAAGAGGAGTTGCCGGAGGAGATTGGCAGGGCACAACGAGCGCCGGAGAAAGAGCTCTCACGATTCTGTTCCCAGCTACTCTTCTCAGGGTATCTATTCATCTATCTGAATCCTCACGTTTCTCCAATCTCTCTCTTTCTTCCATTATGTCTCGCGGCCTGACGCAAACGCCAAATGCCCCTGGGGAATGTACCGATCGATGCTGCTTTGAAGAAATTGCGAGGAGCTAGTAAGAGGGTGTTAGTCTATATACGGGATTTATCTCCATAATCAAGCAATTTAAAGATTGGTATTTGCAGAGGGGGAATACAGGACAAAAGAATGTCACTTTGATGCATAGAGAAGTCAGTTCAATCTCCTCTGCCTTGTCATCTGAAAATTCTTGCTCATTTGAAGTACTGACTGTTTTGTAAATTGTCTACTGCGAAAGTCTATTGAATTTATCTGGTGGGAAGTAGTCGGCAAGTAGGACACCGCCGACAATTTTAATCGCGTGTCTTAGCTTTGCAGTCAATCTAGTGAGACTAGCCTTTTCTTTCTGTGTCTTTTCAAAGAGTGTTATGAAAACATAACCAGAATAGTGAAAGTAGGCTTTTTAGATTGATCATTTGCTTCCCTTTTTGCATCTGGGAGTTCGACTTGATCGCGTTGAATGGCATCTGCAGTTGGCAACACTGCTATGTCGAGATTAGACTGGTCGTGATGCTCAAAATTCAGATTGGTTTTTATCTTAAGTTGGGTAATCCGATCTTGCCTTGCCTAACCTGTTCTTATGCTTTTTTCTATAACTCCTCGGATTGCTTTCCCTCTGAGCAGAATTAATCGACTGAGATTAGGCAGTATACTTTTCTATAGCGGATTTTGAACACGGGTATGTCTTTCGAGGACAGCAAGTTCTCATCTTTATTTACTGCTTTCGAAACAGGATGTGCTCTCTCTCTTCTGTCATCGAGAATGGATACATGGGTCTCTCCATCCGAGCTCTCCTCGAGATCCAGCGCCGCGCTGCGCGAGCTCATCGCTGAGCACCGGGCGACCAACCTGGCAAGGCAGCTCATCTTGGATCGGGACTGGCACTCGCACTATGCCGGAGGGGACCTTGGTGAGGCTCAAAACGGCTCCGCTTCACTTTTCCCCCACGAGCACCAAGAGCTGCCTGAACCGCACTGCTGGGACAGATTCCAGGAGGAACCGGGCACACAGGTCACTCTAGATCTCATGCAGGCACCGAGCTCTGCGTTCGGCTTGTTGTCCATGAGGGAAAAGGCTAAGGATGAGGAAGAGTGTTCAGACATATGGAACTCTTTCGCGAGTACCCATGTCGTTTAAATTCCACTTCCCGCTCACGTCCGTTTCCCTTCGCTGCAAGGCAGAAGATGCGAGGACCTCTATTTGAGCCGTACAGAATTTTGCATTTTCTACTTTAGTGTGTGTGTCGTGTTCCATGGAATTGATGCTTTCTAACTCAATCCACCTATCATAGTGTTTTCAGAGCAATGAACTTATATTTCCATTGAACTGCAATACCTGTTGAGCTGTGTGCTGTGGTTTCATCTCAGGGAATGAATTATTCGGTTCATTTCGCGAGGTGGACATTGAAGCACTTTCGATCTTTATTCAGCTTTGCTCGACTTCCAACCGCGGTTGGAATAACTTTACAAAGCAGCTTTGAGCCTGACTCCTAATAATTTCTCTTGAAGTGCAGACAGACTTTCTTTCCAACAGGGATAAGCTGTTGCAATCTAAACTCTCACATTTTCGTCCTATCATTGAAAATACATGAGGATTAAGAGAGTTAATAATGTTACACAAGAACGATCAAGATGCCTGGGGTTTTTGGAACGTTTCCAGAGATGGACGATATGGTAAATGTACCAAAAGTTAGAGCATTGTTAGCATTAATATCGGTAGTAGGTAAATTGAGAGATACATCTCCATCGCTAGATCGAAAGGCGGTTTTAAATAAGGTTACCCTCCTCTCATTTATATCAATCCAAATATTTTAGCAATAGAAAGTATTTTCTCCAAAAGTTTCTATTTTTATGATTCGGGATGAGCGAATGATCCATCTTCGGGGAAAGGCTTGACTTAGGCACTCCCTTGAACCAAGAAATCCTAAGTTGCCGAACAGTCCTGATCTTAGACTATTGGCCCATGACACTAGACTTCAGTTTTTAAATTCCTCTAAGCAATTTATAAGGTTTATCACAACGTGCACAAGGGCTTTCAACCACACAGAATGGACTCAAGACTCGGATGAAGGAAGACGTATAACCAATGAAAGTGGAATTTTGCTCTTTTAAAACATTTCTGTTAAGGAATTTACAAATAAAAACTTCTTTCATATGTTCTGGCTTAGGAAGAAGAAAAAGATAAAAGAAAAAAAAATAAATAAAAACATTATTTAAAAATTCTAAATATTCTTTTTTTTTTTGACCTCAGATAAAATCACGAAATTAAAATCATTTTCTAAATGAGACTCAAAACACTAAAAATATTTTCAGTTACATATCGCCAAATAAAGAAAAACTATCTATTTTCCTAAAATATAATTTTCCGGAATTTTTTTTCCTTTATCATTAAGTTTTCTCCCAAACAAAAGTACCCTAAAGAACATTTAGACTTTCTTTCCAAAAGAAAACCGTTGCAATCTAAACTCCCACATTTTCACCCTGTCATTGAGATTACATGGAGTTGACAATGTTAAACCCTTAGCTCTACCCTACTCAGCTCTCACCCTAGCCTTCAGTCCGTAAATCCGTTCTTCACTGGCATAGCCTGACCAGTTTATAAGCTCCACCGACTCACTATTTGTAAGCAGCCATGCTAAAGCAGGAAAACATCTTCAGGAAATGCATCCCAGCAGTCGCTTCCATGTTTATGATCAGTCTTCCATCAAAAGCTTCCTTACCGTTACGCTAGGCTTTTCACTGAGAGAATGATTAAGAATGTCCCGCTTCCTGAATGGAGGAGAAAAAGATAGTAAGCTTAAACCTTGTGTTCCATCAAATTGTGCCTCGTGGATTTTGCGAGATTCTGTGGCAGCAACCACTCTCAGGATAGTATTGTCAAAGAGATGCATAATGCTTTGAAGAAGCATACAGCTGTAAAAGGCATAAGCATGCACATGATTTTCATTAGTTAAAAACTAATGCAAGGATGTCAGGACAGACACTCGAGATCAAGTTGCAATGCGACACCAGTGCATTTACAAACTACGTGATTTTCACACAGCACCAAGTAGAAACTTTATAGACTCATATCCTTTTGATAGATGTGCAAATGAAGAAAAATTCCAAGCAGTAATTTGCAGTTTCAAAGGAGCTGAAGTGTGTATTTGCAATCAGAAAAACAGAAAGCAAAATCTAGAATGTGGAAAATGATTCTACTTCTCTTCAATAATAAGCACACCCCCTCCAGAAAATGCACATTACAAGAATATAGATCATCCAGCCAATGAAAGACCAACTGCTAACAATATTCACAACACAACTCAAGCAAAATGAACAACCAAAGAAAAGGCCAAATGCTATATACAGATCCTAAATTGTTTATCAAATGGATCATGTGGTCCGAATAGAGAGTTGAACTAAATGAAATGGTAACTCTAAGGTGAAGGGGGACCCAAAGTCAAGAAATTACCTTTTGTTTGTCTGTTAAGGTCACCAGAGATCGAAGTACACCAGGACTGATCTTATCAGCCAGTGCACCTTTATCTGAAATGACAATGGACTTCTCCTTTACATAGCTCTGCAATCTCTTTGCC
The DNA here is from genome assembly GCA_014182565.1 of Eucalyptus marginata. NCBI lineage: Eukaryota > Viridiplantae > Streptophyta > Magnoliopsida > Myrtales > Myrtaceae > Eucalyptus > Eucalyptus marginata. The sequence continues at coordinate 30,981,366 of CM024588.1, forward strand.
TCAAAATCTAGCTGGGATTGCTCTGCATCACAGAAAGGAAGCTGGAATCATGGTTTGTCCAATCAGAAACTTACCATTACAATAAAGAGAGAGCACAAAAAAGAGAGAAAAAAAGTACTTTCAACATTTTAATTATCTTATTAGAACTCTAATCAACAGCCATCACTAATCTTATGTAACCAAAATCTACAACACTTGCCTGAATGTATAACACCATTAAAGTTATTAAACTCCTAAAGGTGAAAAGCATCATTACCCAAATAAAAAGCTCATCCAACAACAGAGGGATTATCAATAGGAAAGAAAGATTGGCAGGGTCTGTTTTTACCATGTGGTAAAAATATGACATTAAATCCAGACAAACTTTGTTACCCTTGGTGAGATGGAGAAGTTTCAAAATCTAGGTGTGATTTATCTTGATAAATAAGATAGCCAAGTTGAATGCATCAAGGAACTTGATTTTCCTACAACTAATGTGTTCCAAGGAATACATAAGATCCAACCTTCAAGCTTCTCCAGATTTTTCTTCCAATCTTGTATACAAAACACAGAACCCTTCTTATCCTTGATGGGAGCAAGCCATCCTAGATAAAACCTGCTACCGGCTGTAATCCTCTCTCTACATAACCATTAATTCAGAGAAGTACCTTCATCTTGGCTAACATTCCTCTTAAAGTTCAAACTAACTATGGAAGCAAAGTAAACCCTAAATTCAACAATTACAACTTTCAAGACGATACTGCTGTTCAACGGCCAGAACATAAGAAATGCAAGTTTAACGTAAGCGCTCAACAAACATAGCATGGAATATACAGAGACTTGAGACATTCATATGTCAGCTAGATCAATAGCTAGAAATGCAACAATTAAAAGGCTTGCCAAAAGAAAATTAAAAGACAAAAGACAAGAGAAAACCTTCATCCAAAATAGAATGTGCTGCGTGAAATGGGATTGCCGCAAAAATGTCAGTTCCAGGGAACATCATCCATGTGCGCTCATTCGAGTCATGATTACCACATGTTGTACACACCTCACGCACCAAGGGCCTTGATCCTGAACCACCAATATCCTTCATAAGCGACTCAAAAGGAGATGGAACACTAGTTTTTGTTGTGCGAGCCTTCTTTCTTAATGCAGTGAGTGCTTCTCTATTTCCATTCCGCAGTTTATCATTTTCCACAAGCTGCATTTTCATCAGTAAAAGCATGTAAGGTCCCATCCGTAGATTTGACAATTGTACAGAATAATAAACACAGAAATGATAAAAAAAAAAATTCCTCTTCTGCATTCTTAAGATAAGTAAATGATGTAGAAAATACAAGCTGGTCCAATTTTATTGCCATATCCCTATGTTTTTGGAACATGGAAAAATCAATGGCAGTAAAATTTCACAACAGCTGCAAAACATCAAGCAGCTAATTAGTCTAACCACCTGATTTCGAGCTAAAAGCAGTCTCTCTGCTTCAGTTTCAAGCTCATCTAGATTTTGCAGGAATTGTTTCATCGTCTCGTCCATATCTCAAACCTTTGCAGCGATATACACCTGAAATAACTAAAGTTCAACCGATCGAACAGCTCAATGAAACTTAAAAAATGTAAAAAGAATAAGATGCAGATCAGAAGCAGAAAAATTATTGCCGTATTAGAAAATTTAAACAATACATAAATATAGAGAGAATAGCAGAATATCAAGACTCAAGAACAACTTAATAGAAGCAAAACAAAGATTCTGAAGTCACTTTCATGAGGAAGTGTCAAGCAAGTGGTTCAGGTCGAGTTTAGGTGGGTCGCCTATGGGGTTGGACCAAATTAACTCATTTAACCCATAGAGACCCACTTTCCATGAAATGAGTTTAACAACCCATATCTAACTTGACCTGGCACAGACCGCCCCCATACTCGAACCAGCTGGGACTTCAATCTTTAGCAATTGTTTGCTTTCAATATAGGAAATAGCAAACTGACGAATAAAAAATTAATTTAAAAAAGTAGTATCTGGAGAAAATTATCAAGCTTAAATAGAACGAGAAAATTGAGGAAACAAGCTACTAGATATGATCTTATATCTCCCCGATGCAAGACATTTAAAACAAAAACGATATATGTGACTCGAATGTTCATATTATGATTTGAACATGCGGTGGAAACTTCAATATACAAATATACGCAACTCTTTCACGAACAAATGTATCACGACTTCATAGAGGCATTTCATCGAACAGGTTATGCGCAGCGGATTATGAAACGGGACATGACCATTTCTTTGGAATCCGAACTCAGGTCTAGACCCAAACGGACACGAAAGATGCTCCACATCAAAGGAAAAGACTCGGTTGGACACAAAACGGGCAGGAACCAAGAGAAAACGAGCTCAGCCCATCCTTAAACGAGACGGGGCAGAGCGACAGGGGTGCGTGGGAACGAGTCTCGATCACGAAAATCCCTACCCGGCTCGGAGACGGTGGCTAGAGAGTGAGCTCGAGATGAATCGAACTATGGCCGACGGCCTCGCAACGTCTCCGTCCGAAGACGCGAGATTCGGGAAAGCGAGGTCGTGAGGATACCGGCAGGAGATCGTCGGACGGCGGCGGCGGAGGTGGCTGGTAGCGTGCGAAGGGGAAGGAGGAGTGCGGCAGGACGAGCGTCCAGCACCCGCTTCCTGCTCCTTTTTCCTTCTTCTTGTCTCAGCCCTGCGAGAGTCCTCTTTATATATTTGGGTAAACATGACCAAATTACGAAAATCCTCAATCTATACGTTTATAACAATTTATTTTAAATTAATTTTTTTATTTTCAAATTTTCAAATTAGTATACTTATAATAAATTCATCTTAATTGACTTCTTTTTTTTTTTTTTGGTCGAAAGTACCGTTCGTATTCATATTTCTTTTTTTTTTTTTTTGGTCGAAAGTACCGTTCGTATTCATATTAGCGGTAATTATAGTCGGAATTTACAGCATCCATAGATAGTATGTCAAGAAGTTCAACAGGAGGGTGAGATAACCAGTTAAGGGCCGGATCATGGGTGCGATGGGCCTTTGCGGCCCAGTCCACAGCCCGGTTCGCATCTCTTAAACAGTGCTGGAGGGTTAGGTCAAAGAAGCTGGAGAGTAGCGTGATCGCCTCCTCCATGAGCGGCCGAAGCTCCCACACGGGCGAACAACCATGACGCACAGCAGCAATGAGGGGAAGGCAGTCCGATTCAACCTCGATCGTGGTATGTTGAAGCCCTCGTCGCAGCAGATGGTGAAGAGTACAGGTGAGTGCGTTGAATTCAGTTTCCAGTGCTGATGTCGCTCTAAATCTGCACGAGAAGTCGTCCAATAGCCTCCCTTGGTGGTCTCTGCAGACACAGGCCATCGACCCTTCAGTGCCGCTCGGTTGAAATGCGCCGTCAACGTTATATTTGAGAGTGCCAGGGGCTGGAGGTCGCCACAGGTGCGTGGGATGGTGAAGGGGAAGGCCTGATCTTGTTCGGGTAACAGCAGGGGAGGTGAAGGCCCTGGTCTGCTCGACGGCCAGATCGACTACTCTTCCCGGATCTGGCTGCTGATCGCGAAATACGGCGTCATTGCGCATTCTCCAAATTTGCCAGAGAGTATTGACAGTCAGCTCCAGCCCTAGTAGGTGTTTAGGAGTAGCCGCTCTTGCGCTGAGCCATTGATCGATCCTCTAAATTTGCATAGGGGAGATTGGGATGTTAATCTTATGATTTTCCCATACAGCATAAGTCCATGTGCAATGAAAGAAGAGGTGCTCGATGGTCTTCAGACGCCGTTGTCGACACAGGGGGCACCAAGGATCGGAGGCGATGTGGCGGTGAAACAAGTTGGCCTTTGTCGCAATGGCATTCTGACAAAGTGCCCAGGTAAAAACTCTGATCTTCGGTGCCGTTTGCATAGACCAAATTCGACGCCATAGGAGTTTAGGATTCTAATAAGATGATGATGATGTATGACTGTTGGTAGTTCTTGCTTGCTGAAGTAGCTTATGGTAGCAGCTCTTGACCGTATATTCGCCATCTTTTGTGCCTATCCAGATGATGCAATCTACGATAGGAATATGTTTGATTGGTATATTCAATACCTGGGCTATGATGTCTTCATTGAATAGAGGGAGGAGTTGAGATTGGTTCCAGGTTTGGTGGGTCGGATCAATAAGATCCGCCACCAACAATGGATCGTCTTTGTTGTTCGGTCCATATAGAGTGCCAATAGGTAACCAACGGTTACCCCTTATTCTGATATCGCGGCCGTCACCTACTAACCAGCATAGATGAGGACTAATAGCATTCCTCCCCACTAAGAGACTCTTCCATCCCCATGAGGCCCAAGCTGCTGGAGTAATAGATAGGAAAGTTTGCGTAGGAAAGTACAGAACTTTAAATAGTTGACTCCATAACGCTAAGGGCTGTTGCAATAATCGCTAAGCCTATTTTCCAAGCATAGCTTCATTAAAGGCTATTAAATCCCGAAAGCCTAAGCCGCCGTAATCTTTACTCATTTTCAACAGATCCCATTTTCGCCAATGGATACCCTTTCTATTTTGATCAGTCTGCCACCAGAATCTTGCAATGCTTTGCTCTAGAGATTTGCAAATCAACAAGGGAATCTTAAAAATAGACATGGCATAATGTGGTAGGGCTTGCACGACAGATTTAAGAAGTACTTCCTTACCGCCTTTGGAGAGTAACTTACCCTTCCAGCCTTGCAACTTGGCATGAACACACGCTAGAATCCAAGAGAACATTTCCTGCTTTGATCGACCCCAATCGGACGGTAATCCCAGATATTTTCCACACCTAGTCAATACTGGTACTCTTAGCTCACCCGACATGTTATCTTGCAAGGCAGATGGACAGTGATTACTGAAAATAATGCCGGACTTATTGTGATTCACAACCTAACCCGTTGCCAGACAATACTGGTTCAGAATGCTAGCAAGGTTCTGACATTCCCAAATTGTCCCAGCATCATTGGCGAAAAATAGATGGGACAGGGTTGGACACCATTAATTGAAACGTATACCTTTAATGTGTCCCATACCGACAGCTTGATTGAGTAAGGTCGATAACACATTTGCTACCATAATAAACAAATATGGAGATAAGGGGTCACCTTGTCTTAGACCTCACGAAGGGGAAAAGTAGGGAAGTGGCTCGCCATTGAATTTCACACTCAAGGAAGTAGTAGATACACACTGCATAATCCATTGGACCCATGTGGGATGGAAGCCCAATTTGTGGAGATAGTCGTTTAGGAAATCCCACTCAACCCGATCATACGCCTTTTGCATGTCTATCTTTAGGATTGCATTGAATTTGCGCTTTCTCTTCCTGATCTTAAACCGGTGAAGAACCTCTTGCACAATCAAGATGTTGTCCTGGATCTGCCGTCCACTTACAAAGGCTGATTGTTCCTTAGAAATAAGAGAGTTCAAACAAGGTTTAAGGCGGTTAGCCAGCACCTTAGAAATGATTTTGTAGGCGAAGTTGCACAGGATAATAGGGCGATATTGCTCTAGCTTTTCTGGATGGGGTACCTTGGGAATCAAAGTAAGAAATGTCAAATTAATTCTGGGAGGCATCTGACTTGTCATCAGGAAGTGCTGTACTTGGAGCAGTAGATCATCTTTAATAATGTCCTAATGTGTCTGATAGAACAAACCACTTAGTCCGTCGGGGCCAGGGGCCTTTGTAGTCCCTAATTGGAATGTGGCCTGTCTGACCTCATCCATTGTAACGTTAGCAATTAACTGATCATTCATCTCATCACTTACAATTGGCAGACATTGGCAAGGATAGGACCGTAATCCCTCGACCCCTGAGTTGTGTATAATGTAGAAAAGAAAGCCATCGCCATACCTTGTAGGGCCCGAGTGTCACGAATCCACTGCTGGTGCTCATCTTGAAGTATAGTAATGCGATTTTGAGACCGTCGTTGTAGAGTAGATGCATGAAAGAAGCGAGTGTTCTTGTCCCCCCACTTCATCCATTGTATTCGAGATCTCATAGTCCAGTACTGCTCTTCCTGTTGCCAAATTCTTGTAATGTCCTCTTTGATTTTAGCAGCTTCCTCTCTTTTATAATGTAAATGCTCTTTGTTGGTCAAATTTTGTAGCTGGTTTTGTAGAATGATGACACTGGACCGTCCATTTGAAAACTTAGCTCGACTCCATGTAGATAGGACTGTGCTAATATGCTGCAACTTAGAAAGCAAAACTGGCGATTTGGGAGAAATAGAATTCCACGCCGTAGATATGACCTCGCTGCATTCTACATCATCATTCCAACAGGCTTCATAGATGAACAGTTTCTGCCTTCTTTTTATTGGTGCTGAAGTTTGGAGTATCAACGGACTATGATCGGAACCCACCGCCGGTAGTGCTAGCACATCTGCCTCAGGGAATAGAATACGCTAGTCCATTGAACATAGAGCCCGGTCCAACCGTTCCTTAACAATCTCATCCCCATCTCTATTATTCATCCAAGTAAATTTACATCCCTTGCTATCTATCTCCATCAGTTCACAATCATTCAGAATAGAACGAAAAGACAGCATACGATGAGAGTCCGCAGGTCTCTTGCCAATTTTTTCCCATGGATAAAGTACTTCATTATAGTCCCCAACACATAACCACGGAAAGCTATTCAGGCTACCAATCATTCTAAGTTCATCCCAAACCCCCTGTCGTTGGCTATAAGTATAAGGGGCGTGAATACAAGTTAGGCGAATGGTTCTATCTTCCTATACCAACTTGTAAGTCATATCTATTAAATATTGAGAAGAGCGAAACACCTGAATAGATACCTGGTCATTCCACATCGGGGATTGTTGACACCTAATTTTTGCTTTCAAGTACATAAAAAAATTCAATTAAAAAATTAAAATTATTATTATTATTAATTAACTAATTAATTAGTTAAAAAAATCGAACAAAAAAAAAGAGGTTGGGTCGGGCCGGATTTGACCTGGGCCCGACCCGCCCCATTTCTTTTTCTCTTCACCCGCGCACGGGCCAACCTTTTGGCCCAGTTTCTCTTCTCCCACACGCACGCAGCCCGGCCCGCGTCCAGTCTTCTCTTCCTGCCAGTCTCGCGCGAAGACCTGCAAAAGCAGAGAGCTGAAAAGGGAAAGAAAGCAGGATAGCAGCACAACAGCGAGAGGAGCAGGAGGATCGGGATCCGGCGTGATCCGTGGGTCGGCAAGCAGGCCGTCGACAGGTGGGCGAGGCAGGCCGACCGTTGATTCTGGCAAAAGAGGAGAACAAGAAAAGGAGAAAAGGGGGACCGAAGACATAGGGAAGAGGGGGCCTTTTAGCGAGAGAGCTTGAAGGAAGGAGAGGAGTAGAAACGGAGAGTGATCGGGAAGAAGGAGGCTCGGAATCCACCTCAGCCGAGCACCGCACAGCCATCCCCGACGCGAGCTTGCGCCTCCAAGCCGGAACCACCAAGCCGTGGCTTCCCTTCCCTTGAATTCAAGTTTTTGCAGTGAGTTTCCTGTTTTTTGGTTCAACTCGTGTCGATTTCCCAAGGATTCCGGCTCGGGGGTGTGCGAGGCGACCGGACATTGTTCGATCTATTGATCTCACTCGCCGTTTGCCACCCTCGAGCCGGGTAGGGACCTTCGCCGACCTTTTTCTCTTTGTGCCCTGCTTTCGTCTCGTTCCCTCATATTTTTGCATGGTTTACTGAGTTATGATGTGAGTTTCGGATCCGCTTATGTTGTCCTTTGTTGATGTTGAGCATCCCCTGCCATTTTCGTTGAGCTGTAGTCTAGTTTCGAACCTTGTCATTGTCTGTGGCTGCCTTGAGTTGATGCACCCTAGGTGTTTGATAAAATGCCCTTGAAGCGCTTCGGGGAAAGTAGCCACTACTTTTTGCCGTTTCTGAAGCTCGTGTATAGTCGTCTTGATCGCTAGTTACTGAGGTCGTCTTGCATGAAGCCTTAACTCGTTGATTGTGGGTAGTGGTTAGTGAGGTTGAGCGGTGGCATTTCTTCAAGGGAGACCTTGACAATGGTGTTGTTCTCGGCAAATAAGAGGACGTCAAAAAGGGAGCTTCAGTGAGGAAGGAAATCACGCCTAGTTAAGGGATAGTTAAATAAAGAAAAGAAAACAAGAGAAACAAAGAAAGAGTAATGAAAAGAGAGATAACATCAATACGTAAGTCATTTTAAGCGTGTGGACTGGATGGAATTTAAGAGTGTCTGTGTCATTTTCAAAGGTATAACATTTGTCTTCTTTTTGTCCATTTTCGTGTGCATTTTGCGGATACCCGAACTTGTGGCCGTACATCGCACCTCACGACCATCTTGCGTTTTGCATTTTATATAAATTCGAGTTTGTTGGATAGTGGCGCACGCTGTTCTCGGCCTGGTATGAAATAAATATTTGTCAGGATTATGGTTTTGGCACTTTGAGGTTGGGGTTGAATTCACGGGAAATTCTGGGTTTAATGGAAGCTTCGGACGGAGAAGGAAGCGTGCAGAGTGGAAGACCAACAAAGGGGAATAGAATAACAAAAAAAAAAAAAGAATAGAAAAAAAAGTGAAAAGTAAAACAAAGTATGGGAAAAGAAGGAAAAAGTGTCTTCGGGAAGGAGGAGCCGCTGAAGCAGATGGTGCAGAGAAAGAGTACAGCCAAAAAGACAAAATCGAAAAGGACAAAAAAAAGAGAAAAGAATTAAAAGAAAATAAAAAGAAAATGCGAAAAGTGCGCTAGGGTTTTCTGTCTTGGGCTGGGCTCATTGCGAATGTGGGCCGAAAAAAGAGTTAAAAAAATTCATGGACTTTTATAATCAATTCCGAGCGGCCTTTTAGGGTTAATGTTTTTAGTTTAACGCGATACAATATGGTTCGGGTCTGTTTAGTTGGGTTGGGTCTCATGACCCGGTTCGCCCCCTTTTTTAATTAGAATTTTTTTTATTATTATTAATTAAAAAAATTAAAAAATTAATTATTAAAAAATTAAAAACAATTTTTTTTAAAAAAAAAAATTCGAAAATTAAAAAATGATGGAGTTTGGTTAGGACTTGCCATATATTGCCTTTTAGTGTAATTAGGCCTTTAATTGCTTGTATATTGATTATATTGCATGTTTAACTTACCTGTTTAACTATGTTCACAATTGTTTAGTTGCATGTGTTTGATTTTGCTTGCAGTTAGGATCCCGGTAGCTATGGTTGTTATTTTAATGATTGCTTTTGCACCTGCATGACCACCTCACATGTTAGTAGATAGGTATAAAATCAATCCGAACTGCTTGCCAAAAATTATTTTGTTAAAATGAACAAGATTAGGTACCGAAAGGGCACTAATTAGTTAATTAGTGTAATCAAGTCCCCGACCCTGGATTCTCTCGATTTCGTAGAAAGTGAGGTACACTCCCATGCCTCACTTGGTTTCTAAACGACCCCAATAGGCTAGTGGCGACTCCTTTTATGCAAAATTTTTAAGAATATCCCAACGTCACGCGGGGTATGGGCTTGGGAGAGCTCGCGCCTAATCATGGGCCTTAGATCCGTCCTTTAGGCAATACCCCTAAGCCTCTTCCCGGTAGGTCGCGACAGGGATAATCCTCCTGCTATTCCGATTGGGTTAATGATATATGAATGCTGAAACCGTAAGTTGCATTGAAGCCGTTGAAGCTTTGATTCTGGGTTCTTTGTCTCCATTAAAAAGGCGACATCGGGCTTTTTTTTGGCCATCAGGGCCTTTAGAATCTAGATTGTCAGGGGCTTGCCCAAACCCTGACAGTTCCAGCTTATAAGCTTCATTTGTTGGGCGGTGGCTGTTGAGGGCCAACCACCAAAGCCCATGCTTTGGCTTCCTCAGCCGCATAAACAGGTGTATCCATGAGAGTAGCTTCGTCCTTGTCATAGAGCAGCAAGTGCTTAGGCTCATAGGGGTTGTATCTCTTAATCTTTTTGGCCATCCCTTGCTTTGATGTCAGTCGCACATTCTTGCTTTTCTTTGGCGTCATGGTTTCTATCGATTGAGTTTGAATGCCTTTTAACTTCTCTGCTGCAGGTATTTGAACAGTTTGAGGAGGGGTTCCATGCAGCTGAGGATGCTGGTGGTTTGTTTGTTCCTGGTTTGGTGCATGTTGGTGAATGGTAGTGGCTGAACCCGACATATTAACTTCAGCACCAGGCGCCAGCTGAGGTAGTATAGATGCTTGCTGGAGCTGAAGTTGGGTTGGTGGCGTTTCAGGTACAGTTTCTTCCGATGTAGCTGCAATATATGGTGGGTTGTAAAAAGCATTCCAATACGGACTATTCTCTCTGACCTCGGCCCGTAGCCACTGGCCATAGGCCATTTTCCCTTTACCATCCAACTTTGCTTCATCAAAAGGTATATCCTTACAGTACGTCGCATAATAACCCAACCGCCCACAGGAATAGCAAAAATGTGAGAGTTTCTCGTATCGGAAGTCTAGCCAAAGAAGCTTACCCTCAATTTGGATGAGCTTGCCCGTCTTAAGAGGTTCATTTAATGGCAATTCCACCCTAGCACGCCCGAGTCTAGCTGATGTTCCTTCTTTTGTGTCAACTCGAACTTCCAAAACCTGGCCCAAATGTTGTACAGCCCTGTTGATCATCGCTTCCGTGCACCATTCTAGAGGTAGGCCAAGCGCTTGAACCCAAAAGGCACATGTAGAAAAGTCATAGTAGTGAAATGGGGTATTGGGAATCCATGGCTTTAGAATGACCAAGTGCCCAGAGGATAACCAAGGGCCCCTGTCCAGCACCTTTTGTTTGTCAGCTTGAGATTGGAACTTGATCGCATAGAGGCCTGCTTCTCGTTGTGAAATCTCTACTTTGTCAATGTGCCATAGACGCTTTAAAGTGCTTTGTAAAGCAGGGAAATTAATAGAAGGATTTGATAAAATGTATCCTATTAATGTCAGTCAGCATTCATCTAACTTTGCAGGTGGAAGAGGATCATCCCACTCCTCTATGAGCTGCTCAGTGGTTAGTCGGCCAAGCCTGTTGTAAAGGGCCGATAAACGTGAGGAGTCATCGTGGGTCTCCGTCGCCATAAGTCCACCCAGGTTGCAGAGAGATTCAATGACCAATACTACAAGCCATTTGCCTAAATTCAGAGTTAATCAAAGACCACTCGACACGCCATAGTCCAGAATAACACTACTGTCAGCATCTAAATTAAGGCCCATCACTTCTCCTCAGCTATCCAGGAAACTATCTTTGCCGGGCTAACTCCACCTAAATTAATGATTGGTAATCGAAAACTATTTGGTTCAAGGTCTACCTGGAGATGGCAGAAAGGGGGAACTACCAGAAAGGAGGCCTATCGCCTCTTGAGTCACATGCATCGATGGGAGCAACCAAAAACCTGAGCAAGGAGACTGAATTCCGAGTGACTCTGGATGCGATAGCTGCCCAGTCGCTCGCAAGCCAACCGCGAACCCAGAGGATAGCAAATTCCGAAGTTTGCGTGCAATTACCGAAGAGATGGTGGTTGCATGCGATGGATCCCTTCATCGCTGGCATAGGTGGGCAATTGGTAGGGGAAATGGGGAGGATTCATTGAGAGAATTGCAGAAATTAACCAGAGAATGGATGAAGACAGGATGGGAATTGAGTGAGGGAGGGTTTGTGAAAAAACTACCAGAACGGTAAAAGGGGCTCTTCATAAATCGACTTTTACCGAAATTGCGAATTTCAAATTTTAATTGATAAAAATCAAAATTCATTCAATTTGATCAATAGGTCATTACTCATGCAATTGTCAAGCCAGTTAAGATTCCAAACTAGAGGTGAATTTCCCCAATTTTGGCCCTAATTAGGGGTTCCAATCAATTCTTCAAGAAATGTGTAATGTGGCCCAAATTAAGTTCAATTCATTAGAGGGAACTCAAATTCCAACGTCAATTTTGACTAAAATCATAACAACTGGACTCAATTTGACCAATTTAGCTAACAAAATCAAGATGGGTTGATCCAATTGACTTAATTCACTTTGAACCACGTGAGTCTAAGGTTTAATTTGTTTAATTGAGATTTAATTTCATAATTGAACCTCAATTGCATTTCACGGTCTAGCTCATGTCATCACTTAAAAGTCAACTGAGATATTCGGGGTGCCACAAGTCAATTCAATTGAATCAATCTCATACAATTTGAGCACATTTGATTTAATCCAAATTAGTTTTAGCAATAAAACTCAAAAGCCATATCAATTGGACCAAATCCTAATTTGCTTGAATTGAACAAATTGAGATGAAATTGGCACTACCATAGTGTAATCGAGGCAAATTAATTCAATTGGGATGTCAATAGTCAATTTGATTAAATCAAACCAGTTCAATTCGAACCATGCTAATATAATTGGACCAACTCGATCTAATTCAATTAGCCAAAACCTTGCTAGTGCCTTATTGATCCTCCTTATTTTCTAAATTTGGCTTTATTTTGGAGTATTCTGGCTTTTGCTACGCTTCATTTTGCTTTATCATGAAAATCTATGTACTTCTCATGTATCTTTTTGAGCCATGAATATAATTTTGTTCAACCATGTTGCAACCTATTTATTACTAAGTTTAAACTTAGTTTGGGCTCTCCCAAGCATACAAATGAATTTAATCTAGAAATCGCCCCTAATTAGTTTATGATAGGTTGTTAGACATCTAAATAAAATAAAAAAGAATTATTTTACTCTCACGAACTATAGAATTTGGATACGGGGACTTGGTTATACTAAATGTACTGTTCTTTTCATGAAAAAATGTTTATTATGTAGTTTGAATTTATTTTATTACTTCCTAATATGTGAACTGACCATGTAGGTGCGTAATCCACTAATTTAATACCCAATAAGATAATAAATAAATTGTAGGACTTACTTATAACAAAAAAAAAAAAGCTATCTACAATGTTAGCTTAAAAATCATATCAGCAATCTAGATATAATTTTTATTATGATTTCTATTTAACAAGCAATCACTTAATTTTTATAGGTTTTTCACTTATTTAAATGAAAACTAGAATCTACGTGTATATTGTGACACACCTATGACATATAACATGATCTAAACTATATGGCATGCATATAATATTTTTGGTATTTTTTTAACTCGTGACTAAAAATAAATAAAAATAAAAATACATCTATAGTAAGATATTATGTAATTTAAGTTAGGTTTTGGACTCTCCTAAATCCTATCTTATCTTGGATACTTATGAAATTCAATGTAAAATTGGTATCTAGCCTAGACATTTTCTAAACATGCATTTAATTCAAAATGGGAAAAATATCTACCTAGTCCAATCATGCAATCTAAATGATATGATATGCCATGCACTCCTTTTTTTTTTTTTTTTTTTTATTCATTAAAGCTAGCAATTCTATCAAAACAGAATTTCAAACATAGATAAAATCATTCAAGATATCCATCAAGACTCAAATAAAAGATTGAGTCATCTAGAAAAATAATATCTTAGATTAACATATATCCTTACGCAAAATCAAACATAATTAAAGAAAAATGATCCGTTGTCTCACGGCTCAAATTAAAGATTATCGCAATCTTAGGCAAGACAATTATTCAATAATAAGTTGAAATAATTAAAAAAATAATACGACATTGTTACGGATCAAATCAGTGATCAAATCAACTTTATCAATAAGCCCTAATTGGATTTGTCTAATATTTCAAATATCACATATCAAATAACAATCGATCCAAATTGAGGAATGAAATATTCCAATTAAATTGGATAAAAATTGTTACCTAATTCAAACACGCTCCGATTCGGATCACGGTTTGCGGATGGGGGCTCAACGGATGGTGGGTTTTCGCGTCTACAAACTCGGATCACGGATGACAAAGGTTCGTGCTTGGCGAGGGTTCACGATTCGCAGTGGTGGTAGCGAACCAGCTTGCTGGAGTTCCCAGTGTTGCTCACAGTGGACAGGCATTCCCCAGGAGCAATACTCGGTTGCTCACGACGATGGCGGACGAGTATCCGATGAGGCAAAACACATCAAGGGTCAGACACCGATCCTCGCCAGGAACATCAGGCGATCTTAGAGGCTGGACAGGTACACCAGGTGGCTGCTGCTGGGCAGAGTCTAAACGTGGCCGCGGGGAATTAGTGATCGTCAACGATCAGCCCGGCGGCTGCAGGGATCGTCGGCGTCTTCGCGGGCTGTTGTCGCTGCTACGAGATGATTGGCAATTCTGCGTGGAACGTCGGGACGGCGAGAGCGTGGGGACTCGGTGTGCAGCGGCGGCGAGGTAGAGAAACAAACGAGTGTTCTCTTCTCTTGCCGACCGAATCTCCCTTCTCTTTATTTCGCAGCTAGTTTTTTCATCTAATATATGCTTTTAGTATGCCCATGACTATTGACCAAACATTCCTTTTGAACATTGAAATATATTCGGCCACGGTCTTGCTTTATGCATCCTCGGACAAATCTTGCACCACTTAATAGATGACTACGATTCCCTTTCTTAATACAAATCGATCTCTTAATTTGGCAAACATCCCAATGACTTTCGGTCCTTGAGAATTAATGGGCTAGGTTATATTTTCATTACCGCGGGCTAAAGCTTAGAATTATTTACCTGAGTTCACCCGTTGCCAATCCAATCCAAATGCAAACTATATGAACCTATTAACTATTGATGCAAATACTCATAATAACTATAGGTAGTTTTAAATAATATTTTTTGTTTAGGAGTTAAAAATTAATCCTTAATTTTTTATACAAAAAATGAATGACTTGATTGCTAAAATTTAAGTGTCAACAGAACAAAAAAATAGCCAAAAGCTTAATAAATTGCAATTCGGTCTTTTTAGTAATACATGAGTCAAGCCATAGAATGAAATTGAACTAAATTGCATAAAATTGAAACAAATTTCAAACTAGTTCAACCTGATCAAATTGAGTCAACTTAGTTCAATCAAGTCAACTCGATTTTTTTCTTTTTTTGTCGAGGATAATATATTAGAATTAGAACATCTTACATCCGCTCACAACCGCGTCCGCAAACACAAGATCAAGAAGACAAAAAGGGGGAAAAAGGTTCCAGTTGTGGGCCTGGTCGATTCGGCCATGGGCCTTTGCGGCCCAGTCCGCGACCAAGTTTGCCTCCCTCCTGTAGTACCGTAGCTTCAGATTAGGGCATGAACGAAGCAGCGAGTTGGCCTCCTCGAAGAGTGGACGATCCTCCCATGGCGGCCACCTGTTGTTGTTCAAAGTATCAACCACGATCCAGCAGTCCAATTCAATGACGACCCGATCAGTTTGAAGACCGAGCTTTAGCATGTGTCAAAGAGCACGGCTAAGGGCCTGAACTTCGGTTTGAAGCGCCGAAGTCGCCGGGAAATCAGCAGTGAACACATCCGTAAGTCTGCCCCTGTGATCCCTACTAATACATGCCATACTACCGATCTGCTTGCCCTCCGTATAAGCCCCGTCAATATTACATTTCAGAACGCCCCTTTCAGGAGGTTTCCAGAGAAAATCCGCGGGCAGTGCAGATGACTGGTGCCTCTGTTCTCCTCGAGTAGTCTCAGTCCAGCTGTGACGGTGTGCGAAAGCATCTGCAATGACGAGGTGGGAGCTCGGCTTTTGGTGTCAGAAGACAAAATTATTTCTGCCACGCCAAATATGCCAGAGGATGTGCGCGATGAGCTCCAACTCAGGTACGATTCGTTGCCTCCGAGCCTGATGTTTGATCCACTGAGCAATGCCATGAACTGGAGGGGAAATATGTAAATGGCGAATGTCATGATGCTGCCATACCTCTGTCGTCCAAGAGCAATGAAAGAACATATGCTCGATTGTTTCCAGCGTGTGTTGATCGCATAGTAAACATATAGGATCCTCTAGAATGTGGCGTCTGAATAGATTAGCTTTAGTAGCTAGGGAATTATGAAAAACAGACCATAGAAACATGCGGATTTTAGGTTCTGTCTTCAATGTCCATATTTTGGTCCATAGCTGTTTGTCGAAATTGAAAGTTGCTGCTGGTGTGTGGTTGTTGTTGTGTTGTTCTGTAGTGAGGATAGAGTGGTAGTGGCTCTTGACAGAATGAATACCGGTTTTGGTGGTTGTCCATATTAGCGTATCAGTAGCAAATTCGGGCTTGATAGGAATTCTGATGATCTCCTTAGCTATGCCCTCATCATAATGCTGTCTGATGAGAGGTATATTCTAGGATTGGTGATGAGGGTCGATGAGATCCGCTACCCATTTCGGTTCGCCGCGTGCGAGAGGGCCCGATAAAGGTCCTATAGGCAACCGGCGATCCCTTCTTGTGTGTATGCGTGTACCATCACCCACTAACCAGCACATATTCGATCTTAAGGCTTCACGTCCAACAATAAGACTTCTCCAACCCCATGAAGGTCGACTACTAGGTGCAGCTTTCATAAAGTCAGTGTTTGGGAAATAGATTCCCTTGAAGATTTGACTCCATAAGGAAAGTGGATTGTGAAGAATTCTCCAGGCTTGCTTACCCAATAATGCTTTGTTAAAGGCAATCAAATCGCGAAAACCCAACCCTCCACAATGCTTGCTAAATTTTAAGGAAGTCCAGTTATGCCAATGTAGACCTCCTCTACTAACATCATTCTTCCACCAAAAATTAGTGATACGATGTTCAATGGCCTTACAAAGAGAATGAGGTAGCTTGAAGACCGACATGGCATAGTGAGGAATGGCCTGCACTACTGACTTGATAAGGACCTCTTTACCTCCTTTCGATAAAAGCCGTTCTTTCCACCCATCTAATTTAGCATTTATCCTTGCTAAAATCTAGGAAAACATTTCGCTTTTCAACCGTCCCCAATCGAAAGGTATGCCTAAGTACTTGCCATATCTCTAAAGTAGGGGTACTCTAAATTCTCTGGCTAAATTTTGCTGCAGGCTTAATGGACAAGCTTTGCTACAATACATGCCTGATTTCACCTGTCCTGTAGCTAGATAATATTGGTTCAGGATATTGGACAAGTTCTGACACTCAGTGATTGTACCCTCAAGAAAAAAGACGGAATCATCAGCGAAAAATAAATGGGATATAGTCGGACAGGCTCTAGTAAGTCTTATCCCTTTAAGAGTGCCACTGTGAACGGCTTGGGTAATCAAAGTTGATAGAACATTGGCCACTAGCACAAAGAGGTAGGGGGATAGATGATCACCTTGTCGAAGTCCCCGTGAAGGCTATATGTAAGGCAGTTGTTCACCGTTGAAACGCACGCTGAGAGATGGTGTAGTAATGCATTGCATGACCCAGTGAACCCAGCGATGGTGAAATCCCAATTTAAGCATATAGTCTTGCAGAAAATCCCATTCCACTCGATCGTACGCCTTGTGCATATCAGTCTTGATTAATACCTTATGTTTGCGCTTCCATTTCCTTGCTTTAAATTGGTGCATAACTTCTTGGACGATTAGGATATTATCTTGAATTTGGCGTCCACTGACAAAGGCTGCCTTGTTTGGAGCAATTAGACTTGGTAGCCACGGTTTTAATCTATTGGCAATAACCTTTGAGATGATTTTATATGCGTAGTTACACAAGCTAATCGGCCGATACTAATCGAGACGTTCCGGATGACTAGTCTTAGGGATCAAAGCAATGCTTGTTCGATTTAGATTAATGGGTAATACACCTGAAGTAAAAAAGTTGTCCACTAACCTTAGAAGGTCGTCCTTAATGACATCCCAGTGTGTCTGGTAGAAGAATCCACTTAGGCCATCCGGTCCTGGTGCCTTAGAAATGCCCATTTGGAATGTTGCATTGCGCACTTCTTCCATGGTAACTGAAGCTGTGAGGTGGGAGTTCATCTCAGAGGTGACAAGGGGAGAGCATTGAGCCAAGACTAGGGCATAGTCACGGGGTCCCTCCATCGTATATAAGCGTGAGAAAAAAGAATTGGTCATCTCCTTAAGCGTTTGGGGGTCACGCTCCCATTCTTGGTTTGGATTCTGAAGCATTGTGATCCGATTCCGTTGGCATCGTTGGATGGTGGAGGCGTGGAAAAACTTCGTGTTCTTATCCCCCCAATTCAACCAGTTGATGCGAGACCTCATAGCCTAGAATAGCTCCTCTTGGTGCCATAACTGACGAATTTCGTTCCTAATAGTAGAGGCTATCTCGGCGTCATTGGTAGTAGGAGAAACAATGTTTGTTAGTTCTTCTAGCTGTTGGTTTAGCGAGGTGATCCTTCTATGGCCGTTCTTGAACTTGGCTTGACTCCATTTCTGTAACGCCGTAGATACAGCCTATAGTTTATGGACGAAGCTAAGATGGCCAGTTTGGATAGAATTCCAGGTCCTATTGATAAGCTCCTGACATTCAAGATCCTGGTTCCAAAATGCTTTAAAAACAAAAGGTCTAATGCAAGATCTAGGCGGACTGGTGGTGCTGAGGAGAATGGGGCTGTGATCAGATCCCACTGCCGGTAAAGCCAAAACTTCAGCCTCAGGATACAAAACACGCCAGTTAGAGGTACAAAGGACCCTATCAATTCTTTCTTTGATGAGCTCATCTCCCGCTCGATTATTCGACCGGGTAAACCGGCAACCTTTACTCTCCACCTCCATGAGGGAACAGTCACTTATGAAAGTGCGGAGGGAAGAGATTCTAAAAGGAGCAGCGGGTCGCATACCTACTTTTTCCCAAGGATATAGGATATCATTAAAATCCCCTACACAAACCCATGGCCATGTATTGGCGATGCTGATAAGCCGTAATTCTTGCCATAATAACTGCCTCTTGTGGTATGAGTAGGGGGCATGGACGCAGGTAAGGCGCATAGTTATGTCCTCATTCAGTTCCTTGCACAGAAGATCAAGATAATCATCAGAAGCATGAAGAATATCTACCGATAAGTTGGGTTGCCAGAGAAGTGCGAGACCCCCTTTAAGACCGTCAGGATTGCGAACGAAAAATTCTGGAATCTTAACTTGCGTTGCAAGCGGGTGCGAATCGGATCAAAATTCTTAGTCTCCATTAGAAAGACCAAGTCGGGCTTATCCTTGGCCACTAAGGCCTTAAGAGTTTGAACTGTTAGGGGATTACCCAAACCCTGACAGTTCCAACATAGTAGTTTCATTTGTTGGGGGGTGGCTGTTGAGGGCCAGCCACCAATGCCCATTGGGCCATGTCTTCAGCCGCCAACACTGGAGTGTCCATGAGTAGGTTGTCATCGAATTCTGAATTGGTTGAGTGACGCGTGTCGTAAGGGGAAAACCTGCGTTGTTTCTTGGATGTTCCGCCTATGCTTGAATTTCTGATAGACTTTCTTGGGATCTGCTTTGTTCTGTCCAGGTATTCAGTATTTACAGCCTTTAATTTAAGTCAACTCAATTTGACCAGCATTGATCGACATTTTTTTCCAGCCAAGCTCAGTTGGCCGACTAACCCCCTCTCCCTTGTCTGACAATTACAAAACTACCCCTCTAGAAATTACAAAATGCCGTTACTTAGTCAAATTGGTGCTTGCTGTTGCATCAAGCGCCAAAGCATGGGTGTTTTGTATCCATTAAGCAAAGATGGGCTGTAATTATATAGTGATATAAGAAAACATATATTGGGATCGCTCAAAGGTGCTCATGGTATCATTATGAATATACATGAAAACCTATAAATACACATATCCTGTTGAGATGTTAAATGATT
The DNA here is from genome assembly GCA_014182565.1 of Eucalyptus marginata. Classification (NCBI taxonomy): domain Eukaryota; kingdom Viridiplantae; phylum Streptophyta; class Magnoliopsida; order Myrtales; family Myrtaceae; genus Eucalyptus; species Eucalyptus marginata. Next base: position 31,001,021 of record CM024588.1, read on the forward strand.
GTATCGTAATGCCTAAGAACATGATCTAATAGATCATCGTATCGAATAATTGGATCATAACCTCTTATTTTGTGCAATGGCACCAATTATGAGAAATTTGCCAATTCACATGTGATGTGTGAACAATGACAGTTGTGTACTATAGTCGGTGGTTAGATATGGACATGATGGAACTCTTGTCATGTCATCAATTCATGAGAACCAACCCAAGTCATCCATTAGTCACTTGATCTTTACAATCAATCATGACCTGTCGCCATCCATGTGAGACAAGTTTAGTCATTAGGGAAGTCGCTAGATCAAAAAGAAATCAATTTGAGCCATTGAATTAATCCAAGTGTCATAATTTAAACTTGCAAAGGTAAAATTCAAAGGAAGATTCACATTTTACCTTGGTCATTCCTGTGTAGTTTTTTTTTTTTTTTTAACCAAAATGGTACAAGAAAGGGAATTCAAAAGCCACCATAACAAAGCAGGCTCATAGAGCTCCAAAATATATATATAAAAGAAATTGAGGCATTTCATTAGAGCATGGTTAATAGACATAATCATGGCTTCATCCTTTAAGAATAGATATGTAACCGTATCCAAGCGAAAGGATCAGGAGTCAATCACCGAATCATACAACACTATCGGCAATAGACATATGTCGATATTTCCATTTGTAATCATGGCTTTGCCTTTCAGTGTTATGTGCCTAGGTTTAGTATTCCCAACACCATCATTGTACGAAGACAACATTAACATATTGAAGAATTTCATATCTAAAACTTGTGAGAGCGAGCCCGTAACCATCGCGCAGAATACTTATTTATTAAAACTCCAAAATCTAGAATTAAGTCGGAGAGAAAAGCTTTCAAATATAAGATCGAGAGGGAAAAGCTCATAGATCTAAGATTAGATCAGGAGAGTAAAGAAAGAAACGAGGCACTGGATTGTAGTTGATCAAATTGATTCCTCCAAGAGTTGACTGAATCAACGTCGGTAATCTAGCTGTCCACTTCAGGTCATTTTGCGGCTCTCCTCCGGCATTTCATTGGTGGCTGACCATTACCATGCCGCTCCTTCGAGTGTCCACGAGACATCCTTGGCCGGAGCTTCATCGGATTCTCACTGAAGGTTCATTTCTTTAACTTAGTTTGATCCTATCTAATCATCTAATGAAGGTCAACTCAGCTATAGTTGATTGAAATGAAGATGTGATTGGAGTTTATAGAGATTTAATTCAATTTTTCCATGAAATCAGACTTAAAAATGCATGTCTAAGATTGGAATCGGTGTTTGCATAATAAATTCCCCCAATCATAGGTTCGGTCAAGTATGCGAAGTTAAGAAAACCATCATCTTCTGTTCTCGTGTTTTGCTTTTTACTGAATTGAGTATCTTCGCCAAATCACATTCGCCACAACTTCACCTCTCGTATCCAAGATTCAATCCTTCAAAAACAATGCCATCAACACTAGACGAAGACATTTCACCTGCAAAATAAAATTAGCATTTAACGCATTCGAGTTCAATGATTTGGCCAAATGCCCAAAATATCATCTTTCATTAACCAACTTCTTTAGCACCCAAAATATGTTCATCTTCATTAGGGGAAAAAAAAAATCGGTTCTGCTGATTCATAGATACTTAGTACCATACCGAGATTATCTCAATTCACATATGAAAAATTGGCGACATGGTACTCTCTAATTGAATTGGTAGTCAAGAGATTAAAGCAAATGCTTGTTATCCAGAAACAATAACCATCGTAATTACAAAAGGCCTAGGCATGCATCGGTAGCAATGAAGTTAAAAAACCAAATCAAAGAATCGAAAGATTTAGCCCCGTTAGCAATCTAAAATCTAAAAGCCTTTAACCCTTAAACCACATTGGCTTGATCACTAACGTGGTCACTCCCGCTGCCCTGCGACATGAGGCTCTCGTAGACCAACCCGGCTACTCCGCCGCCCGCAATGGGCCCAACCCAATGAACCCAGTGGTTGCTGAAGTCTCCGGTGACTGCTGCCGGCCCAAAAGACCGAGCCGGGTTCATGAACCCGCCGGTGAATGGCCCGGTCAGCATGAAATTCGCTCCGTATACAAACCCGATCGCCGTGGGGCCTGCTACCCCATGCGGTCCCTTTCTCGGGTCTCTTGCGGCACAGACTGTGTAGACGAGAGCAAATGTCCCTATGAACTCCGTCGCCGTGCCGCCCATGCCCGTCACGTGCGGAGCTAACTCGCCCGTCGGTATCGCCTGTCCAAACAATTTCCATTACTATGCAGATGTCTATAAAGACTTAACTGCAAATCAAGCATTCCTTAGGTTTGGATAATATTACTTATCCGAGAAGACCGGGTGTATAAGACATGATCTAATTCTAAGACAAGTGAAATTAATACACAAATCCACTGGTTAGGACAGGTTTTGCACAAACCCTAAGATGTTCTTCCCTTTTTTTTGGGTTTGAAGAAAAATTAGTTGACCTTGAAACCATATGTAATAGGCAAATCCAAAACTATCAAAATGTTTCATTCGCTCTCTTATTTGCGTTAGGTTAGTTTACATGGAAAATAATAACATTACCTTAAAAAAATCATCTCTTTCTTTTGTAAAAGTTCAATAGGAAGAGAGGCAATTTTACCTGGCCTGGTGTGAGGAGCATCAAGAGGACACAAGCAATGGTGGAACCCGAGAGCTGAGCCAAGCAGAAACAAACTCCGCTCAGAATGCTGACGTGGCCTCCCATCACCAGCCCCACCGTGACCGCCGGGTTGACATGGCCGCCGGAGATATGCGCCGAGGTGAACACCGCCGCGAACAGGGCAAAAGCATGCGCCACGGCCACCACCAGGACGTGGGAATTCTCCCCAGTGGTGCCAGCCGCGGGGGCCGCCGACATGCCTAGTAAAGTCAGTCTCGGACATCTAAGTAAAATTCTCAGAGAAGTTCACTTATGTATGTTCAATTCATGATGCGTTTACCAGCTATGCTAGAAATCATAGAAAAAACTAGTGCCAAATTCATTATCAAGTTCGATAATAATGTCTCCCAAAATGGCAAAATCTATCTTTTCATGTCCATAGCAACTCGCCAGGCTATATTGAAACCCCAACATGGTTGACCACACTCGAAATAAATTGTTGTCACTTAGATCACGATGCATAAGTTCGACAACATACCGGCGGAGATCGCGGAGCCCAAGCCGGCAAAGACGAAGATGAAGGTGGAGATGAGCTCGGCGAAGTAGGACCGGAGGGAGGACTTGCTGAACAGCTCTTCCATGACGTCCAGGAATTGGGAGCCCGCTCTTAGAAAGGAAGAGACTTTGATCACCCTCATGGTCTTTGGATATCGCTGATTTAGGGCCTTTTTATCGAAGGGAGCAGTTTCACTTTCACTGCACGTACTGATGGATGGAAGGTGGTGGGGGCTTTTCTAAGGTTCTATTCTAACACGTTCATCTGCGTTGGAAGAGGTAACCGTCTGGGTTAACTGCTTTCCTCGATCATGGATTAGAGGGCCGAGGTTTTGGAGATAAAAAAGTGATTTTTTTTTTTTAGGTTGGTAAAATGTTATGTAAATATATTTGCTTTCACTCAGCACTGCAACGTGAATAGGGTGCATGCACGAGTTCATCTGCGTTGAAAGATGTCCTCAGAAGAACATTACACAGGCACGCGCATGACTACCATAAACAATTCATAACCAGTATCATACCGTGTGGGATCTGACCCGTGCCCTTTCGAACCAGAGCCTAAATCTGGCGCCTTTGACTGTGTGTGCAATTCACCTCCAAAAAACCTCTACCTCCTCAGTTCTTTGATAAGAGGGAAGTAATTCAGATTCAGATGCGTAGGCAAAACGAGCCACAAATAAAGCATCAAATGAGGCACAAGACTTAACAGTGTAAAAGGACAAAGACGAGGCTCAAGCTTTCAATAACGGCGAGAAACTAGATCCAAAACTTTGTCTTAAACCGGCTCAAAAATGAATGTTAACATCCCAATATTTGCCATAAGACTATGGCCACAACAGCAGCAACAAAAGTGAAAACTTGCATCTAATGCTGAACATTGCAGAAAGAGCAGCAACATTATTGCATGCCTGATGCCAAGAGCAATCACAGCCTTCTCCCCCTTCTACCACTCTTTCTGCGAGTACTGTCAGTTGGTATCGGTGTCACATCCTCTGATGACCAAGCAAAAGAATCGCATGAGCAAATGATCGAGTAAAGAAGCAAAAAGAGTATAGATCCACATCATGAGCTAAAACTACATATTTACCATCAGAAAACCAAGTAAATAAAGTACAAATTTCCCAATAAACACGTCATTGAATGAAGGGATCGCTCTAACACCCGCTAATGATTATTGAAATGTAGTATTCAATCAGTAGATCAGCAGATTCAGTACAACTAAGTTATCCACAACCAACTACAAATGTCCCCCTCCTTGTCTTAGAATCTAAGGGATATATTAGCTAACACAAAAGGCTGAAGTAAACACCAAAATGCAATGCTCCAATTGCACTTACAGCAAATAAATTTGTTTACAATGCTTCACATGCTTGAACATAGTAATTAAAAACAATCTCCACAAATTTTCTGAAGCAAAATACTGGTGCCTTGAAGCAGTGGTACTGAGTCAGAATATCAATAAGCCTCGTAATATTGAGTTCATGAAGAAGTTGCCTTTCACACAACTAATTCAATCATGACTCTTGCTACCATGTTTGAAGTTAAACACGCAGACAACTATGCATCATATGGGTTTGATAAAAAGTTAAGACCGACAACAGAAAAGCACCTTGGTTTGGGTGAAGAAAATCCGAAAAAGTAAATATATGGATACTCAGAAACACAATAGCATCCTCATATTATACGAGAGCGACAAATAAAAGTGGCAAGTCAGAATATCAATAAGCGTAAAGGAGTTAAATCACAAGGAATGTTATCCCTTCCACAAATTCATTTAACTCATCATTCTCACCACAGGCAATTAATTAGTAGCCTCAGAAATTGCGAAGAATAACAATCAAATTTAGCTAAGGTGGAGTTATAATCATCAAAGTAAGAAAGTATAGTGAGGAATCAATGTCCCCTACCACGAAACAAGACATTCACAAACTTTCACTGGATTTGAAATCCCACAAATTGAAGAAATCCATTAAATAGTAGAGCAAGCTACAATCATCGAATCCCATAGCGTGAGATCAAAGATCCTGAGCTAATGTCTTGCATAAAATGATTGAGGCAGGAATGAAAAGGGAACTCTAGAGGAAAACCCTAAAGAGCAAACCCAAAAGATCATCTTTGATGTTGCGCAGCTATGACTCAAAACACTTCCATTGAGTACGTTGGAAGGCGATCTTAAGGGCCGCGCTTCAAATTAAAGCAATGACTGAAGCAGAGACATTTTTGCTGAAAAAGTTGAACTGAAGGACTTGAGAGAAACCAAAGGAAAGTACTTGGAATGTTCAGGAGGAAGTTAAGAGTCTAGGGCTTGACCATGTACTCACAGAGTGTGAGGGAGAGGTGGCAGTAAAAAATGACAATATAACTTGAGACCAATGTGCTTGAGCCTAGCAAGATCAATACTCATAGATTATGCTGGGCCTAACAAGTGATCCAAGGATGGCTTTCATGCTGTTTCCCTCTTTTTTTCTGGGGGAGGCTTCAAAGCCTATCATGCTGTTTAACTTAAAAGAAATGTGTTCGCAAAATCAACATCAATGACTAAATAATTTGGATGGAGAGGTACTCTAGGATCATTACCAACATTACTGATCAAAACGAATTGCACTAGATATCAAACAAGAAGAAATATACCTATGCGGCCAATTTTCATGCCAGAACGTGCAAGGGCTCGAAGTGCTGACTGAGCACCCGGACCTGGGGTCTTGGTCTTATTTCCTCCAGTAGCACGAAGCTTAATGTGAAGGGCAGTAACACCAAGCTCCTATAAAACACACCAAAGCACATTTATAACGATTATTGACAAAATTAGAATACACCGTGTTCAAAGAGAAAAGAACGCAAATAGACGGCTAAGACAGAACCAGAAACAGATTGTACTTCAAAAAGGATTGTGCACACAAACAACTTCACACAATCACGAAATGGGTCGTGACTAAAAAGAAGGGGAAACCTTGCATCGCTGAGCCACATCTTGGGCTGCAAGCATGGCTGCATAAGGCGACGATTCATCCCTGTCAGCTTTCACCTTCATGCCGCCTGAACTTTGGAAAAATTTCAAACAGTAAGACAAAGAAATTAAGTAAAAGGGCAGAAGCAATGTTACCTTTCAGCTAAACAGCTAAATACGTAGCTATAGCAGGGCTTCATAGCTAAACAAGCCAAACGCTTAATACATTGACAACCGTGATTAAACAACAGCCTATCTCGAGAAGAAACTTACTATCCGACTATCACAAACCGTTGAAGTAACCACTGACTAGAAAGTAGACTCATAGAAGTGAAGCACATTTCCCTTTGAAAAATTGAAAATTTCAGCTGCCACATTTAAGGAAATCAAACATATCGTTCTCAGCAAATGAAAATTAACAACAAAGGGAATTAATAAAAGACGACCTCCGTTGCCACGCTGACTAATTTTGTAGTCAGAGATTCACAACCCCAAAGTTTGGCTGTATAACAGCATGAAGGAACTTCGCAAGACACACCACGCCCTATCTCGAGAAGAAACTTACAACCCGACCATCACAAACCGTCGAAGCAACCACTAACTAGAAAGTAGAATTATAGGAATGAAGCACATTTCCTGCCGAAAAATCGAAACTTTCAGCAGCTGCCACATCTAAAGAAAATTAAACACATCCCTTCTCGGCAAACAAAATTAGCAACAAAGGGGATTAATAAAAATTCAATCTTAAAATCGAGAATTTCAGCAGCTGCCGCATCTAAAGAAAATTAAACACATCCCTTCTCGGCAAATAAAATTAGCAACAAAGGGGATTAATAAAAATTCAATCTTAAAATCGAAAATTTCAGCAGCTGCCGCATCTAAAGAAAATTAAACACATCCCTTCTCAGCAAATAAAATTAACAACAAAGGGGATTAATAAAAATTCAATCTTAAAATCGAAAATTTCAGCAGCTGCCGCATCTAAAGAAAATTAAACACATCCCTTCTCAGCAAACAAAATTAGCAACGAAGGGGATTAATAAAAATTCAATCTTCGCTTCTGCGCCGACCGACTTCGCAGCCGGAGATTCACAAAATCACGAAGCTGTACCGCACAACAGCATAATTGGCAACACGTACCGGTGATGCGAACGAGGGTTTCCCTCCCAGAGAGGTCGGTGACATGCTGCATGCGAAGCACGTGCCGTCAGACCGGGATCGGAGGGCAAAAAGAGAAAGCGAAGGAGAGCGATACGCACGATGAAGGTGTCGTTGAAGGAGGCGAAGATGTGGGCGACCCCGAAGACGTACTCGCCCTCGCGCACGGCGGGGCCGAGCGTGACGGTCTCCTCCTTGGGCTCCCTGACCTTTCTCTTAGACTGCGGATAAAAGGCCAAAAAAAAACACCAATTGCATCAACGAAAGCAGGGAATCGCAGAAGCAGAAGCAGAAGCAGCGGCTGCAGTAGAGCGATGAGGATGAGAACTCTTACCATGGCGAGATTGGGGATTCGGGGATGCGACGAGGAGGAGGAGGAGGAGGAGGAGGAGGGGAACTCGAGCACCAGCAGCAAACCACGACGGCTCTAAAGCTTAGCTGTGTAGTTGCGGTCCAATCGTTCGGTCGGGTAAAACATGATCCGATTTTAATTGACATTTTTATATGCGGAATCCGATTCATTTTTTAAAATATTTTTATGTTTAATTCAACCCATGAAAATTCATATCTATCTAATTAACCCAATTTAAAATTTTTATCTAGGTAAAATCGATATTTCAACTATAAGATGTTAAAGAATTGACTTTCAACGTAGCATAAAATTTTCAATTTTTGTATTGATTCATAATGAAAAATAAGAGAAAGTTAGTATTTGGTAGACCTGTCAAAATGGGTTGTATACCCATGAAGTGCGTTGTTGTATAAATTAGTTATATTCAGTAAATGGATCATAAATTGATTTAAACATAATATGAGTGTTAAATTGATTATAAATGAGTTTTACAATTTATTTATACTCAATTTACGTTTATAACTCTTTTTTCATTCTCTCTCTACCTTGAAACCATTAAACGGATAGATTGGATTAGTTTAGGCCAAGTTGAAAATAATCTGACTTAAATAGACTCATTTAACCTGTTTTAATCCATTTTTCATATAATGTAAATCTAGTAACTTCTATCCAACTTTACTCATATCTCTAAGATACTTATAGATTTACTCAATTTGAAAAAAAAAAATTATACCCAAACTGAAGTAAGAATGCGAAGTACGTAAGTGCAAGACTGAGAAATAATGAGAAGAGAATTATAAAGATAGATTGATCGAAATAAATTGTAAACTCATTAATGATCCATTTGCAACATATTTCACATCCATATTATGTTAAAAGTCATAAGCGTTAGTGCACAAACACGAAGCACCCACGCTCGAATTGGGCACACCCACAAGCTATTTTGTCGTCGTCGTGAAGCCATGGCTGAAAATGAAAGTGACTTCAAAGTTTTACCATCGAAAGAAACGAATTTATGCCGTCTACTAACAAGATAAAAAACATTTAGTTACATCATTTAACTGATATTTAAAATTCACGCAACCATCATTAAGTAAATGTTATGCATTCTACAAGTAAGGATATATTTATTTCGCAGAAAATTGATAATTCAAAAGATATTTTCTCAAAAGTGAATACCTTCTAAATTCCATTTTTTCACGAAACATACAGCACCTGAGCCAATGTTCTCACACTCACTACCAATCCAACAGTGATTATGTATGCCTTTCTATATGGACATGAAAGTGCATGAGGAATAGAAAGTTTTTCTATTTCTTGGTTGGCTATGTCGGACAGGCATGACGAATAGAAAAACCACACAACATCAACAATTAACATAATCCATTGAGCATGAAAGTACCATACTTGCAAAATTTACAATTAGAATCATTAAACAAGTCGAAATGAAGGGGAAAAAAAAAAAGTAGAAGGAGAGTTCCTGTCGTGTTACCTTATACATGCTCCAGCAAAAGATGTCTTCAGAGAAACATTGCGCACGTACAGGCATAACTAACCCATCGACACATTCATAACGTGAAGGATTGGAAAATATACAGGTGCTCCATTGCCTACTTCGCGAGCATGTGTATGTTATTATCAATACATGGAGATTATTTGAGCTTACAAAATTTATCTGATCACACAACCGGATCACCTGTGGTACATTACTAACATATCTCTCTTCTTGAACAAAGAATATTACATGACGTGAAGGAAAAAGAATAAATAGACATTTTGATCCTCACAGAATGTGTATTGGGATTATTTATCCCAAAGCTATTCAGCCTTACTAGCCTTGTGTGCATTTACCAACTGCATTTGCACATCCTGAGAGACAGCTGAATGTTCCTTGTATTCCATTGTGAACTCGCCTTTGCCCTGCACAAACAGAGGATGCGTGAGACAGCGTGGATTTTGGCATTCGTAAAGGAATTCAATCAAGGCAAAAGCCACCTGTGTCATCGAACGAAGAGAAGTGGAGTAGCCAAACATATTGTTCAGAGGGACCTGGAAAGCAGGAAAAAAGAGGAGATGAAACACAAATTTCTGACAAAGTTAAGGGATAGCAATTCCCTTATTGACCGCGAGGGAACTGTTGACAGTTACCACATAAATGTACCATATAGAACGAGTCCAGAAACCATTAATGATCAAACTTGCAGACCCTGAGACTTGACAAATCAAGGCACACGTAATCTAGAACAAGCCTTCAGTATAGTGACTTGGATTTTACTTATTTAAAACCAGTGTTATTGTATTTCTAAAAGGTAAGCTTATTGTAGTTGAAGCAAATAAGAACATGGACTCCAATAATATTTGCACTATTTTTTTAAGGCAAATTCTTGCCAAGATAACATTACCATGTAAATGGTCATTGTTGTTTTTCATTTGGCCAACGTACATACAAATACTAGTTCAGAAGCCACAGGCCTGACAGGCCAAAAACAGCCAAACAACATACAAATTCACAACACCAAAATTAGCATTCAACACTCTCTAGAAATTCAAAGGTTAAAGGAGGCAATAATGTCATGCATACCTGAGCCACAATTACTGTTTCATCTCCATCCTGGTCATTGCCTACGATTATACCTTTCCTCCTGTTATAAAAAAACATCAAGAACTTATTTAGCTTTTCAAACATTGGGGAAAGCATAGCAACATCATGGAGCAAAGATAGATGGGAAGGCTCACTTATTGATATCACCAGCAACAGTTCCCTGAAACTCTGTTGGTACTTTTAACTCCACCAGCATTATCGGTTCCAAGATTACAGGTTTTGCAGCTGAATAGCACTGTTTCACAGAATATAAGATTAGCACCATGAAATAAAGTGAATGAGTCACAATCAATATTTCCATTTTTTTTTCCCAAAAGGCAAAGAAAGAAGTTGGGTTTTCTCCCCTATTTACTACTGCAGAGTGAAAATTGATGAACATCATCCTTCAAAGCTGCAAAAAATAGTTTGCAGTGAACTACCATACAAAAGGTACCTGTCTAAATGCATAGATGGAAGCCAACTTAAAAGCCAGCTCACTAGAATCCACGGCATGTGAAGCACCATCCGTCAGAACAACACGAATATTTTCAACAGGATGACCAATCAATGACCCTCTGCATGTAAAAAATAAGCAGATTGGTCAAGGAATCAATTGCAATTTTCATGTTCAATTGGGATCGGGACCATTGGCATTTCACAAATTCCAAAGAGCTCTCATAACAAATTTGGGTTAAGAGAAGAGAGTAACGCACGAATTGGCAGCTTCTTTGAAGCCTTTCTCAATTGGAGGGATAAAATTGGAAGGTATGGCCTGCCCAACAATCATGTTTTCAAATTCAAACTTTACAGGCGACCCTTCTGGAAGAGGTTCAACATACCTGTCATTTGAAAATTTTAACAATCAAACAAAGCTAGACAACAAAATACACAAAAGAGATTCAACTGCACTGACACATTAACTTCATTCACAAGGTTGAGGTAAGATTACTGAAATCCACAAAATTTAGCCTTCGATTGAAAGGAAAGGTAATGCTGTTTAATTCTTTAGGGGCTGCTATATACACATGCAGTGGTTCAACTCAAGTATCTTAACTAAGTGGATCACATAAACTATGAAATAATAGGCAGTAATATATCTCTTTATTCTTAAGCGTAAGCCAAATTGCAAAAAGTTCTAAAAGTCATCAATCTTTCAAACCACTATTTAGACCTCAGCAAAAGCTCTAGTTAGAAAGTCATGGCCAAAAACCTCACTATATCTATAGAATCTCAAAAGGCCATCTCACAGAGAAAAGCATTTCAAGTAAAAGACAATCTTTGTAATTTTCTTCATGCGTGTTTTGCAGAGACCCTCACTAATAAATAACAGCTTTCTGATATACGCTATCCGACTGGGCCACACATTACCTAACTGGATACATTCACTATAAAGACTGGACAAAGAGACATTTATTAGCCTAAAAGTCACAAGGAGAAGCCTTCAAACTAGAACTTCTGTGAGCATGTGCCAAAAATTAGCCAAGGTTCTGCTGCCGTCCAAAGGGTGCAAAGAAGTATGTTAAAACAATAGGACTTCCATTTCGGTCTCTAGTGAAAACAATGACCCAAAAGTATCTCTTGTTCAATTTCTCCGTACTTAATGGTAGACAAGGTACAATAGCTAATTACTTCTAATATCCTGTCAAAGCAAAGAGCTTAATAAGTTACAAAATAATTTGTAAAATCCGATCTACAAAGCATATCCTAAGAGCTTGATTGAGCAATTTAACATTCACTTGAGTTTTGATCGTCAAGATAGATCTAACAGCAGCTACAGATAGCTGAATAGTTTTCAGGAAAGAAATAATAAGGAAATCACTCTCTGATATCAATTTAGCACTCGGCACAATTACAACAAATGCGTCAGTCATCTGTAACAAAGCTGTAAGCTCGACCTTGTAGCAAAGCATGCTAAGCGAAAACATAAATGCTCATCGACAATACAACACAATAATGATAATGATGACAACAATAATAATAATAATAACAACAACAACAGCAACAACAAGAACAACAACAGAGAATATCAAAGATCGTCCTGTTGCAAAACAAGAACTGAGATAAACAAAGTCAAATGAACCAGACATAAGAATACAGCATTTGCTTATTCAGGTGCACCTTCACTTACCCACAAACTCTACCATATTGACCCTGTCCTCCAGTTTGTTTCTTATGCAAGTAATCAAATTCAGCACGCTGTGTAACAGTTTCTCTGAAATTCACACGAGGCTTTCCGACAGTTGCCTCTACCTGTTTTAAGAGAGATGAGACTTTTATTAAGTAATTATTTAACTCTCAACAGCAAAGAATGAAGGAAACAATTTTTGCATGACATGGAAGTGAGGACACACCTTGTACTCCCTGCGAATTCGTTCAACGTATACCTCCAAATGCAACTCTCCCATACCAGATATGATGGTCTATTTATAGAGAAAATGTATATTACATCTAAGATGACAAATTGACACCAAAGATAATTTAAAACTGCATAGAAAACAAACCTGCCCACTCTCGGCATCCAAACCCACGCGGAAGGTAGGATCCTCCCTTTGGAAACGGTTCAAAGCTTTTGAAAACTATTAAAAGGATTTTAAAAAAAAAAAAAGTGTAACGATTACCAATCAAATACAGTGGAAGAAAAATTTGGTAAGTTATATGCTACTCACTTGGCCCCCAGAATCTTTTGAAACTGGAGAAACAGCCAAGGACATCACCGGATCAGGCACATTCATGGAGGTCATGGTGTATTTAACTTTCCCATCAGTGAATGTATCGCCTGATAAAAGAAGAAAAAACATCTAAAATTAAGTCCCAAGGGAAAAGAACAAAGGACAAAGACACTCATAATCAAGCTACAGACCAAGTTTTTCGGCCTCATGTTAGCCAACTTAGCTCATCACATGTAATTCAATTTCAATTTCAATTTCAATTCCAACCTTTTTTTGACATTTAACTACAGGAAATCAACATTTTTATCATTACTCGTGGGACAAATTTCCCATCCCCCTTTTCAGGCAAATTAAAACTCACAAATCAACAATCAGTGCTAGCTGAGATTGCCATGCTGGAGAGAGAGAGAGAGAGAGAGAGAGAGAGAGAGACCTGAGGCACAATCCATTCCAAAAACAGCAACAATTTGCCCGGCATGTGCCTCTGGAATATCCTGTTGAGTAGATAATCAAATAAGATCAGTGGTAGTTACCAATGACCAAAACTGACCTTGTGTATGAGTTTGATTTCTCAGATCGACCCAACTTAGAAGAAGATAATAGCTAATTAAGTTAATAGAAGTCAAGAACTTACCTCCATCTCATTAGAATGCATCCGTCCGAGGCGAGGAACCTGCTCCAGAACAATTAGGGAAGTCCATAACATGTAAATGGAATACAGAAGAAAGTGGCGGAAATTGAACAAAGAATCAGTAACATTTGCTTCTTGTACCCTCACAACACTGGAGTAGCAAGAGATTGTGCCTAATACGAATTAGGGATGAATATGATGGCTTTAGCAATCTAAGGGCTGGTGATTTCTGTAAAGCTCTCAAATTCATCATAAAAAAATCCAACATTTTTTAGGATGCCATTATTCTTGTTTATACATAGCATTTAGCAGATAAATTAGACCGGGCCACCACTGGCACCATTTTTGGGTCAACCATCTCAAAATTACCAGAAGTCATGCTACTAGAATGATCATACACCAACCACAGTGGACTTAAGTTAAGAAGAGTTCAAAACAAAACCATTATTATGAAAAGAAGCATTCACTTTTAGACAGATCGACATTGGTAGATGTTTTTACCACTGCTTCTCAAGTTCAAATCATTCTTCCACACAAATGGTAAAGCAGTCTTAGATAGATCCTCAAAGTTGCACGGAATACTCAGAACTGGTTTTCAAGAAAGCATGTATCATGCTGGAACGGAGAAAGCATGATTTCTGCTGGAATAGGCACAGAGGAACTAAGTCTGGAAAGAAACACTTCCTTTATGTGAGGAACAGGAAGCCTTGTCAAAGTACAAAGTTTACTCATTAGAAGCTAAAAGCTTTGCTCTACACCTGGCTATTGGCTGGATTCCTTCATAGGTAGTAAAATTTTCTCACTTTGCTTTCTTTTGTCACATTTTCCTTCTGTTACTTTGTGATTTATACTCAACTTCTCCAGACTACCGCTCTTTTACTACCAGCAGTATGTTATAATGAGATAAAGAAGCATCTCAAAGTGAATATTTTTTTTTTTTTCGCCAATATAAACTGAGGAAACTTATCATGACAAATATGGCCTACAAAAGAAATAAAATCCAGAAAGCATCTTCTAAGAATTCTCAACTCACCTTCAACCTCTTTCCAGTGTTTACATTGATGACAAAGTCCCCCTTTCGAATGACACCCTCGTAAATTCTTCATTAAATGAAAACAAAGTCAGATGTAAATATTCACTAAAGCTTGCCACTCAAAGTAAAAGATTATAAGCAACCTGTAAAATTATAGGCATCCTAGAAGAGAAAAGCTTTAAATCACACCACACCTTAAATATGTTAACTGACCAAATCGCCCTTCCTCCAATTTGAAGGCCAATGCTACTAATGGTCCATCTGGAGTTCCAGCCAACGCAACCTACTTTGACAAAAATACCTCAAATAACCAGAACATATAAAAAAAATTAACAATTCCAAAATTAAAAAAAAAAAATTCAAATTTCTTTGCACATTTGAAATACCTTTTCTTCCTGCTTGTTTTGATCAAGAGCATAATTACTGACTTCAATTGGACAGGGCAAATAACTGAGGACACCATCCAAAAGAGGTTGAACTCCCTGAAGGCAAGGATTCACGATAACAGTGTGATCAACTCCAAATATTAAGTTCACAATATATAACACAGCATTGCAAGATAAGGGGAACAAATTTCATATACATACTCAGTAAATTATCACACCCCCACCTGAATCAATGGATGAGACACACACCAACACGCTATACTTCTCAATCTTGGAGAAAAAACACATCAATGGAAGAGGCACCCCTCTATTCTAAAGTTTATTGTTCAGGAGGACTCCCACATGGAACCAGACCTCGACAATGGAAACTTATGGAAGAGGAATGTTATTGTAATCCGTTAGTGTTGGATGTGTGAAAAAGATGCCAAGAGTCTGTCAGGCAAATTCAGTTAAAGATTTGTCACAAAGCAAGATTTTGCCCTTACAATAAAAGAGAAACAGAAGGATCTTTTAAGGTCACAGATCCCCTTGTCAACTTGAAAGCAATTTCTTATAATAGGTGAAATACTGACACAACTGGGCAATTTGTCATGGAATTTTTGTCAGGGTCTTAGCTTTTCCTTCCTATTCACCTTCTGTTACATCTGGTATACATGGATTCTATCAATAAATGTTGATTTTATCATACTGAAAGCAGATATATCAACAGGCAGAGTCTTCCTTAGCATATCCCATCTAGCAAGATAAGGCTTAGTTTGCTGTCATCATCACTGCTTTTCTTTTCCTTCACATGCAATTCAAATCCCAACACCTTCCTCAGTATTAAATGGTTGATGCTACAGAGACAGGCAATAGGAGGACAATAGGTAATAGCAAAAAGAACAATTTCATCAGTACCTTATTTTTGAATGCACTACCCATGAAAACAGGTACAAATTTTTTTGCTACGGTGGCCCTGCGTATGGCTTCCTGCAATATGTTGCGTGTAAGTGTTACATGTTGTCAAAGAACAAGTAAAGCACTGAAACATTGATGACTGTTATATTAAAGGATCACCCCACTTCACGGTTAATTCATATCCTACACATTCATGAGTCTTTCAGATTATAGCAAAAATATGGGAGCTGCAACACATCTTTGCTGTCAGCATTCACAGAACAAACAATAGAGGCATAACTTATTACATGGAAAAACAGAATTTTAATAATACTCCGGATCACACTCAATAGTTCATAATACACTAGTTAAAACCAATCTTAACCTGAAAAAAAAAATTAACTTCAAGAAAATCAAAAGAGCTAAACCTCAAGATCAGCAGATGATATAGGCTCATCACTTAGAAATGCTTCAGCAAGTTTATCATCAACTTCCGAAACCATCTCAATTAGTTCGCGCCTCTTTTCTGTGACCAGATTTTCCATATTGGCAGGTACCTCAGCAGTGACAACTTTTTCACTGCATTAAATGATAATTCAATCAGCCAAGCAAACAACAGTATCACATATAGACAACCTGGGGAAGCCCCTGGATTCAGAAACAGACCCATTGGAACCATGAAAATAATAGGCTTTCAACTGTACTAGGTCAACAAGACCCTGAAATTCTTCTTCCAAACCAATTGGAACTTGAACAGCAGCGCTATGGTGCCGAAGTTTAGACCTTGCCTGAGATAAGAAAGATATCTTGATCATTTTGTCTAACAGCTGGAAAACTTTTTAAATTAGAAATTACATTAACTTGGCATTGTATCTGCACAAAATGAATCCCATGACAATGTACAAACCCCCCCCACTCTTTCTTCTCTTCCTCTTCCATGGAAAGATCACATCATGTCTACACAATTTCATAGTCAAAATTTCCTTTTATGTCAAATTCTACAGGAAAATATCAATTACATTTGTAAGTAATGACACTTATGGTACCAAATGCTCTTTCTTCAGACAAAGAATTTCCATTAGTGAGATGACACTACATTGTCCAGCAGAAAACATGCACAAGACACCATAAGATTAACCAGTTCCCCAATTGAACTTACAATTTTCCAACACCTAGAATTGCCATGGATCATAATGTTAGAAGCACTACAGCTCAAGATAAAGTTCAAAACATTCATTTTATCATGATCGAAGCATGAAAAAGACACAGAGTAAGAGATTGATCTTCCCACCAACATTAATCCTGCACAACCACAATTTTAGTCATGGAGTAGATAAATGACAAAGCAAAAGATGATTTTAGATTTGTTATCATCACTTTTTTTTAATAATACCTGGTTAAGAACTTTCCAAGGATCTGCTCCCATTCGATCAAGTTTATTTATAAATGCAACTCTGGGAACTTCATATCTTCTCATTTGACGGTCAACAGTTATAGATTGACTTTGTACGCCACCAACACTACAAAGGACAAGAATAGCCCCATCGAGAACACGTAAAGCCCTCTCCACCTCTATCGTAAAGTCAACATGCCCAGGTGTGTCAATAATGTTAACCTGCAATTCATCATGCCCAGAGCAACATATCCAGCAATGAGACAGACAATCCATAAACTAAAAGATAACTGTGCAAATAATACAAAAAAAATTCAATTAACAGAACCTAGAGACAGACATTCCATAGACTAAAAGATAACCGTGAACAATTTACAAACATTTGCATTGATTAAAAGAACCTAGAGTTTATTGTCATCGAGTTCGAAGAATTACCAGATTAGAAAAGGATAAAAAACAAAGCAACATATCCAGAGATATAAACAGACACTCCAAAGAGCGAAAGATACATATGAAAAAATACAAAACTTCTCATCAATTTACAGATCCTAGAGTTCCTGTATATCATGTTCAAAGAATTGCTGGATTAAATATAAGATAACAACTGAACGAAAGACTATGCAGATAGCCACTAAAGAAAAAAATAAAGGAAGAGAGAAAGAGAAAATGAATGATCAATAAAATTTAAGTTTCCTGAGCTCAGCAATTATTGACTCTGAATGAGGAACAGCTGACAACAAATATATGATTTTTTAACATGGTAAAGAAAAAATACATGATTTTTCTTACCGTGTGAAGAGAGAAGTTGATCAATACATGGTTTTTTAAACAGTATTTGATATTGCATCATTCATAGTATTACTACACCTTTCTTGTTCATTGCAGGTTGGTTATTCATCAACTATGGGTTTGCATCAATATCATTAATGAACAAGCAACCAAGGACTTTGGCATGCCGAATGTCACCCCCTTACCCAACCAAAAGCAAACTTTTTCCATGATTTAAAAGTTTAATTGAACTTTTTGAAAGTTCAACCTAACATATTTAGGGTATGCTGCGATCGCACGCATCTAATTACATAGAGATGAGACTTCTCATGTTCATTTATTCCTAAACCTGTAAAAGGTGGCCTTTTTTGGGAATCCAGGGGCAACTTCACAAACCCAAACAAGCCCTTCTAGACAGATGGATATATATATATATTTTATTTTATTTTTTTCAACATGACAGAAGGAAAGTCCATATATCTCTAATATTCAAGATACAAAAGAGATACTGGTGGAGTAACAGCCCATTTTTACGAGCTTAAAAGAAAGAACCAAACTTCATAGATTAAAAAAGTTCGCCCAGTTTACACTAACATATAATGAAAGAGAAATGTCACTGAAAAATTACACATCCTCCTAACACATTACCTAAAGACATTTCAGAAGCTATCAAGTAATAATCTATGACAGAACTTGAATATTCAAAGGATATATCTTGTAAGACATTTTATTAATGCGGAAGTAAGTACACTCACAGCAGACACTGCTGAGACCTTATATTTTCATATAAGCACCAAGTTAGATTTAGTAACCATTGAAAGAAAAACTAAGATATACACTCAACCGGAGCGAAATTTATATGAATGTAAGCATTTGAATAGAAAGAGAAAACCCACTTTCACAGCAAAT
Organism: Eucalyptus marginata; assembly: GCA_014182565.1. Classification (NCBI taxonomy): domain Eukaryota; kingdom Viridiplantae; phylum Streptophyta; class Magnoliopsida; order Myrtales; family Myrtaceae; genus Eucalyptus; species Eucalyptus marginata. Next base: position 31,019,910 of record CM024588.1, read on the forward strand.
GTCTGAAGAAATGAAAAGACAAAGGCAACTGTTTGCATCCATAATGTTTAAGCTGAAGACAAGGTACATTCTCCACTATTACTATTAGTGGAGTTAAGTTGACTCTTCTAATGATCTTTTTCTAGCAAAACACCATGTCACACCAAGGACTATGCATGCTAAAGTGAAGTCTTTGTTGTGACATAGTAAAATTCAGATACATACAGTTCGCTATCATTTGACTAAAACTCTACCGGCACCACATATTCTTACACAAAATTTGGACAGGATGCAAACAAGATTTTTAAAAGTAAGTTTTGTACATGAAACTCACTAGATCCCCATGGTTGGTCAAATTTTTCCGTTAAATAAAGGTGGGACCCATGCCTTTGATAGGGATGCACAAGATTCGAAACGCAAGAACCATCCATCATATATTATGTGAGGTGTCCCTCAACTTGCCTGGTCTCATTTCTATTGTCTTAAGATCAGATCAAATTGAATGAAAGCTCACACTTCTTTTCAGTTTAAAAAAGATCCAAACCTCAAACTTCTCTCACAAACTCAAACTAAGAAGGAGAATGTTCATTAAACAAGAGAAAAATGGAAATGGTGCTCATTACTGACTTCTCTCTTACTCATATATATTAGATGTCACTGTTCTATTTGCTTATTCATAACTTCTGTTACTTTTGAAAAACAGTTTCTTTTTTTCTTTTCTTTTTTTACTAACTCTTATGCAGTTCTCTGGCACAGAACCAAGTCCAATCAATCTAAACCAACCTAATCCCAAGTTTCATTTCTAAATGAGTGCCAAACTAAAGAAGCTTAATTTTGTGTTGGACTTATTTTTCTATTTGAGTCCTTGATGTCACTTTGATGCTGAGAGAATTCCATGCTGTAATCTCTATCAGTATGGTTTGCTTTTTTGACTTAGGCTCTGTCGCAGAATTGATGCTGGAAACTTTATCGATACCATTTAGTGTCAACAACAGCCAACATAACATAAAATGTTTCAACTAAGAGGGACTAATTACATAAATCATTTCATGCCACTTTTAGTGCCAAACCCCCTAAAATTTCCACATACTCCATATTCTTCTCCAAAGCATTATTCGGCTAACATTTTCAGATATTTCTCCTACTGCCATTGGCCCTTCTTTTTTCCACCTCCATCATAAAGCTACTTCTACTCATTAGTCACTCTCCGACATGTAAACCACTTTAAATGAGTTTCTCTTGCTTATCCACAAATGAAACCATGCAACCTTTTGTTATTGCTAATCCTGTCTTTTCTTAAAATATAGAAACATTCTCATCTTGGCTACATTGTTTTAGTGCAGATGGTCAGACTTACTTGCCTAATCTCTATGGCCATACATCATCAATCACGTTTTCATCCTATACAAAATGCTTTCAAGATTGGGTCCTGCATAAGAAACCAGATATTCCCCGCTCCGTTCATCCCACTTGTTTCATTTGACCATAACCCTTCAAGTTCCCCATCCACCAAGTGAATCCAAGATGTCGAGATAGCTTACCCTTTCGTACCTCCAGCTATCCAACTTGCTCTTCGGTATGTCCAGGTATCCCATTTTGACCAATGTTTCATTTGATCTCTTAAAGGACTGGCACTAAGTATACTACGGTTTCAACCTAAAAAGAGCCTGCAGATTCCAAAGTTTCCCTCAAGAATTCCAGCGTTTGATCTACTCCTTCCCTAGTTTCGTTTACATGCACTAACTCATTGGCTAAATGCATATGCAATTCTTCCTTTGCAGTTTCCCAACAGATAATGAACAACGAATTCAACAGGTACTTTCTCTCTCAAAAAAAAAAAACCAGAGAGAGAGAGAGATACTTCCCACAACAACGAGACAAAGCTCAACACTACAGCTCTACACAGAGCAGGACAGTAAAGCCACTATATTTACTGTGCATAGACAGCTTCCTCAAGAACAGAGACCAATTATTTAACATTTCCAGCTCTCATTAGCGGTTATCAAACCCCACAACATGATTCGATCACCAACCCCCATTATCAAGCTCACAACCTAACAGTAACCTGAAAACAGAAAGAAAAAGGCTCGCTTCCTCACCTGATACCCCTTCCAAGTGCAGTAAGTGGCGGCGGACTGGATGGTGATCCCCTTCTCCCTTTCCAAATCCATCGAGTCCATCGTCGCGCCGATCCCATCCCTCCCTCGGACCTCGTGGATCTCATGGATCCTGCCAGTGTAGAAGAGAACCCTCTCGGTGAGGGTCGTCTTGCCGGAGTCGATGTGGGCAGAGATCCCGATGTTGCGGAGCTTCTCCATATTCTCCTTCCACCACGGCTCCTTGTCGTCCTTCGCCGCCGCCGCCGCCCGGGCGAGGTTCCCCGACGAGAAGTGCCGGAGGTGGGAGCCGCAGAGGAGGAGCGACGCGAGCGGCGATTGGAGGTGGTGCGCGGCCGACGGAGAGGGGAAGGGAGGCGAGGCGCAGAGCGTGTAGAGGAGGCGCGACGCCGACGATTTCGAGAGCCGCGCCATGGCGGAGGCGGCGGCGGACGGCGGCGAACGGCGGCGGGAATTTGGGGTTAACGGGGTTTCGCCTCTGTCAAAACCCTCGCAAAACCCCACCAGCACCAGTGAGCTTCGAAATGAAGGTGGTCCGGACTTCGAATTCGGACCCTTTTTGGGCCGGGTCGTGGCTTTGACTTTTTGACCCGCATGTGCTTCGCCGGTCATCATCGGGTCTTTGTCTTTTATTTGTCTAAGTGGAGTCAAAGTGTGGCTGGTCTCACTTTTAATTTCTAGGTTAATACCTGAAAACCCCAAATTAAGACACCCGTGATAAATTTACTCCAACTTATTTTTTTTTGACCACCAAAACCCCAAACTAGTATACTTTTGATAAATTTACCCCAAACTGGTACATTTGTAACAAATTTACCCTCTGTTAGTTTTCGTTAAATTTTACTGTCAAATTATTAAATTAAATGACACGCGATAGTTGACTAGTATACCAATTTGGGATTTTACGTGTCGTTTGTCACAGTTTATAATTTTTGTGATTTTTTTGTGGTATTAATCTAATTTAGCGGAGGGTATATTTGTCACAAATCTATCAGTTTTGGGTTTTTTGCGGTCGAATAAATTAGTTTATGGTAAATTTGTCATAAATGTACCAGTTTATAGTTTTTTATGGTCGGTCGGGGTAAATTTGTCATAGATGTACCGGTTTTGGGTTTTTCATGATCAAAAAAATAGTTTATGGTAAATTTATCACAAGTGTACCAGTTTGGGGTTTCTGAAAATCTTACAATTTTGTTGGCTAATTATATTTTTTCCTTGCCTCAAATCACATCTATAAACACATCATTTTTATCTACGTTACTCAGTAATCGCCTATTTTTTTGGGTAAACAACTACCGAGCTTTGCATACGTACACAGTGCTTGTATTATCAATTCTCTTTTAGAAAAACATTCTATTATGTACGATATTCATTATGCAGCAAAATGAATTTAAAAATTTTCAATATATTTTAACTGTGTGTGATTGGTATTTAGAAAATCCAAACATTTTTATGCGGTATGTATCACAAGTGTTTCGAATTGTTTCCAAGGTAACACATTAACATAATAATTTCTGCAATATTAGAATTAAGTGTATCTCGACTTGAATTGTGAAAAAGTGGAAGTGGAGGGAAATTTAAAAAAAAAAAAAAAAAGTAGCAGTGATGATGAAATTAGATAGATATGGAAATATGGCTATTTAATTTTTTAAGATTTAACTAAAATTCATACGATTATTTAATTTCTTAGAATATTAAATTGATATTCCAGCCCATGGACATGATGTAACTTTTTTTAATCTGTAACACCCTCGCAAAACCCCAACCAGCGCCAGCAATCTTCGAAACGAGGTCGTTTGGGGTTCTGTTTCGACACCTATGCCGGTCGGGTTGGATCAGGTCGGGGCTTTGAACTTGTTTCCATTCAGTAATCGCTCACATTTAATTTTTTCTTTTGGGACACAACTATTTTGCTGCTCATACATACATGGTAGTGCGTGCATTGTTTTTTTTTTTTTTTTTGTAACATTGTCTTTATGAAGTATTTCAATCATTCAATATATTTCGTATCATATGTCATCGATTTTTCAAAGTCGAAATGTTGTTTATTTAACATGCATAACAAGTGTTTCAAAAGAAATGCATTAATTAAATCAACTCAGGTAAAGACAAATAAAATAAAAAAAAAAAACACTTTTATTTGAACATAGAAGTCTCATTCGATCGCATAATGTTTACAAAATTCGCTAGTGATGATGAGTGAACTTGATGAAGCAAGAGAGGGCAACTCATATTGGGCATGACAATTAAAATGTAACTTGTACTGCCTCGTTACTAAACTCCTGTTTGAATCGTGGAAGTTCATGTTATTCACCCGGAACGTGCTTGAACCAATTCGTCCGCCCTAAAGTTTTAGGCCTCGCTGGATTTCAAGGAATTTCTGGGCTTCATAATTAGAAAATAACACAACACAAGAAAACAAAACAGGAGGTCTCGCTTCCTAATTTTCTTCCTGATATCGAAACTAACCCGGCGAAAGGCTGGTAAGTCAGCAAACAGCGAACACAAGTAATCCCTGAGCATGCCGAGAATCCTTAAAAAATCTGATGACAAGCAGTTGCGGTGGGCATCAGAAGGAAGCTACAATCTCTATTGCAAACGGAATCTATATCACGGATTTAGAATCATAACTTGATCGATTTAAGGATGTACATGTTTATTGTAGTGGTACTCGTCGAAATTTCACCCTTCAACGGATTTTTTAAGAAAAAAGTCATTTTAAGCTCGTTTGATTAGTTAAATACAAATTCAACGTGATTAAGCCAGTAGTTAAATCCATCGACCATCCAAAAGCAAACTTTTTTTCCGTGATTCAAACGTTTGATTAAATTTATTCAGTTCAACATTTCACGTATCACTTAGGCTTGCTTTTGCACCCATCCAATTACATAGAAATTACAATTCCGGTGTTCAATTATGCCACCACCTGAGTAAAGGTGGTCTTTTCTCCAGGAACCAAGGGGCAATTTCATAAGCCCAAAGAAGCCCGTTTAGACAAGTGGAAAGTCCATGTATAAATTTGTCTTTTTCACAGGACAGATGGGAAGTCCATCCATCGATAATGTTCGAGATAAGAAAAAGGTACTGGTGGAGCAACGGCCATCCCCGTGTTCAAAAGAAAGAACCAATCTTCATAGATCAAAAAGCTTGTCCAATTCACAAGCAACATATATCAAAAAAGAAAGGAAAAATGACATAAACAGTCCCAAACTTTAACTCAAAATACAATTTAGCCCATGAATTTTAATTTGTTCAACACAATCTTTAAACCTTCTCTTAATATGTAATGTAGTTTCCAAACTTTTAATTTGTTTGATGTAGTTCATGAACTTTTGATATATGTTTGTTATAACTTTTAAATTATATAAAAATATTCAATGTTATCACTCATAAAGAAATGTTAATGAAAAATAATAGGAGGTTGCCAATTACATTTCACATTCTACCTGGCAGAAATTAATGATTCCAAGGACGGAACTATTCATGCGGAGGCAACTACACTTCCACCAGACGCTCGAGACTTTCCATTTTTAACATGAACACGAAGTTGGATTACGCATCAGCAACCATTAAAATAAAAAAAAATAAAAAACTTAAATTACACCGAAATGGAGCAAAATTTATATGAAATGCAAGCACGTGAAAACAAAATTTACATGAAGTGCAAGAAGTGTCTATCAAATTTTTATGTGAGTTGTCCCTCAACTTTCCTAGTCTTTTTCCAATTGGGTTAAGATTGCAATCTCACACTTCTGTTTTGTTTGAAAAAGATCCAACCTTCAAACTTCTCTCACAAAAACTCAAATTAAGAAGGAGAAGGTTCATCAAACAAGATAAAAATGGAAAAGATGCTCATTACTCACTTTTCTTTTACTCATGTACATCACATGTCACTATTTTATATCCGCTTTCATGACCTATGTTGTTTTTGAACAATGACAGTTTCTTATTAGATTAATATTATGAAAAATCCCAAATCAGTATACTTATGACAAATTTACTCCAAACTTTTTTTGACCAAAAAAAAAAAAATCCAAAACTAGTATACATATTATGAACTTTTACCCTTTATTAGTGTCTGTTAAATTTTACCATCATATACGCTTCCACCAGACGCTCGAGACTTTCCATTTTTAACATGAACACGAAGTTGGATTACGCATCAGCAACCATTAAAATAAAAAAACTAAAAATTTCACCGAGATGGAGCAAAATTTATATGAAATGCAAGCACACGAAAACAAAATTTACATGAAGTGCAAGAGGTGTCTATCAAATCGTTATGTGAGTTGTCCCTCAACTTTCCTAGTCTTTTTCCAATTGGGTTAAGATTGCAATCTCACACTTCTGTTTTGTTTGTAAAAAGATCCAACCTTCAAACTTCTCTCACAAAAACTCAAATTAAGAAGGAGAAGGTTCATCAAACAAGATAAAAATGGAAAAGATGCTCATTACTCACTTTTCTTTTACTCATGTACATCACATGTCACTATTTTATATCCGCTTTCATGACCTATGTTGTTTTTGAACAATGACAGTTTCTTATTAGATTAATATTATGAAAAATCCCAAATCGGTATACTTATGACAAATTTACTCCAGGACTTTTTTTGACCAAAAAAAAAAAATCCAAAACTAGTATACATATTATGAACTTTTACCCTTCATTAGTGTCTGTTAAATTTTACCATCATATTACTAAATTGAATGCTGGGGAAAGGCCGCCATGACCTTGCCAGCCACAGGCGAGGCCGCCTTTGCCTGTGGCATGGCTAAGGCAAGGTTGGCCTCGCTTAGATCTAAGCAAAGCTGCCTCGCCCGTGGCCCTGGGCGAGACCAAGCAAGTAGGGGTGATCGGGTCCAGGGTGGGTAGGGTCTAGACCTAGACCCTGTACCCGACCCTGTTATAACCGGTTCCTCTTTTCGGACCCTATACCCGACCCCATTTGTATTGGACCCCCACGCATGCAGACCCACCCTATTTTTTCCGATCCGGTTCCAAGGTCAACCCTGTTTCCATTGGAACCTGTTTTGCAATCTTCCAATATCCTATATGACTTTGAATTTTATATTAATAAGCGAAAAAATAACGTAATCATCCTAATTTATATTGAAACATTAAGCACTGGTAATAAATTAATACATGAACATTTGGAATATAAACGAAAAATTAAAGATCCATAGGGCTAATTATAATAAATAAAATCATAAGGCAAAGAATTAACATCAAACATGGGTCTAATATTAGTCTTATTCCCACAACTACTACATGAAAATACTCATTTATTCAAGCATAACTCTTTATACAAAAGAGAAATTAGGCGAGCCAATCCATGTGATACACAAGAATTTGGTGGCGACGAACACCGTCCGTCCATCAGACGGTGCGAGATGGAGCCGGTGAGGGAGGGAAGCAAGTGAGGAAGATGAATGACAAAGGAGAAGTGCCATGCGTGTTTGAGAGAGCCAAGAGGAAAAATATCATGTGATTGCGAGTAAAAATAGAAATCGAAGAAAAAAAAAATGTTTTGGACCTCTACTTACAAAACCGGTCCAAGAACCGGTTCCAAAACCGGTCCAGGGAACCCGATTTCGGGTGGGTAATCACTCGGACCTTTTTGTTCGGACCGGTTTAAACCGGTTCCGAATTTTGGGAACTCGTTCCGGACCGGTTTCAATGGGAACCGGTTCCCGACCCCGTTTCGGGTGGGCCGGTCCGAGAATAGGGTATACTCGGTCCGGTTGCACACCCCTACAAGCAAGGGCTTCGCGACCCTTGCCATTGTGAGAAAAGTCCAAGGAGAAAGAAGAGAAAGAGAAAATAGAAAATAATAATAAAAAATAATAAAAATTCAAAAAAAATAAAAATTTATTAAAAAAATTACCACATTAGCATCGACCACCGGTCGGCGTTCACGTTAGTGCCGGCCAGCCAAAATTGATTGGACTGAATTAGTATTAATGTGAAATGATTTAAGATTAAATTGATCAATTAAAAGGTTTAAGACGAAATTGGTATCAATACCATAGATTTAGAACTTTTTTTTGTACTTTTCCTAAAAATCAGACATTAACACTTCCTATTGTTAATATTTGGCCTTTTTTTTTTTTGATAATACATGTAATACATCCTTTCATGTGAAAATTTAAACCTCTAAATGCATAATTTTGGTATTTTCGATTCAATTTGAGTTTCGACTGGTTTATAATTAAATTGTGAGGGTGTAATTATTTCTAGATACATGAAATTAGTCAAAGACCAGATTTACTTTCTTTATAATTTTCTTTTGAAAATCACATATATTTTCCGCCTTTGATGGCTACGTCTAAATAAGATTTGACACTTGGAAGCATGCAAGGAACTTAATTTGGCATTACAGAACACGATCACGTAGTTAGCCTCGCGCACCAAAACCCATAACGAGCTCTGAGTAACTGACCACGCTTGCAATGCAATCCATTCCGAGCTTGAAATTGACATAAAAGTCGAGTCACGCGGATTTGACTTGACGAGCTGTCTACACTTTGTCATCCCACCACCTCAACGTGATCTACTAGACTTCTAGCATTTCAGAGGTAACAACTCAAAACAACTTCTTCATTCCATATAACTAAACAATGAAATCCGCTGCCCCTCCACCGCTAGTGGTTGAGAACAATGCCGTGAGGCGTGCTAACATGGTAGTGGGAATTTCACCCACTTTTTCTCACTCCAAACGCGGATGGCTACTATATCACCCTCTACCCGGTGATAGCTAAGGCAAGCCTTGACATGAAGTTTACCTTCCTTACCGAGAAGCACCCAAATTCCCTGTTTATTTTTGTCTTCCCGACAAAGAGGGAATACAGAGGATAGTACGAGGACTCCCACCCAGGGTGATTTTTCCGTCTGTTTCCTCTTTGCGCCTTTTAAGGACATGTTCAGGTCCGATTCAATTCATATAACCAAACGATGAAATCCACCGCCCCTCCACCGCTAGTGTGTGGAGATCAATTATGCGTGACACGGCAGGACCATAGTTGTTGCCCAGCTTCTTTGACGTGTAGTTGAGATTGGTGAGGAACGCATGACGGTGAGGCGGGATGGATATGGAGTAAAAGAGCTGAAAGATGAGACACTGAGGCCGACGTAGCTGCAGAGTTACGATTAGGTCGTAATGATGAGCCGATTCAGCCAAAACAGGTAGGCATGTTGGACGTCACACCTCTAGCGTTAGAATAAACGAGGTCTACTACAACAAAAGTTCAAGATTGTCAACAAGTTTTACTTGTGATCGAAAAGTAAAATATTTATCCTTTTGAATATGGATTAATATCACGAGAAAATCCAAACTAATATGTATAAATTATCTCAAATTAATTTTCAAATCATCAAAAAATTCCAAATTGGTACAAAAAATTCTAAATAAGATCCCGAAGTCAACTGTGTTTTAAATAAGGTTTTAAGTGATTATGATTGTTTCAAATAATAGCCTAACTTTGCCAGTTCATTGGCCAGCAAAAAAATCCCATCGATCAGGGGTATTTTTGTCCAAATACAATTTAAATTTAAATTAAATCAGATCAAAATTTTAAAAAGAAAAAAAAAATAGAGCCAGGAGGGCTCCCTCTTCCGATGGCCGTTGCCCCAATATTGGTGGGGCGATAACGATGGCTAGGAGGGTCATCGATGCTTTGGCGAGGGCTAGTGACCCTCACCGACTAGAGGTAAAGGCTTGCTAGCGACCCTCTCCTAGATTTGGGCGTGGGTCGCCCACCTCATGAGGGCGGGCAACCCTTGCACAAGCTTGGTAGCCCTTGCCCAACGCCCCTAGACCTCATCACCCAGGTCAGGGGTGCTGGCCGAGGGTTGCTGGCCCTTGCGCAAGCACCAGTGAGTAAGTGACCTCGCTACCCCATCACTTGAAGTGGGGGTGCCCCTCTAGCCCCATCACTTGGCCACAGGGGGGTCATTTGTGTTCTTTTTTTACTTTTTTAGTTTAATTTTTTCTAGTTTGTAAAAAAAACAGAAAAAGGGAAAAAAATTAAAAGACGAAATTGACAGTTACTAAATAGTGAGCTCAAGCCATCCTTTGAAATTATATGGATATTTCAAGTTATTATTTGATAAAAAATCTATTTCATGCCCTTATTTAAGAAAATGAGAATACTTTGGACCCTTTTGAAACGATGTTTACTTTAAATTCTTATTTGAGAAAATAAAGACACTTCAAACTCTTATTTGGAATTTTCCCTAATATATTTACCCTATGTTAGCTTCCTTAAAATTTTCCCATGAAACTGCTAACATGACAATTCTTATGGACATCCATATTAATTTGAGGTAAATTTATAACAAATGTATCTAATTTTTGATGATTTAAAATTAATTTAAGATAAATTTGTCATAAATATACCGCTTTGGAATTTTCCCAATATCAACCCTATGAATATCAATGGTTCTAATCCAACCAAGACACGCGTGCCTGTCATTAGAAGGTTAATCATTTCTTTTATTGGTCAATTTATATATGATTTCTTTTATGGGATACGATATTGAACCCTTAAAGTAAAATATTTCTTCAAGAAGAGTCGTCGTGTACATCGTTAAAAAATAATCATGAACATTCTTGGGATGATATTCATTCAAGAACTCTTCTTTAAAGTTTACATATATATGTGTGTGTGTGTGTGTGTGTGTGTGTATGTGTGTGTGTATCGTCAAAGAACATCCGGTTTGGTGTTGATGCTTGATGGGTTGCTTTGCTCTCAATAGCTGTAAGCGGATAATCTTCATTTCATTTTAAGATGTGAATCACAACATTCTCTTGCCAAAATAAAAAATTGAAGACAAACAACTTAGTTAAGTAAATATTCTTTTGAAATATCGGTGTTTAATGCCCTAAAAATGTTAGTTATATGCCGCTCTTCAACTTCAAGGCAGGGTAAGTTCACAGGACCTACACCGGCTGCATTTCCAAATTGGTGCTTCCTGGATCCTTGGACGCAGGAGCAGGTGGCGCAGCTGCAGATTGATGGTCGTGTTTAGAGCTCATCTCTTGGACGGGAGGAGGGTTAACCACGGTCTCAGGCAGCGCGGCATTATCAGAGAGATGATTCTTCATCTCCCGGTGTTCCTGGCACAATGCACACCAGTGCATGCAGCAGTGCACTAGACATGGATCGCATGGTGAATTCTGCACAGAAGAAGGCTAACAAGTCAGCAGCAGCAAGCAGAAGTAATCCCGAGCATGCCAAGAATCCTCAAAAATCTGATGACAAACAGTTGGGCATCAGAAGGAAGCTACAACCGATGCTGCAAACAGAGACTTAAGGATGTACATGTTTATTATAGTGGGACTTTTTGAAACTTCAACTATGAAAACACAAGATTTCAGTTTAAAATGGTCATTTTAAGCTCATTCAATCAGTAAAGTACCAAATTAAACATAGATGATTGAGCCAGCAGTTAAATCCATCAATCTGAATCTCTTCAGTTTCGCTAACCTATAAAAATATCACCTAAGAAGTATAAAGAAACTCACCTTCAGATGATACTTATTCTGTAATGACTGCCGAAAGAGGCCAGTGTAGATGCCACAGATCCACCAAGCGAAAAACAGACTCTCGCAGATAAGAAATGATGTCCTAGGATCAACACCATGAAACACCGCTGTCACTGCGGCAAGAGCTAATCCGCCTTCAACAAATACGGCATGGCAAACACAAGCATTTGTCCAAGGAATATCATCTCTCATTGTTTCTACATTGCGCCCAAACAGCACACAGGGGCAGAAAAGCCCTGTCCGGCCTGTATATTATATTATATTTTAGAATCATAACTGCACCATCAGAAAGGATAAGAAAGAGAGAGAGAGAGAACCAAAGGAACAGCAACTGAGGAACAAAAGACTTACAAAAATTTGCTTTTTAGAGAAAAGTATATGTCCCTCTTCCACTATAGTAACAGGTCAAATCGTTATTGGACTAAAAGATCATATCATATCAGATGCTTCCGTCCCCAAGCCTACTTACAGAATAGTCAGCTGTTAAAGGAACGAAAAATGGACATTGCAGTGGTGATGGATTCGGCTCCATATTTTGTATTACCATTTTGACCAAACCAGTTGAACCTGCTCGTAGAGGAAAAGATAGGCAGGATTTTTTTTTTTTTTTTTGGCCAAAGGCAGGAAAACGGCTGAGGACTAGGGGAGAACGTACCATGACTTTCCACCCGTATTCACAAAAGATTATGACAACTGTGAATTGCTAAACAGATCTGAAATGGGATTCTTGCATTTCTATGGTAAAAAAAAAAAAAAAAAAAAGGAACACAAGTTCATGTTGTTCTATCATGAATTAAATTTAAGATAAAGAAAGTTAACCGGAGTCAGGGGATGACAATCAATAAGTTAACTTTTACCGCCCTGTTCAATTCTTGAGGTACTAAACTCCTGTTTTAATAATGCAAGTTCATGTTATTCATCCAGAACGTGCTTAAACCGATTAATAAGCCCCAAGTTTTGAGCCTCACTGGGTTTCAAGGAAGAAAACAACAAGACAAAACAAACATTGGAAGGAAGAAAGGTGATTTTCATGGACACTATCATAGAGACGGTGCAAGGCACAGGGGCCTTGCTAGCCTTAATTCTCATCGAAGATATCAGTAACACTGCATCAGATCCCTCACTATAGCCGCACAATCCTAAGGGGGGTGATGTTGTCAATGTAAACCTATGCTGGTGGTAAACCCTAGTGAACATGAAAGCGACAGAACTGGAGGTCTCACTTTCTAATATTCCTCCTAATATCAAATCTAACCCTGTGAACAGAAAGACACAATACAAATGGTTGCCATTCACAGCAACAGCAATGCACCATGCCATAGCCTAATTCATTCTCTTAATGATCAAGTAAGATTAAAATGGAACGACAATTCAAATTTCAACCGGAAGCATCTGGTCTCCCCTTAAGTTTAAAAAATTGGATGTTTTGAGAAATGAAATGCTCAAACTAGGTAGAAAATAGAGATAAAATGAACTACATAATGACCATCCATGTTGTTGAAATGTGAAGAAGACTCTTACAGCTTTCAGGATCATCAGCACAAGCATAAATGCCAGTCGTCCAATCCTCGTCAGCTGGGGCCTGGTAAGTTTCTGGTAAGGGTTGCCCACATTCAGAACATCTCTGGACATTCAACTGTAGAGCAGAACATAAAAATCAGCACTGAACGTGACATCCCAAGAACAAAAGAGTCTAGTAACTGATCATGCAATAAAACGCAAATTCTAGACGGTATATGCAATGGGAAGTCAATACCCGTGTCCAGGCAGTGCAGGAGGAAACTTCTAACACTGAAATTCATAATAGTCTCCTAGTCCTAACCACCCGGATCTAATTTCACACCTCCCACTCCTTATTTACCACCTCAAAACGCACGAAAAGGATAAAAAAGCTGATCCCAAAATGATGAATTCACGATCTCGCAGTTCCTGCTTCTCATCGTTCCTTTCTCTTTTCCGGTTGTAAAAATTCTCACTCTGTCCCCCACCCCCACTGAGAAACAGAGCAGCACAGTCGAAATCCATGTACGGACTCATCGCACAAACAACAACCGCTCGCGTACCCATTTCCCATCGCCGAAAATCTCGATCAGCCCCGACACGAGCCTTAGATTCACATCCAAACCACCCCACCCCACCCCATCGTTCCTTTCTCTATTCCCGTTGTAAAAATTCTCTCTGTTCCCCACCCCACTGAGAAACAGAGCAGCCCGGACGAAATCTACGTAAGAACTCGCCGCACAAACACCAACCATTCGCATTCGCTCTCACATTCCACGTACCCAGTTTCCATCGCCGAAAATCTCGATCGACCCCGACACGAACCTTGGATTCACGTCCAAAACCACCCCGCCCCACCGAGAAACAGAGCAGCACAGACGAAATCCATGTACGAACTCGCCGCACAAACAACAACCGTTCACATTCGCACTCACGTTCACGTACCCATTTTGCATCGTTGAAAATCCCGATCGACCCCGACACGAGCGTTAGATTCGCATCCAAACCACCCAGCCGGAGAAACCGGAGAAACGTACGGGATTCCCAGAACCGGTGGCTCCGGCATCCGAATCCACGCGACGAGGAAGACCCAGTTGATCAAATCAAAAATCAAACCGAACAGAGAGAGATAGAGACAGAGGTTGAATGGGAGAGCCGACGACCTGAGGGATTTGCACGGGCTGGTTGAGCTCGCCGGGGGTGATGTCCTCCAGCGGCGACTGCTCCTTCGTCAGCCTCACGTACCTCGACGGCGCATTGCCCTCCGCCATGGCCCGGCCCAATCCGGCCCCGGAGCTTCCTCAGATCTCGCGAGACCCGATGGAATCGATCGACGATGCATGCACGAGCTGAATGGAGAACGCCAATGCGGAGGAAATGTCGCAACTTGAGAGAGAGAGAGAAAGAGAGAGGGTGCTGAAATGGTGGGAAGGAAATTAAATACTTTTTAACCTCCAATCTCGATGGGATTTTTAATTTTTTACATTAATTTTTTATTACATATTTCCTTCCTTTTTTAACGGTTGAAAACTTAGGCCTGTTTGGTGAAAAAAATTTCTATTCCGAAACAATTATTTTTGTTCTTTTGTTTCAGAAAACGAAAAAATAATAAAAATCTGTTTGATAAAATTTTTGTTTCCAAAAATAAATTTGGACAAAAAAGTAGAAAAAAAGTAAGCTTCTTATTAAGAAAATAATTTCTATAATCAATTCCCATTTTTTTATTTTCTTCTAATTTCTTTTCTTTTTCTTCCCTTTCGCTGAAGCTTCTCAAGCCTCGACGAGGCCAAGCCTCGCTAGGCCAGGGTGAGGTTGACCTTGCGTTACATGGGCGAGGTCAAGCCTCGCTTAGATCTGGCAAGGCTAAGGCTCACCTTGGCCAGCGAGCCTCTAGTGAGTTCATCGGACCTCGCCCAGTTGATCACTAGCCACGGCGGACTACAAAGAAGAAGGAGGAGGAAGAGAAAAAGAAAAAAAAAAAAAAAAAGAAAAAATATAATTAAAATATTAAAGAATTAACAAGAAACAAAAAAATTTAAGAATTTTACCAAGCGCATTTCTATCCCCTGGAATAGAAATTTTGAGCGATTATCAAACGCGTTCTTTTGCTTAGAAATTGTTCTTGGGAACAGAATTAGAAAAAAACCATTTCTAATAAAAAATTGTTATCGAAATAGAATGGTTACCAAATGCGCCCTTAGGCCCTGTTTGGTAAAAAAAATTTATGTTCCCCAGAACAATTATTTCTATTTTTTTATTCTAGGAAACAAAAAAAAAAAAGAATAGAAACCTGCTTGGTAAAATTTGAATTCTCGGAAACAAAAAATATATTTTTTTGTTCTCGGGAATAAATTTGGAACAAAAACAAAAAGTAAAAAAAAAAAAAAATAGTTTCTTATTCTTAGAAACAAATTACTAAAATCAATTCCTTTTTTTTTCTTTTTTTTTTCTTTCTTTTCTTTTCTCTTCTTCTCTTCCCCTTTCTTCTTCTTCCCTTTGGTCGGTCGCCGACCTCGGCTATGACCGGCGACCTCGCCGGAGCGTCGTCGACCCTCGGCGTGGCTAGGCCCCGCCGTGGTTATGTGAGGCTTGGCCTCGCCTTGGCTAACCTCGCCTAGATTCGGCGAAGCCAAGCTCACCCAACCACCGGCTAGACCTTGCCTTAGCCTAGCGAGGCTCCGGCGAGCTTACCGACCTTGCCCAACCGGCAGCCGGTACAAAGAGGAATGAGGAAGAAGAGAAAAGAAAAAGAAAAAAGAGAAGAATAAAAAAAAATATAATAAAAGTATTAAAAATTAAAAGAAACAAAAGAATTTAATAATTTTACCAAATACATTTTTATCCTCGGAATATAAATTTTGAACAGTTACCAAGCGCATTCTTTTGCTTAGAAATTTTTCCCGAGAATATAATTAGAAAAAACCATTTCTGATAAAAAATTATTTTCCCGGAACAAAATGATTATCAAACGCGCCATAGTCAACCTAATTTATTTTTTTATTTCATCTGAAATTTTGCCGCATGCCCCCTTTAACCTTTTTCTTTTTTTGTGCAAAAAGTACCCAAAATATTCGCGACATATTCATATCTACACTTTAATTTTAGATCACTCCCTGCGTGCCACGTAACCCTTTTAACTTTACTTTTGTGATCGCCGCATAATAAATGCGAGGCATGTTTGTACAATCAATCAGCGTTAGTTTATTGATTTGTCGTAATTAGGTTTTTATCTTTAATTTGATTTTAAAATTATAAGATTGGTAAATTGAAAGTTTCGTTAAATGTATTCTCGAGTGCATTCAATCAATAAAATAAAAAATAATAATTTTTTTAAAAATAATTTTGTATTGACCTTCCTAAAACATTTATCATTTTCAACTTATCTCGATAATAAAGCTATAGTATCTCTAAGTATATAATTTGTCCGATTGATTCTCAACTGTCGAAAAAGCATATCTTATTGCCTGAAAAATACTCATAATTGGAAGCATGGTTTTGATCGAAATGCACTACTGTCGATTTGGTATATAACTAAACTAAAAGAATTGTTGAAGTATTAACTAAAATTGAACATTACAATAAAAGAGTAAAAACTAGAACTTCTTCGTA
Source organism: Eucalyptus marginata (assembly GCA_014182565.1). Taxonomy (NCBI): domain Eukaryota; kingdom Viridiplantae; phylum Streptophyta; class Magnoliopsida; order Myrtales; family Myrtaceae; genus Eucalyptus; species Eucalyptus marginata. The sequence goes on from CM024588.1 coordinate 31,036,660, forward strand.
ACACTTGTGCACACACGTTTATGATGATTCACTTGGTTTTATTTCCGTCTTTTAAAATCTAATCATATTAAATTTAATTTATATAATTTTAAGAAAAGATTGTTTAGTAGATATTGAGTTAACAACAAGAAAAATCCAAAATCGGTACACTTATAACAAATTTACTCAAACTTAATTTTTTGACTACAAAAAAATCACAAAAAAAATTGGTACAACTATGACAAATTTATCTTCTATTAGTTTCTATTAAATTTTATCGTTAAATTGCTAAGTTGAATTATACGTGACAATTCACAAGTGTACTAGTTTGAGGTTTTACTATTCATTTATCACAAGTGTACTAATTTATGATATTTAACGAAAACTAGCGAGTGGTAAATTTATTACAAATGTATTAATTTGGGGGATTTTTTATGGTCAAAAAATTAATTTTAGGTAAATTTATCACAAATATACCAATTTAAAATTTTTCGTGATAAAAAATAAATTTTACGATAAATTTGTCACAAATTTAACAATTTTGATTTTTCAGGATATTGATCCGTAAATATTTAGTATTCTCTGTAAATATCTCTAGCCGCTGCCTGTTGGTAAGTAACTGGCGAGGCGTCTAATTAGAAAGCTTTCATTGTGAAATTCTCGGGAAAACTAACAAATTAAAAGCAGCAGCAACACTTTTGCCTCTCGCACGCTGTTCACACAAACTCACACACAAGTAATACTAAGGGGAACTCGGTTTCCACGGCAAACTCGGTACTACACTCGCATCGCATCTCGAAGCGCATCATGTCATGAACCTGCGCAGAAATGATAAGCAGATCGATCTGGAAGCATCGCGTACTCGTGCCAACACTATGACCAAGATGATTAGGACCGAGAGCAGCAAGGACGATCGGACTTGTTCGTCTAGCTCGGCCGCAGCTGCCGGTGTGGCCGGCTGGGGAGGTCGAAACGTCCCGTTCAAAAGCAGCTTGAATTTTGAAACGTGGACCACTATTTTGTCCTTCAAGATGTCCAAGAGCCACTGCAGACTGTTCGTGATGCGGACGATTTCTTCCTCACGAATCCGAGGGCTTTCAGTTCCGTCTGCAATGCATACAGTTACAGTTTGAGAACGTCTTGTTCCCCAACAAGAAAAGATTGCAGACAATCAAGATATGATAATGTTGGTGAATAAGAAAATCAAGATATGCTCGTAAACATTCATGCAGATTTGATTCCTGCGAAAGCAGTTTTGACTCGCTACTTTCAAACTTGTTAACTTCCCAATCTTGGTTGCGCTTGATATGACAGCTACGATACTTCTTTGGACTGACATGATCAGAAGATGAACTTATACAAGCGACATGCTCAGTTGAGTCCAGTGAAGCCATAATCTTCGTTTCGGTTTAGTCCATACGAACCTGAGTGGAGCCACTCCTGGAAATTCTGGACTGACGGATTATTCATAATGGCGCTCCAGACAGAGTCATCCAAGACTACCATGATAACCAATCTCTACAAACAGATAGACCTCTCGTTAAAACTTGGTTAAGGATTATAGGGTTTGTTCTGGCATAACGACAAAGGACAATAGAGAAAAAAGGATCAAGCTTCAGCTTGAGCCGTAGTTTGAATCAGGATGTATCTCACAATTCTGATACATACTATAGTGTGAATGTGCTAATTTCCATGAAAGAGTAAACATATTGGTAAATCTAATTTGCTTGTTCTCCGTTACCTCAGGTTTTAGTCTCATTATTTATCCAGAACTAAACCATGATCCGGCCTAGAAAAAAAGAAAAACAAATTCCTAGAGGATCCTACAATACGTCAATTCGAGAATATGGCACCTTGAAAGCTGGCTCGGTCAGCAGCAGATGAAGGGCATGCTGAACTCTGCCCCATCCACTAGACATCAATATGCTCAGATCCCTCCATCTGAAAAGCCGCATCCAGTTTTGCTCAAAGAACAATGAAGAAGCGCTCTGCCAGAGGCTGGTTCAACCAAAAACTCATCAGAGAGAAATCATGCATGAACATGTGTAGGAGACATATCACTGCATATTGTAGCAAATGGAACACCAGTTTTTGGATATGGGAACATGCTTCACTAATTGTTATTTGGCAAACAAGACTAAGTGGGATAAGGCTTGATATATTGTAGTTGTTGTAGGAACCGAAACATCACTGACCAAAACACAGATTGGCAATTCACAAAAGAGAAGCTCGAAGCCTGGTAGTATACTAACTTCACCATATTGAGCAGAAGGGAGAAGAGAAAGATATGGAAAGTGGATGGTTCGACATTTCAGTTCATCGAATGCTTTGTTTCATTTGTTTTGGGAATTAGTTAGTTGTTCCCTCAGCCTCATTCCTAACATGTCCAGATCATTTTTTCGCACGGCAAGACTTTCAGGTAGAGCTCCATGCTAGAAGGGTGTGGTCAAATTTCATCGAATTTGCCTAATTGTTCCTCTATGATGTATCAGCTAAAAGTATCATGACCATTCTCTAATAATTGCATCAAACAGAAAAACAGAAAAACGATGAGCAACACTCATTTGCCCAGTTCGACACCGTGCGACCAACTCAACAGAGGTACTCATTAGCGAGTGTATCTCTCTTCTAGCACGACTTTCCTTTTTCATCTCCATCCATCCACAACTCTGTCAGAGCCTCGGAAGCACTGAAAAAAACAACCTCTCCCTTGGTCATAACCTTTAGCAGAACAAATCAATGTGGTTCATCTCGCGCAAGCCAAAGTTCTTCAGCAACAGAGAAGCAGTCTAACTTCAATCCCAATGCAGTCTTAATCCTTCCTATTCCACGTCGAACATCTTTACAATTTTCGAACTCACAGGCGACATGGTCGTGTGAGATGGAAAGGAATCGAAACACAATCACAAGCAATGAAAGAATAACTCATATCAGCAGGAGAGAGAGAGAGAGAGAGAGAGAGAGAGAAGTTCACAGACTCGAGGGGAGCGCGAATGGCATTCCTCATGTTGAGCTCGAAGGGAGCCAGACCGAAAAGGGAAGAGCCCCAAGCCGCCGCCATCCTCATTGGGCAGGCACAGCCAGAAGCAGAGCAAGGAGGAGGCTTGCAATGACTGGCCCGAAACCGTGAAGGAGGAGAAGATGGTGAGGGAAGGAAGAGGACAGGGGGGAGACGGGGGTCTTAAATGAGGAATGATAGAGAGAGATTGATAAGGGCGTGCCGACAAACCCTCCGAATGAAGTCATTCATGGTAGGTTGATGGGAAGAATGATTTCGGATACCTTGTCGGGGAAGGTGACGACGACCTCTCCACTTCAGTGTCCACCTCACTGCTGAAGCCAAGTCGTCCGCTTCAATAGTCCACCTCACCGTATTAGGAAACCAGTCCCAGGTCATCACCTTCCCCGAGAAGATATCTGAAATCATTCCATCAAAATATTGAAATAATAAATCACATCATAAAGCCATAAAAAACCTTAAAATTTTCTAATTATTACATATTTACCTCAACCTTTTTTTTTTTTTTTTTTTGTAACATTAAAAATTCCAAACTTGTTTATATATGACACATTTATCCAAATTTATACTCGTGTAACATATATATTATAAAATTTTTTATGTGATACCAAAAACTCCAAACTCATATCTGTGGAGTTTTTGATAACATATTATACGAGTATAAGTTTTGGGTTTTTTGTATTAAAAGAAAAAAATTGGGGTATATGTATCGCAGTTAGCAAAGTTAGGAGTCTTTGGTGACTTTGTTTTAAAAAAAAAAAAATAGAATAGTTAACAGTATTCCCACAAATTCTCACACAATCTATCAAAAATACTTCATTTGAAAGGTTTTTCGACACACCTAGAGAAATTGGGTTCTTAATACACTGTAGTATAATGCCGGACGAATGCAAATATGATCAACACTTGCAATTTCACCCTGGAAGAACAACTTTAGCATCTACGCCAGAAAATGAGTACCGAACACTTCCCAAAGATTGATTGGTAAACACTAGATCATCTCATTAAAAGCACTTCAATCCGATCCATTCTTGAGAAGGCAAGCCAATCCCACACTCGTTCCGTAGTGCTATGCGTCATTGTGTTATTCTTCTAAACATTCTGCCTACTAGTATTACCAAGCTTTTGGACACAATGGTACAATATATCCCACTTAAACTAGTCCGGTTATGACACAAATAGTCCTTAACTTTGGTTCAATATGCAATGTAATCTCTGAACTTTTAATTTGTTCAATATTGGCCCTGAAATTTACCATAATATTCAATATGATCCCTGAACATTTAATTTGTTCGATGTAGTCTCTAAATTTTTTTTACATGTTCAATTTAGTTCTTAAATTATGTGAAAATTTTAATGTTGTCCCCGATTTAAAATTAATGGAATAACTATTTTGAACATTTTAATTTAGTTCATAGACTACATTGAACAAATATTAAAAGTCAAGAATCATATTGAATAAATTAAAATTCAAAAATTACATTCGACGTTGAGTTAAAGTTCATGAACGTTGCATGTTATTATCCCTTTCGGCAAAGAAAAGGATTAATTTTTGGTTTATTATTCATCAATTTTTATCTTACAAACTCCATTGAATTATAGATTTTAGATAAAAAGGAAGGATCTTGAGTTTTAGCGTTGTGGCTTAGCCATTATAACTATTAGTAGAAAATTACATTGAATATGACGCTACTAAAAGATATCCACGTACTCTAATCTAAAATTTGAATTCGCGAAGAAGATAATGCTGTCCAAACTCTCTCTTTTCTTTTCATTTTTTTTTTTCCTAATTTCCCTAATTTACATCTATATAATTGCATGTTAAATTTAGCACCGAGGCAATGTAATAATCAAAACCTGTTTTGGAATGTTTTCAACCGCAGAATCTCTTAGTGTTTTACTTGCTATTTTTACACTAAATGGATAACAAATTTAACTAAAAAAACTACGAAAATTACTGATCCTAACAACACTTTAAGATATACAAGATTAGAAGGGATATTCTGGATACGAATGGATAGAACACAAATAATATTTTTTATGTCATGTTAGCGAAAAAGAATGAAATTCCGTAATAAGATAGATTTAGGTATGTTTAAATATGTATATTGTATTTAACATTTGAGAACAAAACTCATAAAAAAGTTACATGAAAATTGCAATCAAATGCTAATAATTTTTTCCAACGGGGCAATTACAAAAATGGTCGCTACACTATTCCACTCTTCAATTTTGGCCTTTGTACTTTATTTTGGCAACAGATTGGGTTCCTAATAGGGGTGAGCATGGTCCTAGTTGGGTCAGTCCACCCCCTAACCCTAGGACCAACCCGCACAGTACTGGTCCTCAATTTTTAGGACCAAGGACCAACCCTATAAAGCTTGGGACTGAGGACTGGACCGACTCAATGGGTTCGGTCCGGTTCTAAGGTCAACCCGGGACCAACCAATAATTTTTATTTTTATTTTTTATACTCCTTAAAAAAGCAATTGAGGACCGGACTAACCCGATGGATTCGGTCCGATTTCCAAGTTAACTCGGACCAAGCATAATTTTTTATTTTATTTTTATACTCCTTGAAATGGCAACCAAGGACCATACCGACCCAATGGGTTCGATGATAAGCGAGGTTAGCTAAGAAAGGCAAGCGGTGAGGGTCGAGTGGGGTGAGCGTCGAACGAATGAGCATCAAATGTCGAGCGGGGAGCAACAAGCTAAGCAAGCATCGAGCAGCGAGCAGCACGAGTGACTCAAAGCGAGCGAGGCAAGTGTCGAGTGACGAGCGGAGAAGTTGTTTCTTTTTCGATTTTAGCAAATTGAAAACTAAAAAGACAAATAAGATAGAAGAGAACGAATACTGTAGGATGATACCATAAGGAGTTGTTTATGTCTTTTTGGACGCCTTCGTGAGGACTCACAAAACATTTTCCTCCTTCGTAAATTATGACTATTGATGTTGTAAAAGACATTAAAAATCTAAGTTATTAAAAAATAATGTAAAATTACTTGAACTCCTCACTAAAGAGCTATTTAATATTATTGACACTGTTTATTTTAAGGTTTTCTCTATATAAAAAAATTATAAATAATATATTAGATATATATATATATATAGGGTTGGTCCGGGTTGGACCGACCTGAAACTCTCAGGACCGAGGATCGATCAAAGACCGACCCGCACAGTATTGGTCCAAGTATTCTAAGACCAAAGACCGACCCAGTCTTCCTAGGAACACAGTGGGGACGGCGGGGTTGGGCCAGGTCCCGTAGTCAATCCAGGGGTTGACCTTGGACCGATGCTCACCCCTAGTTCCTAAATTAATCTCCGGTCACAATTTTGGGACAAATTTAATATGACCATCTAAATATTGATGGAAAATGTGACCAAGTATCGGAGACGTGCATGTGGGGTTGACGTGGAATAAAAAAAAAAAAAAAAACTGAGGAGAAATTACAAAAATGGTCAGTATGCTTTTGTCAAAGTTCAAGTTTTGGTCCTTTTGCTTTTCTTGTGACAAATTTGGTCCCTATTCTGATTTCTGACGTCGATTTCAAGTTATTTCCCTCCAAATGCATGCATAATTTGGTGAGTAAGTGTCGAATTGGTATGATGGTACATGCGAATTTGAAGAAGTGGTCAACGACAAATCACATGTTTTAGAGAAATTTGCACGTGTGATTTTAGCCGGGCTTCTCTTAGGTTTCTAATCGGCTCGTGCTTGTTGCTAGCACAAGTGTCCAGTCTTCGTGGGTTGAATCAGACAAAAGCATGTCTCTAAATAATTTTTCGCAAAAAATAATTTTTTTGAATTTTTCCGACGTTCGTTTCACGGAAAATGAATTCATTGGGGAAAATGTTTTCTATGAAAGGAAAAAAGTCTTTTAGATTAGGAAAAAATGCTTTTCACTTTTAAAAAGTGAAAAACATTTTCTTCACTTGATCTTTTTTATCTCACACTTCTACAAATCATCACTTCCTCATTCTCTTTCTTCTTTTCTTTTCTTTTTTTATTTGAATTATTTTTTAATTTTCTTTTTCTTTTTTAATTCGAATTATTTTTTAATTTCCTTTTTCTTTTCTATTTCTTTTTTTTTTCTTTTTCTTTTTTTTTTCTTTTCTTTGTTTCCCCTCTTTTTCTTTCTTAGCTAGTCGTCGGCCGTTGTCGCAAACCTCGAGTTCGTTGATCTTAAGCTCGTTTTCTCACTCTTTCTTATCATTTTCTTTATTTATTTTACTTGCTTATCATTTTCTCAAACAAATGGCTTATGTTTACCCTTTTGTTTATTAGAACACAAAAGACATGAGACCACCGCCCTCTACATACTTTGCTTCTTTTGGGAGAAGTTCTTTATCGTTTATTAGAACACAAAAAAAAAAAAAAAAAGACACAGGGGGAGAACAGACCACTCAACTGGAAGATTCTCATTAGGGTTGTACATGCTTTGCTTTTTTACTCTTGTACTTCTTTTTAAAGTCCATATGAACATTTTTTAGAGTAGATGAGTATTTTGTGACAATGAGGAAACAAAAATATGAAACAAGTTTGCCTAGATTTAAAGGCAAGTTCATATTTGATGTATTTATAGGTTGGTAAGTGATGCATGCCTAAATAGTGAAGTCTTAGAAAATATTTTCCTTACCGAACACCAGAAAATATTTTCTGAAACATTTTCAGGTTTTAGCCAAACACCAGAAAATATTGTTATTTTCTTGAAAAATGACTTATGGGAAAATATTTTCCGAAAATAACTCATTTTTCACGAAATGAACGGACCATTATAGAGAAACGATTCATCAATTTTTGTATCAATTATTGCATGTAGACAACCTCGCTTATTTTTAGCACTTGGTTAGCATTTTTTGTTTGCACTTAGATGGAGAAGTAAGAAAACTATCTTAAAATCAAGACCGAAGATTAGTTGGACCAGCAATGAATTTAGGGATCAAATCCATTGCGAAAGATAGTACGAAGATCGAACTTGAATACTAATGCTGCTGCCCTGCTACGGCTAACCTCTCAAAAAAATCATTTAACTCTTACCACATTCATTGGTAGCTTTTAATCAAGATACTTTTGATATATCAGCTATTCCAATATGTTTTCATTGCGGTAAGTACAACTTATATTTATCAATTTCCCCATCTTCCAGCTCTCTGTTTTTTTTTTTTTTAATTTAACGTTACATTTGTTTCATAGAAAAGTCAATAATAAAGGAAAATGGATTCTAGAAAAGTATTTTGCAAAAATACGATTGACTTTATTTTATTTAGTGATATATGATCGAAAATATTTTTTGATATTTGGATTTTAATAGAAAATGATTTCAATCTCATGGTTTTATCTCATGCGATTTTTTATATTATTTTTTAAAAACAAAATTTAAATTTTTTTATTTTTCTTTTTCTCTTTAATTTTTCTTTTTTTTTCTTTTTCTTTTTCCCTTCCTCCGTCGTGACCGGTTGGCAAGCTCAACGGCCTCAACCAGCTTGAGCTCACCTAGATCGGTCAAGGCTTGAGCTTGTCGAGCTGTCAGCCCTTGCCAAGGCACGTGGTTGGCAAAGAAAGAAGGAGAACGGAAAGGAAAGGAAAGTAAGGAAAGATAAAAAAAGAAAAACTAATAAAAGATTCGAATTTTTTAAAGTTATTTTTTATAAGAATAAACTTTTTACAACCAAGAATCCTAAGACTAAAGATATATTTTGAAAAACCTTTTGGATTATTTAAAAAATTTTTTTTTTGAATTTAAATTTTAATAAGAAAATGTTTTCTATTAATTCAGTTTCATAAGTGAAAGAAATATTGAATGTTAAAAAATATTTTTTGCAAAATAAGCATGAAACCTATGCATGAATATTCGTCCAAAGGTTAAATCGAATATATAATTATTGAAATAATTGTTGTAGACTCAAATAGTGGATATGCTAGCATGATAACTTATATGCTGTTCTATATCTCTATAAATTTAGGAATTTTTGCTTGCATTGTTTTATTTGGTCTACATACTAAAACCGATAACATTGGAGATTATGGCGAGTTTCAAAGTTTCAGTTGAGAGAGATATTAAAAGCAGAATCTCCGAATCTGTCCCGGTCGAAGTGGAGCGGAACTCTGGGAAGTGAGCGTGAGAAAATATTCCAGTACAGTAAAGCAGACAGTGTATCGTACAACCTTAAAAAAAGAAAAAGAGAAGTAGACAAAGTGCATCACCTTCCCCAGCAAGGTAACAAACGTTATTCCATCCATCAACCTATCACAAATTTTTCCACTCACCCTTATCAACCCCTCTCTCTCTCTCTCTCTCTCTCTCTGTATCTTTCTCCCGGTATTCTCCAAAAATGGTAGGAGCGCCGATCCCTCCTCCGCCATTGAAGGCCCCTCCTCCTCCTCCTGACGTCTTCCTTCCCTCGCCATCTTCTCCTCCTTCAAGAAGCACCGCCCATAACAACAACAGCCTCCCAATGCCAGCCGGTCATTGCAAGCCTCCTTCTTGCTCTGCTTTTGCTTCTGCTTCTGGCTGTGCCAGCCCGGGGAGGACGGCGGCGGCGGCTTTGGGGTCTTCGCTTCTGGGTCTAGTTCCCTCCGAGCTGGAGATCGAGAGGGCCATCCGTGCTCTCCTCGTGTCAGTGAATTTCCCTCTCTTCCGCCGTCTCCTCCTGATATGATTTTCTATGTCTCTTTTTCTTTGTTGCTCGCGACCGTGTTTGGGTCCCTTTTCATCTCACACGACCACGTCACCTTGCGGATTCGGGAGTTGTAAAGATGTTCGACGCAGGATAGGGAGAATCGGACTGCTTTTCTGTTGCTGAAGAACTTTGTCTTGTGCGTGATGAATGAGTTGTTCTGCTAAGGGTTATATCTTATTACCCAAGATTGTTTATGAGTCGACAACTAATCCATGACGACTGCCTCTTTTGATGAGTTGGTCGCACTGCGTCGAATTAGGCAAACGGGCATCGCTCGTCGTTTTTCTGTTCGATGCAACATTACATATTGGTCATGATTCTTGTATCTGATGCATCTTAGAGGAACAGTGGGGCGAATTCGATGAAATTTGACTAAACCCTTTTAGTATGGAGGTCTACCTGAAGGTCTTGCCAAGTGAAAACATGATCCGGACATGTTGTAATGGGGCTGAGGGGATGAACTAACTAATTCCATGAAACAAAGCATTCAAAGAACTGAAATGTTGAACCGCCCACTCTAGATATCTTTCTCTTTTCCCTTCTGCTAAATATGTAAAGTATGCTATCAGGCTTGGAGCTTCTTTTTTTGTGAATTGCCAGTCTGTTTTGGTCAGTGATGTTTTGGTTCCTACAACGACAGCAGCAATTTGTCAAGCCTTATCCCACTAATAGTCTCATTTGTCAACTAACAATTAAAGCTGGTGTTCCGTTTGCTATATCTTGCTATGACTTATCTCCTACAGATGTTCATACATGATTTCTCTCTGATTAGTTTTCGGATGAACCAGTCTCTGGCAGAGCGCTTCTTCATCTGGCTCGGAGGAAAACTGCATGCGGCTTTTTGGATGTAGGGATCCAAGCACATTGACATCTAGTGGATGGGGGAGAGTTTGGCGTGCCCTTCGTCTGCTGCAAACAGAGCCAGCTATCAAGGTGCCATATTCTCGAATTGACGTATTGTGCAATCCTCGTAAATTGGTTTTTCTTCCAGGCCAGATTATGGTTTTGTTCTTCATAAGTAATGAGATTAGAACCTGAGGTAACCAAGAACAAGCAAATTAGATTTACCGATCTCTTTACACTTTCATGGAAATTAGCACATTCACACTGTAGTATGTATCAGAATTGCGAGATACATCCTGATTCGAACTACGGCTCAAGCTGAAGCTTGATACTTTCTTCTCTATCATCCTCTGTCGTTATGCTAGAATAAACCCTATAATCCTTAACTGAGTTTTAACAGGAGGTTTATCTGTTTGTAGAATTTGGTTATTTCGGTAGTCTTGGATAAAGCTTTCTGGAGTGCCATTATGAATAATCAATCGGTCAAGAAGTTCCAGGAGTTGCTTCTCTCAGGTTTGTATGGACTTAACCAATACAAGATTATTGCATGACTGGACTCAACTGAGCATATTGCCTGTATCTTTTAACATCTTGTCCTCACCGTAATTGTTGTTTACCATAGCAACACGGTGGTATTCAGAACAGTAAGAAAGAGTTACTTCATTGCAGTCTCGAGATACGTAGTGTGTAGGAGATAAACTAGTCTTGTAAGTTATTTTTTTTGGCTAAGTGGCATGACACACTGACCAGTTGAGACTGCAATGCAGATGGGGTGCAAAAGGGGGGTCATTAGGGATACATATCAGTTTGATCTTTAGATAAATATGATTAAGGGCGGGCATGAGGTCTTATGCCCATCTGATCAGATTAAAGTGGAATAAGACTGGATAACAAGTATAAAGCTTATCTTCTGATCATGTCTGTCCAAAGAAGTATCATAGTTGTTATGGGAAGCGCGACCAAGATTGGGAAGTTAAGAAGTTTGGAAGTAGCAACTCGAAACTGCTTTCATGGGAATCAAATCTGCATAAATGTTTTGGAGCATATCTTGATTTTCTTATTCACCAACGTCAGCATATCTTGATTGTCTGCAACTTTTTCTTGGGGGCAAAACGAAGTTCTCAAACTGTAACTGCGTGCTCTGCAGATGAAACTAGCAGCCCTCGGATTTGTGAGGAAGAAATAGACTGGGGTACAAACAATCTGGTGTGGCTCTTGGACATCTTGAAGGACAAAATCATGGCCCTCGTTGAAAAATTCAAGCTGCTTTTGATCGCTGCATTTCAACCTTCCCTGCCGGTCACACCAGAAGCTGCAGCTGAGATAGACGAAAAAATTGGGTCGTCCTTGCTACTTTCGGTCCTAATCATTTTGGTTATAGTGTTGGCACGAGTACGCATTGCTTAATGATTGATCTGCGTATCAATTCCACACAGATTCATGACATTGTGCACTTCGGGATGTGATAAGGTGTGCTGAGTTTGCTGTCGAACTTCCCCTCAGTACTTGTATATGAATTTGTGCGAACAGCTTGTGAGATGTGAAAGGGTTGCTGCTGCGTTTAATTTCAGTTTTCCCGATAATTTTGCAATCGAACCTTTCTGATTAGACACCTCGACACAGATGAAGCGCAGGTAAACATTTCATAGTAGTGTATCTTATCAAACGGCAATTCGCAACTTCTTGATCTTGTACATTTGCATCAATCTGTTGGCAACCCTATGCCTAGGGTTTTAAGTCGATGCCGATGGTCAAGTTGGCGAGCATTTTTCGTTCCTGCAAAACACGGTAGTCCATGTTCCACCCTCAAACAAAGACAAATAAGCACATGGATCGCTGTCCAACAGTGCCAATTAATTGCGTAGGTTCAAGGCAAAATAAGGGAAATCGAAGCAAGATAGCTTCTTCAAGTTCACCTCGGCAATCACAGAGGAACAAGTTTTGCAGTTCCAGGTCTCCTAGAGAACAATGGAAGAATCCAAGAGCCAATGCATCTTTGAGAGGGCAAGCCAATCCCGAACTCACTCTGCACTGCCATGCTTCATGTGAATGGTGCCAAGAAGCAGACTAGTGACAGTCAACAGTGAAAAAAAGATTTAACAATATTATCCGATTTTTAAACATTCCTATATTGTTCAAGACCACGAAAATAGATAGCTAAAATATGTGCAGAACAGGATGACTGGATACTCGAGTGAAAAAATCGGAGGATCCATTTCTGGGGTGGAGGGAAAAATAACTCCGTCAATTGAGAGCTCATCAGAAGCAGTTATCAAGGCTGCAACAAGTAACGACAACCTTAACAGATGTTAGACCGCTATGACAAAAATCAAAAAGTTACATCACGCATCTGAAGATCAAAGGTTCAAGACATCCACAATTTTGGGCCCGTCAATTCGCGTTCTGTAGCAGAACCTTGCCTTGCAAGCTTCTGAATACGTGAGGAAAATTCCTCAGCCTGCAAATAGTAAAGAGAGATTAGTCTTCTTACTCGGGAGAACAAAAACTTCACCACTTGAGTCTTCTTCAACAATCAAAAAGAGCTATGCAATAGAAAAGCAACACAGCCCCCAGCTAGAGGAGCCACAAAGACTACTTCCACTTCTAGCCTCCATGAATATATATATATACACACACACACATATGTATATGTATATACATGTATATAAACTTTGTCCAATTTGCTGCCATAGTATTATTCTTCCAAATGTTCCGCCTCCTAGCTACACCAAGCTTTTCAACATGACAGTACATTACATCCCACTTAAACTAGTCCGGATTTGCTTCAGCGAAAAGAATTAATGACTCCAAGGAAATTACTATATCCAGCACCATATAGTTAGGCATGAAACAACTGGAGAATGGAGTCGATGTGCTGAAGCAATTGTAGATGAAACTTAAAGTTTATGGTGCAGGGCCCAAACCTTCTCATCAACCCACATTAAAGAGCTAAGCTGATTGTTTAAAATCCTGACAACAACATCCAGTGGTGTCATGCCATCAATGGTGTCAAGCTCTCCACCCTGGGGAGAAGCAGAACAGATATATCATCTGTCTACCACGCAACAGCATTGCCAAAACTCAAATAGCTCCAGTCAAAGCAACTGTTAAAGTAAAGTCTCTACCTGACTGGAATTCAGAGTCTGGATGACCGTTTTAATTTGTTCCGTCATTTGCTCCAGCTCCCTCTCTATCAACTCAGCTTGTTCATACCTGCGATGCAAACAAGATCATTATCTGACACAAGAAGTTAAAATAACTGCAAGACGCTAAAAAACCAAGAGAGTTATAATTGCCAGCAAGGAACTAATGTTTCCAGTCGTTTCTCTCACATAACAAGCCAAAAATGCCAGTGAGATTCTCAAGGCCAAAAGATTGATGAGGGTGCCACCAATTGATTAATGATGCCAGGCCTTCATCGTCAACACCAGTATTAAATCTAGGTCAGACCATTATTGAGAAATCAGAGGAGAAGTATTGTCTGGATAAAATTCCAAAACCATTAAGTCCAATTCTCAAGATTATTAGAACACACAAAAATTCAGATCCGAGGATGCAATTCTGTGTGAGTTTTCGCAGTTATCGCAAATAATGGTTCACACATGCATTGAGCCCACAGTTTCACGATGCACAACCATATATATCATTGTCAAATATGTTTGAAAATATAAACTAGTCATTAGGAATGGAAAGAACAAAGGTGTCAATTCAAGGTTTGAAATTGGGACAGAAGTTGGCAAGGTTTGTCCTCTGACTAAATCATAGCAGATGAACAATACTCCAGCCTCTTCAAATAACAATATCGGCTCTATTGCTAGTGTGTATTAGATGACGTAAAAGGACCATCTCTTGCAGACATAAAAGTCTCAAAGAAGGATAACTTTCTCCATATAGAGAGATCAAGCACTCAACAAATACAGCAAGAAGATAGATGTTATCAATAAGGAGCTAACTCGATGAAAGGGTATAACCATCTGACAAAGGAAAACAAAACAGAATTCAGTTCTTACATAGCATCTCTAGTGGACGCAGCTTCATCATCAAGCAATAGTCCGCGCTCATCCTTGTAAATACGTTCAGCTTCTTCTTCTATGCTCTGCAAAGCCTTGTCAACCTAATGCAAATAGAAAAGTTAGAATTATCCTTCCCCCAAATTACACCCACACCTAGATGATTGAGTCACTGATTCGCAGAGAAGCGAATATGCACAATCCTGGACTCCAAACCAATCCCCAAAGGGAGAAAAAAAAAACTTTCCCAAGCATACCCTTAACACCGTTTGTTTCCTTAATAAAGTCAATAAAGCCACCTATTGAATTCTTAAAAACTTCAGTAACATCATAACTGAGTGCATGAAGGTAAATTCACACTCATGTAAATTTATTGCTAAGATGACAGAAGGTTGACTAATTATGCAGATGAGGACACACAAACCAATCAACATAGAACATGATGGAAAAGAAGATACCTTCAGCTGGCTTTCACTAGTTGGAAAATATTCGCATAAGTGTCATCCTAAACCTTAAATAGCTTTGCCATTCCTAAGATCAAGAAATAACAATATCCCACTACGTATATACTTTCTTATCCATAGAGAAAGTTTTCCAGAATAATTTCCATCAAACAAACGCAAATCACAAATGTCTGGGCCAAGCTACATCGTAAGAAATCCCACTTATCTCACCAACAAAAGCATCTTCATGATCAAGGACAAGTGAAATCTAAATGCTTTCTCCAAAACCTGCTCGAGATTTTGTCCAATACTAAGTTCTCAAAAGAAATAGCAACCCCAGGAAGGACATAAATTTACCTCTTGTTGATGAGTTTCAATTAATTCCAGCTGTCTCTCCAAGCTACCTTGCGTTTCAACCACTTTTGCCACTTCAATCTGGATTATTTTCATATATCAGGCTACAGAGGAAAAATTTCCAGCAGATAACAAAATTGATTTCACCAAGTTGAAAGTGATTCGAGTGAAGGTAAGAGGTAATTGATGCATCTTACTCAGAAGAAGATCATTTTACAGTTAAATAACTATATCTCTAGGAGACTTCTAACAAACAAAGAATATAAAGGTGCAGAATCCGTGATAAAGTTACAATTGCTCAGAGATTCTGAAATCTTCTAACATGATTCAAGTTTCAGCAAATTCAAAGAAAGTACAGCACTTGTTGTAGAAAAGTTAACTGATGACCAAATTAAATATTTTTTCTTTGGATAGATAATGGCTTAATAAACATCATATAGGCTAGTTTAAAATATTTTCTCATGTAGAGCAATTATAACCTCAAGCCTAAGAAGAACATCACGATTCTGCAAAATCCTCTTGTCCCACTCAGCTATGGCATTTGCCTGCTTCCGGAATTTCCCTGTTCGCTCTTGTAGCTCAGCATTCCACTCCTTGATAATCTGCAAGAAGAATAAAAACACTGGGTGTGAGAGAAGCAGAGAGGAAGGGTTGGAAATAAGATATAAATTTAAAGTGGCTGGTCATGAAGAGTGTACGAGATACAAAGGATAATTGTAAAGTGTCAAATTTGGATCCACAAGAATAGAAAAGTTCTTTTAAGTGAGTGGGTGGCCCAGTAATAAGCATGGGAACTTTCCTTCCATTTCAACACAACAA
Source organism: Eucalyptus marginata (assembly GCA_014182565.1). Classification (NCBI taxonomy): domain Eukaryota; kingdom Viridiplantae; phylum Streptophyta; class Magnoliopsida; order Myrtales; family Myrtaceae; genus Eucalyptus; species Eucalyptus marginata. The sequence goes on from CM024588.1 coordinate 31,052,812, forward strand.
AAGACAACCATCTCATAAATGGCTCAGTTTCTCTCTTCTCTTTAAATAAGTAAACAAAATTTGTGGACAGCGTAAGGAACCAAACTAAACCTTAGGCCTATTCGATAGATCAATGTTCATAAAGCATGACAAACTGATAATAATTTGAGCAGAAATGACCTGGCAAAGTCAGTGATATGAACTTTATTGGATTAGTTTGATCTTTCTCCTAGTGCATAGTTTAACGTATAAGCTGTACACCTCCAGTGTTCTTAAATATAGCTTTGCTTTTTCATAGAATCATAATCAGAAACATGAATTTAATCTTCCTTAAAGCAGTTAACCATGTTCTGATGTTTCTTCATAGAGCAACCAAGGTAATGGCAGAGGAACTGAAAAAGGAAACTTCAGACTCCCTGGAGAAGATGGAGCATGGTACAATTGGACAATCATTAGTTTCCAGAATTCATCTCAATTAAGATGATCCTCAACAGTTAATGCGTAAATTCAAGATCTGTACGACAAATTGACAATAATTTGGACCAGAAATGGCCTGGCAAAGTCAGTGATATGATCGTACTCCACTGGATTATTTTGGTCTTTTGCTTTGTGCATAGTTTCATGTATAAGCTGTCCACCTCCAATGCTACTTACTATAGCTTTACTTTTTTATAGGAAAAAAAATATAGTAATCAGAAAAACTGATTTAGTCCTCCTTAAAGCAGATAACCATGTTCTGATATTTCTTCATACAGTGAGGAAGGTAATTGCAGAGGAACTGAGAAAGGAAACTTCAGACTCCCTGTAGAAGATGGAGCATGCTACAAATGGATAATTATTAGTTTCCAGAATTCATCTTAAGAAGATCCCTAACAGTTATTGATGTAAAATACAAGATCCGTCTCACAAAGAACAGTTCTTTAAGTCCAAATTTCAAAACCAAAGAAAAGCCTAGACAGATCTATATCCTTCTTCATAAGTACAGATGCCAAATCTTATAGAGTCCTTGAGCAAATAACCCTACAAGAGTCCCATAACAATGACAAAATGATGAACCTTATTCCGTCTTATGGGGAAATCCAAATTCACTAACATCTTGCATAGAACAACAGAAGTAAATGGTCCATTAATTTCTATCATGGATTGGAAAAGAGCATATTCATTTCACTGTATATTGATAAATTGCAAGTAAAAAGCTTAGCAAAGACCTCCTCAACAGTCTTCCCCACGATCTCTGAAGGTAGTTTTGGAATAGCAGCTGGAGCGCTGGTGCTTGATGTTGTTCTAAAGGAAGTACATAAGATAAAAAGGAAATGAGCCGAAATATTCTGATTCCAACAAGATATACTCTCAGATTGACATAATAAGTTCAAATTTGAACAAAAGGAAATCAACTACAGTAATCTCAAAATGATGCCGATGATCTCAAATGAAATATTGTAATTTTATTTAAAAAAAAAAGAATAAAAGATGCATAGCAGATAAGGGCAAGTGTTTCTGAAATCCCTATAGTAATTTTCATTATACCTATCAAAAAATAAATGGATAGCGGATAAAGGGAAGTATTCTTGAACTCCCTTCTGTATTAGAAAAAAACAAAAGCACGGTCTTCAAAAGTATACTAGATGAAACAAACAGTTAGACAAAGCAAACTCTTTTTGGCTAGTAGATAAAGCAAACTTACAAAAACAAGAACTATACAGAAATAAATAAAGGAGTTGATCCTTGAAGAAAATGTGCAAAAACAGAGCACTAATTTGCCCCAAGTATGAGACACAATACCAGGATATCCATCAATATGGAACAAGAAAGTGTCATGCCATGTAGTAACAAGTACTTTAAGCTATCAAGACAGTGAATACAGACCCGCTACTAGAAGCTACAATAAGAGATGATGTTGGAGCTGCAGTTGTACTGGCACTAGAAGCTGTTGTTGATGCAGAAGTTGTAGCAGGGACGCCTTAAAAAGAGGTTTAAAAAAATCATTCAACACGGCATCTTATTTCTTTAAGCATAAAACCAGAAATGCACAACAATGTATCAGCTGCCCCTGTTAGCTTCTACGTGAATTAAACATAACAATACCATGTCGCACCATATTTATTTGCTAAAGGACAATAAGAAGATGCTATCATCTACTAGACAAGTCAAGGATGCCTATATTATGAAGACAATCCAAGTTCAAGGAGAAAAAGGACAAGCAGCTTAGGGAAGTCAATGCCATAAAATAGGGAAGAGCTGTGATGAGATACTGCAAAAGGTACAAACTCCCTAAGTAAGAGCGTTTTAGGTACGTTAATTTATAAACATAACATCTGCACCAGAATTAAGTCAAAACCAGCATATAAGTAAGCACCATTTATACTTCCAGCATATAACGTGAGAGCATTTCTTTTCTTACCAAGCTTATGCAGAAAATTATAAAGGATCTGGCAGTTGATCAGTTGTAATCTCTAGTTCGAAGAAATGAAAGGGTCAGACTTTATTTATGATTGCAGCAGCAAGTGATGACATGACATGAATATTTCTCCTTATCATATTTTTTTAAAAGACACTGACTTTTCTAGAGAATGACAAAATAAATGTATGTCCAAGCAAAAGATAGCATGTTTATACAAGTGAAGGGGGAAAAAATATCAGTTCCCCGTAGTCCACCCTTGCATTAAGCAATATTGCTACACACGTAGCAACCCCCAACTTCCAAAACCCACAGAACCAGAAAAAATTAGTAACAGAAAAAAAAAAAAATGAGTCTTTCTTCACTGCAAGCACCTTCAGAAGAGCTATGCACAAGGATGCTCAGGAATGTGTCAAAGTTACACGTGACAACTGGACAAAGAACAGTGCTAATAAGAATGTACAGAAAGGAAGATAGATTATTGTAATTGAAAGGACTATTTCTTTCTTATATGGGATTTTTGTCGCCTATTGCTTCATATATCAGCCACCAAGAACATCTTTTGATTCTTCCTGCCAATTGTTTTTTACATTACAACACATTATCATACTTGTGCATTGAATCATGCATTGACCCTTTACAAGTTTTTCCAATTTCATCAAGAGAGGACCTGTAAAAGCTGACTGCTCCTCAAAACAATTAGGCAAACAAGCGGACAGGCTTATAGTCGTAGTTTGTAAGAAAATTATATGTCTAAACCATGCTCAAGTGGAAATTCAATGCCACACTGATCTTGAGAATGACATTAAGATGCAGATGATCAAGCAGAGTCTAGCTTGAAAATCGTTGTTCAAAGACAGAAATAAAACAAGACGAAGATCGCCGCTAGGCAGCATAGCCAAAAAGATAATAAAGAAAAAGCTTAATAGCTTATACATTCAGTAATCACATTGTACCATGCGATTATTAGATAAAAGAACAATAGGTAACCTAAAGAACAGAAGAGATATGGTCAACACAGCACGGCAAGGCATAACTTCACGCCTGTTTCTAATTCTTATTAGAAAGGCACAGACCCCTGATTTTGTCATGCAGAAATCATACAGAGCAAAAGTATACACAGAAAAGACAATACTCTGATACAAAAAGCCTAACTAATCAAACGGTCAAAGGAAATAGGATCCACAAGCTCTTAATCTGATAATCTCATTAATAACCAAAACAGACAACAAAGCATCGCCCTTAAAACTAGAAGGAATATGCACAAGTAGAATAAGCATGCCTCATGCTGCAGAGCAGACCTACAATTAGCACTTCCGATGTATTTACAAGGGAATTCCAACTTCTTCATCATGCTAGTTCAAACGCAAAGTGTCAGTGAAAACTCACTAAAAGCGGGGACGGTGGTGGCAGAAGGTGCTTGAGATGAAGCTGGTGTTGAAGTTTTGGTAGACAACGAAAAGCTTGGGACCGAACTAGCAGTCGCTGAAGAAGCAGGCGTTGCGGTCACTCCGAATCCCGTGAAGGAACTAGCAGGTGTCAAAGATCCTGCACTGACTGCTGATGCAGTCGAAGTCGCAGCCCCCGATGAGAAGCCCGCAGCAAATGAAGGCAATGTCGTCAAAGAGGACACCGAAGCCGAACTACTAACTGCAGATGGAGTCGACGCGCTGGTGGTAGTGGTGACAGTAGAGAACGACGGCGCCGCAGATGGGGCAAAAGAAAGGGACGGAGGCTTCGCGGAAGACGCAGTCGAGGGCGGGGCCGACGGCGCGAAACTGAAAGAGGACTGCGAAGATGAGGAAGATGGTGCGAACGAGAAGGTCGAGGTCGTTGTGGGTGTTGCAGAGGGTGTTAAAGAAGGCGAGCTAGAGCTCGAGGTGGGTTTGGCAATGGAAAAACCCGTAGAAGCAGCAGAAGGAGATGACGTTGCGGCTGAACTAGAAGGAAATATGTTCGAAAATGAAGGAGTAGTCGCTGAAGCCGATGAAAAAGCTGCGGAAAACGCAGCTGTGGTGGCGGCGGGGGCGAAGAAACTTGGACTCGCGGAGGTCGCAGTTGTGCCGAACAGGGGCGGAGCCGTGGACAGACCTGTCCCAAACACTGGCGCACCAGAGCTAGCGGCTGAAGCAGTTACTCCAAATAAGGACGCTCCAGAGGCGGCGGCGGAGGCGGCGGCGGCGGAAGGCGGCGTCCCAAACGGAGACGGAGCGGCGGTTGTGGTCGAAGTCGATGACGACGTCGGAGCCGCACCGAACAGTGGCAAGCTTGCACTCGAAGCCGTCCCGAACGGAGGCGCGCCGGAAGTGGCCGCTCCGAACAACGACGAACCGGAGATCGCCGCGGATTGAGGCGTCCCAAACAAGGACGAACCCGAGCTCGCACCGGAAGACGGCGCGGGCGTACCGAACAGAGAAGAAGCGGAGGTCCCCGACGAGCCGAACGATAGCGAAGAGGAACTTGACGCGAACGGCGAGGCGCTCGCGGCAGGCTGAGCCATTCCGAAGGGCGACGATCCTCCGGACGCGGCCGACGACGGCGTGCCGAAGAGCGACGGCGCCGAGGCCGCCGGCGTGGAGCCGAATGAGAACGAAGGAGCGGAGAACGCCGACGAAATCGACGAAGAGGAAGAGGGGGCAGCGAAGCCGAAGGGATTGGGAGCGGGAGCGGGGAGGAGCTAGGGTTGGAGGCGGCGGCGGCGGCGGCGGCGAGGGGGGAGAGAGGCGGAGGAGGGGGCGAAGGAGAAGGGGAGAGGGGAGGAGGAGGCGGAGGCGGAGGCGGAGCTAGGGTTTGCGGCGGAGGAAGGAGCGAAGGTGAACCCAGAGGAGGATCCGAAAGCGGGAGGGGAAGATCCGAACGCGAAGGGGGACGCGGTTGCGGCGGAGGAGGACCCGGCCGCGGCGGCGGAGGACCCGAACGAGAAACCCGACATTGTAGGAGCGGTTACTTTCTTTTCCTCCTTTCTTTTCTCTGTAAGCTAGAGGGAGCGCGTAAATATGCGGGGGTTTAGGAGAAGCGGGCAGCGCCTTGGGGTTTTCAGTCTCGGAATTTTTTGAATTTTTTGAATTTTTTTTTTATATTGACAAAAATATAAAAAATGATAATCTCATTATTATCTACATTTAAAGAAACAGACCCTTATTCCGTACGGAAGATAACTCGCGAACAAATATTTTTTAGATTTTTTGGTATTTATTTCATGAAAAATGAACTAGTATTTCCAAAAGAAACCCAATTCAATTATTTGGATCAAGAGAAATAGATGAATTGAAATAATTGAATTGAGTGAAACTAAAAAAGAAAAAAATGGGGTAATCAGTAAAACCTATTTCTCATCTCTTCTCGAGAAAGAAGTGGGTTATTTCTTTGCAAAATTGTGCTTAATTTCATATGTGGCAATTCCGCCAAGATCTCTTCGTTAGTTGAGGGAAGAATCCACTTGAATCGAAATTTTTTAGGAACATATCGAGAGAGAATTGGATATGGTTAGACAATGTGTGGTTGGTAAACAAGGATCGGTTTTTTAGCAAGGTACATAATGTATATTCTTTAAATATTCAATATGATTATACAAGATCTAGTTTCGTTTAATTAACGGATTCTAGCAAATTGAAAGGATGTTCTTATCAATTCAGAGATCATTTCGATTCCATTAGTAATGAGGATTCGGAATATCACACATTGATCAATTAAAGAGAGACTCAACAACTAAAAGAAAGATCAATTCTTTGGGATCCTTCCTTTCTTCAAACGAAACGAACAAAGCTAGAATCAGACCAATTATCTAAATGCCTTTCTGGATATTCCCGGCTATTCACGGAACGTGAGAAGGAGATGAAGAATCATCTGCTTTCGGAAGAAATCGAATAATTTCTTATTAATCCTACAAGATTCATTATTTCTTTTTTCTCCGACAGATGGTCATAACTTCATCTGGGTTCAAATCCTACTAAGAGGTCCACTAGAGATTAGAATTTGTTGAAGAAAGAACAAGATGTTTCTTTTGTCCCTTCCGGGTGATTGGAAAATAAAGAAAATTAATATATTCAAGGTAATTACGTATTTACAAAATACCGCGAGCCGGATCTAGTGTGTATCATAAGGGATTTGCCTTTTCTATAGATTCTTACATATTGGATCAAAAACAATTATTGAATGAGGTATTCAACTCCAGGGATGAATCGAAAAAGAAATCTTTATTGGTTCTACCTCGTCTTTTTTTATGAAGAGAATTAATCTTTTTATTGAAGGATCAGAAAAAAAAAAAAAAAGGGTCCAAATCTCCTGCGGGAATAATTTGGAAGATCCAAAACAAAAAATAGTGGCATTTGCTAGCAACAACATAACGGAGACAGTTAACCAAAAATAGTGGTATTTGTGACGCTATTAGAGGTGATCCTCCGAAAATAATCTGGTGATATATATTTAAATAGATATTTCAGAGGGAATTGAATGAAAATTGCAGTATATCATCCTCTTCACTCTACGGAATCAATAAGTAGAAAGAAAAGAAAGAAAAAAAATACTTTTGTGTACAGCGGTTGATACAGCTTTTGATATTTCGCTTGAAGTGCAAGTCTCTCTTCAAAGATTGTTACCTCCACTTGGGTCCGTTTGGTTCGGCTTTTCCGGAATGCCTTTGGCCAAATGCAAATATCTTTAGGCTAAAGGGGTTTTCGGGAATGCTCGGGTGTTTGGCAAATTACGCATTGAAAAGTGGCTTGTGTGAAAATACCGTTTGGCAAAACTTATTCCAAATGGGCTTTTGCTTTTAATTTTTTTTTAAAAAATATGAAAATCAAATCCGGCGGCCGCGATCGGCCGTCCGGCCCGGCCAGTCGGCGACGACCCGTTGCCGCGACCTCGGCGCCCGGAGGTGCGAGGCCGATCTCGGCGGCTGAGGTCGTGTGGACCTCGGGCGACGCCGCTGGTCCGCGCGGAACTAGGCGGCGTCGCTGGGTTCGCGCGGACCCGGCGGCGTCGCCCGAGGTCCACGCGACCAGGCGGCGCCCCCTGAGGTCCGCTCGCCTGGGTCGCGCGTCGCACCACCCCGGCGATGGTCACGGCGACGCGCGACCCTCGGGCAACGGCGGCGATGGTGGCTGGCCGGAGAAGAAGAAGAACCGATGGCCTCGTTTGAAGACGACGGGAGAAGAAAGAAGAAGATGAATGAGAGTGGCGGCATTTTGGAATGCCGAATGCTCAATGCCGCCCCTCCCAGCTTTCAAAGATTGAGCATTCCAAATCTTTATATTTGGGCAAAGGCGCCCAAAATGTTGCCGCTAAACACCAAAACTTTTCCCCAAGGACTTTGGGGGCCCAAAGCCCCTTGGGAATGCCCAACCAAACACTCATAGCTTCGTTCATTTCAAATGCTCGGGCACGGTAAAATCCACTTGGCCCAACTGTCCATCTTCTTGTCATGAATGCTTGCGGATAGAAAAACTCAACTAACTAGTTACTCCATAGAGTGCTTAGAAGGAAATCATCTTATTTAAATCAATTTAATGAAAAATTAATATCACAAAAAATCTCAAAATAAATTTATCCTCTATTAATTTCTGTTAAATTGGATTAATACCATAAAAATCACAACTAATAATAAACGAAGGGTAAAACTTCAAATTGATGCATTTATTAATTATCTTTGTCATCCAAATCAATAATTTGATAATAAAATTTAATAGAAATTAATATAGGGTAATTTGTCATGGATGTATTAGTTTTGACTTTGTTATGGTAAAAAATTTAATTCAAGGTAAATCACCTTGGGATTTTTGTGTTAAAAATTTAATTTTTGGTAAATTTATCACATGTGTACTAATTTATTGATCAGTTAGAGGCAAGGACTCATGAGTCGATCTCATTGGCCTTAGGCAAAGCACAACCGCCACTTGTTATGTTGTAAGGTCAACCATGCCTTTGATCGATCATTGTGGCTTAACAATTAGCTAGGGGAGGAAGAAGGGAAGGAGAAAAAAGAAAAAGAAAATTAATAAAAATATAAATATAATTAAAAATTATTTATGTTAGCAATTTCCTCAATTAGAAAAACATAAAAATATATGGAACTTAATTAACAAAATTAAAATATTTAGAATTGAATTGATAAAAGTACAACATATTTAGGACTTTTTGCATACTTTTCTTGCACAGAAAAATGGAAAACAATTACATCATAAGATCAAAATAAGAAGGTAAAATTAGCAAAACGAAAGTCCATCGAACTAGCAATTTACCAATGAGATCAGCCATGTTGAAGTTCTCCATTGCATTGCTCATGATGGCAATTGAATTGGGGACCAAGATTGAAGGAAGAGCTTTTGGTTGGAAGCTGTGGAGGCATGGTTCATCACGAGGACATAGGGGGAAGAGATAGGACAAAGCAAAGAGCTCATGGTCATGAGTCATGACCAGAGAGAGAGAGAGAGAGCGGAGCAAGGTCGTGCAGAGAGTAGGGGCGTGCATGATAAAATTGCTATTTCTTTATTTTTCTCGTTTTATACATTAAGCTTAGAATGATTTGAAAGCAATCCGTTTTATGCAATTTAATTTTTCTATTATTGGAAAAGATTTCTATTACATAAAAAGATTTAAAGAAAAAATTAGAAACTAAATTTCAGAAATTGATAAATCGATTTACATTCCGAAATTTTGAAAGTTTGTTTCAAAATTTCTATCAGGTGGCCATGAAAAAACACGTGTCACGTTCTAAATCGAGTGTCTCACTGCTGAGTTGGCAAGACAGTCTCAACTATAATTTTCTCCCACGTGGACAGTCAAAGAAACATCTCGACGCCACGTCGGCGGTCTCCAGTGAGGGTGAAAATCGGGAAAATAGCACGCCGATCGTTCGACGGCCCATCAACCGCCTCTATCTCTCTCTCTGCTTTTAACTTCCCCTCCAAGCTCCGGTTCAAAAGAGCTCCCTACGAAAAGAGAGCGAAGGACATGAAGTACGAGCAGCGGCTCGAAGCAGCCGCGAGCATCGTCCTCGCGGCGGACGCGGCCGCCGCCGCCGGCGCGCCGATCGACGGTCCGGAGCTGGGGCTCCGGGCGACCTTGAAGCCCCACCAAGTGGAAGGAGTCTCGTGGCTGATAAGGAGGTACAACCTCGGCGTCAATGTCGTTCTCGGTCAGTGTCGCTTCTTTTGTCTCTGAACTCGCGTTTTTATCGGTATTCGCCGGTGAGGAATGTGGGAGAATCGGCTCTGACGATCGGAACTTCTCTGGTGGTGGTGCAGGAGATGAGGTACGGCGTTTTTCACTTTTCATTTGCTCACTCCGTGCTGGATTTGGGAGCTCGTTGTTTCGCCTCTCGACGGCGAAACGTTTTCTTTGGCAGTATGCATTTGGGATTGTTTGAATTTTTGTTTCGTTTTTCTTTTGTTGATAGAAGCTGCTAGTTTACCCAATACCATGCATTGTGAAGGGGTAAGCGCTTGCGAACTTGTTCTGAATTACAATAATCTGGGCATTCTGTCGATTTCTTGCTTCTGGACTTACTGTTTTGGAGTTTAATGACTCGAGGGTACTTTTGAGAATGACTGCCTAGTTCCTGGTGAGAAACTATATGTAAAGTTTTACGCACGTTAAATTCGTTTCACTTTGAGTTTGCAATATAATCGTGTTAAAACGTGTCGATACATGGCGAGAAATGCCACCCTACTCCATATGATGTCCCTCGAGCCGCAAGAACTTCACCTTTTATTTGCTCATATTGGATGCGCTCGATTGTGCTTGCTATGACACTAGTAAATGGTTGCTGGTCGTACATCTATGAGTATAATTGGATAAGGACTTCCGTATCTTTGCGTCTCTGCCTTTTAAGCTAATCTAACTTAGTTGTTCGCAGATGGGATTAGGGAAGACATTGCAAGCTATTTCATTGTTGAGCTATTTGAAGGTTTCTCAGTTGTCATCTGGGCCATTTTGTGAGTTAGAAGGAGTCTGCTTTGATATGATTCTTAACTAGCTCCTTATTTTGTTAGTAGTCTGATTATCCTTCTTGTTCTGTTCTTTGATGCACCTTAGTGGTATTATGTCCTCTTAGCGTGACTGATGGCTGGGTGTCAGAGATAGTCAATTTTGCCCCCAACTTGAAGGTTCTTAGATATGTCGGCGAGAAAGAAAACCGTCGCAGTCAGCGTAAAATGATGTATGATCACGTGAAACAGCATCATTCATCAACTGATGTGAGTTTATCAAAGCAGCACATGAATAATACACTTTTATTCTTCTGGTTTTAACTTAAATGTGTTGCTGACTGTTGGTGGACAACTGATTTGGTGAAATCTGTTTGCAGGCTTTATCTCTACCATTTGATGTACTATTGACAACATATGACATTGCATTGATGGATCAGGAGTTTCTTTCCCAAATACCCTGGCAATATGCGATAGTTGATGAGGCTCAGCGTCTTAAGAATCCTTCAAGTGTATGTCCTAGCATATGAGAAATTTATAAGATTATCTGCAAGCACCTGATCAGGAGCATGGCAGCCTGCTCTAGGCTTCAAAGGTCAAATGGGTGGGTTTGGGAAAGGTCCATACACAGAAAAGATCGCCATGCCCAATCGCGTGATTGAGCTCTGCCTAGTCCAAATATTAGTATACTATTTTTCTATTCAGATGGACTTGGGTTACGAAGTTAGAGGTCCCACCTTCCTGACCATTTGAGCTGGTCTACTGCGTAGACATTGTATTGCATGTTTTTATGCTGAGTGTTGCTTGACACTTCATATAGTAGATTTGGTAACTCTAACTTTCCTTCACCATGGGTCAAGTTATAACTCCATACTAGTCAACCTGAATAAGTTCTTGGAGATGCACTTTTTTCATGTGGATAATGGCAAAGTTTAGCCAATCTCTTTGTAATTCTTCGTCTATGCTTTTGTCTATATTCATCATATGAAGAGATGTAGCTTTTCCTTACATTATCATTCTTATTTTTCATGCTTTCCAAATTGCAGAGGTATGCATTTGTCATGTGTTATTATTACCGGAAGCAGCTAAAAATATCAAGAACTTTGTAGGTACTCTATCGGGTCCTCATGGACCGATATATTATTCCAAGGCGATTATTGATGACTGGCACTCCCATTCAGAACAACCTCTCTGAACTATGGGCATTGATGCATTTTTGTATGCCGTTAGTCTTTGGTACGCTGGAGGAGTTTCTTTCTACATTTAAGGAGGCCGCAGATCCTTCATCAGGTTATCTATACTTACGCGTAAAAATTGATTTACTTTTGGTTTTGCTTCTTCGTAAAATGATGTTTCCTTGTGGACGGTCTTCCAAACTTTGATCTGGCTACATCCATGCCATTTTTAGACTAAGAAGGAGGGGGAAAAGTGGAAGTCCCTTTCTAAATTGTTTAACCATTTGAATTGTCTTTCCCCAAGCTGGTTCAACCTCTTTAACTAATCATTGGAAAATGCTTGTTGCATAGATTTCTCAAGTGGATTGTCATACTGAAAATCACACCAATTGAAAGTTTAATGATGAAAGGTGAAACTTGATAGTGGAAGCTACCAAACTCTAGTAACCTCTTTTGATGTAAAATGAAAAATTATTTAGACATTCACTGCACTTTTGGGTGTTTCAGGAAGTAACTCCATATACTCTAATGGTGGTGACTTGAGAGTACTCTTTATGTTAGTGAGAAGAGTCTTGTTGTTCAACTCTTGTTAGGGAATTTTAGTGTAATGACCAATGTGGTAATTTTAGAGGTTGTGACATCACCTCTGTTAGAAACCTAGTGAATGTTGGACAAATAGATTATTTTCACTAGTACACAAAGTATAAGGGCTAAAATCACAAAAATAAAAAAGTAGGGGTGACTTACTGAAACCATGTTTCAGAGAATGCAAAATATTATTCGGAATGTATCTTATAGCAATGAATGCATAAATACTTATAGGACCCCCTTTATTGTAGTAGTTTCAATCATCTTTGACATTTGTATACTGCAACTAGGATAATGATTTATATTTGTCCCTGTTTAGAAGAGCTGTGGCTCTGATATGTTACAACGGATGGAAGAGTTAAATGTACAAAAGTGGAAATTACTATTTTAGCAGCCTTCTATTAGACGATGAGCTCTTGGTACTGAAATACTTCTTGCTAGCAATGTAAGCTTTTCCTCAAAAGAGGAAATGCCTTCATTACTAAGTCCATGACAGGGGAAAATAGTTTAACCAAGAAGTCGTCATTTTTATTTTCTCTTTAGTTGGTACAGAAACTTGATTTAGCTTTACAACCTTCTGTAAAGAAATTGATGATAATTTTTTTTTTTTTTACACTTTCATTGGCAACTTATAGTATGTATGGACCTTCACTTTTCCATCTTTTCTAGAATCCACCGGCAATGATAAAATCTTGTAAACAAATTTTTTCATATATAAATTACTGGCACAAAAAAACTTTTATATCATGTGCACAAAGTATTGGTGATCCCTTCATTGTGCCTATAATTTGTGAAAAAAGATTTAAACTCATGCTTCTATGAACCTAAACTGCCCAATATATCTGTACAAAAAAATAAAAAAAAGCTGCACAATATCCATTCAATTATAGTTTTTATTTTGGTGGTATCAACTAGGTATTGGTGAAGTTTGTGGCCCACTGCAGAAACTTCCTCTGTCAAAAAGATGAGCCTGATAGGAACTTCTTACTGGATTTGTGTGAATTTTCACTTTATGATTCCAGAAAGGAGTAACATGAATCTCAAAACGGGGGTTTATAACATATTCTAAGGGGGATGAGTCTATGGCGAATTCAGTATGAACTTTTTCTTTGAAAAGTAGATTCTGAAATAAAGAATATGGAAATTGAATAACAATGATGTGGTGAAGTATGTTTTGCTGAAGCATGGTGAAGTTGCACAAGAGCATACTTCTTAAGGAGCAAAGAATATCGACCAAAAAAATGGAGCAAAAGAATAACAATGCACATACTACTTTATCATTCTTATAATAAGGTGCCCTTGCCTATATGTCTGTCTAAATACTATTTCGACAACAAAACGTGTTTTGTTGTTTATCATGGTAAATAGCAGTGTTTTGTTTAATAAATATTCTTTTCTGTATTTTCATGTTTCTTACTGAACCATTTTTTATGGAAAGATACGATATGCTTTGGCTTCATTTAGGTGGAGGGAAGTGTGTGGAAATGGAAGGAAGTGATGACAAGGAGCAATGCTTTTTGTCTTTGAATTGAAAAAAAACAGTGAGACAGGTTCAAGAAGGGAAACATTTTCTTTGGGACCCATTTTTTCTTTTTCTCTCAAAAGTAGCAGGAAATAAAAGAATAGTTTCTCGCACATGACTGGCCCTGACTACTTTTGCTAAATTGTCAAAGGAATTGTGGCTTCTTTATTCTTCTTTTCCTTAAATGTCCTCTGTCTTTCTTTCCCTCCTCACTTCAATTTCCAAGTGTACTGTTACTCTAGCTATCGAGGTGTTCATTTGAATAGTTTTGATTGGTCTTGTGTAGCTCATGATGAAACCAAGGTCACGAAGCAGGTCAGAAGTTTGAGACATATATTGAGAGCATTTATGCTACGCCGAACTAAATCTGAACTTATCAAGGGTGGGACATTGGTGCTGCCTCCTCTTACTGAGATAACAGTGTAGGTTGTCTACCTGGGGTTAGTGGAATTTAAAATCTAATTCGACATTTTTTATATTTGTATTCTTTTTCGATAAAGTAATAAATCCTGGGATGTACTAAAACATTGCTATGATACATTCTTTTGGCAGAATGGCTCCGATGGTTGACTTGCAGAAAAAGGTGTACTTGTCAATACTGAAGAAAGAGCTTCCAAAACTCCTTGCACTCTCTTCTGGAGCTTCTAGTACTCAATCCTTACAGAATATTGTAAGAGTGAATTTAATGATTTTTTCATGATGAAAATTGCTATTTTCCTTAGAAACTGTGCTGAATACTGAGATGCTTTACTTTCTATGATCATGGATATTCAGCTGTTTTGATTACTATTAGGATTGTGAGAATTTAGTGGGATTACAGTCGACTATCCTAAAAGCTTAAGCTTGTTAGATGAAGGCATGGTTTATTATTTAAATATTCTAATACTCCCTCTTATGCTTATTTTGGTCTTTTGCTTAGTACTAAGCGTGGAAATATTTAATTGGGGAGGCAAATGTGGCTTGGAAAGATTTGAATTCAGGACCTTTAGCTTTGAAACCGTTTGTTGGGAGCGCGCAGCAGAAGTTCGATACCTTTACCTAGGGAGATTGCTAAGAGAGAGCCTAAATATAAGCTCGTCAACTTATCCAGTTGGGCCTATCTTACTCAAAAGCTTAAGCTTATTAGATGAGGGTGTGGTTTATTAGGGTGCGTTTGTTTGTGTTTCTGTTCTTTTTTTGTTCCAGGGAACAGAAATAGAAAAAACTATTTCTGTTCCGGGGAACAGTTTTAGAACAAAAAGGCGCGTTTGGTAAACTTGTTCCTGAAATAAAAAAGAACAGAAACATGTTTGGTAAATTTATGTTTTTTTGTTTCTTTTAATTTTTTAATAGTTTTTTTTTTTTTTTCATTTTTTTCTTTCTTTTTCTTTTTTATTTTTTTCTTGCTTTGGCCGGTCGCCCAGCCACGCGAGGCTCGGCCATGGCCGGGCCACCCCCGGGCGGGCCGACCTAGCGGTGGCCACGGCGAGGCTCGGCCTCGCCGGGGCCACCCCCAGGCGACGCCGACCTGGCGGTGGCCGGCGAGCCGAGCTCGCCCAGCCGGCTGGGCGAGCTCGGCTCGGGCTCGCCGGATCAGCCAGCCGGCGAGCTCGCCCAGTCAAGGCGAGGCCGAGCCTCGCCGTGGCTGGGGGACGCCATCGGCCCTGGTCGGCCAGTCGCCGGCCATGGCCGAGGCCGGGCGACCGGCCAAAGCAAGAAGAAGAAGAAAAGAAGAAGAAGAAGAAAAGAAGAAAAAAAAAAAAAAAAAAGAAAAGAAAAGAGAAGAGAGAAGTGTTCTTTTGTTTTTGTTAAAAACAAGAAACAACTTTTTTGTTTTTGTTTCTTCTTTTTTTGTTCCCTTAACAAAAGAATGATTTGGAACAAAAACGCATACAAACGCGTTTACATTTCTTTTTTTTGTTCCTGAACAAAAAACAGAAAAACTGTTTATGAACAAAAAAAAAACATAAACAAACACGCCCTTATTTAAATACTCTAATAAGGATAATATTGTAGATAATTTAATGGAAAGTCGAAAGGAGACATTGGGGTGTTAGTCAATAGCAGGACGAGTTTGGATCGGCGAATATAGGACCTCAATCGTAATTTAGGATTGCCCTCTCTTGAAACCATGCCAGACTTGACTCCCGTGTCCAATGTGGGAGCTGAAGCTCAACTTGAGATGCTAGATTCGAATCAGCAGTTTTTCTGGCCAATTAACCATATTCAGATCCTTTTCTTGAACAAGGAAAGTCTAAGAATTTTTTCTAACTACAGAAAATCCTAGGATATTTGTAACTTGGTCCAAAGCTTGACCATATACCCAAAGCCCTTATTGCAAGTTAAATGGGTCAAAAAGCCCAGAGGCCTAGGCTGCTACCATCCCTAAAAAGAGATGGCTATGCCTTGTAAACTTAAAACTATGCTTCTAGACGAAATGAAAGCTATTAGCCTTTGGTTTAGGAATGAAAATAGCATTGGCAGGTTCCTCCTAACTGTAATTCTATTTTTTTTTTCAGAGACTATTGTCTCTTCCACATACACTAAGATGGATTCTCTTTTGGCCAATGTCCTAATTAATCGAGACAAAGAAAGAAGACATTCAGGAGTATTGTCATCTAACCTTTTTGTATAATACCATCAGGTTGTTCTATAAATTGTCAATGTCAATAGTTCGATATTCTGGTTGTAAATTAAGTCCGGTATTCCTTTGGGTTAACAATGGAAGAGGAAACCCGTTGTTCCTGTAATTTGTTCACAACCAAACTATGCTATCTAGTTCATAGGCTTAAAACTACCTTCTTTTATTCTTTAAGATCAATAAGATTAATACTATATATGCCTGTGTGAGCTCTTTATGTGTATGGATTTTCACCCCTTTGTTTCCCTATACTTCTATCTTTTACCTAAAAAAAGAAAGGATCAAGTTTATTGGAATAGCAATTGGTCACCAAAATATGGATAAAAAGCATTTAACCAGTGGAAGTGGTAAGCACATACTTTACGTGCATAGGCTGGAGAAAAATGTTTCCAGTCATATGAGATCATTTGAGGCGGTTGATTGTTTCAAAAGCTCTGTGGTGCTTGGCCCTAAAGCCATTCCTGAATTTAATCATAGACTAGAGAATTTCCCATTTCCCCACACAAATAATATCCAATATCTTGTGGTGCCATAGTTGGAGTTCTAAACCAAGTTGAGGTCAATCGTATAGCTCTCGCTGTTGTAAAGCTATTGTTGATATGTTTTATATATCCACTATGGGCCAAAATTACCGATTATATTTGATGTGTCAAATTTGCTGAAATCATTCCTCTTTGTATTGCTCATTTTATTGCTTGTCTGTAGGTAATGCAGTTGAGAAAAACCTGCAGCCACCCATATCTATTCCCCGGTATTGAACCTGAACCATATGAAGAAGGTGAACATCTGGTTGAGGTAGGATCACTTGTAAGCAGATCTCTGAATTCTGTTTGCTGAAAACGAAATTGTTCTGTGGATGCAAATATGTAACATCGGCAGTAAATTTGAAAAATTGATGGTAAATAAAAAGTGAACAATAATGTGTTGGTCTGGTCAACAGTTTGTAAGTTACCAGTGAATGATAATTTTACCATCGATTTGAAAAATGGATGGTAAATAAAAAGTGATCAATAATGCGTTGGTATGGTCAAGGATTTGTAAGTTACCAGTGAAATGACAATTTTACCATCGACAAGCCCCACAGTAGATTACCACTTACTTTCAGATTTACAAGTTGATGTATAACTGTTTGTAAGTTACCAATGAAATGACAATTTTACCTTCTACAAACACAATAGTAGACTATCACTTACTTTTAGATTTCAGAGTGGCGACATAACTGTTTGTAAGTTACCAAAGAAATATCAATTTTACTATCCACAAACCAGTAGTAGAGTACTATCTACTTTCACAAATGGGTGCGTAACTATTTATAAGTTATCAATGGAAAAAAGCAATTTTGTCAACAAATAATAGTAGATTGCCACTTATTTTAGATTTATATATGGGTGCTTACCTGTTTGTAATTTACTAAAAAATAACAAACCATCCACAAAAACAATAGTAGATTACCGTTTACTGCTATGATTTAGTTTTGAGTTGTAAATGTATGAGTTACTAGAACATTGACAATCATTAGTCTTTAACATTGTTAGTAAAGTACGTCATATACCTGACCAATAGATAGTAGGTTGCATGATGTTATCCCCATTATTAGAAATTAAGGATGCTGTTACAAATTTATAACTGAAAGTAACGTTGTTATTGGGCCAAATAGAAATTTTAGATGCCTCCTTTTTTTTAATTACACAGAAAAGTTCTATGCAGAGGTTGGGTCCCTTGTAGTTGGAAGGCTCACAGGAGGACGAAAAGAAACAAGGGATTATTTGCTTTCTTAAGCTGTTGAATCTGGACTGAGCTATAATGTGGAACCATCTGCTTAAGTTGGCTTCTATAAGTAGATTTGAGCTTTGTCTGAACTATCCCTAGTTCTGATCTATTTCCATTTGTCTTTACTTTCATAAACAGGCTAGTGGTAAACTGATAATATGGATCAACTTCTCCGCAAACTACATACTTCTGGCCACCGTGTTCTTCTTTTTGCCCAGATGACCCACACGCTTGACATTCTACAGGTTCTAATCCTCCTATTACTGATTTGTCATATACAGCATCTGTTTAGCTAAGAGTTTTGAAATGCAACACAGGATTATCTGGAGCTTCGGAGATATTCTTATGAGCGTCTTGATGGATCAATTCGGGCTCAAGAACGTTTTGCTGCAATTAGAAGCTTTAGCCAACAATCAGTAAAAGACGATCAGAACGCTGGACCTAATCAAAAGGGTGCATTTGTTTTCATGATATCCACAAGAGCTGGTGGAGTTGGCTTAAATCTGGTAGCTGCTGATACGGTGAGTATCTCATTAAAAAGCTAATCGGTCTGCTTTTTCCCCCAGTAATATGAGATGAAACATATGCTCGCCAGCCTGTATGTCATGGCTAACAATTACCACGGAAGTTATGGTCGAGTTTAGCTTTCTTCTTGTATTGGTCAGGACCCTTCAAGGCTTTTCCACCTATTCATTTATACATTTGATTGAATTTTGGTTTTCGGTTGCCACGAAGGACTCAGATGCATATTTGAATACACTTTCTGTGGGACAATACTGGTCGGGAATCAAACTTAGTGGTGATTTGTATCAAGGCTGCTTGATTGAATGTGAAGGAGCATGTGTGACACTTTGATGACAACAAAGAATAGAGCATAGACCACAAACATGATAGTCTCTCTATTGCAGTATAACACTGAATCTGAGAGACTGTAAAGTATTTGGTTTTAAGATTTTTTTTTTTCCCATTTTTCTGGTCATGATTGAATATGCCATGGCAAAGGTGGACTACTGACTTTTCAAGCCAAAAATGAGCTTGGCAGCAATGGTTTCATCCTTCCTTTTACTTGGGGAGTTTTTCTAGATTTTGTCTAAAGAAAAATATAATTCATATATTGTAAAGTTCTGAGAGTAAAGTTGGTAGGAGTTGACGTCAGTTTGTATGTTCTCTATCAATTTTTTAATCTGAAAATTATAAGTTGGAGGCAATGATTATGAAGAAAAATCTCAACTCTAGTGATGATGGATGTGATGCCATCACAGAAAATAATTCTAGTTAGTCATATAGGAGAAAGTTCGAGTTATGATTTGATGTGGGAATAAATCTGTGAGACCATGTCCAATTATTCAAAAGATTAAGTTGTTTGGTGAAGGTGTAGTGAAATTATATCTAAAACCCCCATCCATTTATTTGTGAAATGGAATTTGGCCTAACACTAAAGCAAAGCAAATGAGATGTTGAGGGACCCAGAGAGTTCTGAAAACGGAATGTTCTGCTTTGATACCATATAGAAGTCAAGTTGAGAGATTCAGACTGAATAGGTGACATTCTCCGCGCCACCATGTGTGTAATTTATAATTACAATATATGGTGACCTTCATGCGTGATACTGTAAGCTAAATATGTACTCGTACCAATTATTACAAGTACTCCTCATAGTAGCTGTTCTATCAAATTGATCATTGCCAGTTGAATTTTTTTGGATAGGTTATATTTTTCGAGCAAGATTGGAATCCCCAGGTGGACAAGCAGGCTCTGCAGCGTGCTCACCGGATAGGTCAAATGAGTCATGTGTTATCAATAAACTTGGTCACGGCACGTACAGTTGAAGAGGTAAGACTTCATGCTTTGATGCTAGCACTGATGACCTGTACTTACTCTAAAGTTTTCATGAATCAAAGGTTATCATGAGGAGAGCACAGAGAAAAATGCTCCTTAGCCAAAATGTCATAGGAGATGGTTCTACAGAGAAAGGAGATGAAAGTGAAGTTGTTGAAACTGGTGATTTCCGCTCCATCATATATGGGCTTCAAATGTTTGATCCTACTGAGATCAATGCTAAGTCGGGTGAATCAAAGCTGTCTGAAGTGAATGCTGTGGTTGAAAAGATAATTGCAATGCGCCACGCATTGGGCAAGGATGAGAGGAAATTTGAGATTGATCCTGCCAATGTAACAGACACCGGCGAACTTATTGTGGAAGGAAGTTCTACTTCTGTGGCTTTTGATCCTGGTTTTGATGAGTCTTCTTATCTTTCATGGGTCGAAAAATTTAAGGACACATCACAGGCTAGTATCGAACAGAATGAGCTTTTGGGGCCCAGGAGGGCCTTAGAACCTGAGGATAGGAGTTTAAGTATTGAGAATGCAAAGAAGAAGGCAGAGGAAAAAAAGTTGTTAAAGTGGGAATCCCTTGGATACAATTCATCATCTGTCAAGGAACCTATTTTGCCTATTGACAGGGACATATCATCGGATTCAGGTTCTCTCCATTTTGTTTATGGAGATTGCACACAACCATCTAAAGTTTGTCCTTCTGAAAACACCATCATATTCAGGTTAGATACTTTGAAATTGGAGTCTACTTTTATCCAGTTTGTTTTAAATATGAACATATGAACCTTTTGAATTGCTGTAAGCAGGCCATCCTCCTTATATTTTCTCAACTTCTCCCTCTTATTTTCAATATTAATTTATATAAAAGCCCTGGAATAATTCACAATGTGCCTTTAGGATTCATTTCATTATGGAATGTGTAATTTCACGTAAGAATTGGATTAGCTATAGATTATTTTTCCTTGAATATTTAATTATGTGAGGTTACTATTCTACATTTATTACTTAACCATTGCAATCAAGAATTCATAAAGAATGAGCAATTTTTGTCTACAATGCAATTCCTTGTTGAAATTAATCCAGAGTGCATCCCCAAATTTTAAAGAGCACTGAATTTGCCTCATTGAGCTTGCCACAGTCTCACTCAGGTTTATAATTCCATTGCCCATTTTATTGGAGTGACCATCTTATTTTTGTTTCATATTTCCTCAAAAGTTGAAGCTCCAACCTTGTCCAATTCGCTTTGAGATTCACTTCCTAAAACACCCTCAGGAAACCTCTCCTATGAGCTAAAGCACAATTTTCAATGAAACACATGAGAAGTGCGGGGATTGTAATTGTAGTTATCTTCTGGAGCCAATGGTCTTTCAGGAAAAAAAAGGGTGCTCTACCTATTTTAAAGCCTCTTACCTCCCCAATCTCCAAATGCCATACCTTGCCGAT
Source organism: Eucalyptus marginata (assembly GCA_014182565.1). Classification (NCBI taxonomy): domain Eukaryota; kingdom Viridiplantae; phylum Streptophyta; class Magnoliopsida; order Myrtales; family Myrtaceae; genus Eucalyptus; species Eucalyptus marginata. The sequence continues at coordinate 31,074,067 of CM024588.1, forward strand.
GTTTATTCTGATAGTTGAGGAATGTCATGCTTCAAATAGACAATTTCTTGATGGTTGAATCACTTACTTCTGGCAGTTGCATAGACAACTCTGGGAAATGGGGCCATGGTGGGATGTTCAATGCTTTGGCGAAACTTTCCTCAGATATTCCTGCAGCATATGAACGTGCTGCCAAATTTGGGGACCTGCATCTTGGTGATCTTCATCTCATAAAGATTGATGGTTAGCCATTTTAGATCTGCGTTCTCATCTAGAATACTTAGCTTAGTACATGATATGTTGAAGTCTGAGCAAGAGGAAAATTGAATGGTCTTCAGTTAATGACATGTGAGGTGTTTGAAAGTCTTGTTGGTGCAATGAATATGTCATTTGAGATATTCAGGTGCTATAGGCATTCATTCATGAATTATAGATACTTTGTTTGTCTTGAACTTATCCCACATAACCTTTCAGAGTTTACATAAGTCTTAGATGCAGTTATTTCCTGATCCTAAAACTTTTTGGTCGAATCCTTTAATTTAACAGTCACTTCTTCTGCCTAAAATTTTCTTGGTCGAGTCCTTTAACATAGTAATAACGTCAACTTTCAATTCCCTATATTCCTTGCGTGTAAATACTTGTTTATCTTATTCGTTGCATTCAATTCTAGTGTGTTCTTTATCAAAGTTTTGTTGGGCTTGCATGTGAGAGTGGATGTTAAAGTCATCCCATTTCTTTGTTACGGGTTTATCCTGGCCTTATATGCACGCTACTTCTTCCTGATTAAGAGTGTGGTTTTGGGACCTATGGTTAACTGTCATGAGACTTTTGAGTTTCCTTTCTGTTTCATATATAGCTTTGTTTTGCTGAATAGGGTGCACTGCAGACCACGAACATGAGCAGAATGTGCGTGATGATCATACTGAATGGGTGGCTTTGGCTGTTGTACAATCGTATAACCCAAGGTGTAAAGCTCCCGAAGCAACATCTCTTTGCCTGACTTGGAACGTTGCCTCTCAAAGGCGTCCTATTCAGCTGCTCAGAATTCTGGTAAAGCTTCTGTTCATTGGTTGGGTGCTTCATAAGATGATAACATATGATCCTTCTGCTTCATCCTTCTCCACATGTCTTAATTTTCTATGTAACAGTACTTTTACACTGAAAGCATCACCTGGTTTTGTTTTATGATTAATCCTTGCTCTTCACGGAGTACACTGACAAGTGTGTTGAAGTTGTCATGGAATTGGGAACTTTCTGCGTAATAATTCTAAATTTTTTTGCTCCCCCCAAAAGCTTCCATTCACATGCCACGTGTTGGCTATCAAGATGGATCAGATCGCTCGGAATGGTACACCGTGGAACGCCTTCTTCGGAAATATGCCGCCATCTTTGGCATAAAGATATATGTGTATGTCCCAGCCTTCCCTCCCTCCCTCCCTCCCTCTCTTTTTCTCTTTGACTCAACCAATTCTACCCTTTTTGGACAGGTACTATTATCGACGTCAGTCATGAGACCAGTTGCTGTCATTGACCCCATAACATTGCTGAAAGCTACGGTTTTCCACAGTTTCTCCACTGGAGTTGTGATGGTCGAATCAAATTATAGATCCTCATTGTAACCTCTAATGTCATGCTTGCTGCTCACAGTAGTTATTGGCATCAGTCCCCAGAGATGGAGGTCAGCGGATTTGGTGCCCTGGTTTAACCTGTGGGAGAGCCCTCTTGATCCTTTGTATGTTCATGCTGGGCAAGGTTCATCATGTATTTATATCCACTCTTTTGCAAACAAGAAAGATGCCAGAACCTATTGGAATAGATTGTGCCATAGATCGTGCCACTTTCTTTCTCCATAAGTCAACGATGATTTTCGTTTGCCTAAATAGAATAGAGCTAGAGATGATGGTCCAGGATGGTCCATGAATGTCACTGATGCTGCCGAATCACCTATTTATTGCCTGGGTTTAGCTCTTCTGTCCAACAGGAGGGCTCAAGGTGTGCCTTTCTGGCTACTATTGATCTGATCTGAACAAGAGACATCCATCGGATAGAATTGGGCTCTAGAATTCTGTCCTGAAGTAGCATCACCTCCCATCTTGTTAAAAATGTCCGTTTTAGGCCTGCGTTTGATTCAATTACATTTAACAAGTGAGAGGAATAGAAGGGTATTTTCTTTAGCAAAGCAATTTTCCCCAAATGTGTAGAAAGCTTTTTGCATGTCTTGCACATTTGGTCCTCACTCCTGGCCAGACCCGAAGAAATGCGGCGAGCATGGATTCATTTCTGTTTGCAAATATGATGCGGCATTACGCTGGTAATGGTAAGATTGAATTGGAGCGTGTAATTTGCTCACAGCGTCATTACATACTTATCTATCGACGCACTAGTTTGGCGCGTCCTTTCTTTGATAATTAGACAATTAGTTGGGACTAATTATACCGGGCCTCTTCATTTCATCTTTTTATGCACTTATACAGAGCTCGATCTATGCCGCCTTTAACCGTTGTTCAGCTCAACAATTATCAATCTAGGTGGTTGAATTTCGGTAGTCAAGGTTGAGCCCTTCAAAATGGAAACGACAATGCGCATGAGGCTTCAGTGGCAATGGTACCGTTCGACAATAAAATGGTTGACAGTGCCGTCGCTCATCGAATCAAGTGTCCTACCAGGTGAATACCCGCCGGGACGCCCATCCTTCTGTTCCAACAAATTTGCCTATCGGCTAGCCCTAGAACTTCAATTCAGTACAAGGTGATGAAAGGAACCCACAGAATGTGGACTTGCACGTTGTATAATATAAGCCAACGAATGGTAAGTGAGAAATGGTTTGAGTGTGTACAGCAGGAGAAGGAAAAAGATCACTGCCTTATAGATGAATTGCTTCTTCTAATTGGCCAAAGGACTAAAATAAATGGGGTCATCACATTCCTGTTCCGCAAACAAGAACGCACCGAATCACATAAAACTAATCATTCATCCTTGTTCAATGCCTCTTCTTTCTTTAAGACCCAACTCTGCCCTGAACTCTTATTTATATGCTCACACTTAAAACAGAGGATCCACCACACAACCCTCTCATCTTCAAGAGCTCCTCCTCCTCCTCCTCCTCCTCCCTCCTTTGGGTGCCACAAGATGTCGAAAGTCGATGCCAATGGCTCTGCCAAACCTCGTCCTGCTTCGACCAGGCGGTCTCCCACTCCAGGAAAGGCCACGATCCTTGCGATTGGCAAGGCCTTCCCCAGCCAGGTGATCCCGCAGGAATGCTTGGTGGAGGGGTTCATCCGGGACACCAAATGCGAAGACGCTTCCATCAAGGAGAAGCTTGAGCGCCTCTGTAAGCATAACCACTCTGTACCCGATCATTGAATATCGCAACTCCATTCTCCTCGGTCTCTAGAATGGGTATGGCCAACGTAAATGTGACTCGAAGAATGTGTTTCGTAGAAGGAAAAAATGTATATATCCCAACCAAAATACAAGGGTTGTACGGTAACCTTTTCCTGTTCTTTTAAGTTAGCAACATTAGTCGTGGTACATGTATATTCCTGGATTCACCTAGGTTGATATCTGGAAGAACATCTTCGTCGAACTACAGCCAATTTGTTCACATTGTAGACTCCATAATTGTGGTAGATTTTATTGTCATAGTGTCACATGATTCGGGGGACATGCAAACACCAAGGTAATACCAGCGAGAGCCTCGATCTATTTTCATTTGCTTAAATGCTCTGCTCTTGAGAGTTAGAAAACGTGAGATTTTCCTATCTGCTTTTGGCAGGTAAAACCACCACTGTGAAGACAAGATACACAGTGATGTCCAAGGAGATCCTAGACAAGTACCCTGAACTGGCCCGGGAAGGCTCTCCCACGCTTAACCAAAGGCTTGAGATTGCCAACCCAGCGGTCACGGAGATGGCTCTCCAGGCCAGCCTCTCCTGCATCAAGCAATGGGGCCGGCCCCCGGGGCACATAACCCACCTCGTCTACGTCTCCTCGAGCGAGCTGCGCCTGCCTGGCGGCGACCTCCACCTCGCGACCCGGCTTGGCCTGAGGAGCGACGTCGGTCGGGTGATGCTCTACTTCCTTGGCTGCTACGGTGGCGTCACTGGCCTCCGTGTTGCCAAGGACATCGCCGAGAACAACCCTGGAAGCCGCGTCCTGCTGACCACGTCCGAGACCACCATCCTCGGTTTCCGGCCACCGAACAAGGCCCGCCCCTACGACCTCGTGGGGGCCGCCCTGTTCGGGGACGGTGCGGCGGCAGCCATCATCGGGGCGGACCCCTTGCCTTGCCATGGAGAGTCTCCCTTCATGGAGCTGAGCCACGCGGCGCAGCGGTTCCTCCCGGGGACCCACGACGTGATCGACGGCCGCCTCTCGGACGAGGGCATCTACTTCAAGCTGGGACGAGACCTGCCTCAGAAGATCGACGCCAACATCGAGGAGTTCTGCAAGGGCCTCATGGCGGCGGCCGGGCTCAGCGAGGGGTTCAACGACGTGTTCTGGGCGGTCCACCCGGGCGGGCCGGCGATCATGAACAAGCTGGAGAACACGCTGAAGCTGAGGAGCGACAAGTTGGAGTGCAGCAGGAAGGCGCTGATGGACTACGGGAACGTGAGCAGCAACACCATATTCTACGTGATTGAGAACATGAGAGATGAGCTGATGAAGAGAGGAGGCGGTGAGGAGTGGGGGCTTGCGCTGGCGTTCGGACCGGGCATTACATTCGAAGGCATCCTCATGCGCAGCCTTTCATAAGAAAAGTGGGATCGTCCGAAGTCCGAGTTGGGTTTCCAGTGGGAAATTGCTGAATGTGTCGTACAATTTGGTATCTTATTGCAATCTAAAGTGGAAATGTAAGGAGGAATTTGAATTTGAGATTTTTAGTCTCTTTGAGTTTAATTATGTGAGTGAGATACTTATATTGGCAAATCATTACTTGTGTTGCATTAGTTCGTAATATTATGAAAAATTTATGAATCAGAGAACTTTTAGATATCTAGCTGCCGAGAGTAAAATAATCTGCCAATCATATTAGTACTTTTATTTTTCTTTTCATAATGTGAAAATAGCCGGATTAATGGAAACGACACGCATCCATATTATGCATGTCGAAGACTAGAAAAAAAATTTCTTGAATGTACACATGGATTGTACCAACTCCTTCATATATTTATCAATAGAATGAAATTATGTAATTGCTGACCGCACATGGATAATTACCGTTTATCTTCAAAATGGGAAATATTTCCTAATTTGATTCAAGCAGTAGATATTTCCTGTTTAGGACACAGGTCAATTTCCACCGCAATTCGATCCAACGGCTTTGTAAATATTTCCTATTTTCAATAGAGGAAACATTTCCTATTCTGACGCCACCTCGCATCGGCTACTTAAACCACACCCTCAATTCTGACCCCGACGCGATCACAGCTTCCTAGTTTTTTTTCACTTGCGACGACGCTCTTTGCTCTTCCTCAGTTTCTTCGTCACTGCATACTTCCGTCTCGCTCATTTCTCTCACAAATTCGAAGCCCGCCGACATGCATTCTCTTCACAAGATTACCTTCCACGGAGAGCAGATCCACACTTGCGTCACCGACGATGCCTCCGTCGTCACCCGTTGGATCATCGACGTCGAGCGCTCCCACCTGCTCTGGCTGAACCGGCTCGTCGTCGGCCTTGACATCGAGTGGCGCCCCAACCTCGAGCCCGGCGTCGTCCATCCCGTGGCTACCCTGCAGTTGTGTGTCGGTCGTAGCTGCCTCATCTTTCAAATTCTCCATGCTGAGTATGTCCCCGTGTCGCTCCATGCGTTTCTCGGTAATCTCAACTACACGTTCGTCGGCGTCGGCATCAAGGATGACGCAATGAAGCTGAGCGACGACTATGGGGTTACTGTGTCCCGCATGGTCGATCTCCGTGGGCTGGCGGTAGGGAGGTGGCGGAACCCATCATTGGGTTATATGGGGCTGAAGAAATTGGTTAAAGTCATACTTCGCAAAGACCTGGAGAAGCCTAAAGAGATTACATTGAGCCATTGGGACGAGAAGACATTGACAGCTCGTCAGGTGGAGTACGCGTGCCTCGATGCCTTCGTCACTTTCGAGGTCGGAATGGCTTTGCAAGCATGGTTAGTGGGTAGGGTTCGTGTTGGTTGGTGTGTCGGTACAAACTGTGCAATGGTGCCTAATATGGTCGCCCCTATTTTCCCTCATCAAGTTCGCTCATGAACCAAGTTCTGTAAACATCTTTTTGTTAATAAAGTGTTTTCTCGTTAGCATTTACACGAGTTGGTCTGAATGTTCTGTTAATTCCTTTTTTTTTTTAAATTGAGTTTGCTCTTGGTGGCGATTAGTGTATCTTGGAAAGTTGTTAGTTGCATGCACGGTTAAATCTTGTTCATATTAGCTATCAAACATGAGAACATCCGTGATTTTCGCCCGGGGGTTAACACAAGATAGAGACGGCAGGATTTGGTTTTAATAAAGTGACGCCTAACATTTCCCTTGCATTTCGAGGGAGTTTAATCAAGATTAAGTGAAAGATTTTCTAACCACTAATCTTACGTTTCTGCATGTACTTTTACTTTCTGAATTTTTACCTTAATTTAGATCATCGATACTCCGACTTTTCGGTAATCTTGAAATACCTGAAATTTTAACAATATACCCATATTGACACATAAATTCAAATATATATTTTCATGTAGTTTTTAGAATTTGAACTATATTGTAAAAATTTGATGGGAAAAAAAAGGAGTACATTTTACTCAAGCTTAAATATACACAAACAAGCTTCTTTTGAAATTAGTCAAAATTGTTCATGAGGGGCTAAGCTATTACTAATGATGAGTGCGTGCTTATGGATCACGACGACCCTACATGCATTAAATTACACCTATGAAGCCAATTTACTTCATGCAAGGTGTGACCGACCTTGGAATAATTTCAGGTAACTCCGACAAATTTTAGAAAAAGTTATGCTTTACATGAGATGGGCTGTTTGTACAAATAATGGTACATCTTATCAGAAGATATGTACATCAATTGATGTAAGGCTCTAAGGCTCTGAACTAGTTTAAGTCTCCTTATGACATCAATCTAAGAACTCGGAAAAAATAATCTAAGTATTACAACTTACAGTATTGAGATGGGAACGCATCCCCTATAGCTTTTATTCATCTTTCGGTTCAAGCTCCTGCCTCTTCTTTTCCCTGACTTCCACAAGCAATGTCAGAAGAGCCTCGCACACTTTCGATGCATCGACCTCAGATGGGTTGTCGCTCAATGTCGAGTAAACCATCCAGGCATGATCCAGCTTGCATGTGGGCCGCACAACCACAGATCCTAGAACTGCTGCATCCCGCCTTGTAACGAGCCCGTCGCTCTTCTCACCATACCTGACTTGGAGGAGCTGTGCACATGCAGCCATCGCAGCTCCAAGGGGCATTACCACAGGAAGCTTCGCAGGCTGAGCAGCCAAGAAGCAAGGAAGTTCTGCATGAGCAACATGAGACAGAGATGCTATAACTGCAGGCGTGATGCCTGCCTCCGTGTGGAATGAAACAACCGGAAGGTTCTCTCGGCAGTTGGCGTTAGTCAAGAATTCTTTCCTCTTATCGTATGTCAAGTCTTCCAGAGCTTGCATGTTACCCTTCAAAAAGATATATGAGAATATGAGACATACGCTAGCCAATGCGCATTTACTTCTTTAAAAGGATGATTGAGAAGAAGACCTTTCTTTCTGTTGTTGATCAAAGAGAAAAGGAGGATTTTTTATTCTGTTAACCACGGGCCAAGACCATTGCTCTCCCAATTAGCATGCATTTATTGTTAAGAAATTCAATCAACATTCCACTAATTGATTAGAGAAGTACACAGCATTGTCCTAACATTGCCTTTCCACAGGCTCTTTCTACTGGTGGTAGATGAAATTCAAATGTAATAGATGCAGATGAAATGAGAATTACTATGTTGTACTCATACAGATAGAGCGTAAAGCACCGGTTTTGGGGGAAAATATTTGCCATCCTGTTAAAAGGAATGAATATTGTATATACTAATGAGCTCACAGTACCTATATATATCATGAATGTCAAATTAATTTGTTATGAAACACAATCCTATTACAGCTGTGGAACTTCCTTGCCATAATCAGGTAACCTTAGGTGATGTCCATTACAGCAACCAACTCAATTCAAAGTGAAAAACATAAAATAAAATATGAAAAACGAGAGAAATCTGATATACTAAGAAACATGTCTTAATCACAACCAGCCTATTTCCAAACGCCAAATGTGACTTCCCCTACTTATAGGTGGTTACGTCCACACAGTTCTACTCATTTTTAACATCCAGCAAGCTTCTTCATAATTTACTGCTGCATATCATACCATTTAGCGAGTGCTCCGTTGAACAGGACCATCTGATGCTCAGGCTCCAGCTTCTCATTTCAGCACGAGCATGAAAAGATGTTTCTAAGATTGCCTATTATCAGTGCCTCAAACATATACTTGTATGTACCCGACCAAAGAGATAATCATATTATTCTTGCACACAATACAATTCTCGTTTCAATGATCTGTATGTTGCCACAAATACATTTAAAATTTGCCAGCACATAGGGGAAACATACCAAGAGTGACATACATAAAAGAAGAGTAAGAAATATCATTGGCACCAAAAATCTTCTCCTCCTCTTCAATATTATTGTCTCCGTTCATATTCCATTGTATCACATGTTTCGAGCCAAAATCACACGTTTTTTTCCTCTTTGTACCATTTACTGGCATTTTCTTGGAATTGTCTCTGGCGTCAGCAGGGGGGAATGACTAGACCGCCGTTAAGCTATTCGGTTGCAGATTGACAATGCTTAAGGAGGTGGAGGAAGAGGTTGCATTGAAAGCATTATACTAAAGGACCAAAAACACTCGAGAAACAACAAATAACAAATGAGAAAAGAAGACACATAAATCATAAAGGATAAGGCACTTCTTACCTTGATCACTTCACAGATCAGAATTTCCCCGAGTTTCCGCAAACTAACATAATCTCGAAGTTGGCCTTCCCACAAAATGTCTGCAGCTACTGGAGTACCGCCATACATACCCTGTGCTATGGCCAACCCAGCTACCTTGTCCTTCAACTTTGGTCAGTACAATGACAAAGCAGCTGAAGCCTGAAGATTATGACCTTAACCCTCGGTGGGACATCAAGAACATAGTGACACGGACAATAGAAGAAGCATCAATCACAGGTACCTTGCTATGAATCTTTGCAATATGACAAGTAAGGACTATCTTTGAGAAACTCATCTTTGTATTGACAAAACACACTGGTCCGTGGTTACTAAAAAGACCTGCCAATTACCTAAATGCGATGGGAAATAAACAGAGTTTCAGTGCATCAATCTATAAGATAAGGGCCTTTTTGATTCTTGACAATTTCGAAATTTCTATTTTCATTCTCGTTAGAGAAGGAAAATAGATAACGGAAATTTATTTGGCGATACTTTGGGAGGAGATAAAAGAAGTGCTTTAATTTTTAAAGACTCGAGCGCTCAAAATGGGAAGGTAAAAGAAACTCCTGCTCTTTACACTCCTATATGTTGAAGGTGGGCTCCAATCTCCCCTCATTTGAAGATGAGCAGTGCACTAGGTTCAAGGCATCACTATTTGAGCAACTAACTTCTCTCAAAAGCAACGAGTTCTCTGTTCCTATACTGACGACCATAGTTTCTCTTTCCTGAGAACTAGATTAAAAAATATATATGCAAATACTGTATCTCAATTATGTTGGTGAAACTGTTCATTAGCCTTCATGTATACAGATCTGAACCTTCATTAAAGCTTCGAGTTTTGCAATCCGTGAAGCTTTAGCATAGCTTCAATTGAAGTTCAGCAGAAATATCAATTGAAGCTTCAACAAAGTTCCATTATTCAGCTAAAACAATATAAACAACTTCTAATTCTAGATTAAGTGCAGGTAAATTACCGAGTGCCAAAAACACATGACCCCTCAGAATATATATCCTTTTGTGTAGGTGAAAATTATTTTGGATGAAACGTACTATGGAACATGATCGATGTTAAGCCAGGCAACAGTTCATGTACTTGGAAATGATTGACACCATTGAGGTGTTCCTGAGACACTTCTATTATGGAAGAAATAAAGGAAACTAGTATAGTTTGTAGAATGCTGCAGTCAACTCATATACGTTATCTTAAGAATGTCATCACAAAATCCCACTATCGGTTTGACCTCATATAATTTGAAACAAGTGCATCTGCATTTGCAGAACTCCAAGCAGAATCCCTCGTTATTTCATCAACTGCAGGAGGGGCACCGACTTCATAAGAAGATGATCCATGCGATGCTCAACTTTCACTATAAGAAAGTTGATTGCTTGCAAGATGCCTTCCATTTCGTCCGGAAGTAATAGTCACAAGCTCCTGCACACGTAGCAAAATTGCTCAGATTCCCTGGAAGTGGACTCCCCTGCAGCAACACAATAATCCCTCATCTCATCATCTAACAAAGAAAACTTTAAAAAGTACGCCTCAGGATGGAAAAACATATACTGTATAAGAAGTGAGAGCACTAGAACATTTTCATAGGTAACAAAATATGAGAATCCATGGGGATGAAACTGACTCGAGGTGGGCTGCATCAGTTATATGCCTTAAATCTTTTTTTTAGCATATGTCTAGTTTATCACATTTTTTCCAAGTCCTTAGATCCCGATTAGAATTGGCGGATGCTTTCGTTAAGTTAGGAGCCACCGCGAATAACATAGTAGTATGAAATTTTAAACTTATTACAATATAACAGGAAACATTTTCCCGATTATCATAAACCCAATAATCAGGAAATCCCCCTCCCCCGGCAACAATATATGACAAATGTATCTCAAGAAAGATCTTTTTTCTTTCCAAGGAGACTCAATTGAAAGGAAGATTGATCTCTAGCTTACATACGAAAATCATAATGTATGAGTCCTTACTTCTAGCTAATTCTCATATATCTTGAACACACTAATTAGAAAGGACATTGATCAAGTGGTTAAATTACTATTTCTATGTTACTAAGCTCGCAGTACTATAGAAGCCAGAGAAAAAACAAAGTACAATTCTTTATCAAATATCTTCACCGGATCTTACCTTTACTTTTGTGCGTGTGTGCGTGCGTACGTGAGAGTGAGAGAGAGAGAGAGAGAGAGAGAGAGAGAGAGAGAGAGGCTACATGAAGCAACAAAGGGGAACTTTGCACAATGTAGAGAAGACTAACTGCCAGAATAATCAGAAAAGCAACCAGTTATGTATAGAGTTGTTTGTGCAAGATAAGGAGCAGCTTCATTTAGTGATGGCATAGAGGTAAACAGCTGAGGTAAGAGTCCATCATATCCCATAGAAGAGTTCTGCCCCTATATAAGAGAAACATGTTCATCAAATCTGGAGACAACTATCCTACTTTACGACAGTGTATGCTACACTGAAAAGAGGCCAAACTAACATGACGATATATCTACAGACCAAAGAAAACACGACAATATATCTCTTCGCCATGTTTAACACACTCGTATATACTAAACAGATTCGCAAGTGGGTATGCATGCTCCGGTAGGCGCACGGTCTATTAAACTATAAATTGAAATTATGCCTCTTTAACGTGTAACATGTGGGGAGCAAAAAACTCAAGAGAACATGCCCAAGATTCTCGTGAAATACAAAAGGCCAAAAACAGTGGTGGACAGAAAATTTCAGTAGGAAAATCATTTGGTAAGCTAATAAGACCCACGCCCCATATTTTGCAATCAACTGGGTTCAAGGCAAACACCAACAAGACAATCCAACACAAAATTTGAAGAAGCATTCCCAAGTCTCGAACTTTATGATCCACTTTCGCTGTGTCCAGCGCGCTCGATCGGTTCCACAAGTCGGTACAACACCAAGTAACTCAACGACGCTTGAAGTGGAGGTGTTCAATTTGACACGTAAGAGAACTCACCAATTTCTGGGAACAGAAAGCCAAACGCAGTGGCGGCGACCGTTGAAGGGGACCCCTTTGCCGAGCCAAGGAGAGTCGTCCCTCCCTTCGTGGAGCCGAGCCACGCGGCCCAGCGCTTCCTCCGAGGGACCCACGGCGTGATCGACGGCCGCGCCTCGGACGAGGGCATCCACTTCAAGCTACGATGAGACCTGCCTCAGAAGATCGAGGCCAACATCGATGGAGAAGGAGAGATAAGCTGATGAAGAGAGAATGTGGTGAGGAGTTTGAGGCTTGCACCGGCGTTCGGACCAGGCATTACATTCCAAGGCATTCTCATGCGCAGCCTTCCATAATAAAAAACGTAGGATTATCCAGAGTCCTAATTGGGTTTCATTGGGGAATTGCTAAATGTGTCAGGGCAATTCAGTAACTTATTGCAATCTAAAGCGGACACGTGAGGAGGGAATTTGAATTTGAGAATATAAGCGAGATATCTTTATTGATAAGTCATTATTTGCACCACACTACTTTTAAATGGTACAAAAAATTTACGGATCAGATAAATATAATTGTCAAAAATAAAATAATCCGTCAATCATATTAGAACTTTTATCAATTTAATTATAATGTTAAAATAGTCAGATTAATGGGAAGGATACCTATAATATATATGTCGAAGTCTAGAAAACAAATTTTTGAATAAATATTGTACCAAGAATGCCCATGATTTTCTTTTACATGTACAGGTGGATTATGCCACATCCTCCATATATTTATCAATAGAATGAAAATATCTGATAGCTAACCGCACACGGATTACTTCCGTTTATCTTCAAAATGGAAAATATAACCTAATTCGATTCAAGCAGTCGATATTTCCTGTTTAGGACTCAAGCCAATTTCCACCGCAATTCGATCCAACGGCTTCAGAAATATTTCCTATTTTCAATAAGAGGAAACATTTCCTCTTCTGACGCCACCTCGCAGCGGCTACTTAAACCCCACACCCTCAATTCTAACCCCAACGCGATCACAGCTTCCTAGTTTTTTTTCACTTGCGACGACGCTCTCTGTTCTTTCTCAGTTTCTTCGTCACTGCATACTTTCGTCTCGCTCATTTCTCTCACAAATTCAAAGCCCGCCGACATGCATTCTCTTCACAAGATTACCTTCCACGGAGAGCAGATCCACACTTGCGTCACCGACGATGCCTCCGTCGTCACCCGTTGGATCATCGACGTCGAGCGCTCCCACCTGCTCTGGCTGAACCGGCTCGTCGTCGGCCTCGACATCGAGTGGCGCCCCAATCTCGAGCCCGGCGTTGTCCATCCCGTGGCTACCCTGCAGTTGTGCGTCGGCCGTAGTTGCCTCATCTTTCAAATTCTCCACGCGGAGTACATCCCCGGGTCGCTCCATGCGTTTCTGGGTAATCTCAACTACACGTTCGTTGGCGTCGGCATCAAGGATGACGCAACGAAGCTGAGGGATGACTATGGGGTTACTGTGTCGCGCATGGTCGATCTCCGTGGACTGGCGGTGGGGAGGTGGCGGAACCTGTCATTGGGTTATATGGGGTTGAAGAAACTGGTTAAAGTGATACTCCGCAAGGATCTCGAGAAGCCCAAAGATATCACCTTGAGTCGGTGGGACGATCAGATATTGACAGATCGTCAAGTGGAGTATGCGTGCCTCGATGCCTTTGTCACCTCCGAGCTTGGACTAGCTATGCAAGCATGGTCAGTGGGCAGACCTTCTGTCGGATGGTGTGGCCAAGCTAATCGCGTGATGATGCCGGTTGTTCCTATTTTGCTTCGTCAAGTTCGCTCATGAACTAGAATTCTGTAAACATTCTATGAATATCTCTTTGTTAATAAAGTTTTTTTTTTGTTGGCATCTACGAGAGTTGGTTTGAATGTTTGATTTAATTCCTTTTTCAGATTGAGTTTTCTCTAATGGCGGTTAGTGTATGTTGGTGAGTTGTTAGTTGTTCGCACGATCAAATCTTATTCGTACTAGCCAACGGACATGAGAAAACATAAGTGATCTTCGGGGGGACAAGTGAAATAAAGCAAATCTGTCTGTAATTGATATTTTGTATCCAGAAAAAATTACAGCCTCACAATTTCATTAAAAATATTTAAAAAAATCAAAATAAATTGAAAATATTATTAGGAATCAAATGTTAGTTGTGTGTTTATATGGAAATGTTCGTTACAGATATAGTGATTAAAAATCAAAATAGAAATGATATAAACGTATAGGAAGTATTAATGTCTCAAATTTAGCATTATGTCAAAAATTTTATAGTTCATACATATGTTGCAGTTTCATTCAAAGTGCAAAGTTTTGAGTAGAAAAACTTACTTTTTCAACTGGACGGATAGCTTTGTGAGACACATGTTACAAAATAATAATAAATTCACACAACAAAATTAGTTCAGTTAACCAATTAAGATTTTGAAAAATTTAATGATTTAAGCTTAATATAGCAGCCATAAAATCTCTTTCGCGTCATGTTCTTAACAAACTCCGGAGTAATGTTAAATATTTAATGCGAAAACATTAGGTAGTGAGATCTTAAACTAACCAAAATGTGGCAATTGAGGCACTTTCTTTTAATATTTTTTTAGAATCACTCTAAAGCTTTATTTAGAATTTGCCGTACATATTCTAAGATGAATAATAAATCATTGTACTCATATTCTTACTGGCAGAATTTGCCAGAGGGATGATGGAGGAGAAAATTGAAGGTTCGGAATCAAATAGAGTGACGACGCCTCTTGTTTCCCTTGCATTTCGACTAGGTACAAACGTCTATGTGCTTCGAGGGGGTACAGGTTACTTATATCCGTCAATATTCATATTATCGATACTCATATTTTGATTTCCTTCAATTTTATTCTTTTGCGGTAAATAATTGTTACCTTATCAGCGTGTTGTTAATGTTGCCCGTATATGGAGAATAGATCTTATCGTAAGCCTGGTAGCTTGGGAATCCATTGGAAAACGTTTGAGTCGAATAGGCTAGAAGAGCTCTTTCGGGCAACCCTAAGTGAAGTCATTTGATTATAAAGCCTAATTTGACATGATAGGGCTCAAGCTATGTCGGCTCAATCTAACATGCTCTTTAATCATATCTAGTGGAGACATTTATTGTTTCGGTTATGATAGAATATATATACAAAAAGGAAAAATGAAAACTTTAGTAAAGACAGTGTGGTCTGTTAGAAACTATACACAAAAAAATTCATTACAACAAATTATAAAAGGAAAGCTAGGAAGCTAAGCACCTCTTCTTTTCTGTCTCAGCTTATGCAATCCTATCTTTATGTTATGAACGATCAATAAATTTGTGACATGTTGACTTTGCATTATTCTACTCACCTCTATTGTTTACGAGGACACTTAGAATAATTAGACTATCTTATGTAAAGGAAAAAAAAAAAAGATCGCATTTGAAACTAGTATAAATGATATAAAAATTGTCACCATTAAAAGTACATCAAAATATGCAGAAAACAAAAGAGATTTTGAAAAGAAAATACATTAAACCATGGCTCAGCCGCTTTGATCTAGTGCAGCCATTTATCGATTATAACCGATCAATCTCATAGTCCATCGCATCTAGAAAGTCTACTTTTTTAATTTATAGAAATTATCTTTTATGCGACTGCTTTATAAGAACGGTGAAACACCCTTTTTCTAAAGCGGAACTGCTTTAAGAGATTTGAGAGTCCTTCATAGAACCCACCCACATGCACCCCAAAAAAGTATCAAAAACATCAATCACTTCAATAAACGACTATGTTTGCTGATCTTACCTTCATGGGTTTTGTCTTCCAAAACCTTGATTCATGGTTCAACGTAATTCACGTTGAGAACAACAGGGATTCGATTCGCATATTTAAATCGTTTTCCGCAGACTGCAAGCTTCTTCCTAATTTACTGCTGTATATCATACCATTCAGTGAGTGCTCCGTTGAACAGGATCATCTGATACTCAGGCTCCAGCTTCCCGTTTCAGCACATGAGCATGAAAAGATGTTCCTAAGATTGCCTATTATCAGTGCCTCAAACGTATACTCACATGTACCCGACCAAAGAGATAATCGTATTATACTTGCATACAATACAATTCTCGTTTCAATGATCTGTATGTTGCCACAAATACATTTAAAATTTGCCAGCACATAGGGGAAACATGCCAAGAGTGACAATATTTAAAATAAGAGTAAGAAATTCCATTACCACCTAAAATCTTCTCCACCTCTTCAATATTATTGTCTCCATTCATATTCCATTATAGCGCATGTTTTGAGCCAAAATCACACGCTATTTCCTTCTTTGTACCATTTACCAGCATTTTCTTGGAATTGTCTCTGGTGCAGCAGGGGAGAATGACTAGACCGTCATTAAGCTATTCGGTCGCAGATTGACAATTCTTAAGGAGGGGGAGGAAGAGGTTACATTGAGAGCATTAAACTAAAGGACCAAAAACACTTGAGAAACAACTAACAAATGAGAAAAGAAGACGCATAAATCATAAAGGATAAGGCACTTCTTACCTTGATCACTTTACAGATCAGGATTTCCCTGAGTTTCCACAAACTAACATAATCTCGAAGTTGGCCTTCCCGCAAAAAGTCTGCAGCTACTGGAATACCCCCTTATGGACCCTGTGCTATGGCCAACCCAGCTACCTTGTCCTTCAACTTTGGTCAGTACAACGACAAAGCAGCTGAAGCCTGAAGATTATGACCTTAACCCTCGGTGGGACATCAAGAACATAGTGACACGCACAATAGAAGAAGCATCCATCACAGGTACCTTGCTATGAATCTTTGCAATATGATAAGTAAGGACTATCTTTGAGAAACTCATCTTTGTATTGACAAAACACACTGGTCTATGGTTACCAAAAAGACCTGCCAATTACCTAAATGCGATGGGAAATAAGCAGAGTTTCAATGCATCAATCTATAAGATAAGGGCCTCTTTGATTCTTGACAATTTCGAAATTTCTACTTTCATTCTTGTTAGAGAAGGAAAATAGATAACGGAAATTTATTTGGTGATACTTTGGGAGGAGATAAAAGAAATGCTTTAATTTTTAAAGACTCGAGTGCTCAAAATGGGAAGGTAAAAGAAACTCCTGCTCTTTACTTTCCTATATGTTAAAGGTGAGCTCCAATCTCCCCTCATTTGAAGATGAGCAGTGCACTAGGTTCAGGGCATCGCTATTTGAGCAACTAACTTCTCTCAAAAGCGACGAGTTCTCTGTTCCTATTCTGATGACCATAGTTTCTCTTTCCTGAGAACTAGATTCAAAAATATATATGCAAATACTGTATCTCAATTACGTTGGTGAAACTGTTCATTAGTCTTCATATATACAGATCTGAACCTTCATTAAAGCTTTGAGTTTTGCAATCCATGAAGCTTCAGCATAGCTTCAATTGAAGTTCAGCAGAAAGATCAATTGAAGCTTCAACAAAGTTCCATTATTCAGCTAAAACAATATAAACAACTTCTAATTCTAGATTAAGTACAGGTAAATAATTACCAAGTGCCAAAAACATATGATCCCTCAGAATATATATCCTTTTGTGCAGGTGAAAATTATTTTGGATGAAATGTACTATGGAACATGATTGATGTTAAGCCAGGCAACAGTTCATGTACTTGGAAATGATTGACACCATTGAGGTGTTCCTGGGACACTTCTATTATGGAAGAAATAAAGGAAACTAGTATAGTTTGTAGAATGCTGCAGTCAACTCATGTACGTTATCTTAAGAATGTCATCACAAAATCCCATTATCACTGATGTAAAATTTCAAAACTAAAATGACAAACCACCTAATGAATCAGAAGAAGGCAAAAGAAACAAAAATCTCCAATGCCAAACGTTCAGATAATAGTAAAACATCCAAATAACTTTATAACGTCCCATTAAGAAAGACATAGATCAGGAATATGTGTGAATCACTACCTTTGAAACATGGAAATTCAGTTTGACCATGGATAATTTGAAACAAGTGCATCTGTATTTGCAGATGAACTCCCAGCAGAATCCCTCGTTATTTCATCAACTGCAGGAGGGGCACCGATTTCATAAGAAGATGATTTATGCGATGCTCAACTTTTAAAAGAAAGTTGATTGCTCGCAAGATGTCTTCCATTTCGTCCAGAAGTAAAAGTAACTAACTCCTGCACACGTAGCAAAGAATGCTCAGATTCCCCATAAGTGGATTCCACTGCAACAACACAAGAATCCATCATCTCATCATCCAAGAAAGAGAGCTTGAAAAAGTAGTCTCAGGATGGAGAAACATATACTGCATAAGAAGTGAGAGCACTAGAAGATTTTCAAAGTTGACAAAATATTAAGACCCACAGGGATGAGTGACTCAAGGTGGACTGCATCAGTGATGTCCCTCGACTCAGCATATGTCTAGTTTATCTCATTTTTCCAAGTCCTTAGATCCCGATTACAATTGGCAGATGCTTTGTTAAGTTAGGAGCCACAATCAATAGCATAGTGGTATGAAATTCTAAACTTATTACAAGACAATAGTAAACATTTTCCCAATTATCACAAACCTAACACAATAGTAAACACCCCCCTCCCCCCGGGAACAATATACGACAAATGTATCTCAAGAAAGATCTTTTTTTTTTCTTTGGCAGGGAGACGTGATTGAAAGGAAGGATGATATGCAGCTTACAAACAAAAATCATAATATTTGAGTCCTTACTCTTCTTTAGCTAATTTTCATAGGCCTTGAACACTAGTTAGAAGACACAATGATCAAGCAATCAAATTACCTCCACGTTTAGTAGCTCCCAGTACTAATGAAGATGGAGAAACAACATAGAAGAATTCTTCATGGAATTTTTCACTGGATTCTTCCTTTTTGCGGGTGCGTGCGTGTGTAATGGGGGAGAGAGAGAGAGAGAGAGAGAGAGAGAGAGAGAGAGAGAGGGCTACGTGAAGCAACAAAAGAGAACTTTGCATGATGTGGAGAAGACTAACTACCAGAACAATCAGAAAAGCAGCCAGTTATGTAAGAAGTTGTCTGTGCAAGATAAGAAGCAACTTTATTAAACAATCTGCTGAAATTATGCCTCTTGAATATGTGACTCGTGGAGAGCAAAAAATTCAGAGAATCCAAGCACTGAAGGTCTTTCTACTAGATACATGCCCAAGATTCACGTGAAAAACACAAGGCCAAAAACGGTGGTGGTTAGAAAATTTCAGTAGGAAAATCATTCGATAAGCTAATTAAACTTCATCCCACGCACACGCACCCCATATTTTGCAATCAATTGGGCTCAAGGCAAACACCAACAAGACAGTCCAACACAAAATTTGAAGCGGCACTTCGAAGTCCCAAACTCTATCATCCACTTTTGCTGTATCCAGCGCACTCGACCGGTTCCACAAGTCAGTACAACACCAATTAAGTCAACGACGCTTGAAGTGGAGGCGTTTTGTTTGACACGAAAGAGAACAATTTCTGGGAACAGAAAGCCAAACGCGGCGGAGGCGATCGTTGGAGCCGAGCCACGCGGCCCAGCTGTTCCTCCCGGGGACCCACGACGTGATCGACGGCCGTCTCTCAGACGAGTGGCCAACATCGAGGAGTTCTGCAAGGGCCTCATGGCGGCGGCCGGGCTCGGCGGGGAGTTCAATAACGTCTTCTGGGCGATCCACCCGCGCGGGCCGGCGGTCATGAACAAGCTGGAGAACACGCTGAAGCTGAGGAGCGACAAGTCGGAATGCAGCAGGAAGGCGCTGATCGACTATGGGAACGCGAGCAGCAACACCATTTTCTACGTGATTGAGAACATGAGAGATGAGCTGATGAAGAGAAGGTGGTGAGGAGTAGGGGCTGGCACTGGCGTTCGGACATGGCATTACATTTGAGGGCATTCTCATGCGCAGCCTTCATAAGAAACGTGGGATCGTCCGAAGTCCTAATTGGGTTTCCAGTGAAAAATTGCTAAATGTGTCATACAATTCGGTACCTTATTGCAATCTAAAGCGGACATGTAAAGAGGAATTTGAATTTGAGATTTTTAGCCTCTTTGAGCTTTATTATGCAAGTGAGATATTTATATTGAAAAATCATCACTTGTATTGCATTACTTCGTAATATTATGAAAAATGTACAAATCAAAGGACTTTTCGGTATTCAATTATCAAGAACAAAACAATCCGCCAATCATACCACCGGCTCAGGTGGCTCCGCTGGGTAGGCTCTACAACGTCCTCCTTGGGGAGGGCGGGAGTTCGAAGCTCCTGCAACGCAAGTTGGCAGCGAGGCTGGCGGATCATTGGGCGATTTAAGCGTGGCGTCGGGGTGGTGGTTTCCCTGCTAGCGTCACCAGAGGGTTTACGGCTGGTTTCCCTGCTAGCGTCACCAGAGGGTTTACGGCGCACTGTCGGTGCAAGCTGGTTCCTCCTGCATAAAAAAAAAAAAATCATCCAATCATATAAATGTTTCTTTTTGTCTAATTATAATGTAAAAATAGCCAGATTAATGGGAACGACTTGTATCCCTAATATACATGTCGAAGTCTAGAAAAAAAAATTTCAAATAAATATCATACCAAGAGGGTCCATGATTTTCGTTTACATGCACACATGGATTGTACCAAATTCTTCACATATTTATCAATAGAATGAAATTATTTAATTGCTAACCGCACATGGATAACTACTGTTTATCTTGAAAATGGGAAATATTTCCTAATTTTGATTCAAGAAGTAGACATTTGCTGATTTAGGACACAAGCCTATTTTCACTACAATTTCCAACGGCTTTGTAAATATTTCCTATTTTCACTAAAGGAAACATTTCCTCTTCTGACGCTACCTCATAGTGACTTAGGACGCGAATGATAACTATTTTGGTTAGAAATTGATTTCTTGAAGAGAAATAGATTTTTCTATTTCTATTTCTAGATGAGTTTCTAAAAAAAAAAAAAAAAAACTAATTTAATAACAACACAAAATTTCTCATTTTCGGACGGCGCTGGCCGACGACCGGCAACCGGCGAGCGGCGACTCGCGATTGGTAGTGGTTGGTGGCGACTGATAGCTGGTGACCGGGGCGGCGACTGGCGGACGGCGGCCGATGACTGGGGCGGCGGAAAGGTGGCCGGCGAACAGTGACTAGTGGCGAACGGTGGCGGACAACTAGCAACCGGCGGCGACCGGCGATGAGCGGTAGCGAATGGCGGATGGTGGTCGACGGCGACGGATGGACGACCGCCCGTAGCAAGGACGAACGATGAGAAGAAATCTTATTTCTCATTTCTATTCCAGAAATAGAAAAGTAAAAAAATTTACTTCGATTTCTGATTTATGTTCCAAATTTATTTACGGAACAAAAATCTATTTCAGTAGAAAAATGAAATAATTATTTATGGAATAGAAATTTTGATTTGTCATGCACCCCTTATTAAAACCCCCACCCTCAATTCTAATCCCAACGTAATAACAGCTTCTTTTAGTTTTTTCACTTACGACACTCTCTGCTCTTTCTCAGTTTCCTCGCCACTTAGGCTCCGTTTGGCAACCACTTTGCCAAGTATCTTTGAGCCCCTAAAGATCTTTGGGCTAAAGTAGGGGTGTTTGGCAAAAATATTTGAAGCCCCCTTTGGAGAAGGCCAGCCTTGTGAAGGCTGAAAGCCCAAGGCGAGGAGGACCTGCCTTGGGCTTTCGGCTTTTCCGCATGCCCGCTCGGGGCACTATTCATATTTTTTTTTTTCGAAATTGTCCTTACGAACTTTTGATTTTTCTGTTTTTTGCCCTTGTGAGGAGCACTTGTTCATCTTCTCCGAGAGTGGCCCCGCGGCAGCTGCTCGGGTCGTGTTCCTTCTCCGTCGAGGGTGGCCCCAACGGCAGCCGCTCGAGTCGCGCGACCACCGGCGAGGTCGCGCGACCGCCGGCGAGGTCGCGCGACCCAAGCGCAGCCCTTGGCGAGGTCGCGCGACCCGGGCGTGACCCTCGCCGAGGTCGTGCGACCCAGGCCCGACCCTTGCCGAGGTCCCCCGGCCTCGGGCGAGGGTCGCGTAGCCTCGCGACGGTGTCGCGCGACCTCGCCGGCCCCGGATCCGGGTCGCGTGGAGGTCGCGATGGCGTCGCGCGGCGCGCGCGACCTCGCCGGCCCAGATCCGGGTCGCGCGGAGGTCGCGATGGCGTCGCGCGCGCGCGACCCCGCCCGCCCGCCATTCGGGGTCGCGCGGAGGTCGTGATGGCATCGCGCGACGCGCGCGACCTCACCGGCCCCAGATCCGGGTAGCCGGAGGTCGCGACGGCGTCGCGCGACGTGCGCGACCTCGCCGCCCCATCCGGGTCGCCGGAGGTCGCCGGGGTCACCGCCGGCCGCCGGCTGCCTCTCGCCCTTGCCGGTTTTCATTTTTTTTATTTTTCTTTTGATAATTTTTTTTTCACAAAAGCCCTTTGTCCCCCAAACACTATTTTGCACAAAGGTACTTCACAAAGGGCTTCTAAATTACAATTTACCAAACACAGTTTGCATTTTGAAAAACACCTTTAACTCAAATGTCTTTGCATTTTCCTAAAGACTTTCCCCAAAAGTCTTCCCAAACGCACCCTTAGTGCTTTTGTCTTCCTCATTTCTCACCCACTTCAGAAACCGGCAACATGCATTCTCTTCACAAAATCACTTTCTACGGCCAGCAAATTTACACCGGGTCACCGACGACCCTTCCATTGTCACTCGTTGGATCATGGAGGTTGAGCGCGCCCACCTGATCCGGCTGAATCGGCTTGTGATCAGCCTTGATTTCGAGTGGCTTCCGAACCACGAACCCGGTGCCATCCATCCTGTGGCTACCCTGCAACTGTGCGTCGGCGTAGTTGTCTCGTCTTTCAAATCCTCCATGCTGAGTATGTCCCCACGTAGCTCCATTCATTTCTCGGTAATCTCAATTGCACGTTCGTTGGCGTTGGAATCAAGGATGACGCAATGAAGTTGAGCGACGACAATGGGCTTGCTATGTCTCGCATGGTCGATCTCCGTGGACTAGCAATAGCGAGGTGGCAGAAACCACCATTGGGTTATATGAGACGGAAAAAATTGGTCAAAGTCATACTTCGCAAAGACCTTGAGAAGCCTACAGAGATTACATTGAGCCATTAGGACCAGAAGACATTGACGGCTTGTCAGGTGGAGTACGCGTGTCTTGCTTGGAATAGTTGGCGTGCCGGGGCGAACTGCGTGATGGGGCCTAATATGGTTGCCCCTATTTTGCCTTGTCAAATTAGCTTATGAACTAAAGTTTTGTAAACATCCTATGAAATTTTTTAATAAAGTTTTTCTTGTTGGCATTTACACAAGTTGGTACGGATGTTTTGTTGATTCATTTTTTAAATTTAGTTTGCTCTCGGTTGTCGCCCTATTTTGTCTCGTCAAATTAGCTCATGAACTAAAATTTTGTAAACATCCTATGAATTTGTTAATAAAGTTTTTTTCTTGTTGGCATTTACACAAGTTGGTCCGGATGTTTCGTTGATTCATTTTTGAAATTTAGTTTGCTCCCGGTTGTCGCCCCTATTTTTGCCTCGTCAAATTAGCTCATGAACTAAAGTTTTGTAAACATTTTATGAATTTGTTGATAAAGTTTTTCTTGTTGGCATTTACACAAGTTGGTCTGGATGTTTCGTTGAATCATTTTTGAAATTTAGTTTGCTTTCGGTTGTTGCGCATATTTTGCCTCGTCAAATTAGCTCATGAAATAAAGTTTTGTAAACATCCTATAAATTTATTAATAAAGTTTTTTCTTGTTGGCATTTACACAAGTTGGTCCGGATGTTTCGTTGATTCATTTTTGAAATTTAGTTTGCTCTCGGTTGTCGCCCCTACTAAAGTTTTGTAAACATCCTAAGAATTTGTTAATTTTTTTTTTTCTTGTCGGCATTTACATAAGTTGGTTCCGATGTTTCGTTGATTCATTTTTTAAATTTAGTTTGCTCTCTGTTGGCGCCCTATTTTGCCTCGTCAAATTAGCTCATGAACTAAAGTTTTGTAAACATTCTATGAATTTGTTAATAAAGTTTTTTCTTGTTGGCATTTATACAAGTTGGTCCGGATGTTTCGTTGATTCATTTTTGAAATTTAGTTTGCTCTCGATTGTCGCCCCTATTTTGCCTCGTCAAATTAGCTCATGAACTAAAGTTTTGTAAACATCCTATGAATTTGTTCATAAAGTTTTTCTTGTTGGCATTTACGCAAGTTAGTCCGGATGTTTCGTTGATTCATTTTTGAAATTTAGTTTGCTCTCGGTTGTTGCCCGTATTTTGCCTCGTCAAATTAGCTCATGAAGTAAAGTTTTGTAAACATCCTATGAATTTGTTAATAAAGTTTTTCTTGTTGGCATTTACGCAAGTTGGTCCGGATGTTTCGTTGAATGATTTTTGACATTTAGTTTGCTCTCAGTTGTCGCCCCTATTTTGCCTCGTCAAATTAGCTCATGAACTAAAGTTTTGTAAACATCCTAAGAATTTGTTAATAAAGTTTTTTCTTGTTGGCATTTACGCAAGTTGGTCCGGGTGTTTCGTTGATTCATTTTTGAAATTTAGTTTGCTCTCGGTTGTCGCCCCTATTTTGCCTCGTCAAATTAGCTCACGAACTAAAGTTTTGTAAACATCCTATGAATTTGTTAATAAAGTTTTTTCTTGTTTGCATTTACACAAGTTGGTCCAGATGTCTCGTTGATTCATTTTTTAAATTTAGTTTGCTCTCGGTTGACGCCCTATTTTGGCTCGTCAAATTAGCTCATGCACTAAAGTTTTGTAAACATCCTATAAATTTATTAATAAAGTTTTTCTTGTTCGCATTTACACAAGTTGGTTCGGATGTTTCGTTGATTCATTTGGATGTCGAGCCTATTTTGCCTCGTCAAATTAGCTCATGAACTAAAGTTTTGTAAACATCCTATGAATTTGTAAATAAAGTTTTTTCTTGTTGGCATTTACACAAGTTGGTTCGGATGTTTCGTTGATTCATTTTTGAAATTTGGTTTGCTCTTGGTTATCGCCCCTATTTTGTCTCGTCAAATTAGCTCATGAACTAAAGTTTTGTAAACATCCTATGAATTTGTTAATAAAGTTTTTTCTTGTTGGCATTTACACAAGTTGGTCCGGATGTCTCGTTGATTCATTTTTGAAATTTAGTTTGTTCTCGGTTGTCATCCCTATTTTGACTCGTCAAATTAGCTCATGAGCTAAAGTTTTGTAAACATCATATGAATTTGTTAATAAAGTTTTTTCTTGTTGGCATTTACCCAAGTTGGTCCGGATGTTTCGTTGATTCATTTTTGAAATTTAGTTTGCTATCGGTTGTCGCGCCTATTTTGCCTCGTCAAATTAGCTCATGAACTAAAGCTTTGTAAACATCCTATGAATTTGTTAATAAAGTTTTTCTTGTTGGCATTTACACAAGTTGGTCCGGATGTTTGGTTGATTCGTTTATTTAGTTTGGTCTCGGTTGTCGGCCCTATTTTGCCTTGTCAAATTAGCTGATGAATTAAAGTTTTGTAAACATCTTATGAAGTTGTTAATAAAGTTTTTCTTGTTGGCAATGACAGAAGTTGGTCCGGATGTTTTGTTGATTCATTTTTAAAATTTAGTTTGCTCTCGGTTGTCGCCCTATTTTGCCTCGTCAAATTAGCTCAAGAACTAAAGTTTTGTAAACATCTTATGAATTTGTTAACAAAGTTTTTCTTGTTGGCATTTACACAAGTTGGTTTGGATCTCTCGTTGATTCATTTTTAAATTTAGTTTGCTCTCGGTTGTCGCCCTATTTTGCCTCCTCAAATTAGGTCATGAACTAAAGTTTTGTAAACATCATATGAATTTGTTAATAAAGTTTTTCTTGTTGGCATTTATGCAAGTTGGTTCGGATGTTTCGTTCATTAATTTTTCAAATTTAGTTTGATCTCGGTTGTCGCCCCTGTTTTGCCTCGTGAAATTGGCTTATCACTAAAGTTTTGTAAATATCCTATGAATTTGTTAATAAAGTTTTTCTTGTTGGCATTTACACAAGTTGGTCCGGATGTTTCGTTGATTCATTTTTGAAATTTGGTTTGCTCTCGGTTATCGCCCCTATTTTGCATCGTCAAATTAGCTTATGAACTAAAGTTTTGTATACATCCTATGAATTTGTTAATAAAGTTTTTTCTTGTTGGCATTTACACAAGTTGGTTCGGATATTTCGTTGATTCATTTTTGAAATTTAGTTTGCTCTCTGTTGTCGCCCTTATTTTTGCCTTGTCAAATTAGCTCATGAACTAAAGTTTTGTAAACATCCTTTGAATTTGTTAATAAAGTTTTTATTTGTTGGCATTTACATAAGTTGGTCCGGATGTTTCGTTGATTCATTTTTGAAATTTAGTTTGCTCTCGGTTGTCGCCCCTATTTTGCCTCGTGAAATTAGCTCATGAACTAAAGTTTTGTAAACATCTTATGAATTTGTTAATAAAGTTTTTTTTTGTAAGCATTTACACAAGTTGGTCCGAATGTTTTGTTGATTCATTTTTGAAATTTAGTTTGCTCTCGGTTGTCGCCCCTATTTTGCGTCGTGAAATTAGCTCATGAACTAAAGTTTTGTAAATATCCTATGAATTTGTTAATAAAGTTTTTTCTTGTTGGCATTTACACAAGTTGGTCCGGATGTTTCGTTGATTCATTTTTGAAATTTCGTTTGCTCTCGGTTGTCGCCCCTATTTTGGCTCGTCAAATGAGCTCATGAACTAAAGTTTTGTAAACATTCTATGAATTTGTTAATAAAGTTTTTTCTTGTTGGCATTTACACAAGTTGGTCTGGATGTTTTGTTGATTCATTTTTGAAATTTAGTTCGGTCTCGGTTGTCGCCCTTATTTTGCCTCGTCAAATTAGCTCATGAACTAAAGTTTTGTAAACATCCTATGAATTTGTTAATAAAGTTTTTCTTGTTGGCATTTACACAAGTTGGTCCGGATGTCTCGTTGATTCATTTTTGAAATTTAGTTTGTTCTCGGTTGTCGCCCCTATTTTGCCTCGTCAAATTAGCTCATGACCTAAAGTTTTGTAAACATCATATGAATTTGTTAATAAAGTTTTTCCTTGTTGGCATTTACAGAAGTTGATCCGGATGTTTCGTTGGTTCATTTTTGAAATTTAGTTTGCTCTCGGTTGTCGCGCCTATTTTGCCTCGTCAAATTAGCTTATGAACTAAAGTTTTGTAAACATCCTATGAATTTGTTAATAAAGTTTTTTCTTGTTGGCATTTACACAAGTTGGTCCGGATGTTTGGTTGATT
This sequence comes from Eucalyptus marginata, assembly GCA_014182565.1. Lineage (NCBI taxonomy): Eukaryota > Viridiplantae > Streptophyta > Magnoliopsida > Myrtales > Myrtaceae > Eucalyptus > Eucalyptus marginata. The sequence continues at coordinate 31,101,369 of CM024588.1, forward strand.
CGTTTTTGAAATTTAGTTTGGTCTCGGTTGTCGACCCTATTTTGCCTTGTCAAATTAGCTGATGAATTAAAGTTTTGTAAACATCTTATGAATTTGTTAATAAAGTTTTTCGTGTTGGCGGTGACACAAGTTGGTCCAGATGTTTTGTTGATTCATTTTTTAAATTTAGTTTGCTCTCGGTTGTCGCCCTATTTTGCCTCGTCAAATTAGCTCATGAACTAGAGTTTTGTAAACATCTTATGAATTTGTTAATAAAGTTTTTCTTGTTGGCATTTACACAAGTTGGTCCGGATGTCTCGTTGATTCGTTTTTTAAATTTAGTTTGCTTTTGATTGTCGCCCCTATTTTGCCTCATCAAATTAGCTCATGAACTAAAGTTTTGTAAACATCATATGAATTTGTTCATAAAGTTTTTTCTTGTTGGCATTTACGCAAGTTAGTCCGGATGTTTCGTTGATTCATTTTTGAAATTTAGTTTGCTCTCGGTTGTTGCCCCTATTTTGCCTCGTCAAATTAGCTCATGAACTAAAGTTTTGTAAACATCCTATGAATTTGTTAATAACGTTTTTCTTGTTGGCATTTATGCAAGTTGTTCCGGATGTTTCGTTGATTGATTTTTGAAATTTAGTTTGCTCTCGCTTATCGCCCTATTTTGCCTCGTGAAATTAGCTCATGAACTAAAGTTTTGTAAACATTCTATGAATTTGTTAATAAAGTTGTTTCTTGTTGGCATTTACGCAAGTTGGTCCGGATGTTTCGTTGATTAATTTTTCAAATTTAGTTTGATGTCGGTTGTCGCCCTATTTTGCCTTGTCAAATTAGCTCATAACTAAAGTTTTGTAAACATCCTATGAATTTGTTAAGAAAGTTTTTTCTTGTTGGTATTTACACAAGTTGGTCCGGATGTTTCGTTGATTCATTTTTGAAATTTAGTTTGCTCTCGGTTGTCGCCCTTATTTTGCCTCGTGAAATGAGCTCATGAACTAAAGTTTTGTAAACATCCTATGAATTTGTTAATAAAGTTTTTTTCTTGTTGGCATTTATACAAGTTGGTCCGGATGTTTCGTTGATTCATTTTTAAAATTTGGTTTGCTCTCGGTTATCGCCCCTATTTTGCCTCGTCAAATTAGCTTATGAACTAAAGCTTTGTAAACATCCTATGAATTTGTTAATAAAGTTTTTTCTTGTTGGCATTTACACAAGTTGGTTCGGATGTTTCGTTGATTCATTTTTGAAATTTAGTTTGCTCTCGGTTGTTGCCCCTATTTTGCCTCGTCAAATTAGCTCATGAACTAAAGTTTTGTAAATATCCTTTGAATTTGTTAATAAAGTTTTTTTTTTGTTGGCATTTACATAAGTTGGTCTGGATGTTTCGTTGATTCATTTTTGAAATTTAGTTTGCTCTCGGTTGTCACCCCTATTTTGCCTCGTCAAATTAGCTCATGAACTAAAGTTTTGTAAACATCATATGAATTTGTTAATAAAGTTTTTCTTGTTGGCATTTACACAAGTTGGTCCCGATGTTTTCTTGGTTCATTTTTGAAAGTTTGTTTGCTCTCGGTTGTCGCCCCTATTTTGCGTCGTGAAATTAGCTCATGAACTAAAGTTTTGTAAATATCCTATGAATTTGTTAATAAAGTTTTTTATTGTTGGCATTTACACAAGTTGGTCCGGATGTTTTGTGGATTCATTTTTGAAATTTCATTTGCTCTCGGTTGTCGCCCCTATTTTGCCTCGTCAAATGAGCTCATGAACTAAAGTTTTGTAAACATCCTATGAATTTGTTAATAAAGTTTTTTTCTTGTTGGCATTTACACAAGTTGGTCTGGATGTCTCGTTTATTCATTTTTGAAATGTAGTTTGCTCTCGTTTGTCGCCCCTATTTTGCCTCGTCAAATTAGCTCATGAACTAAAGTTTTGTAAACATCATATGAATTTGTTAATAAAGTTTTTCTTGTTGGCATTTACACAAGTTGGTCCGGATGTTTCATTGATTCATTTTTGAAATTTAGTTTGCTCTCGGTTGTCGCGCCTATTTTGCCTCGTCAAATTAGCTCATGAACTAAAGTTTTGTAAACATCCTTTGAATTTGTTAATCAAGTTTTTTCTTGTTGGCATTTACACAAGTTGGTCCGGATGTTTCGTTGATTCATTTTTGAAATTTGGTTTGCTCTCGGTTATCGCCCCTATTTTGCCTCGTCAAATTAGCTTATGAACTAAAGTTTTGTAAAGATCATATGAATTTGTTGATAAAGTTTTTTCTTGTTGGCATTTACACAAGTTGGTCCGGATGTTTTGTTGATTCAGTTTTGAAATTTAGTTTGCTCTCGGTTGTCGCGCCTATTTTGCCTCGTCAAATTAGCTCATGAATTAAAGTTTTGTAAACATCCTATGAATTTGTTAATAAAGTTTTTTGTTGTTGGCATTTACACAAGTTGGTCCGGATGTTTGGTTGATTCATTTTTTAAATTTAGTTTGGTCTCGGTTGTCGGCCCTATTTTGTCTTGTCAAATTAGCTAATGAATTAAAGTTTTGTAGACATCTTATGAATTTGTTAATAAAGTTTTTCTTGTTGGCAGTGACACAAGTTGGTCCGGATGTTTTGTTGATTCATTTTTTAAATTTAGTTTGCTCTCGATTGTCGCCCTATTTTGCCTCGTCAAATTAGCTCATGAACTAAAGTTTTGTAAACATCTTATGAATTTGTTAATAAAGTTTTTTCTTGTTGGCATTTACACAAGTTGGTCCGGATGTCTCGTTGATTCGTTTTTTAAATTTAGTTTGCTATCGGTTGTCGCCCCTATTTTGCCTAATCAAATTAGCTCATGAACTAAAGTTTTGTAAACATCATATGAATTTGTTAATAAAGTTTTTTCTTGTTGGCATTTACACAAGTTGGTCCGGATGTTTCGTTGATTCATTTTTTGAAATTTAGTTTGCTCTCGGTTGTCGCGCCTCTTTTGCCTCGTCAAATTAGCTCATGAACTAAAGTTTTGTAAACATCCTATGAATTTGTTAATAAAGTTTTTATTGTTGGCATTTACACAAGATGGTCCGGATATTTTGTTGATTCATTTTTTAAATTTAGTTTTCTCTCAGTTTGCGCCCCTATTTTGCCTTGTCAAATTTGCTGATGAACTTAAGTTTTGTAAACTTCCTATGAATTTGTTAATAAAGTTTTTTCTTGTTGGCATTTACACAAGTTGGTCCGGATGTTTTGTTAGTTCATTTTTTTAAATTTAGTTTGCTCTTTGTTGTGTTTAGTGTATGCACGGTTAAATCTTATTCATACTAGTCATCGAACATGAGAAAACGTCCGTGATTTTTGGGAGAAAAAAAGAAGATTGAGACAGTAGAATTTGGTTTTAATAAAGTGACGCTTCTTATTTCCGTTGCATTTCAAGGAAATTTAATCGAGATTAAGGAAAAGATTTTCTGGCCACTAAAATCTCATGTGTTTATCTGTACTTTTACTTTCTGAATTTTTTGCTTAATTTAGATCTTGGCATCGATGCTCTGACTTTTCGGTGACCTTGAAATACCTGCAATTTTAACTATATACTGATATTAATACATAAATTCACATATATTTTTCATGTGTTTTTTAGTATTTCAATTATATTGTAAAAATTTGATGGGGAAATAAAAAAAAAAGTACATTTTACTTAAGTTTATATATAAACAAACAAGCTTATTTTAAAATTAGTTACAAAATAGGATAAAAAAAATTGTTCATCAGGGCTAGCTATTATTAGTGATGAGTGTGTGCTCATGGATTATATTACTCCTGTAATAATTGTTGCAATCTCCGATCTTTAAAAGTTGAAGAGAGGAGGGTTTTACGGTACCTAACCCCACTCTCCATTATTTATCTCCTTTTACCATATATTTCTAGTTAATTTTCCTTTCTTCGATTTTAACTTTTCAAAAACCAACTTTTCCTTACTTCTGTATTTACTTTCCACTCGTAGAATTCTAATATAAAGGTCACTTCAAACAAATTCAAATAATTTGCTTTATACATGGGTCGTTGTAATTACTATTCCACATCGTTCTTCTCTTTGAGTTTTACTTACCAACACATTAATACATATTTATAACACACAAAGAAAATACGGAACCCACATAAGTACAAATAATCAATTATTATGTGTTTTCCATGTTAAAATTCGTATCTTCGATTTTTAAAACCTCTTAAGAACTGTTATTTGTAATTATAATTAATCAGCATTCTATAGAGTATTTGTTAATAAGATCCTCCAATTATTAGAATTCGACCCGGCATGATTTTCCACAATTTTATAAAAAAATAAAGGAAAAAAAAAAAGAGAAGGAAGAAAGATTCAAAAGTGGGGTTCAAATAGTAAATGCCCACGAACATTCCTCGCCCCGTCGCGCACTTTGACATCGTTGACCCGGTCAACGCGAGCTTTCCTCCTCCTTCTCAATTAGCCGAAAATTGGGCAATATATCATGTTTTGCTTGCAGTCAAATCGGTCCAATTTTTTACCATGTTATTTCCACGTCGTTTTTTTATTCAAATTAAACTAAAACAACGCGAGAAAAAACAAAAAAGAAAAAGAAAAGGGGAAAATAAGAGAAAAGTGGGAACTGTCGTTGTTCTTTCTTTTATATCAAAGGGAGGAGGAGAAGGAGGAGGAGAATCTTCCCGTCCGCTTTGAATTCCATGAACCATGTTTCACGTTAGCGTCGTGTCCGTGACTGAATTTTCCTCTCCACGCGACGGTTCAAAGAGGATGCCTTGGCATTTTGTTTGTACACGCAAAACCTAAATACGATGATTGATCAAAGTAACTTTTTTTCTTTTTTTCTTTTTAATAAATTTTGTTTCTGGAGCAATTATTCACGTCGGTGATTTTCCCACATGCCAATTTATCCTCGTGTTATTAAAGTGTCGGTTTTAAAAATTTAAATTATTGAATGAAAGTATGATTTAATATTTAACTATTTTATTACTTCCATTCACGTTTAGTCTGGCCCTTTTAAGATGTACTTAATTTTGGAGCAAATAGGGCCTAAAACGATTTGAACTCGAGACTTTATATTGTGATACTGTGTGAGATTTTTATAGGATCATTGTCAACGGTTCTAAAAATTTAAGTTATTGATTGAATGCGTAAATCAATATTTAATTATTTTATTATCTAACACTTAAATTTTTATAATGATGGGTGGTGGCTCGACAAAACCCCATAAGGTATCATAGTAGGTTTAAATATTTGCCTCCCTAATTAAATATTTCCACGGGGCTCGGGCTAAAGTCCCAATAGCTCGGTGTATGTATATTCTTTCGCATTTTTTTAGTCGATACTTTCTTCTAAAAGCCCAATTCTTATGTGTGATTCACCTTCTTTACCTTTAAGATTGGGTTTTGTCATTGGACTTTCTAACAAATCACATCAAAGTATTTGATTGACCATACATTACTTGCCTATTCAATGTGTTGGGCTGCTCCCAACAAATTTATTGCGAGAGAAACACTTTTAGAGTGTTAATTGTAATCTTTTGATCATAGTGGAGAGTTCTTGGGTTAACGTCCCATGGTTTTTCTCATCTTGGGTTTTTCACAAAAAAACATTTCTGGTGTATTCTTCTTTTCTCTTATCTGCTGTGTTATTTATGTTCCACTTATTGTGCAATTCTAACATTTAGAATTCCGTTGCGATTGATTGCAATCCGACTTAATTTACAACACAAAGTCCCATCATATGGGTTGTTACAGCTTACGTCAAATTTGGTATTTCTAAGAAGTGATCCACTCTCTCTTCTTCCTCCACCTAAGGGATAATCGCTAACGACCCGCCACTTCACTGTCTCATGGAAACACAGTTCTATAAAGATAATTGTATCTTTGATGACATCTTTGTTATTAATGTTCCATTTACTCGAGCGTAATCATTTACAATAACTTCTACTCTTGAAAGCATGACAACCCTAGTTATGACTCGGCAGCGGAAAGATCGCGCCAAAGTGAACTTGTCGTCCCCCTACTTTTTAGAAAACCGAGCAAAACAAGAGAAGCACAATCTTGAACATAGTCGAAGACTGGTCTCGAGATCAATCCTTCACCACCATGGTCCTCGAATTATAAAATAGAACATCGAACATTGAATTTACCATAACAGGAAATTTATTAAATTGACAAGATCAATCACGAGTTATTTCCCTGGACCCGAGTCCAGTGAATCGAGTGCTTCACAACGGTCGATCTTATAGGCTATGTAGAGTCCACCTGGAGGTCTTCTATATCATGCACGGAGGCAGAGGACCACCACAAAGTCCTGAATTATTTGCATAATCATCCGCAGTGATTGTAGCGTTAGGGCCAAATGCGGGGACTGGCCCCGTCAGACGGTTGTTGGCCACGCTAAAGGATTTGAGTCGACCGAGTAGGCTGAGTTCAGCTGGAATTTGACCGTACAATTGGTTGTGATCGAGCCTAAGGGAATTTAAGTACTTACATTCTGAAAGGTTTACCGGGATTTGTCCGGAAAAATTATTGGACGACAAGTCGAGAGACGTCACGTACTGAATTATACTCGATATATTTTCCGGGATCGGTCCAGAGAACTCATTGCTCGAGAGATCCAATCCTGTCAGGCTTTTGCATTGCTCGATGCCGCGAGGAAACTGGCCCTTGAGTCCCATATCGGAAAGTTTTATATTAAGAACCCGGTTCTCATCAGGATGCCAGCACTCCACTCCGGTGAATCGACAAATGAAGCCTTCAGTGTCGTTGTCGAAATTCCACGTATTGTTCAAGTAATTCAGAGGATCTTGGACCGACGCTTTTATGGTCTTCAAGCAGTTGATATCGGTCTCGAGGCAGTCGATCACGCAACATCTAAGCAAGGCCCATAGAAATCCCGCGGCTCCAAGGCTCGAAACGCGATTCCACAACTCCATCCCGCGCGAAGAAGCCTTTCGAATTCCACAAACGGACACCTGCTGAAATCGCTCAAATTGCGGACAATCCTCCCACTATGAACACAGCCAGTTAGAAAACAGAAGAAAAAGAACCCAGAAAACGAATCAAATGAAGCCAGAACATCCGACACAAATTCATCGTTTCTCGATACCAAGCACCTACGGGACACACATATCCGAACCATCGGAACCGCAAAACCAATCAGCACACAGACACAGGAACAGGAACCTGAACCTCTCGCGGACCGGCCCAAACGAAAGCCGCGACCCAAAAGTCACGACCGCCGCGAGCTCCGTCCAGCTAAAAACAAAGCAAAGCAACGGAGGCAGCGAAGGACGGACGGAGACACGTACCCGAGAGCTGAAACGGCAAGAAAGCATCAAGAACCGGGGCCCCTCGCCGGCGGAAATGGGTCGAACGCCCAAAGAGGGTTCTAAGCTGCGAGGGAGCCGGAGACAGCAGCGGATGCATGTCCGGAAAGGGAGCTAAAAAGACCAAGATATAAGGGAGAGAGAGAGCGTGAGAGGAGGGGCGGGACGAGTGCGGGTTCGGGTGTGAACGGGAGCTTTGAGGCTTTTTCTCTCTCTTCCCCTAGTCGGCACTCGTGTGGAAGAAGACGAAGATGGAATGGAGAAGATAGAGAGAGAGAGAGACGCCATTTTTGTCAAGGTTTTGCGAAGACTGTTGACTTGATGAAGTCCTACAACACCCCCTCCCCACGCTCGGGAAAAGAAAAAAAATGGGGAAAAAAAAAAAAGTGGTGGAAAGACTCCACCAGTTGCTCGACCTGCTTGGCAATTGGCGATGGCAGTCGTCCCCCGCGCTTGTCAAACTCACGTAAAATAGGGACGGCTTCGAGAATACTGAGGCGTGTTTGTTTCGCTCTTCAAATTGCATTAAAAATGTATACTCTCTCTCTCTCTCTTTCCTTTCCCGTCAAACTTTAAAATATACTCAAATTTCAGAATGCTATGAGAAAATTATAAGTGATTAACAAGATATCGGGGTGTAAAGTACTACTGTAAATGTAAATGTTGGTGACGGCATGAATTTCGCAAGAAAAACACAATCGTTTGCTAGAAAATAATAACAAAACGATCCACTTTTGCTGTGTCCAGCGCACTCGACCGGTTTCACAAGCCGGTACAACACCAAGTGACTCAACGACGCTTGAAGTGGAGGTGTTCAATTTGACACGTAACAGAACTTACCAATTTCTGGGAACAGAAAGCCAAACGCAGTGGCGGCGACCGTTGAAGGGGACCCCTTTGCCGTGCCACGCGGCCCAGCGGTTCCTCCGAGGGACCTGCGGCGTGATCGACGGCCGTGTCTCGGACGAGGGCATCCACTTCAAGCTTACGACGAGACCAACATCGATGGAGAACGAGAGATAAGCTGATGAAGAGAGAATGTGGTGAGGTGAGGAGTTGGAGGCTTGCATTTGAAGGCATTCTCATGCGCAGCGTTCCATAAAAAAAAAGATGGAGAATGTAGCATTGCCCAAAGTCTTAATTGGGTTTCACTGGGGAATTGCTAAATGTGTCGGGCAATTCGGTAACTTATTGCAATCTAAAGCGGACACGTAACGAGGGAATTTGAATTCGAGAATATAAGCGAGACATTTTTGTTGATAAATCGTTACTTGGACTGTAGTACTTTTTACTAGTATGAAAAATTTATGGATTAGATAACTCTTCGGAATACAATCGTCGAGAACAAAAAAAATCCGCCAATCATGTTAGAACTTTTATTTGTCTAATTATAATGTTAAAATAGTCGGATTAATGGAAATGATTTGTACCTATAATATAAATAACGAAGTCTAGAAAAAAAATATTGTCGAATAAATATCATATCAAGAATGGTCATGATTTTCATTTACGTGTACACGTGGATTGTGCCAACTCCTTCGTATTTTTATCAATAGAATGAAATTATCTAATTGCTAACCGCACATGGATTACTACCGTTTATCTTCAAAATGGAAAATATAACCTAATTTGATTCAAGCAGTCGATATTTCCTGTTTTAGGACACATGCCAATTTCCACCGCAATTCGATCCAACGGCTCTAGAAATATTTCCTATTTTCAATAGAGGAAACATTTCCTCTTCTGACGCCACCTCGCAGCGGCTACTTAAGCCACACGCTCAATTCTAACCCCAACGCGATCACAGCTTCTTCAGTTTTTTTTCACTTGCGACGACGCTCTCTGCTCTTTCTCAGTTTCTTCGTCACTGCATACTTCCGTCTCACTCATTTCTCACAAATTCAAAGCCCGCCGACATGCATTCTCTTCGCAAGATTACCTTCCACGGAGAGCAGATCCACACTTGCGTCACCGTCGACGCCTCCATCGTCGCCCGTTGGATCATCGACGTCGAGCGTTCCCACCTGCTCTGGCTGAACCGGCTTGTCGTCGGCCTCGACATCGAGTGGCGCCCCAACCTCGAGCCCGGCGTTGTCCATCCCGTGGCTACCCTGCAGGTTGTGCGTCGGCCGTAGTTGCCTCATCTTTCAAATTCTCCACGCGGAGTACATCCCTGGGTCGCTCCATGCGTTTCTGGGAAATCTCAACTACACGTTCGTTGGCGTCGGCATCAAGGATGACGCAATGAAGCTGAGGGATGACTATGGGGTTACTGTGTCGCGCATGGTCGATCCTCCGTGGACTGGCGGTGGGGAGGTGGCGCAACCTGTCCTTGGGTTATATGGGGTTGAAGAAACTGGTTAAAGTGATACTTCGCAAGGATCTGGAGAAGCCCAAAGATATCACCTTGAGTCGGTGGGACGATAAGGTATTGACAGATCGTCAAGTGGAGTATGCGTGCCTCGATGCCTTTGTCACCTCCGAGCTTGGACTAGCTATGCAAGCATGGTCGGTGGGCAGACCTCCGATCGGATGGTGTGCCCAAGCTAAACGCGTGATGATGCCGGTTCCTCCTATTTTGCTTCATCAAGTTCGCTCATGAACTGAAGTTTCGTAAACATCCTGTGAATATCTCTTTGTTAATAAAGTTTTTTCTTATTGGCATTTACGCAAGTTGGTCTTGATGTTTGATTTAATTCCTTTTTCGAATTGAGTTTTCTCTGGTGGCGGTTAGTGTATGTTGGTGAGTTGTTAGTTGGAACATGAGAAAACATAAGTGATTTTCGGGGGAAAAAACAAGTGAAGTAAAACAAATCTGGTCTGTGATTGATATTTTGTATCCAGAAAAAATTACAGCCTCACAATTTCATTAAAAATATAAAAAAAATCAAAATAAATTAAAAATATTATTGGCAATCAAATGTTAGTTGTGTGTTCATATGGAAATGTTCGTTATAGATATAGTGATTGGAAATCAAAATAGGTATGATATAAACGTATAGGAAGTATTAATGTATCAAATTTAGCATTATGTCAAAATTTTTATAGTTCGTACATATGTTGCAATTCCATTTATAGTGCAAGGTTTTGAGTAGAAAAACTTACTTTTTCAGCGGATGGATAGCTTTGTGAGACACATGTTACAAAATAATAATAAATTCACACAACAAAGTTAGTTCAGTTAACCAATTAAAATTTTGAAAAATTTAATGATTTAAGCTTAATATAGCAGCCATAAAATCTCTTTCGCGTCATGTTCTCAACACACTCTGAAGTAATATTAAATATTTAATGTGAAAACATTAGGTAGTGAGATCTTAAAACAACCAAAATGGGGCAATTGAGGCACTTTCTTTTAATATTTTTTTAGAATCACTCTAAAGCTTTATTTAGAATTCGCTGTACATATTCTAAGATGAATAATAAATCATTGTACTCATATTCTTATGGATGATATTCTATTTTATAATAATTAACATGGCAAAATATTATATCGATTGAAAGACTAAAACATATTTAAATTATTTTCTAGTATATTACGTGAAAGAGATTGGGCTCACCAAAATCCTTTATTGGCAGAATTTGCCAGAGGGATGATGGAGGAGAAAATTGAAGGTTCGGTATCAATAAAGTGACGACGCCTCTTGTTTCCCTTGCATTTCGACGAGGTTTAATAGTAGACGAAGCGAAAGATTTTCTAACTCTAATCTTACGTGTCTATATGTACTTTTACTTTCTGATTTTTCACTTAATTTAGATCTTGGCATCGACGCTCCAACTTTTCATTAACTTCGAAGTACCCGAAATTTTAAGAATATACTGATATTGACACATAAATTCACATATACTTTTTCCTATATTTTTAAGAATTTGATTTATATTATAGAAATTTGATGGGAATTTTTTTTATAGAAAAAAAGCATTTTACTTAACCTTAAATATAAATAAAAAGCATATTTTGAAATTAGTTACGAAATAGGATAAAAAAATTATTCATCAAGGCTAGCTATCACTAGTGATGAGTGCGTGCTTATGTATTACCACGACGGTAGATACATTAAATCACGCCCACAAAGTCAAACTACTACATGTAAGGTGAGACCAAATTTGGAATAATTTCAGGTAACCCTGATAAAATTCAGAAAAAGCTATGCTTTACACGAGATCAGCTGTTCGTACAAATAATAGCACATCTTCTCAAATATGTACATCAATTGATGCAAGGCTTAAGTCTCTTTATGACATCAATCTAAGAACTTGGAGAAAATCTAAGTATTACAACTTACCACATAGAGATAGGAAAAGATAATCTAAGTATTACAGCTTACTGTATTGAGATGGGAAAGGATCCCCTATAGCTTTTATTCATCTTTAGGTTCAAGCTCCTGCCTCTTGTTCTCCCCGACTTCCACAAGCAATGTCAGAAAAGACTCTGCTCACTTTCGATGCATCGGCCTCAGACGGGTTGTCGTTCAATGTCGAGTAAACCATCCAGGCATGATCCAGCTTGTGTGTGGGCCGCACAACCGCGGATCCTGGAACCTCTGCGTCCCACCTTGTAACGAGCCCGCCGCTCTTCTCAGTATACCTGACTTGGAGGAGCCGTGCACATGCAGCCATTACCGCTCCAAAAGGCATTACCACAGGAAGCTTCGCAGGCTGACCAGCTGACAAGAAAGGAAGTTCTGCATGAGCAACATGAGACGGAGATGCTATAACTGCAGGAGTGATGCCTGCCTCCGCGTGGAATGAAACATCCGCAAGTTCTCTTGGCAGTTGGTGCTTAGTCAAGAATTCTTTCCTCTCCTCGTATGTCAAGTCCTCAAGAGCTTGCATGTCACCCTTCAGAAAAATGTATGAGAATATGAGACATACGCTAGCCAATGTGCAATTACTTCTTTAAATTCTGCTGTTGATCAAAGAGGAAAGAAGGATTTTTTATTCTGTTAACCACGGGCCACAGCCAATGCTCACCTAATTAGCATGCATTTATCATTAAGATGGAATTCAAATGTAATAGATACAGATGAAATGAGAATTACTATGTTTGTACTCGTACAAGTAGCGCATCAAGCACTGGTTGTGGGTAAAAATATTTGCCCTCCTATTAAATGGAATGAATATCGCCCTATGTATTACTGAGCTCACGGTACCTTCTTCATATTATATCATAAATGTCCAATCAATTTGTTATGAAACGCAATCCTACTACAGCTGTGGAAGTTCCTCATCAGACTCAGGTAAACTTAGGTGACGTCCAATACAGCAACCAACTAAGTTCAAAGTGAAAAACATAAAATAAAATATGAAGAACAAGAGAAATCTGATATACACAAAAACATGTCTTAATAACGGCCGGCCTTCTTTCCAGACGTGAACTGTGACTTCCCCTTCCTATAGGTGGTTACATCCACACTGTTCAACTCATTGTTAATATCCACAAAGCATCTTCGCAATTTTCCTTTATCCGCCACATATCCTACCATTCGGGTGAAAACATTGAAGAGGACCATCTGATACCCAGGCTCCCAGCTTCTGGTTTCAGTTCAGAATCATGAAAAGATGTTTCTAAGATTGCCTATTATAAGCGCCTTATCATATACTCATATGTAGTATGTACCTGTCCAAAGATATTACCGTATTATTCTTAAGCACAATACAATTGTCGTCTCAATGACGTGTACCTCACCACATACATATTTAAAATTTGCCAGCACATAGGAAAAAACATGCCAAGAGTGTGACAATGTAAAAGAAGAGTAAGAAATTCTATTAGCACCTACTTCTCCTCCTCTTCTATATCATTGTCTCTGCTCATCTTCCATTATGTCACATATTTTGAGCCAAAATCACATGTCTTTCCCACTTTGTAACATCTAATAGCATTTTCTTGAAATTGTCTCTGGTGTCAGCAGAGGGGAATGACTAGACTGTTGTTAATCTACTTGGTTGCAGATTGACAATGCTTAGAAAGCTGCAGATTGACAACGCTTAAGGAGGAGGAGGAAGAGGTTACATCAAAAGCATTAAACTAAAAGACTGTTCATGTAAAGCGACGGGCAGTCAGTCTTGAGCAAAGAACTGTCCTGGTTAAGTAACTAGTTCATTCTCAAAGTAAGGTGACTAGCTCATACACTCAAAAAACAACAAATAATAAGAAAAGAAAACACAAGTCATAATGGATAAGGCACTTCTCACCTTGATCACTTTACAGATCAGAACAAGTTGTCCTTCCCGCAAAATGCCTGAAGCTACTGGAGTACCGCCAAAAGGGCTCTGTGCTATGGCCAACCCAGCTACCTTATCCTTCAACTCTGGCCAGTACAATGACATATCAGCTGCTGAATCTATCCCCCCTTATCTGAGTCCAAGAATCAGGACTCGTTTATTGGCACCCCCATATATTCCTTGTATACTTCATTATCTCTCTAGCATTTTTCTCAACTGAAGCCCGAAGATTAGGACCTTAACACTCAGTGGGACATCAAGAACACAATGACGCATACTTTAGAAAAAGCATCATCACAAGTACCTCGTGCTATATGACAAGAAAGTCCATCTTTGAGGAACTCATTGTTGTATTGACAAAATACATTGGTCCGTGGTTACAAAAAAGACCTGCCAATTACCTAAATGTGATAGGAAATAAACAGAGTTTCAATGCATCAATCTATATACTAAAGGCCTATTTGATTTTTAAAATTTCAAAATTTCTACTTTCATTCTCGGTAGAGAAGGAAAATAAATAACCGAAATTTATTTGGTGACACTTTGGCAGGAGATAAAAGAAATGCTTTAATTTTTAAAGACTCAAGAACTCAAAATGAAAAAGGTCAAAAAAAAAAAAACATGCTTCTTGCCCTCCCAGACGACAATAAAGAGATGGTGATCAAGGATGATGCATCCGCACTTGCAGCTCAGTCCTTAAGCAAGTACAAAGATGTAATCCAATATGTCACGAGTGTGTGGAGTTAAGCCACAGCAAGTGGTCTCAGCATGAGAACACCGTTCTTTACACTCCTTTATGTTGAAGGTGAGCTCCAATCTCCCCTCATTTGAAGATAAGCAGTAGATTAGGTTCAAGGCATCGCTATTTGAGCAACTAACTTCTCTCAAAAATGACAAGTTCTCTGTTCCTATACTGATGACCACGGTTTCTTTTTCCCAAGAACTAGATCCAAAAATATATTTGCCACTACTGTATCTCAGTTATGTTGGTGAAACTGTTCATTAGCCTTCATGTTTACAGATCTGAACCTTCATTAAAGCTTTGAGTTTTGCAATCTGTGAAGCTTCAATACAGCTTCAATTAAAGTTCAGCAGAAATTTCAATTGAAGCTTCAACAAAGTTTCATTTTTCAGCTAAAACAATATAAACAACTTCTAATCCTTGATTAAGTGCAGGTAAATAATTCCCAAGTGCCAAAAACATATGACCCCTCAGAATATATATTCTTTTGTGTAGCTGAAAATTAATTTGAATGAAATGTACTAAGGAACATGATCCATGTTAAGCCAAATGATTGACACCATTGAGGTGTTCCTGGGACACTTCTATTATGGAAGAGATAAAGTAAACTAGTATAGTTTGTAGAATGCTGCGGTTAACTCATATACATTGTCTTAAGAATGTCATCACAAAATCCCACTATCACTGATGTAAAATTTCAAAATTAAAATGACAAACCATCTAATGAATCAGAGGAAGGCAAAAGAGAAACAAAAAATGCCAATCGTTCAGATAATACTAAAACATCCAAATAACTTTACAATGTCCCATTAGGAAAGACAGATCAGGAATATATGTGTGAATCACTACCTTTGAAAGATGAAAATTCAGTTTGACCCCGTATAATTTGAAACAAGTGCATCTGCATTTGCAGATGAGGTCCAAGCAGAATCCCTTGTCATTTCATCAACTGCAGGAGGGGCACCAATTTCACAAGAAGATGATCCATGCGACGCTTGACACTTTCACTAAAAGAAAGTTGACTGCTTGCAAGATATCTTCCATCTCGTCCAGAAGTAATAGTCACAAACTCCTGCAGACGTGGCAAAGAATGCTCAAATTCCCCAGAGGTGGATTCTGTTGAGAAGCAAGTGGATGTACAAATAAAATAATTACTTTTTGTATAAACAATATTACAAACTCTCTATATTATCACACTCACACAACTACTCACTTTACTTGCTCACCCACTCACTTCACAAACCACACACGAACACAACTCTCTGTGCACACATTCACTCACTCTCTATCACCCTACACTTGCACTACACACGCCTCACATGCCTCACACTCCACACCACTACACACACACACTTTTCTAGACAATACCCCAATCACCCTACCACTCAACAACTCACGCACAAGACACACTTCCTCCTATTTATAGGCTGCAAAGTCGGTGGAGTTATGTGGTCGAGAAAAATCTGGAGAGAGGGAGAGAAAAATCTGGAGCAGTAGAGAGAGAGAAATCTGGAGAAATCCAGAGAGAGAGAGAGGCGGTGCTTTTTCTCAACAGATTCCACTGCAACAATACAATAATCCACCATCTCATCATCCAAGAAAGAGAGCTTGAAAAAGTAGTCTCAGGATGAAAAACATATACTGCATAAGAAGTGAGAGTACTGGAAGATTTTCGAAGGTAAGAAAATTTAGAACCCATAGGGATGAAAGTGACTCCAGGTGGACTGCATCAGTGACGTCCCTCAATTTTTTTACTCAGCATATGTCTAGTTTATCTCATTTTTTCCAATTTTTTAGATCCCGATTACAATTGGCAGATGCTTTTGTTAAGTTAGGAGCCACCACAAATAACATAGTAGTATGAAATTTTAAACGGGCCGCCCCAGGAACAATATACTACAAATTATCTCAAGAAAGATCTTTTCTTCCTTTGGCAGGGAGACGCAATTGAAAGGAAGAATGATATGCAGCTTTCAAACAAAAACCATAATGTTTGAGTCCTTGCTCTTCTCTAGCTAATTCTCACATAGTCCTTTAACACTAGTTAGAAAAAAACATTGATCAAGCAATCAAATTATCTCCATGTTTAGAAGCTCCCAGTACTATCGGAGAAACTACATAGGAGAATTCATTGAATATTTTCACTGGATTTTTACTTTTTTGGCTGGTGCGTGTGTGTGCACGCATAAAACACAGTTCCATTATTCAGCTAAAACAATATAAACAACTTCTAATTCTAGATTAAGTGCAGGTAGATAATTACCAAGTGCCAAAAACATATCCCTAGTCAAAATATATATTCTTTTGTGTAAGTGAGAAATATTTTGGATGAAATGTATTATGGAACATGGTCGATGTTAAACCAAGCAACTGTTCATGTGCTTGGAAATGATTGACTCCATTGAGTTGTTCCTGGGACACTTCTACTATGGAAGAGAAAAAGGAAACTAGTATAGATTGTAGAATGCTGCAATTAACACACATACATTATCTTAAGAATGTCATCACAAAATCCCACTATCACTGGTGTAAAATATAAAAATTAAAATGACAAACCACCTAACGAATCAGAGGAAGGCAAAAGAGAAAAAAAAAATCTCCAATTCCAATCATGTAGATTATAGTAAAACATCCAAATAACTTTACAATGTCCCATTAGGAAAGACAGAGATCAGGAATACGTGTGATCCCTACCTTTGAAAGATGGAAATTCAGTTTGACCCCATATAATTTGAAACAAATGCATCTGCATTTGCAGTTGAACTCCAAGCAGAATCCCTCATTATTTCATCAACTGCAGGAGGGGCACCAATAAGAGGAAAATCCATGCAATGCTCAACTTTCACTAAAAGAAAGTTGATTGCTTGCAAGATGTCTTCCATTTCGTCCAGAAGTAATAGTCACAAGCTCCTGCACACGTAGCAAAATTGCTCAGATTCCCTGGAAGTGGACTCCCCTGCAGCAACACAATAATCCCTCATCTCATCATCCAACAAAGAAAACTTTAAAAAGTACGCCTCAGGATGGAAAAACATATACTGTATAAGAAGTGAGAGCACTAGAACATTTTCATAGGTAACAAAATATGAGAATCCATAGGGATGAAACTGACTTGAGGTGGGCTGCGTCAGTTATATGCCTTAAATCTTTTTTTTTTAGCATATGTCTAGTTTATCACATTTTTCCAAGTCCTTAGATCCCGATTAGAATTGGCGGATGCTTTCGTTAAGTTAGGAGCCACCGCGAATAACATAGTAGTATGAAATTTTAAACTTATTACAATATAACAGGAAACATTTTCCTGATTATCATAAACCCAATAATCAGGAAATCTCTCCCCGGCAACAATATATGACAAATGTATCTCAAGAAAGATCTTTTTTCTTTCCAAGGAGACTCAATTGAAAGGAAGATTGATCTCCAGCTTACATATGAAAATCATAATGTATGAGTCCTTACTTCTAGCTAATTCTCATATATCTTGAACACACTAACATAGAAATTACTATTTCTATGTTACTAAGCTCCCAGTACTATAGAAGCCAGAGAAAAAACAAAGTACAATTCTTTATCAAATATCTTCACCGGATCTTACCTTTACTTTTGTGCGTGTGTGCGTGCGTACGTGAGAGAGAGAGAGAGAGAGAGAGAGAGAGAGAGAGAGAGCTACATGAAGCAACAAAGGGGAACTTTGCATAATGTAGAGAAGACTAACTACCAGAATAATCAGAAAAGCAACCAGTTATGTATAGAGTTGTTTGTGCAAGATAAGGAGCAGCTTCATTTAGTGATGGCATAGAGGTAAACAGCTGAGGTAAGAGTCCATCATATCCCATAGAAGAGTTCTGCCCCTATATAAGAGAAACATGTTCATCAAATCTCGAGACAACTATCCTACTTTACGACAGTGTATGCTACACTGAAAAGAGGCCAAACTAACATGACGATATATCTACAGACCAAAGAAAACACGACAATATATCTCTTCGCCATGTTTAACACACTCGTATATACTAAACAGATTCGCAAGTGGGTATGCATGCTCCGGTAGGCGCACGGTCTATTAAACTATAAATTGAAATTATGCCTCTTTAACGTGTAACATGTGGGGAGCAAAAAACTCAAGAGAACATGCCCAAGATTCTCGTGAAATACAAAAGGCCAAAAACAGTGGTGGATAGAAAATTTCAGTAGGAAAATCATTTGGTAAGCTAATAAGACACAAACCCCACATCTTGCAATCAACTGGGTTCAAGGCAAACACCAACAAGACAATCCAAACCCAATTCTCGAACATTATGATCCACTTTCGCTGTATCCAGCGCACTCGACCGGTTCCACAAGTCGGTACAACACCAATTAACTCAACGACGCTCGAAGTGGAGGTGTTCAATTTGACACGTAAGAGAACTCACCAATTTCTGGGAACAGAAAGCCAAACGCAGTGGCGGCGACCGTTGAAGGGGACCCCTTTGCCGAGCCAAGGAGAGTCGTCCCTCCCTTCGTGGAGCCGAGCCACGCGGCCCAGCGCTTCCTCCGAGGGACCCACGGCGTGATCGACGGCCGCGCCTCGGACGAGGGCATCCACTTCAAGCTACGATGAGACCTGCCTCAGAAGATCGAGGCCAACATCGATGGAGAAGGAGAGATAAGCTGATGAAGAGAGAATGTGGTGAGGAGTTTGAGGCTTGCACCGGCGTTCGGACCAGGCATTACATTCCAAGGCATTCTCATGCGCAGCCTTCCATAATAAAAAACGTAGGATTGTCCAGAGTCCTAATTGGGTTTCACCGGGGACTTGCTAAATGTGTCGGGCAATTCAATAACTTATTGCAATCTAAAGTGGACACGTGAGGAGGGAATTTGAATTTGAGAATATAAGCGACATATCTTTATTGATAAGTCATTACTTGCACCGCACTACTTTTAAATGGTACAAAAAATTTACTGATCAGATAAATACAATTACCAAAAACAAAATAATCCGTCAATCATATTAGAACTTTATAGTCAGATTAATGGGAAGGATACCTATAATATATATGTCGAAGTCTAGAAAACAAATTTTTGAATAAATATTGTACCAAGAATGCCCATGATTTTCTTTTACATGTACACGCGGATTATGCCACATCCTCCATATATTTATCAATAGAATGAAAATATCTGATAGCTAACCGCACACGGATTACTACCGTTTATCTTCAAAATGGAAAATATAACCTAATTTGATTCAAGCAGTCGATATTTCCTGTTTAGGACTCAAGCCAATTTCCACCGCAATTCGATCCAACGGCTTCAGAAATATTTCCTATTTTTAATAGAGGAAACATTTCCTCTTCTGACGCCACCTCGCAGCGGCTACTTAAACCCCCACACCCTCAATTCTAACCCCAACGCGATCACAGCTTCCTAGTTTTTTTTCACTTGCGACGACGCTCTCTGCTCTTTCTCAGTTTCTTCGTCACTCCATACTTTCGTCTCCCTCATTTCTCTCACAAATTCGAAGCCCGCCGACATGCATTCTCTTCGCAAGATTACCTTCCACGGAGAGCAGATCCACACTTGCGTCACCGACGATGCCTCCGTCGTCACCCGTTGGATCATCGACGTCGAGCGCTCCCACCTGCTCTGGCTGAACCGGCTCGTCGTCGGCCTCGACATCGAGTGGCGCCCCAACCTCGAGCCCGGCGTTGTCCATCCCGTGGCTACCCTGCAGTTGTGCGTCGGCCGAAGTTGCCTCATCTTTCAAATTCTCCACGCGGAGTACATCCCCGGGTCGCTCCATGCGTTTCTGGGTAATCTCAACTACACGTTCGTTGGCGTCGGCATCAAGGATGACGCAATGAAGCTGAGGGATGACTATGGGCTTACCGTGTCGCGCATGGTCGATCTCCGTGGACTGGCGGTGGGGAGGTGGCGCAACCTGTCGTTGGGTTATATGGGGTTGAAGAAACTGGTTAAAGTGATACTTCGCAAGGATCTTGAGAAGCCCAAAGATATCACATTGAGTCAGTGGGACGATAAGGTACTGACAGATCGTCAAGTGGAGTATGCGTGCCTCGATGCCTTTGTCACCTCCGAGCTTGGACTAGCTATGCAAGCATGGTCGGTGGGCAGAACTTGTGTCGGATGGTGTGCCGAAGCTAATCGCGTGATGATGCCGGTTCCTCCTATTTTGCTTCGTCAAGTTCGCACATAAACTAGAATTGTGTAAACATCCTATGAATATCTTTTTGTTAATAAAGTTTTTTTGTTGGCATTTACGCAAATTGGTCTGGATGTTTGATTTAATTCCTTTTCAGATTGAGTTTTCTCTAATGGCGGTTAGTGTATGCTGGTGAGTTGTTAGTTGTTTGCACGATCAAATCTTATTCGTACTAGCCAACGGACATGAGAAAACATAAGTGATCTTTTGGGGAAAAAACAAGAGAAGTAAAGCAAATCTGTCTGTAATTGATATTTTGTATCCAGAAAAAATTACAGCCTCACAATTTCATTAAAAATATTTAAAAAAATCAAAATAAATTGAAAATATTATTAGGAATAAAATGTTAGTTGTGTGTTCATATGGAAATGTTCGTTACAGATATAGTGATTAAAAATCAAAATAGGAATGATATAAACGTATAGGAAGTATTAATGTCTCAAATTTAGCATTATGTCAAAAATTTTATGATTCTTACATATGTTGCAGTTTCATTTAAAGTGCAAAGTTTTGAGTAGAAAAACTTACTTTTTCAACTGGACGGATAGCTTTGTGAGACACATGTTACAAAATAATAATAAATTCACACAACAAAATTAGTTCAGTTAACCAATTAAAATTTTGAAAAATTTAATGATTTAAGCTTAATATAGCAGCCATAAAATCTCTTTCGCGTCATGTTCTTAACACACTCCGGAGTAATATTAAATATTTAATGCGAAAACATTAGGTAGTGAGATCTTAAACCAACCAAAATGTGGCAATTGAGGCACTTTCTTTTAATATTTTTTTAGAATCACTCTAAAGCTTTATTTAGAATTCGCTGTACATATTCTAAGATGAATAATAAATCATTGTACTCATATTCTTACCGGCGGAATTTGCCAGAGGGATGATGGAGGAGAAAATTGAAGGTTCGGAATCAAATAGAGTGACGACGCCTCTTGTTTCCCTTGCATTTCGACTAGGTCCATGGCCCCCATCGGCTTTGAAATCTGGATCCACCCTTGCACACCTTTTGAGAAGACAGTCGCGATGGGAGTTGATTCTTTGGCTAATTTGACGAATTAGATTTGGCTCCGACAAGATTAAAATAGGATAATCCTCGTTGACGTAGACCGTTGTGCTTCCGGCCATTTGCGAAAGTACAAACGTCTATGTACTTCGAGGGTACAGGTTACTTATATCCGTCAATATTCATATTATCGATACTCATATTTTGATTTCCTTCAATTTTATTCTTACCTTATCAGCGTGTTGTTAATGTTGCCCGTATATGGAGAATAGATCTTATCGTAAGCCTAGTAGCTTGGGAATCCATTGGAAACCGTTTGAGTCGAATAGGCTAGAAGAGCTCTTTCGGGCAAGCCTAAGTAAAGTCATTTGATTATAGAGCCTAATTTGACATGATAGGGCTCAAGCTATATCGGCTCAATCTAACATGCTCTTTAATCATATCTAGTGGAGACATTTATTGTTTCGGTTATGATAGAATATATATACAAAAAGGAAAAATGAAAACTTTAGTAAAGACAAGTGGTCTGTTAGAAACTATACGCAAAAAAATTCATTACAACAAATTATAAAAGGAAAGCTAGGAAGCTAAGCACCTCTTCTTTTCTGTCTCAGCTTATGCAATCCTATCTTTTTGTTATGAACGATCAATAAATTTGTGACATGTTGACTTTGCATTATTCTACTCACCTCTATTGTTTACGAGGACACTTAGAATAATTAGACTATCTTATGTAAAGGAAAAAAAAAAAAAAAGATCGCATTTGAAACTAGTATAAATGATATAAAAATTGTCACCATTAAAAGTACATCAAAATATGCAGAAAACACCCTTTTCTAAAGCGGAACTGCTTTAAGAGATTTGAGAGTCCTTCATAGAACCCACCCTCATGCACCCCAAAAAGTATCAAAAACATCAATCACTTCAATAAACGACTATGTTTGCTGATCTTACCTTCATGGGTTTTGTCTTCCAAAACCTCGATTCATGGTTCAACGTAATTCACGTTTAGAACAACAGGGATTCGATTCGCATATTTAAATCGTTTTCCGCAGACTGCAAGCTTCTTCCTAGTTTACTGCTGTATATCATACCATTCAGTGAGTGCTCCGTTGAACAGGATCATCTGATACTCAGGCTCCAGCTTCCCGTTTCAGCACATGAGCATGAAAAGATGTTCCTAAGATTGCCTATTATCAGTGCCTCAAACGTATACTCACATGTACCCGACCAAAGAGATAATCGTATTATACTTGCATACAATACAATTCTCGTTTCAATGATCTGTATGTTGCCACAAATACATTTAAAATTTGCCAGCACATAGGGGAAACATGCCAAGAGTGACAATATTTAAAATAAGAGTAAGAAATTCCATTACCACCTAAAATCTTCTCCACCTCTTCAATATTATTGTCTCCATTCATATTCCATTATATCGCATGTTTTGAGCCAAAATCACACGCTATTTCCTTCTTTGTACCATTTACCAGCATTTTCTTGGAAATTGGAATTGTCTCTGGTGCAGCAGGGGAGAATGACTAGACCGTTGTTAAGCTATTCGGTTGCAGATTGACAATTCTTAAGGAGGGGGAGGAAGAGGTTACATTGAGAGTGTTGGATAAATTCTCCTCAGAAGTTTTGAAGTTGACAAAACATTTCTCTCGATCAGTGCGAAGACTTGCGGACTCTGCGGCAAAGTCGAAGATCAAAGTCGACGTCAACAAGACTCAAGTTTCAAAGTCTACTCTCATGGACGGTTTCCAGACCGACAAGATAAATGAACTTCTATTCTGATTCTATATAGTTTTTGTCTCAATGGCGAAGGAATACCTTTCGACTGGATTCAGCACTACAAGATCTTACATTAGTATCCGAATTGATTTAGATTCTCTAAGATTCGCAACTTATTTGGAAAGTTTAACTTATGGAAACCAAGATCCTGATTGTATGGGCGAGCAGGATTGATGGGCTATCTACACTTACCTTAAAGAGCTCGAGATCTCTCAAATTGATTCGTCAACGGGTTGATTGGAAGAACTTCTTTGGAAGGTGCCAACGGTAATGAAGGCATGAAGAAGTGTATAAAGAGAGACGTTCGAGTTGTTGAAGGTTCTTTGGATAGAAGAATTCCAAAGTCGAATCTCCATATTTCGTTTGTGATCTTATTCTTCGAGCAATACATGTAATCAAAAGAGTGATCATAGAGTTGTGAGACCTTGAGGAAGTGTAGTAGAAGTTCTACATTGTGGACTCAAGAGCGTGAGGCTGTAACTCTTTTTGATTCTTAGTGAAATCCAGCCAGAAGGGCTGTCCGTGCGGGAGAGTGGACGTAGGCTTGGTCTAAGCCGAACCACTATAAATCTAGAGTCTTGATTCTCTATCCCTTATCCTTTTATCTTTCATTATTTTCAATTGCTGCGACTGCTGTTTTTAATTCATTAATATCATATTCAGATTTGATTGTTAAAATTGCTTTAATCACCTATTCACCCCCCTCTAGGTGCTAATTCTAGTCCTAACAGAGAGCATTAAACTAAAGGACCAAAAACACTTGAGAAACAACTAACAAATGAGAAAAGAAGACGCATAAATCATAAAGGATAAGGCACTTCTTACCTTGATCACTTTACAGATCAGGATTTCCCTGAGTTTCCACAAACTAACATAATCTCGAAGTTGGCCTTCCCGCAAAAAGTCTGCAGCTACTGGAATACCGCCATATGGACCCTGTGCTATGGCCAACCCAGCTACCTTGTCCTTCAACTTTGGTCAGTACAACGACAAAGCAGCTGAAGCCTGAAGATTATGACCTTAACCCTCGGTGGGACATCAAGAACATAGTGACACGTACAATAGAAGAAGCATCCATCACAGGTACCTTGCTATGAATCTTTGCAATATGATAAGTAAGGACTATCTTTGAGAAACTCATCTTTGTATTGACAAAACACACTGGTCTGTGGTTACCAAAAAGACCTGCCAATTACCTAAATGCGATGGGAAATAAGCAGAGTTTCAATGCATCAATCTATAAGATAAGGGCCTCTTTGATTCTTGACAATTTCGAAATTTCTACTTTCATTCTTGTTAGAGAAGGAAAATAGATAACGGAAATTTATTTGGTGATACTTTGGGAGGAGATAAAAGAAATGCTTTAATTTTTAAAGACTCGAGTGCTCAAAATGGGAAGGTAAAAGAAACTCCTGCTCTTTGCTTTCCTATATGTTAAAGGTGAGCTCCAATCTCCCCTCATTTGAAGATGAGCAGTGCACTAGGTTCAGGGCATCACTATTTGAGCAACTAACTTCTCTCAAAAGCGACGAGTTCTCTGTTCCTATTCTGATGACCATAGTTTCTCTTTCCTGAGAACTAGATTCAAAAATATATATGCAAATACTGTATCTCAATTACGTTGGTGAAACTGTTCATTAGTCTTCATATATACAGATCTGAACCTTCATTAAAGCTTTGAGTTTTGCAATCCATGAAGCTTCAGCATAGCTTCAATTGAAGTTCAGCAGAAAGATCAATTGAAGCTTCAACAAAGTTCCATTATTCAGCTAAAACAATATAAACAACTTCTAATTCTAGATTAAGTACAGGTAAATAATTACCAAGTGCCAAAAACATATGATCCCTCAGAATATATATCCTTTTGTGCAGGTGAAAATTATTTTGGATGAAATGTACTATGGAACATGATCGATGTTAAGCCAGACAACAGTTCATGTACTTGGAAATGATTGACACCATTGAGGTGTTCCTGGGACACTTCTATTATGGAAGAAATAAAGGAAACTAGTATAGTTTGTAGAATGCTGCAGTCAACTCATGTACGTTATCTTAAGAATGTCATCACAAAATCCCATTATCACTGATGTAAAATTTCAAAACTAAAATGACAAACCACCTAATGAATCAGAAGAAGGCAAAAGAAACAAAAATCTCCAATGCCAAACGTTCAGATAATAGTAAAACATCCAAATAACTTTATAACGTCCCATTAAGAAAGACATAGATCAGGAATATGTGTGAATCACTACCTTTGAAACATGGAAATTCAGTTTGACCATGGATAATTCGAAACAAGTGCATCTGTATTTGCAGATGAACTCCCAGCAGAATCCCTCGTTATTTCATCAACTGCAGGAGGGGCACCGATTTCATAAGAAGATGATTTATGCGATGCTCAACTTTCAATAAAAGAAAGTTGATTGCTCGCAAGATGTCTTCCATTTCGTCCAGAAGTAAAAGTAACTAACTCCTGCACACGTAGCAAAGAATGCTCAGATTCCCCATAAGTGGATTCCACTGCAACAACACAAGAATCCATCATCTCATCATCCAAGAAAGAGAGCTTGAAAAAGTAGTCTCAGGATGGAGAAACATATACTGCATAAGAAGTGAGAGCACTAGAAGATTTTCAAAGTTGACAAAATATTAAGACCCACAGGGATGAGTGACTCAAGGTGGACTGCATCAGTGATGTCCCTCGACTCAGCATATGTCTAGTTTATCTCATTTTTTCCAAGTCCTTAGATCCCGATTACAATTGGCAGATGCTTTGTTAAGTTAGGAGCCACAATCAATAGCATAGTAGTATGAAATTCTAAACTTATTACAAGACAATAGTAAACATTTTCCCAATTATCACAAACCTAACACAACAGTAAACACCCCCCTCCCCGGGAACAATATACGACAAATGTATCTCAAGAAAGATCTTTTTTTTTTTCTTTGGCAGGGAGACGTGATTGAAAGGAAGGATGATATGCAGCTTACAAACAAAAATCATAATATTTGAGTCCTTACTCTTCTTTAGCTAATTTTCATAGGCCTTGAACACTAGTTAGAAGACACAATGATCAAGCAATCAAATTACCTCCACGTTTAGAAGCTCCCAGTACTAATGAAGATGGAGAAACAACATAGAAGAATTCTTCATGGAATTTTTTTCACTGGATTCTTCCTTTTTGCGGGTGCGTGCATGTGTAATGGGAGAGAGAGAGAGAGAGAGAGAGGCTACGTGAAGCAACAAAAGAGAACTTTGCATGATGTGGAGAAGACTAACTACCATAACAATCAGAAAAGCAGCCAGTTATGTAAGAAGTTGTCTGTGCAAGATAAGAAGCAACTTTATTAAACAATCTGCTGAAATTATGCCTCTTGAATATGTGACTCGTGGAGAGCAAAAAATTCAGAGAATCCAAGCACTGAAGGTCTTTCTACTAGATACATGCCCAAGATTCTCGTGAAAAACACAAGGCCAAAAACGGTGGTGGTTAGAAAATTTCAGTAGGAAAATCATTCGATAAGCTAATTAAACTTCATCCCACACACACGCACCCCATATTTTGCAATCAATTGGGCTCAAGGCAAACACCAACAAGACAGTCCAACACAAAATTTGAAGCGGCACTTCGAAGTCCCAAACTCTATCATCCACTTTTGCTGTATCCAGCGCACTCGACCGGTTCCACAAGTCAGTACAACACCAATTAAGTCAACGACGCTTGAAGTGGAGGCGTTTTGTTTGACACGAAAGAGAACAATTTCTGGGAACAGAAAGCCAAACGCGGCGGAGGCGATCGTTGGGGCGGACCCCTCGCCGAGCCAGGGAGAGTCCTCCCTCCCTTCATGGAGCCGAGCCACGCGGCCCAGCTGTTCCTCCCGGGGACCCACGACGTGATCAACGGCCGTCTCTCAGACGAGTGGCCAACATCGAGGAGTTCTGCAAGGGCCTCATGGCAATGGCCGGGCTCGGCGGGGAGTTCAATAACGTCTTCTGGGCGATCCACCCGCGCGGGCCGGCGGTCATGAACAAGCTGGAGAACACGCTGAAGCTGAGGAGCGACAAGTCGGAATGCAGCAGGAAGGCGCTGATCGACTATGGGAACGCGAGCAGCAACACCATTTTCTACGTGATTGAGAACATGAGAGATGAGCTGATGAAGAGAGAAGGTGGTGAGGAGTAGGGGCTGGCACTGGCGTTCGGACATAGCCTCTTTGAGCTTTATTATGCAAGTGAGATATTTATATTGAAAAATCATCACTTGTATTGCATTACTTCGTAATATTATGAAAAATGTACAAATCAAAGGACTTTTTGGTATTCAATTATCAAGAACAAAACAATCCGCCAATCATATATATATATATATGTGTGTGTGTATGTATATACACACACACACAC
The DNA here is from genome assembly GCA_014182565.1 of Eucalyptus marginata. Lineage (NCBI taxonomy): Eukaryota > Viridiplantae > Streptophyta > Magnoliopsida > Myrtales > Myrtaceae > Eucalyptus > Eucalyptus marginata. Next base: position 31,129,078 of record CM024588.1, read on the forward strand.
ACATATATATATATATATATATAGATATATACATACATATATACATATATATATACACACACACACACATATATATATATATATATATATATATATTTTTTTTTGTCTAATTATAATGTAAAAATAGCCAGATTAATGGGAACGACTTGTATCCCTAATATACATGTCGAAGTCTAGAAAAAAATTTTCAAATAAATATCATACCAAGAGGGTCCATGATTTTCTTTTACATGTACACATGGATTGTACCAAATTCTTCACATATTTATCAGTAGAATGAAATTATTTAATTGCTAACTGCACATGGATAACTACTTGTTTATCTTCAAAATGGGAAATATTTCCTAATTTTGATTCAAGAAGTAGACATTTGCTGATTTAGGACACAAGCCTGTTTTCACTACAATTTCCAACGGCTTTGTAAATATTTCCTATTTTCACTAAAGGAAACATTTCCTCTTCTTACGCTACCTCGTAGCGACTTAGAACGTGAATGATAACTATTTTAATTAGATATTGATTTCTTGAAGAGAAATAAATTTTTCTATTTTTATTTTTAGATGAGTTTCTAAAAAAAAAAAAATACTAATTTAATAACAACACAAAATTTCTCATTTTCGGACAGCGCTAGCCGACAACCGACAACCGGCGACTCGCGATTGGTAGTGGTTGGTGGCGACCAATAGCTAGCGACCGGGGTGGCGGCGGCGGACGGGGCGATGACTAGGGCGGTGAAAGGCGGTCGGCAAACGGTGACTAGTGGCGGACGGTGGCGGACGACTAGCAACCGGCGGCGACCGGCGATGAGCGATAGCGAATGGCGGATTGTTGTCGACGGCGACGGATGGACGACCGGTTCGTAGCAGGACGAACGATGAGAAGAAATCTTATTTCTCATTTCTATTCCGAAATAGAAAAGTAAAAAAATTTACTTCGATTTCTGATTTATGTTCTAAATTTATTTCTGGAATAAAAATCTATTTCAGAAATAGAAAAATGAAATAATTATTTATGGAATAGAAATTTTGATTTGTCATGCACCCCTTATTAAAACCTCCACCCTCAATTCTAATCCCAACGTAATAACAGCTTCTTTTAGTTTTTCACTTACGACACTCTCCGCTCTTTCTCAGTTTCCTCGCCACTTAATGCTTTTGTCTTCCTCATTTCTCACCCACTTCAGAAACCGGCAACACGCATTCTCTTCACAAACTCACTATCTACGGCCAGCAAATTTACACCTGGTCACCGACGACCCTTCCATTGTCACTCGTTGGATCATGGAGGTTGAGCGCGCCCACCTGATCCGGCTGAATCGGCTCGTGATCAGCCTTGATTTCGAGTGGCTTCCGAACCACGAACTCGGTGCCATCCATCCTGTGGCTACCCTGCAACTGTGCGTCGGCGTGGTTGTCTCGTCTTTCAAATCTTCCATGCTGAGTATGTCCCCACGTAGCTCCATGCATTTCTCGGTAATCTCAACTGCACGTTCGTTGGCAGTGGAATCAAGGATGACGCAATGAAGTTGAGCGACGACTATGGGCTTGCTCTGTCCCGCATGGTCGATCTCCGTGGACTAGCAATAGCGAGGTGGTAGAACCCACCATTGGGTTATATGGGACGGAAAAAATTGCTTAAAGTCATACTTCGCAAAGACCTTGAGAAGCCTACAGAGATTAGGACGAGAAGACATTGACGGCTTGTCAGGTGGAGTACCCGTGTCTTGCGAGCTTGGAAAGGTTGGTGTGACGGGGCGAACTGCGTGATGGGGCCTAATATGGTCACGCCTATTTTGCCTCGTCAAATTAGCTCATGAATTAAGTTTTGTAAACATTTTATGAATTTGTTAATAAAGTTTTTTCTTGTTGGCATTTACACAAGTTGATCCGCATGTTTCGTTGATTCATTTTTGAAATTTAGTTTGCTCTCGGTTGTCGCCCCTATTTTGCCTCGTCAAATTAGTTCATGAACTAAAATTTTGTAAACATCCTATGAATTTGTTAATAAAGTTTTTCTTGTTGGCATTTACCTAAGTTGGTCCGGATGTTTCGTTGATTCATTTTTGAAATTTAGTTTGCTCTCGATTGTCGCCCCTATTTTGCCTCATCAAATTAGCTCATGAACTAAAATTTTGTAAATATCCTATGAATTTGTTGATAAATTTTTTTCTTGTTGGCATTTACACACGTTGGTCTGGATGTTTCGTTGATTCAATTTGGAAATTTAGTTTGCTTTCGGTTGTCGCGCATATTTTGTCTCGTCAAATTAGCTCATGAACTAAAGTTTTGTAAACATCCTATAAATTTGTTAAAAAGTTTTTTTCTTGTTGGCATTTACACAAGTTGGTACGGATGTTTCGTTCAGTCGTTTTTGAAATTTAGTTTGCTCTCGGTTGTCGCCCCTATTTTTGCCTCGTCAAATTAGCTCAAGAACTAAAGTTTTGTAAACATCCTATGAATTTGTTAATAAAGTTTTTCTTGTTGGCATTTACAGAAGTTGGTTAGGATGTTTCGTTGATTCATTTTTTAAATTTAGTTTGCTCTCGATTGGCGCCTCTATTTTGCCTCGTCAAATTAGCTCATGAACTAAAGTTTTGTAAATATCCTATGAAATTGTTAATAAAGTTTTTCTTGTTGGCATTTACACAAGTTGGTCCGGATGTTTCGTTGATTTATTTTTGAAATTTAGTTTGCTCTCGGTTGTCGCCCCTATTTTGCCTCGTCAAATTAGCTCATGAACTAAAGTTTTGTAAACATGCTATGAATTTGTTAATAAAGTTTTTCTTGTTGGCATTTACATAAGTTGGTTCGGATGTTTCGTTGATTCATTTTTTAAATTTAGTTTGCTCTCGGTTGGCGCCCCTATTTTGCCTCGTCAAATTAGCTCATGAACTAAAGTTTTGTAAACATCATATGAAATTGTTAATAAAGTTTTTTCTTGTTGGCATTTACACAAGTTGCTCCGGATGTTTCGTTGATTCATTTTTGAAATTTAGTTTGCTCTCGGTTGTTGCCCCTATTTTGCCTCGTCAAATTAGCTCATGAACTAAAGTTTTGTAAACATCTTATGAATTTATTAATAAAGTTTTTTCTTGTTGGCATTTACGCAAGTTGGTCCGGATGTTTCATTGATTCATTTTTGAAATTTAGTTTGCTCTCGGTTGTCGACCCTATTTTGCCTCGTCAAATTAGCTCATGAACTAAAGTTTTGTAAACATCCTATGAATTTGTTAATAAAATTTTTTCTTGTTGGCATTTATGCAAGTTGGTCCGGATGTTTCGTTGATTCATTTTCGAAATTTAGTTTGCTCTCGGTTGTCGCCCCTATTTTACCTCGTCAAATTAGCTCATGAACTAAAGTTTTGTAAACATCCTATGAATTTGTTAATAAAGTTTTTTCTTCTTGGCATTTACACAAGTTGGTCCGGATGTCTCGTTGATTCATTTTTTAAATTTAGTTTGCTCTCGGTTGTCGCCCCTATTTTGCCTCATCAAATGAGTTCATGAACTAAAGTTTTGTAAACATTCTATGAATTTGTTAATAAAGTTTTTCCTTGTTGGCATTTACACAAGTTGATCTGGATGTCTCGTTGATTCATTTTTGAAATTTAGTTTGCTTTGGGTTGTCGCCCCTATTTTGCCTCGTCAAATTAGCTCATGAACTAAAGTTTTGTAAACATCCTATGAATTTGTTAATAAAGTTTTTCTTGTTGGCATTTACACAAGTTGGTACGGATGTTTTGTTGATTCATTTTTGAAATTTGGTTTGCTCTCGGTTGTCGCCCCTATTTTGTCTCGTCAAATGAGTTCATGAACTAAAGTTTTGTAAACATCCTATGAATTTGTTAATAAAGTTTTTTCTTATTGGCATTTACACAAGTTGGTCCGGATGTCTCGTTGATTCATTTTTTATATTTAGTTTGCTCTCGGTTGTCGCCCTTATTTTGCCTCGTCAAATTAGCTCATGAACTAAAGTTTTGTAAACATCACATGAATTTGTTAATAAAGTTTTTTCTTGTTGCCATTCACACAAGTTGGTCCAGATGTTTTCGTTGATTCATTTTTTAAATTTAGTTTGCTCTCGGTTGTCGCCCCTATTTTGTCTCGTCAAATTAGCTCATGAACAACAGTTTTGTAAACATCCTATGAATTTGTTAATAAAGTTTTTTCTTCTTGGCATTTACACAAGTTGGTCCGAATGTCTCGTTGATTCATTTTTTACATTTAGTTTGCTCTCGGTTGTCGCCCCTATTTTGCCTCGTCAAATGAGTTCATGAACTAAAGTTTTGTAAACATTCTATGAATTTGTTAATAAAGTTTTTCTTGTTGGCATTTACACAAGTTGATCTGGATGTCTCGTTGATTCATTGTTTAAATTTAGTTTGCTTTGGGTTGTCGCCCCTATTTTGCCTCGTTAAATTAGCTCATGAACTAAAGCTTTGTAAACATCCTATGAATTTGTTAATAAATTTTTTTCTTGTTGGCATTTACATAAGTTGGTCCGGATGTTTGGTTGATTCATTTTTTAAATTTAGTTTGCTCTCGGTTGTCGCCCTATTTTGCCTCGTCAAATTAGCTCATGAATTAAAGTTTTGTGAACATCCTATGAATTTGTTAATAAAGTTTTTCTTGTTGGCAATTACACAAGTTAGTCAGGATGTTTTGTTGATTCATTTTTGAATTTTCGTTTGCTCTCGGTTGTCGCCCCTATTTTGCCTCGTCAAATGATCTCATGAACTAAAGTTTTTTAAACATCCTATGAATTTATTAATAAAGTTTTTCTTGTTGGCATTTACACAAGTTGGTCCGGATGTCTCGTTGATTCATTTTTTAAATTTAGTTTGCTCTTGGTTGTTGCCCCTATTTTGCCTCGTCAAATTAGCTCACAAACTAAAGTTTTGTAAACATCGTATGAATTTGTTAATAAATTTTTTTCTTGTTGGCATTTACACAAGTTGGTACGAATGTTTTGTTGATTCATTTTTGAAATTTAGTTTGCTTTGGGTTGTCGCCCCTATTTTGTCTCGTCAAATGAGTTCATGAACTAAAGTTTTGTAAACATCCTATGAATTTGTTAATAAAGTTTTTCTTCTTGGCATTTACACAAGTTGGTCTGGATGTCTCGTTGATTCATTTTTTAAATTTAGTTTGCTCTCGGTTGTCGCCCCTATTTTGCCTCGTCAAATTAGCTCATGAACTAAAGTTTTGTAAACATCATATGAATTTGTTAATAAAGTTTTTTCTTGTTGCCATTTACACAAGTTGGTCCGGATGTTTCGTTGATTCATTTTTGAAATTTAGTTTGCTCGGTTGTCGCCCCTATTTTGCCTCGTTAAATTAGCTCATGAACTAAAGCTTTGTAAACATCCTATGAATTTATTAATAAATTTTTTTCTTGTTGGCATTTACATAAGTTGGTCCGGATGTTTGGTTGATTCATTTTTTAAATCTAGTTTGCTCTCGGTTGTCGCCCCTATTTTGCCTCGTCAAATTAGCTCATGAATTAAAGTTTTGTGAACATCCTATGAATTTGTTAATAAAGTTTTTTCTTGTTGGCATTTACACAAGTTAGTCCGGATGTTTTGTTGATTCATTTTTGAAATTTCGTTTGCTCTCGGTTGTCGCCCCTATTTTGCCTCATCAAATGATCTCATGAACTAAAGTTTTGTAAACATCCTATAAATTTGTTAATAAAGTTTTTTCTTGTTGCCATTTACACAAGTTGGTTCAGATGTTTGGTTGATTCATTTTTAAAATTTAGTTTGCTCTCGGTTGTTGCCCCTATTTTTGCTCGTCAAATTAGCTCATGAAATAAAGTTTTGTAAACATCATATGAATTTGTTAATAAAGTTTTTTCTTGTTGGCATTTACACAAGTTGGTCCAGATGTTTCGTTGATTTATTTTTGAAATTTAGTTTGCTCTCGGTTGTCGCCTCTATTTTGCCTCGTCAAATTAGCTCATGAACTAAAGCTTTGTAAACATCCTATGAATTTGTTAATAAAGTTTTTTCGTGTTGGCATTTACATAAGTTGGTCCGGATGTTTGGTTGATTCATTTTTGAAATTTAGTTTACTCTCGGTTGTTCCCCTATTTTGCCTTGTCAAATTAGCTCATAAACTAAAATTTGTAAATATCCTATGAATTTGTTAATAAAGTTTTTTCTTGTTGGTATTTACACAAGTTAGTCCGGATGTTTTGTTGATTCATTTTTGAATTTTCGTTTGCACTCGCTTGTCGCCCCTATTTTGCCTTGTCAAATGATCTCATGAACTAAAGTTTTGTAAACATCCTATGAATTTATTAATAAAGTTTTTTCTTGTTGGCATTTACACAAGTTGGTCCGGATGTCTCGTTGATTCATTTTTTAAATTTAGTTTGCTCTCGGTTGTCGCCCCTATTTTGCCTCGTCAAATTAGCTCATGAACTAAAGTTTCGTAAACATCATATGAATTTGTTAATAAAGTTTTTCTTGTTGGCATTTACACAAGTTGGTCCGGATGTTTCGTTGATTCGTTTTTGAAATTTAGTTTGCTCTTGGTAGTCGCCCCTATTTTGCCTCGTTAAATTAGCTCATGAACTAAAGCTTTGTAAATATCCTATGAATTAATTAATAAATTTTTTTCTTGTTGGCATTTACATAAGTTGGTCCGGATGTTTGGTTGATTCATTTTTTAAATTTAGTTTGCTCTCGGTTGTCACCCCTATTTTGCCTCGTCAAATTAGCTCATGAATTAAAGTTTTGTGAACATCCTATGAATTTGTTAATAAAGTTTTTCTTGTTGGCATTTACACAAGTTAGTCCGGATGTTTTGTTGATTCATTTTTGAAATTTGGTTTGCTCTCGGTGTTCGCCCCTATTTTGCCTCGTCAAATGATCTCATGAACTAAAGTTTTGTAAACATCCTATGAATTTATTAATAAAGTTTTTTCTTGTTGGCATTTACACAAGTTGGTTAGGATGTTTCGTTGATTCATTTTTTAAATTTAGTTTGCTCTCGGTTGTCGCCCCTATTTTGTCTCGTCAAATTAGCTCATGAACTAAAGTTTTGTAAACATCGTATGAATTTGTTAATAAAGTTTTTTCTTGTTGGCATTTACACAAGTTAGTCTGGATGTTTTGTTGATTCATTTTTGAAATTTCGTTTGCTCTCGGTTGTCGCCCCTATTTTGCCTCGTCAAATGATCTCATAAATTAAAATTTTGTAAATATCCTATGAATTTGTTAATAAAGTTTTTTCTTATTGGCATTTACTCAAGTTGGTCCGGATGTTTCGTTGATTCATTTTTGAAATTTAGTTTGCTCTCGATTGTCGCCCTATTTTGCCTCATCAAATTAGCTCATGAACTAAAATTTTGTAAATATCCTATGAATTTGTTGATAAAATTTTTTTCTTGTTGGCATTTACATAAGTTGGTCCGGATGTTTCGTTGATTCATTTTGGAGATTTAGTTTGCTTTCGGTTGTCGTGCATATTTTTGCCTCGTCAAATTAGCTCATGAACTAAAGTTTTGTAAACATCCTATAAATTTGTTAATAAAGTTTTTTCTTGTTGGCATTTACACAAGTTGGTCCGGATGTTTCGTTGAGTCGTTTTTGAAATTTAGTTTGCTCTCGGTTGTCGCCCCTATTTTGCGTCGTCAAATTAGCTCAAGTAAACATCCTATAAATTTGTTATTAAAGTTTTTTCTTGTTGGCATTTACACAAGTTGGTCCGGATGTTTGGTTGATTCATTTTTGAAATTTAGTTTGTTCTCGGTTGTCGCCCCTATTTTGCCTCGTCAAATGATCTCATGAACTAAAGTTTTGTAAACATTCTATGAATTTAATAATAAAGTTTTTCTTGTTGGCATTTACACAAGTTGGTCCGGATGTCTCGTTGATTCATTTTTAAATTTACTTTGCTCTCGGTTGTTGCCCCTATTTTGCCTCGTCAAATTAGCTCATGAACTAAAGTTTTGTAAACATCCTATGAATTTGTTAATAAATTTTTTTCTTGTTGGCATTTACATAAGTTGGTTCGGATGTTTCGTTGATTCATTTTTGAAATTTAGTTTACTCTCGGTTGTCGCCTCTATTTTGCCTCGTCAAATTAGCTCATGAACTAAAGTTTTGTAACCATCCTATGAATTTTTTAATAAAGTTTTTTCTTGTTGGCATTTACACAAGTTGGTCCGGATGTTTTGTTGATTCGTTTTTAAATTTAGTTTGCTCTCGTTGTCGGCCCTATTGTGCCTTTTCAAATTAGCTCATGAATTAAGGTTTTGTAAACATCCTATGAATTTGTTAATAAAGTTTTTTCTTGTTGGCATTGACACAAGTTGGTCTGGATGTTTTGTTGATTCATTTTTGAAATTTAGTTTGCTCTCAGTTGTCGCCCCTATTTTGCCTCATCAAATTAGCTCATGAATTAAAGTTTTGTAAACATCCTATGAATTTGTTAATAAAGTTTTTTCTTGTTGGCATTTACACAAGTTGGTCCGGATGTTTCGTTGATTCATTTTTGAATTTAGTTTGCTTTGGGTTGTCACCCCTATTTTGCCTCGTTAGATTATTTCATGAACTAAAGTTTTGTAAACATCCTATGAATTTGTTAATAAAGTTTTTTCTTGTTGGCATTTACACAAGTTGGTCCGGATGTCTCGTTGATTCATTTTTTAAATTTAGTTTGATCTCGGTTGCTGCCCTTATTTTGCCTCGTCAAATTTGCTCATGAACTAAAGTTTTGTAAACATCGTATGAATTTGTTAATAAATTTTTTTCTTGTTGGTATTTACACAAGTTGGTCCGAATGTTTTGTTGATTCATTTTTTAAATTTAGTTTTCTCTCGGTTATCGCCCCTATTTTGCCTCGTCAAATTTGCTCATGAACTAAAGTTTTGTGAACTTCCTATGAATTTGTTAATAAAGTTTTTTCTTGTTGGCATTTACACAAGTTGGTCCGGATGTTTTGTTACTTCATTTTTCTAAATTTAGTTTGCTCTTTGTTGTGTTTAGTGTATGCACGGTTGAATCTTATTCATACTAGTCATCGAACATGAGAAAACGTCCGTGTTTTGGGAGAAAGAAACAAGATTGAGACAGTAGAATTTGGTTTTAATAAAGTGACGCCTCTTATTTCCGTTGCATTTCAAGGAAATTTAATCGAGATTAAGCAAAAGATTTTCTGGCCACTAAAATCTTATGTGTTTATCTGTACTTTTACTTTCTGAATTTTATACTTAATTTAGATCTTGGCATCGATGCTCTGACTTTTCGGTGACCTTGAAATACCTGCAATTTTAACTATATACTGATATTAATACATAAATTCACATATATTTTTCATGTATTTTTAGTATTTCAATTATATTGTAAAAATTTGATGGGGAAATAAAAAAAAGTACATTGTACTTAACTTTAAATATAAACAAACAAGCTTATTTTAAAATTAGTTACAAAATAGGATAAAAAAATTGTTCATCAGGGCTAGCTATTATTAGTGATGAGTGTGCGCTCATATATTACTCCTATAATAATTGTTGCAATCTCCGATCTTTAAAAGTTGAAGAGAGGAGGGTTTTACGGTACCTAACCCCACTCTCCATTATTTATCTCCCTTTACCATATATTTCTAGTTAATTTTCCTTTCTTCGATTTTAACTTTTCAAAAACCTACTTTTCATTACTTCTGTATTTACTTTCCACTTGTAGAATTCTAATATAAAGGTCACTTCAAACAAATTCAAATAATTTGCTTTATACATGGGTCGTCGTAATTACTATTCCACATCGTTCTTCTCTTTGAGTTTTACTTACCAACACATTAATACATATTTATAACACACGAAGAAAATACGGAACCCACATAAATACAAATAATCAATTATTATGTGTTTTCCATGTTAAAATTCGTATCTTCGATTTTTAAAACCTCTTAAGAACTGTTATTTGTAATTATAATTAATCGGCATTCTATAGAGTATTTGTTAATAAGACCCTCAATTATTAGAATTCGACCCGGCATGATTTTCCACAATTTTATAAAAAATAAAGGAAAAAAAAAAAAAAAAGAGAAGGAAGAAAGATTCAAAAGTGGGGTTCAAATAGTAAATGCCCACGAACATTCCTCGCCCCGTCGCGCACTTTGACATCGTTGACCCGGTCAACGCGAGCTTTCCTCCTTCTCAATTAGCCGAAAATTGGGCAATATATCATGTTTTGCTTGCAGTCAAATCGGTCCAATTTTTTACCATGTTATTTCCACGTCGTTTTTTTATTCAAATTAAACTAAAACAACGTGAGAAAAACAAAAAAGAAAAAGAAAAGGGGAAAATAAGAGAAAAGTGGGAACTGTCGTTGTTCTTTCTTTTATATCAAAGGGAGGAGGAGAAGGAGGAGGAGAATCTTCCCGTCCGCTTTGAATTCCATGAACCATGTTTCACGTTAGCGTCGTGTCCGTGACTGAATTTTCCTCTCCACGCGACGGTTCAAAGAGGATGCCTTGGCATTTTGTTTGTACACGCAAAACCTAAATACGATGATTGATCAAAGTAACTTTTTTTCTTTTTCTTTTTTTAATAAATTTTGTTTCTGGAGCAATTATTTACGTCGGTGATTTTCCCACGTGCCGATTTATCCTCGTGTTATTAAAGTGTCAGTTTTAAAAATTTAAATTATTGAATGAAAGTATGATTTAATATTTAACTATTTTATTACTTCCATTCACGTTTAGTCTGGCCCTTTTAAGATGTACTTAATTTTGGAGCAAATAGGGCCTAAAACGATTTGAACTCGAGACTTTATATTGTGATACTGTGTGAGATTTTTATAGGATCATTGTCAACGGTTCTAAAAATTTAAGTTATTGATTGAATGCGTAAATCAATATTTAATTATTTTATTATCTAACAGCTTAAATTTTTATAATGATGGGTGGTGGCTCGACAAAACCCCATAAGGTATCATAGTAGGTTTAAATATTTGCCTCCCTAATTAAATATTTCCACGCCAGGCTCAGGCTAAAGTCCCAATAGCTCAGTGTATGTATATTCTTTCGCATTTTTTTAGTCGATACTTTCTTCTAAAAGCCCAATTCTTATGTGTGATTCACCTTCTTTACCTTTAAGATTGGGTTTTGTCATTGGACTTTCTAACAAATCACATCAAAGTATTTGATTGACCATACATTACTTGCCTATTCAATGTGTTGGGCTGCTCCCAACAAATTTATTGCGAGAGAAACACTTTTAGAGTGTTAATTGTAATCTTTTGATCATAGTGGAGAGTTCTTGGGTTAACGTCCCATGGTTTTTCTCATCTTGGGTTTTTCACGAAAAACATTTCTGGTGTATTCTTCTTTTCTCTTATCTGCTGTGTTATTTATGTTCCACTTATTGTGCAATTCTAACATTTAGAATTCCGTTGCGATTGATTGCAATCCGACTTAATTTACAACACAAAGTCCCATCATATGGGTTGTTACAGCTTACGTCAAATTTGGTATTTCTAAGAAGTGATCCACTCTCTCTTCTTCCTCCACCTAAGGGATAATCGCTAACGACCCGCCACTTCACTGTCTCATGGAAACACAGTTCTATAAAGATATTTGTATCTTTGATGACATCTTTGTTATTAATGTTCCATTTACTCGAGCGTAATCATTTACAATAACTTCTACTCTTGAAAGCATGACAACCCTAGTTATGACTCGGCAGCGGAAAGATCGCGCCAAAGTGAACTTGTCGTCCCCCTACTTTTTAGAAAACCGAGCAAAACAAGAGAAGCACAATCTTGAAAAAAAAAAAAGTGGTGGAAAGACTCCACCAGTTGCTCGACCTGCTTGGCAATTGGCGATGGCAGTCGTCCCCCGCGCTTGTCAAACTCACGTAAAATAGGGACGGCTTCGAGAATACTGAGGCGTGTTTGTTTCGCTCTTCAAATTGCATTAAAAATGTATACTCTCTCTCTCTCTTTCCTTTCCCGTCAAACTTTAAAATATACTCAAATTTCAGAATGCTATGAGAAAATTATAAGTGATTAACAAGATATCGGGGTGTAAAGTACTACTGTAAATGTAAATGTTGGTGACGGCATGAATTTCGCAAGAAAAACACAATCGTTTGCTAGAAAATAATAACAAAACGATCCACTTTTGCTGTGTCCAGCGCACTCGACCGGTTTCACAAGCCGGTACAACACAAGTGACTCAACGACGCTTGAAGTGGAGGTGTTCAATTTGACACGTAACAGAACTTACCAATTTCTGGGAACAGAAAGCCAAACGCAGTGGCGGCGACCGTTGAAGGGGACCCCTTTGCCGTGCCACGCGGCCCAGCGGTTCCTCCGAGGGACCTGCGGCGTGATCGACGGCCGTGTCTCGGACGAGGGCATCCACTTCAAGCTTACGACGAGACCAACATCGATGGAGAACGAGAGATAAGCTGATGAAGAGAGAATGTGGCGAGGAGTTGGAGGCTTGCATTGGCGTTCGGACCAGGCATTACATTCGAAGGCATTCTCATGCGCAGCCTTCCATAATAAAAAAAACGTAGGATTGTCCAAAGTCCTAATTGGGTTCCACTGGGAAATTGCTAAATGCGTCGGGCAATTCGGTAACTTATTGCAATCTAAAGCGGACACGTAAGGAGGGAATTTGAGTTCGAGAATATAAGCAAGATATTTTTATTAATAAATCGTTACTTGGACTGCAGCACCTTTTACTAGTACGAAAAATTTATGGATTAGATAACTCTTCGGAATACAGTCGTCGAGAACAAAATAATCCGCCACTCATGTTAGAACTTTTATTTGTCTAATTATAATGTTAAAATAGTTGGATTAATGGAAATGATTTGTACCTATAATATATATGATGAAGTCTAGAAAAAAAATTGTCAAATAAATATCGTACCAAGAATGCCCATTTACATCTACAGGTGGATTGTGCCACATCCTTTCTATATTTATCAATAGAATGAAATTATCTGATCGCTAACCGCACATGGATTACTACCGTTTATCTTCAAAATGGAAAATATAACCTAATTTGATTCAAGCAGTAGATATTTCCTGTTTTAGGACACAGGTCAATTTCCACCGCAATTTGATCCAACGGCTTTAGAAATATTTCCTATTTTCAATAGAGGAAATATTTCCTATTCTGACGCCACCTCGCAGCGGCTACTTAAACCACACCCTCAATTCTAACCCCAACGCGATCACAGCTTGCGACGACGCTCTCTGCTCTTTCTCAGTTTCTTCGTCACTGCATACTTCCGTGTCGCTCATTTCTCTCACAAATTCAAAGCCCGCCGACATGCATTCTCTTCGCAAGATTACCTTCCACGGAGAGCAGATCCACACTTGCGTCACCGACGATGCCTCCGTCGTCACCCGTTGGATCATCGACGTCGAGCGCTCCCACCTGCTCTGGCTGAACCGGCTCGTCGTCGGCCTCGACATCGAGTGGCGCCCCAACCTCGAGCCAGGCGTTGTCCATCCTGTTGCTACCCTGCAGTTGTGCGTCGGCCGTAGTTGCCTCATCTTTCAAATTCTCCACGCGGTACATCCCCGGGTCGCTCCATGCGTTTCTGGGTAATCTCAACTACACGTTCGTTGGCGTCGGCATCAAGGATGACGCAATGAAGCTGAGGGATGACTATGGCCTTACTGTGTCACGCATGGTCGATCTCCGTGGACTGGCGGTGGGGAGGTGGCGGAACCTGTCATTGGGTTATATGGGGCTGAAGAAACTGGTTAAAGTGATACTCCGCAAGGATCTCGAGAAGCCCAAAGATGTCACCTTGAGTCGGTGGGACGATAAGGTATTGACGGATCGTCAAGTGGAGTATGCGTGCCTCGATGCCTTTGTCACCTCCGAGCTTGGACTAGCTATGCAAGCATGGTCGGTGGGTAGACCTTGTGTCGGATGGTGTGCCGAAGCTAATCGCGTGATGATGCCGGTTCCTCCTATTTTGCTTCGTCAAGTTCGCATATGAACTAGAGTTTTGTAAAGTTTTTTCTATATGAATATCTCTTTGTTAATAAAGTTTTTTTCTTATTGGCATTTACGCGAATTGATCTTGATATTTGATTTAATTCCTTTTTTCAAATTGAGTTTTCTCTAGTGGCGGTTAGTCTATGCTGGTGAGTTGTTAGTAGTATGCACGGTCATATCTTATTCATACTGGCCAACGAGCATGAGAAAACATAAGTGATTTTCGGGAGCAAAAACAAGTGAAGTAAAGCAAATCTGGTCTGTGATTGATATTTTGTATCCAGAAAAAAATACAGCCTCACAATTTCATTAAAAATATAAAAAATCAAAATAAATCAAAAATATTATTAGAAATCAAATGTTAGTTGTGTTCATATGGAAATGTTCGTTACAGATATATTGATTAAAAATCAAAATAGGTAATGATATAAACGTATAGGAAGTATTAATGTCTCAAATTTAGCATTATGTCAAAATTTTTATAGTTCATACAGATGTTGCAATTTCATTTAAAGTGCAAAGTTTTGAGTAGAAAAAACTACTTTTTCAACTGGACAGATAGTTTTGTGAGACACATGTTACAAAATAATAATAAATTCACACAACAAAATTAGTTCAGTTAACCAATTAAAATTTTGAAAAATTTAATGATTTAAGCTTAATATAGCAGCCATAAAATCTCTTTCGCGTCATGTTCTTAACACACTCCAGAGTAAGATTAAATATTTAATGTGAAAACATTAGGTAGTGAGATCTTAAAACAACCAAAATGTGGCAATTGAGGCACTTTCTTTTAATATTTTATTAGAATCACTCTAAAGCTTTATTTAGAATTCGCCGTACATATTCTAAGATGAATAATAAATCATTGTACTCATATTCTTATGGATGATATTCTATTTTATAATAATTAACATGCCAAAATATTATATCGATTGAAAGACTAAAACATATTTAAATTATTTTCTAGTATATTACGTGAAAGAGATTGGGCTCACCAAAATGCCTTTATTGGCAGAATTTGCCAGAGGAATGAAGGAGGAGAAAATTGAAGGTTCGGTATCAATAAAGTGACGACGCCTCTTGTTTCCTTGGATTTCGACGAGGTATAATAGTAGACGACGCGAAAGATTTTCTAACTCTAATCTTACGTGTCTATATGTACTTTTGCTTTCTGATTTTTTTACTTAATTTAGATCTTGGCATCGATGCTCCAACTTTTCATTAACCTCGAAGTACCCAAAATTTTAAGAATAAACCGATATTGACACATAAATTCACATATACTTTTTCCTATATTTTTAAGAATTTGGATTATATTATAGAAATTTGATGGGAATTTTTTATAAAAAAAAAGCATTTTACTTAACCTTAAATATAAATAAACAAGCATATTTTGAAATTAGTCACGAAATACGATAAAAAAATTATTCATCACAGCTAGCTATCACTAGTGATGAATGCGTGCTTATGGATTACGACGACCGTAGATACATTAAATTACGCACATAAAGTCAAACTACTACATGTGAGGTGAGACCAAATTTGGAATAATTTCAGGTAACCCTGATAAAATTCAGAAAAAGCTATGCTTTACACGAGATCAGCTGTTCGTACAAATAATAGCACATCTTCTCAAATATGTTCATCAATTGATGCAAGGCTTAAGTCTCTTTATGACATCAATCTACGGACTTGGAAAAAATTTAAGTATTACAACTTACCACATAGAGATGGGAAAAGATAATCTAAGTATTACAGCTTACTGTATTGAGATGGGAAAGGACCCCCTATAGCTTTTATTCATCTTTAGGTTCAAGCTCCTGCCTCCTGTTCTCCCCGACTTCCACAAGCAATGCAAGAAAAGACTCGCACACTTTCGATGCATTGGCCTCAGACGGGTTGTCGTTCAATGTCGAGTAAACCACACAGGCATGATCCAGCTTAAACCACACAGGCATGATCCAGCTTGCGTGTGGGTCGCACAACCACGGATCCTGGAACCTCTGCATCCAACCTTGTAACAAGCCGTCGCTCTTCAACTCATTGTTAATATCCAGAAAGCATCTTCGCAATTTTCCTTTATCCGCCACATATCCTACCATTCGGGAGAAAACATTGAAGAGGACCATCTGATACCCAGGCTCCAAGCTTCCGGTTTCAGTTCATAAGCATGAAAAGATGTTTCTAAAATTGCCTATTATCAGCGCCTTATCATATACTCATATGTAGTATGTACCTGTCCAAAGAGATTACCGTATTATTCTTATGCACAATACAATTGTAGTCTCAATGACCTGTACCTCACCACATATATATTTAAAATTCGCCAGCACATAGGAAAAAACATGCCAAGGGTGTGACGATGCAATATTAGCACCTAAAATCTTCTCCTCCTCTTCCATATCATTGTCTCTGTTCATCTTCCATTATGTCACATATTTGGAGCCAAAATCACATGTCTTTCCCACTTTGAAACATCTAATAGCATTGTTTTGAAATTGTCTCTGGTGTCAGCAGAGGGGAATGACTAGACTGTTGTTAATCTACTTGGTTGCAGATTGACAACGCTTAAGGAGGAGTAGGAAGAGTTTACATCGAAAGCATTAAACTAAAAGACTGTTCATGTAAAGCGACCAGCAGTCAGTCTTGAGCAAAGAACCGTCCTGGTTAAGTAACCAGTTCGTTCTCAAAGTACGGTGACTAGCTCATACACTCAAAAAACCACAAATAATAAGAAGAGAACACAAGTCATAATGGATAAGGCACTTCTCACCTTGATCACTTTACAGATCAGAATTTCCATGAGTTTCCATAAACTAAAATAATCGCCAAGTTGTCCTTCCCGCAAACTGTCTGAAGCTACTGGAGTACTGCCATAAGGGCTCTGTGCTATGGCCAACCCAGCCACCTTATCTTTCAACTCTGGCCAGTACAATGACATAGCAGCTGCTGAATCTACTCCCCCTTACCTGTGTCCAAGAGTCAAGACACGTTTCTTTGCACCCCAATATATTCCTTGTATATTCCTTTATCTCTCTAGCATTTTTCTCAACTGAAGCCTGAAGATTAGGACCTTAACACTCAGTGGGACATCAAGAACATAATGACACATACAATAGAAGAAGCATTATCAAGAGTACCTCACGCTATATGATAAGAAAGGCCCATCTTTGAGAAACTCATCTTTGTATTGACAAAATACATTGGTCCGTGGTTACTAAAGAGACCTCCCAATTACCTAAATGTGATAAAAAAATTAACAGAGTTTCAATGCATCAATCTATGTACTAAAGGCCTATTTGATTCTTAAGAATTTCGAAATTTCTACTTTCCTTCTCAGTAGAGAAGGAAAATAGATAACGGAAATTTATTTGGTGACACTTCGGCAGGAGATAAAAGAAATGCTTTAATTTTTAAAGACTCAAGAGCTCAAAATGAAAAGGTAAAAAAAAACTCATGCTTCTTGCCCTCCTAGATGACAATAAACAGATGGTGCTCAAGGATGATGCATCCGCAGCTGCAGCTCAGTTCTTAAGCAAGTACAAAGATGTAATCCAAAATGTCACGAGTGGATGGAGTTAAGACACAGCAAGTGGTCTCAGCATGAGAACACCGTTCTTTACACTCCTCTATGTTGAAGGTGAGCTCCAATCTCCCCTCATTTGAAGATGAGCAGTACATTAGGTTCAAGGCATCACTATTTGAGCAACTAACTTCTCTAAAAAATGACAAGTTCTCTGTTTCTATACTGATGACCACGGTTTCTTTTTCCTGTGAACTGGATCCAAAAATATATTTGCAACTACTGTATCTCAATTATGTTGGTGAAACTGTTCATTAGCCTTCTTGTTTACAGATCTGAACCTTCATTAAAGCTTTGAGTTTTGCAATCCATGAAGCTTCAATACAGCTTCAATTGAAGTTCAGCAGAAATTTCAATTGAAGCTTCAACAAAGTTTCATTATCCAGCTAAAACAATATAAACAACTTCTAATCCTTGATTAAGTGCAGGTAAATAATTACCAAGTGCCAAAAACATATGACCCCTCAGAATATATATTCTTTTGTATAGATGGAAATTAATTTGAATGAAATGTACTAAAGAACATGATCCATGTTAAGCCAAATGATTGACACCATTGAGGTGTTCCTGGGACACTTCTATTATGGAAGAGATAAAGTAAACTAGTATAGTTTGTAGAATGCCGTAGTTAACTCATACATTATCTTGAGAATGTCATCACAAAATCCCACTATCACTGATGTAAAATTTCAAAATTAAAATGGCAGACCATCTAATGAATCAGAGGAAGGCAAAAGAGAAACAAGAAATGCCAATCGTTCAGATAATACTAAAACATCCAATTTACAATGTCCCATTAGGAGAGATGCAGATCAGGAATATGTGTGAATCACTACCTTTGAAAGATGAAAATTCAGTTTGTGCATCTGCATTTGCAGATGAGGTCCAAGCAGAATCCCTTGTTATTTCATCAGCTGCAGGAGGGGCACCAATTTCATAAGAAGATGATCCATGCGATTCTCGACACTTTCACTAAAAGAAAGTTGATTGCTTGCAAGATATCTTCCATCTTGTCCAGAAGTAATAGTCACAAACTCCTGCACACGTAGAAAAGTATGCTCAGATTCCCCAGAGGTGGATTCGACTGCAACAACGCAATAATCCACCATCTCATCATCCAAGAAAGAGAGCTTGAAAAAGTAGTCTCAGGATGGAAAAAAAATACTGCATAAGAAGTGAGAGTACTGGAACATTTTGGAAGGTAACAAAATAGTAGAACCCATAGGGATGAAAGTGACTCCAGGTGGACTGCGTCAGTGACGTCCCTCAAATTTTTCCTCAGCATATGTCTAGTTCATCTCATTTTTCAAGTCCTTAGATCCCGATTACAATTGGCAGATGCTTTTGTTAAGTTAGGAGCCACACAAATAACATAGTAGTAGGAAATTTTAAACCTATTACAAGACAACAGTAAACATTTTCCCAATCATCACAAACCTAACACAACAGTAAACATCCCCCCTCCCCCGGGAACAATATACTACAATTATCTCAAGAAAGATCCTTTTTTCTTTGGCAGGGAGATGCGATTGAAAGGAAGAATAATATGCAGCTTTTAAACAAAAACCATAATGTTTGAGTCCTTTCTCTTCTCTAGCTAATTCTCACATAGTCCTTGAACACTACTTAGAAAACACATTGATCAAGCAATCAAATTACCACCACGTTTAGAAGCTCCCAGTACTATTGGAGAGACTACATAGGAGAATCCTTCAAGGATTTTTTTCCCTAGATTCTTACCTTTTTGTGGGTGCGTCTGTGTGTGCGTAACATGCGCGCACAGAGAGGGAGAGAGAGAGAGAAGCTACATGAAGCGACAAAAGAGAACTTTACACGATGTAGAGAAGACTAACTACCAGAATAATCAGAAAAGCAGCCAGTTATGTAAGAAGTTGTCTGTGCAAGATAAGAAGCAGCTTCATCTAGTGACAGCATAGAGGTAAACGGCTGAGGTAAGAGTCCATCATATCCCATAGCAGAACTCTGACCCTATATAAGAGAAACACGTCCACCAAATCTCGAGACAACTATCCTACTTTGCGAGGTGCATGGTACACTGAAAAGAGGCCAAACTAACATGACGATATGTCTACAGACCAAAGAAGACACGACAATATATCTCTTTGCCATGTTTAACACACTCGTATATACAAAACAGATATTCGGAGGTGGGTAGGCATGCTCCGGTAGGCGCACAGTCTATTAAACTATACATTGAAATTATGCCCCTTTAACGTGTAACATGTGGGGAGCAAAAAACTCAAGAGAATCCAAGCTCTGAAAAGGTCTCTTTCTATATAGAAACATGCCCAAGATTCTCGTGAAAAGCAAAAGGCCAAAAACAGTGGTGGATAGAAAATTTCGGTAGGAAAATCATTTGATTAGCTAAAAAGACACACACCCTACATTTTGCAGCAATCAACTGGGTTCAAGGCAAACACCAACAAGACAATCCAACACAAAATTTGAAGAAGCATTCCCAAGTCTCGAACTTTATGATCCACTTTCGCTGTGTCCAGCGCACTCGACCGGTTTCACAAGCCGGTACAACACCAAGTGACTCAACGACGCTTGAAGTGGAGGTAACAGAACTTACCAATTTCTGGGAACAGAAAGCCAAACGCAGTGGCGGCGACCGTTGAAGGGGACCCCTTTGCCGTGCCAAGGAGAGTCGTCCCTCCCTTCGTGGAGCCGAGCCACGCGGCCCAGCGATTCCTCCTAGGGGCCTGCGGCGTGATCGACGGCCGTGTCTCGGACGAGGGCATCCACTTCAAGCTACGACGAGGCCAACATCGATGGAGAACGAGAGATAAGCTGATGAAGAGAGAATGTGGCGAGGAGTTGGGGGCTTGCACTGGCGTTCGAAGGCATTCTCATGCGCAGCATTCCATAAAAAATAAATAAATAAAGATGGAGAACGTAGCATTGCCCAAAGTCCTAATTGGGTTTCACTGGGGAATTGCTAAATGTGTCGCGCAATTCGGTAACTTATTGCAATCTAAAGCGGACACGTAACGAGGGAATTTGTATTCGAGAATATAAGCGAGACATTTTTATTGATAAATCGTTACTTGGACTGCAATACTTTTTACTAGTATGAAAAATTTATGAATTAGATAACTTTTCGGAATACAATCGTCGAGAACAAAAAAATCCGCCAACCAGGTTAAAACTTTTATTTGTCTAATTATAATGTTAAAATAGTCGGATTAATGAGAATGACTTGTACCTATAATACATATGTCAAAATCTAGAAAAAAAAATTGTCAAATAAATATTGTATCAACAATGTCCATGATTTTCGTTTATATGTACAGGTGGATTGTGCCAACTCTTTCGTATTTTTATCAATAGAATGAAATTATCCGATTGCTAACCGCACATGGATTACTACCGTTTATCTTCAAAATGGAAAATATAACCTAATTTGATTCAAGCAGTCGATATTTCCTGTTTTAGGACTCAAGCCTATTTGCACCGCAATTCGATCCAACGGCTTCAGAAATATTTCCTATTTTCAATAGAGGAAACATTTCCTATTCTGACGCCACCTCGCAGCGGCTACTTAAACCACACCCTCAATTCTGACCCCAACGCGATCACAGCTTCCTAGTTTTCTTTCACTTGCGACGACGCTCTCTGCTCTTTCTCAGTTTCTTCGTCACTGCATACTTCCGTCTCACTCATTTCTCACAAATTCGAAGCCCGCCGACATGCATTCTCTTCACAAGATTACCTTCCACGGAGAGCAGATCCACACTTGCGTCACCGACGATGCCTCCGTCGTCACCCGTTGGATCATCGACGTCGAGCGCTCCCACCTGCTCTGGCTGAACCGGCTCGTCGTCGGCCTCGACATCGAGTGGCGCCCCAACCTCGAGCCCGGCGTTGTCCATCCCGTGGCTACCCTGCAGTTGTGCGTCGGCCGTAGTTGCCTCATCTTTCAAATTCTACACGCGAAGTACATCCCCGGGTCGCTCCATGCGTTTCTGGGTAATCTCAACTACACGTTCGTCGGCATCAAGGATGACGCAATGAAGCTGAGGGATGACTATCGGGTTACCGTGTCGCGCATGGTCGATCTCCGTGGACTGGCGGTGGGGAGGTGGCGGAACCTGTCATTGGGTTATATGGGGTTGAAGAAACTGGTTAAAGTGGTACTTCGCAAAGATCTCGAGAAGCCCAAAGATATCACATTGAGTCGGTGGGACGATAAGGTATTGACGGATCGTCAAGTGGAGTATGCGTGCCTCGATGCCTTCGTCACCTCCGAGCTTGGACTAGCTATGCAAGCATGGTCAGTGGGCAGACCTTGTGTCGGATGGTGTGCCGAAGCTAATCGCGTGATGATGCCGGTTCCTCCTATTTTGCTTCGTCAAGTTCGCACATGAACTAGAGTCTGGATGTACTTTCGAGGGAGTTTAATCGAGATTAAGCGAAAGATTTTCTAACCACTAATCTTACGTGTCTGGATGTACTTTTACTTTCTGAATTTTTACCTTAATTTAGATCTTGGCATCGATACTCCGACTTTTCGGTAACGTTGAAATACCTGAAATTTTAACAATATACCCATATTGACACATAAATTCAGATATATATTTTCATGTAGTTTTTAGAATTTGAACTATATTGTAAAAATTTGATGGGAAAAAAGGGAGTACATTTTACTCAAGCTTAAATATACACAAACAAACTTATTTTGAATTTAGTTACAAAATAGGACCAAAATTGTTCATGAGGGCTAAGCTATTGCTAATGATGAGTGCGTGCTTATGGATTACGACGACCCAACATGCACTAAATTACACCCATGAAGTCAAATTACTTCATGCAAGGTGTGACCGACCTTGGAATAATTTCCGGTAACTCGAATAAATTTTAGAAAAATTTATGCTTTACACGAGACGAGTTGTTTGTACAAATAATGGTACATCTTATCAGAAGATATGAACATCAATTGATGTAAGGCTCCAAGGCTTTGAACTAGTTTAAGTCTCTCTATGACATCAATCTAAGAACTCGGAAAAAATAACGTAAGTATTACAACTTACTGTATTGAGATGGGAAAGCATCCCCTGTAGCTTTTATTCATCTTTGGGTTCAAGCTCCTGCCTCTTGTTCTCCACGACTTCCACAAGCAATGTCAGCACTTCAGATGCATCGACCTCAGATGGGTTGTCGCTCAATGTTGAGTAAACCATCCAGGCATGATCCAACTTGCATGTGGGCCGCACAATCACGGACCCTAGAACCGCTGCATCCTGCCTTGTAACGAGCCGTCACTCTTCTCACCATACCTGATTTGGAGGAGCTGTGCACATGCAGCCATCGCAGCTCCATGGGGCATTACCACAGGAAGCTTCGCAGGCTGAGCAGCCAAGAAGCAAGGAAGTTCTGCATGAGCAACATGAGACAGAGATGCTATAACTGCAGGCCTGATGCCTGCCTCCGTGTGGAATGAAACAACCAGAAAGTTCTCTCGGCAATTGGCGTTAGTCAAGAATTCTTTCCTCTAATCGTATGTCAAGTCTTCCAGAGCTTGCATGTTACCCTTCAGAAAGATGTGTGAGAATATGAGATATACGCTAGCCAATGCGCAGTTACTTCTTTAAAAAGACAATTGAGAAGACAGACAACTCTTCCTGTTGTTGATCAAAGAGAAAAGAAGGATTTTTTATTCTGTTAACCACGGGCCAAGACCATTGCTCTCCCAGTTAGCATGCGTTTATTATTAAGAAATTCGATCAACATTCCACTAATTGATTAGAGAAGTACACAGCGTTGTCCTAACATTGCCCGTTGCACAGGCTCTTTCTACTGGTGGTAGATGAAATTCAAATGTAATAGATGCAGATGAAATGAGAATTTCTATGTTGTACTCATACAGATAGAGCGTAAAGCACTGGTTTTGGGGAAAAATACTTGCCATCCTGTTAAAAGGAATG
This sequence comes from Eucalyptus marginata, assembly GCA_014182565.1. NCBI lineage: Eukaryota > Viridiplantae > Streptophyta > Magnoliopsida > Myrtales > Myrtaceae > Eucalyptus > Eucalyptus marginata. Next base: position 31,152,588 of record CM024588.1, read on the forward strand.
AATATCGTATATACTAATGAGCTCACAGTACCTTCTTCACAATATATATCATGAATGTCAAATTAATTTGATATGAAACACAATCCTATTACAGCTGTGGAACTTCCTTGCCATGATCAGGTAACCTTAGGTGATGTTCAATACAGCAACCAACTTAATTCAAAGTCAAAAACATAAAATAAAATATGAAAAACGAGAGAACTCTGATATAAAGAAACATGTCTTAATCACAATCAGCCTATTTCCAAACGCCAAATGTGACTTCCCCTACTTATAGGTGGTTACATCCACACTGTTCTACTCATTTTTTATTATCCAGCAAGCTTCTTCATAATTTACGGCTGTATATCATACCATTCAGTGAGTGCTCCGTTGAACAGGACCATCGGATATTTAGGCTCCAGCTTCCCGTTTCAGCACATGAGCATGAAAACATGTTTCTAAGATTGCCTATTATCAGTGCCTTAAACATATACTCATATGTACCCAACCAAAGAGATAATCGTATTATTCTTGCACACAGTACAATTCTCGTTTCGATGATTTGTATGTTGCCATGAATACATTTAAAATTTGCCAGCACGTAGGGGAAACATGCCAAGAGTGACATACATAAAAGAAGAGTAAGAAATTCCATTAGCACCTAAAATCTTCTCCTCCTCTTCAATATTATTGTCTCCGTTCATATTCCGTTATATTGCATGTTTCGAGCCAAAATCACACGTCATTTCCTTCTTTATACCATTTACCGGCATTTTCTTGGAATTGTCTCTGGTGTCAGCAGGGGGGAATGACTATATCGTTGTTAAGCAGATTGACAATGCTTAAGGAGGAGGAGGAAGAGGTTACATTGAAAGCATTAAACTAAAGGACCAAAAACACTCGAGAAACAACAAATAACAAATGAGAAAAGAAGACACATAAATCATAAAGGATAAGGCACTTCTTACCTTGATCACTTCACAGATCAGAATTTCACCGAGTTTCCGCAAACTAACATAATCTCGAAGTTGGCCTTCCCACAAGATGTTTGCAGCTGCTGGAGTACTGCCATGCATACCCTGTGCTATGGCCAACCCGGATACCTTGTCCTTCAACTTTGGTCGGTACAACAACAAAGCAGCTGAGGCCTGAAGATTATGACCTTAACCCTCAGTGGGACATCAAGAACATAGTTACGCATACAATAGAAGAAGCATCCATCACAGGTACCTTGCTATGAATCTTTGCAATATGATAAGGACTATCTTTGAGAAACTCATCTTTGTATTGACAAAACACACTGGTCCGTGGTTACTAAAAAGACCTGCCAATTACCTAAATGCGATGGGAAATAAGCAGAGTTTCAGTGCATCAATCTATAAACTAAGGGCCTATATGACTCTTGAGAATTTCCAAATTTCTACTTTCATTCTCGTTAGAGTAGGAACATAGATAACGGAAATTTATTCGGTGACACTTCGGCAGGAGATAAAAGAAATGCTTTAATTTTTAAAGGCTTGAGAGCTGAAATTGGAAAGGTAAAAGAAACTCCTGCTCTTTACACTCCTATATGTTGAAGGTGAGCTCCAATCTCCCCTCGTTTGAAGATAAGCAGTGCATTAGGTTCAAGACATCACTATTTGAGCAACTAACTTCTCTCAAGAGCGACGAGTTCTCTGTTCCTACACTGATGACCATAGTTTCTTTTTCCTGAGAATTAGTTGGTGAAACTGTTCATTAGCCTTCATGTATACAGATCTGAACCATCATTAAAGCTTTGAGTTTTGCAATCCGTGAAGCTTCAGCACAGCAGCAATTGAAATTCAGCAGAAATATCAATTGAAGCTTCAACAAAGTTCCATTATTCAGCTAAAACAATATAAACAACTTCTAATTCTAGATTAAGTACAGGTAAATAATTACCAAGTGCCAAAAACATATGATCCCTCAGAATATATATCCTTTTGTGCAGGTGAAAATTATTTTGGATGAAATGTACTATGGAACATGATCGATGTTAAGCCAGGCAACAGTTCATGTACTTGGAAATGATTGACACCATTGAGGTGTTCCTGGGACACTTCTATTATGGAAGAAATAAAGGAAACTAGTATAGTTTGTAGAATGCTGCAGTCAACTCATGTACGTTATCTTAAGAATGTCATCACAAAATCCCATTATCACTGATGTAAAATTTCAAAACTAAAATGACAAACCACCTAATGAATCAGAAGAAGGCAAAAGAAACAAAAATCTCCAATGCCAAACGTTCAGATAATAGTAAAACATCCAAATAACTTTATAACGTCCCATTAAGAAAGACATAGATCAGGAATATGTGTGAATCACTACCTTTGAAACATGGAAATTCAGTTTGACCATGGATAATTTGAAACAAGTGCATCTGTATTTGCAGATGAACTCCTAGCAGAATCCCTCGTTATTTCATCAACTGCAGGAGGGGCACCGATTTCATAAGAAGATGATTTATGCGATGCTCAACTTTCAATAAAAGAAAGTTGATTGCTCGCAAGATGTCTTCCATTTCGCCCAGAAGTAAAAGTAACTAACTCCTGCACACGTAACAAAGAATGCTCAGATTCCCCAGAAGTGGATTCCACCGCAACAACACGAGAATCCATCATCTCATGATCCAAGAAAGAGAGCTTGAAAAAGTAGTCTCAGGATGGAAAAACATATACTGCACAAAATGTGAGAGTACTAGAAGATTTTCAAAGTTGACAAAATATTAAGACCCATAGGGATGAAAGTGACTCAAGGTGGACTGCATCAGTGATGTCCCTCAACTCAGCATATGTCTAGTTTATCTCATTTTTCCCAAGTCCTTAGATCCCGATTACAATTGGCAGATGCTTTGTTAAGTTAGGAGCCACCATGAATAGCATAGTAGTATGAAATTTTAAACTTATTACAAGACAATAGCAAACATTCACAAACCTAACACAACAGCAAACAGCCCCCTCCCCCCCGGGAACAAAATATAACAAATGTATCTCAAGAAAGATCGTTTTTTTTTCCTTTGGCAGGGAGACAAGATTGAAAGGAAGGATGATATACATCTTACAAACGAAAATCATAATGTTTGAGTCCTTACTCTTCTCTAGCTAATTCTCATAGACCTTGAACACTAGTTAGAAAACACATTGATCAAGCAATCAATTTACCTCCACGTTTAGAAGCTCCCAGTACTAATGAAGATGGAGAAACAACATAGGAGAATTCTTCACGGAATTTTTTCACTGGATTCTACCTTTTTGCAGGTGCCTGTGTGTGTTTAATGGGCATGCGCGCGCAACAAAAAAGAACTTTGCATGTTGTAGAGAAGACTAACTACCAGAACAATCAGAAAAGCAGCGAGTTATGTAAGAAGTTGTCTGTCCAAGATAAGAAGCAACTTTATTAAACAATCTACTGAAATTATGCCTCTTGAATGTTTGACGTGTGGAGAGCAAAAAATTCAGAGAATCCAAGCACTGAAGGTCTTTCTACATAGATACATGCCCAAGATTCTCGTGAAAAACACAAGGCTAAAAACAGTGGTAGTTAGAAAATTTCAGTAGGAAAATCATTCGATAAACTAATTAAACTCCATCCCACACACACACGCACCCCATATTTTGCAATCAATTGGGTTCAAGGCAAATACCAACAAGGCAATCCAGCACAAAATTTGAAGCAGCACTTCCAAGTCCCAAACTCTTCCCATCCACTTTGGCTGTATCCAGCGCACTCGGCTGGTTCCACAAGTCAGTACAACACCAATTAACTCAACGACGCTTGAAGTGGAGGCGTTTCATTTGACACGCAAGAGAACTTAACAATTTCTGGGAACAGAAAGCCAAACGCAGCGGAGACGATCGTTGGGGCGGACCCCTTGCCGAGCCAAGGAGAGTCCTCCCTCCCTTCATGGAGCCGAGCCACGCGGCCCAGCGGGTTCCTCCCGGGGACCCACGACGTGATCGACGGCCGTCTCTCAGACGAGTGGCCAACATCGAGGAGTTCTGCAAGTGCCTCATGGCAATGGCCGGGCTCGGCGAGGAGTTCAACAACGTCTTCTGGGCGGTCCACCCGCGCGGGCCGGCGGTCATGAACAAGCTGGAGAACGCGCTGAAGCTGAGGATCGACAAGTCCGAATGCAGCAGGAAGGCGGTGATGGACTATGGGAACGCGAGCAGCAACACCATTTTCTACGTCATTGAGAGCATGAGAGATGGGCTGATGAAGAGAGAAGTTGGTGAGGAGTAGGGGCTGTCACTGGCGTTCGGACCAAGCATTACAATTGAAGGCATTCTCATGCGCAGCCTTCCGTAAGAAACGTGGGATCGTACGAAGTCCTAGTTGGGTTTCCAATGGGGAATTGCCAAATGCGTTGGGCATTTCGGTACCTTATTGCAATCTAAAGCGGACACGTAGAGAGGAATTTGAATTTGAGATTTTTAATCTCTGAGCTTTACTATGCAAGTGAGATCATTATATTGATAAATCATTTCTTGTATTGCGTTATTTCGTAATATTATGAAATATGTATGAATCGGAAGACTTTTCAGTATCCAGTCATCAAGAACAAAACAATCCGCCAATCATGTTAAAAATTTTATTGTCTAATTATAATGTAAAAATAACCGGATTAATGGGAACGATTCTTGTTTATGTCGAAGTCTAGAAAAAAATTTTCTTGAATAAAATATCGTATCAAGAATGTCCATGATTTTCTTTTACATGTACATAGGGATTGTACCAAATTCTTCATATATTTATCGATAGAATGAAACTATTTAATTGCTAACCGCACATGGATAACTACCGTTTATCTACAAAATGGGAAATATTTCCTAATTTGATTCAAGAATTAGACATTTGATGCTTTAGGACATAGGCCTGTTTTCACTACAATTTCCAATGATTTTGTAAATATTTCCTATTTTCAATAAAGGGAGCATTTTCTATGCTTTGACACAATCTCGTAGCGACTTAGGGCGCATTTTGTAACGATTCTATTTTCGGGAATAATTTTTTATCAGAAATGGTTTTTTTTTTTTTTTGCTCCCGGGAACAATTTCTGAGTAAAAAGAACGTGTTTACTAACTGCGCAAAATTTATATTCCCGGGATACAAATGCGTTTGGTAGAATTGTATAATTTTGTTGTTTATTTTAATTTCTTAATAGTTTTATTATATTTCCCCCTTTTTTTTTCTCTCCTTCCTCCTCCTTTGTGGCTAGTCACCGGTCATGCCGACGGCTGGTGATTGGGTGGGCGAGGTTGATGAGCTCGTTGGAGGCTCGCCTAGCCACCGCGAGGCTCGGCCTCGCCTTGCCGGTGTGAGGTTGGCCTCGCCTTGGCTTGGCGAGGCCGAGCCTCGAGTCGGCCGGTGAGGTTGAGCCTCACCCAACCAGCCCTCGTCGACCTAGGCCGACCGGCCAAAAGGAAGAAGAAGGAAAAGAAAGAAAAGAAAAGAGAAGAAAATAGAAGAGAAAAGAAAAAAATTGCTCCCGAGAATAAGAAATTATTTTTTTCTACTTTTTGTTTCTGTTCCAAATTTATTCTCAAGAACAAAAAAATAGATTTTTTGTCCCCGGAAACAAAATTCAAAATTTTTACCAAACATGTTTCTATTCTTTTTTCGTTTCTTGGAACAAAAGAATATTCTGAGGAACAAAAATTATTTTTACCAAACATGCCCTTATTAAACCCCACGCCCTCAATTCTAACCCCTAATGTAATAACAGCTTCTTAGTTTTTTTCACTTCCGACGTTCTCAGCTCTTTCTCAATTTCCTCGCCACTTCACACTTTAATCTTCCTCATTTCTACTGTTGGAAAAGGCGGGTACTGTTCATCGGGCATGCTCTCTACTGGTTTTCCCGATTTACTGTTCACCGGATTGTTGCAAAGCTGATTCCCGTGGCTGTGGTGGTCGGAATGGGCTGAAATTTTGAGGGGAGCTTCTTCTCTTTCCCCTCTCACCTTCCACCGAAGGATTTCATGAAAGAAGGTCTGTGTTCAGAGATATCGACTACCTTAGAGCTGCTGGGCAGAACAGATTTCCAGAGTTGGGTTTTACTGGTCTTTTCCTCACTCCGTGAGTTTCAGTGGTTGGTTTGAGGTGAATTTTGGTAGGCAACCTCTTGGGACCTCCCTCGAGCTTCCCTCCAAAGGGCGTCGGCTGGGTCAGCCTATTTCTTGAAATCCCTCTCTCCTCAGGCGTGCGAAGCTTCTCGGTAGTTTGGGTGCTGCTCGCGGGTGGCCTGGCTTCGGATAGGCCCATATCTGGTTCGTTGGATTCGTCTCGGCCTAGGTCTTGTCCTCCTACGGCCCAACACCAGGTTAGCATCTCGTCTCGATGGATTCTCTGTGGTAGTGATACGGTGCCCACTAGGTGTTTGTAAAATGGCCTCAGTGGCTTGAAGCCTCCGACAAAGTGCTCGTGGCCCGGCCTTCTCCACACTCGTCATTGGGGCGTCCCAGAATCTCCCCAGGTACTGGAGCTAGCCAGGAGGGGCCTGCTAGGGCCTCTTCCACCTCGCCCATTCCATTTGGACAGAATGATTTCCCAGCTCTTCAATCCTCTGCTGCTCAGAAGAATAAACAGCAGATTCCGATCCCCCCTCCTCGACCAAATCGATCAAGGGGCCGGAGTCGATGGCGGTCGCGTTCCAAGAGAGCGACCATGATGCCGCAGGCCCGAGTGGCCCCTCCCCCCTTGCTCGGCCTGATCAGAACCCTGCTGGCCAGCGAGCTAGGAGTGGTGGTCGAGCAAGGTCTGTGCACCCTAGGCGTGCAATGGCTAGGAAAGCGAACCTACAATCATGGGCAAGCGTTGCGGAGGCAAAAGCGGTGTCCAAGGGATATGACTTGGAGTTTTGTCCACCTTCTTATGTGGACAACAAAGCGCTTCTTGAAGTGACTGAGGATGATCTAGATGCTTTGCGTTGACCCTCTTCTCAAGGAATGCTTAGTTGGTTATTACATCGGCCGACGAATTCCGTTTAGAGTGACGGGCTTTTAAGAGGGCATGGGGTCCGAATTTGGCCAAGGTTATGGCCACGGGCAAGGGCTTTTTCCTATTCCATCTCCCGGACAGGGAGTTTCGGCGCAAGGTCCTAGAGGGAGGGCCATTCACCGTTTCCAAGATCCCCCTTGTGCTGCAGCAATGGCGACCGTCCCTAGAGTTCCACAAGGATTCTCTTCTCTCGGTCCCAGTTTGGGTTAGGCTCAAGAACCTCCCCATTGCTCTTTGGTCTGCACAAGCCATCGCAAAGTGGCTAGCTATGTCGGTAGGCCCCTCTATGTCGATTTGAGGACCGAACAACTTGAAATGCTCACTTATGCTAGGGTGTGCATAGAGATCACAACTAAGCATCAAACTTGCGAGTTTGTCGAGGTAGTCTTACACGGCGAGTCGTGCATCGTTGAGGTCGAGTACGAGTGGAAACCTTTGGCCTGTGCTGGATGTGGAATTTTCGGCCACAAGTGCAAGATTCCGGAGGCTCCCCACTCGGTTACATCTCGCCAAGCTGGGCAGACAACCCCTCCTGCCCCTTGCGGCAATTCTTCTACAGCTGCCCCTCCGGTTCCCTCACCTCCACTACAACAAGGCCAGAGCGAAGAGCGGATGCGTGACAACCCCCTCTACATTTCTAGAGCTGCTGAAGGAAGGGTGCAGACCAAAGATCTGCCAGTTCTGGAGTTGGAAGCCTCAGAATCTGATCTACCCCTCAATGTGCCCACGACCTCGACCGAGCCTGTGGTACAACAGGTGCCTCCCCCGCTGTCCGATCCTGTCCTACCTACTCCTGGTATGGATACATGGCAGCAAGCTAAGCCCAGAAAGAAGAGAGGCCCCAAGGAGACCGAATCTTCCAGTCTCGCCCCACCAAGTGTGGACGGACGCTCCTCAAAGCCAAAAGGATCTGCCCCTGTCAAGGCCGATCCCCCTCAGGTGGCCCATGAGACCGTGAGCAGCCTCCCGGCTTCCTCAAAGCCCCCTGCAGGATCCGGTCGACATAAATCAGCCCCGCCAGATGTTTCGGATGACATCTCAGGCGGCCATGCTCCCTTCGAGGATGAAGACCTCCTGTCAGTTGGGTGTCCGACCCCAACATCTACTTCTGCAGATATTCCGCCGGCGACACTTCAAGACAAGTTATTATTGCTTCGTCCAGATCCGGCACCTTCCTTGGTTCCATTGCCGGTCCCTGCCAGGAAGAAGGCAGCAAAAAAGAGGTAATCACCTCTCTCCCCCCCTTATATAAATGTATATAGGTATATGGAACATTAGAGGCCTTGTCAATCCGTTAAGGAGGGCTGAAGTTAGAAAGTTTGTTGCTAAACATAATCTCTGCCTTGTTGGGCTTGTTGAGACGAAAGTCTCTGAAGATGACTTTGATTCTTTGTCCTCATTCTTGCTTAAAGACTGGAAATGGGTTGCAAATTATGAATTCTCTCATCGGGGTAGAATCGGGTTGGGTGGAACCCGGAGTTTGTTACCTTTGACACAATTGCGATTACGATCAGGCCATTCATGGTCGGACCACCATCCACCATTCTCGCCAAGTCTTGTCACATATCTATTATTTATGGAGAGCACACGTTCATTAGACGCAGCCCCTTTGGGCGGACCTCCTTCGAGATGAGCAATTTCCTACGGATTCAGCTGGTTAGTTGGCGGGGATTTTAATGCTTTAAAGGAACCCTCCGACCGCTTCGGTAGCTCCAACAACTGGATTCCGTATTTTGATGAATTTGCGAACTGTTTGGCTCAGTCTGAATTGGATGATCTCAGGTATGTGGGTCGCCGGTTCACCTGGTCAACTTCTTCTGGCCTGGCTAGGAAGATGAGGAAGATCGATCGGGTCTTGGTTAATTCCAAATGGAATATGGACTTCTCCTTCTCGGAGGCGTCTTTCCTCAACCCGGGCATTTCTGATCACTCGCCCATGATCGTCAGAGTGCTCAATCCGATCCTCAAAAGAAGACCGTTTAAATATTTTCATTTCTGGTCGGAACACCCCAGCTTCTCCTCCATTGTTCGACGGTATGGGACTTACCCTCCATGGCTACTCTATGTACGGCTCGTCTCAGTTGAAAGCTCTCAAGGGTAGGCTTAAACAACTTAATAGAGAGGCGTTCTCCAATATATCTGCAAGAGCAGAGGAGGCAAGAGAAGCACTTCGTCTTGTTCAGGATGATCTTCATCTCCACCCGCTAGACCCCGATCTAGCGATCTTGAGAAGACAAGGCGTCGTACCTTGTGGACTTGCGTCGGGATGAGGAATCCTTTTACAGTGAAATCTAGAATCCGGCCCGGGATGGTGATCGTAACACTAGATTCTTTCACCTCTCCGTCAAGAAAAGACAGCTACGCAATAGAATCCTCTCGGTTACCAACGATATGGGTGAGCTGATTACGGACGTTGAGGCGGTTCCGCAAGTCTTTGTCTCCTTCTTCTCTGACCTGCTAGCTCCTCACTCTCACCTTTCCAAGCCTTCCCTTCAAGAGGTTAAAAACTATATCCGAGCGCCTCTATCCGCGAACCAGGGTAGTTCTCTAGCTACCCCGGTCCTTGATGATGAAATTCGTGATACGCTCTTTGCTCTCCCAAAAGGCAAGGCCCCGGGTCCGGATGGGTTCACAGCGGAATTCTTCAAGACAAATTGGGATATTGTGGGCCCGTCTGTTTTGGATGCGGTCAGGGAGTTCTTTTCTTCAGGCCGACTTCTTCGTGAGGTAAATAATACTATCCTCACTCTTGTCCCTAAAGTGCCTAATGCTTGTGCGGTTACCGACTTCAGACCCATAGCATGCTGCAATACCATATACAAGGTCATCACCAAGATCCTTTCCAATCGCCTTGCTTCTGTACTGAGTGATATCATTGACCCCTCCCAGAATGCCTTTGTTAAAGGTAGAAGGATTAGGGATAATATATTGTTAGCCCAGGAGTTATTTGCTGGATTCCACTTGGATCCTTATCTTCCAAAGTGTGCAGTCAAGGTGGATTTCCAGAAGGCTTATGACACGGTTGACTGGGACTTCCTCCAGATAACGCTAGAGGCTTTTGGATTCCCTGATTCCCTCATTAGACTGATTATGGTATGTGTACGGACTCCGAAATATTCCATTTCAGTCAACGGAGAACTTCATGGTTTCTTCCCAGGCGGTCGAGGGCTTCGCCAGGGCGACCCTATGTCCCCTTACTTATTTACACTGGTGATGGAGGTATTCTCAGGTATTCTACGCCATCGCACCTCCCTTAAAGAATTCAAATATTTTTGGCGGTGCAAGTCGGTCAATCTATCACACTTATTTTTCGCCGACGATGTATTTTTATTTAGCCAGGCGGACTGGGGATCCATTACCTTATTAAAAAAAGGATTGAATTTGTTCTCCTCTTGGAGTGGCTTAATCCCGAATAAGAACAAAAGCGAAGTATTCTTATCGGGCGGGTCTCAGGCTCTTCGCAACTACATATTATTAGCCTTTGGCTTCTCAGAAGGTTCACTCCCGTACGTTACCTTGGAGTGCCTATCATCTCTTCTAGGCTTGGGAAAGCGAGTGCATCGCCTTGATAGAGCGGATTCTTGCTAGAGCCAAGTCCTGGGCTCATCGGTTACTCTCATTTGCCGGAAGGCTTCAATTAATCAGCCGGTTCTGCATTCAATTCAAGCATTCTCGGGCAAGTGTGTTTACATTGCCGGTCTCGGTCCTCAACAAGATAGAACAAATCCTCCGACAATTCTTATGGAAAGGCGCCGACCTAGGTAGAGGTGGGGCGAAGGTATCATGGGATGACGTATGCCCGGCCGAAAATGGAGGGAGGTCTAGGCATCCGTAAATTGAAAGACTGCAACTTAGCAGCTATGATGAAGTACATCTGGATCCTCTTCACAGACAAAGAGTCTCTTTGGTGCCGATGGATCCACTCAAAATTCTTGAAGAGCCAGAATTTTTGGATCGTTTCCTCTCCCACGACTTGTTCATGGGCTTGGAAAAAGATCTTACAATTAAGGAGGGATTCTCGCCTTTCTTTTATTTGGAAGCTTGGGAATGGGCTCTCAACTTCACTATGGTTTGATCACTGGCATCCAAAAGGCCCCCTTGATATGATCCTACCGCCTCCTGTCATCCAGCGGTCCGGCCTCCCTGAGTCGGCGGTGGTTGCTGATCTCATCTCGCCTATGGGACTCTCTATGCGCAACTTGATGGGAAGATGGGGTTTGTCTATCCCGGCACTCAACCTCGATCCTGACCGCTTCACCTGGCGTTGGCACTCCTCGGAATGCTTCTCGGTTGGCTCGGCATGGGACCGATTGAGAAGCAAAAGACCTCGCGTTCCTTGGGCTCCGCTCATCTGGGCCAACGACATTACCCCCAGGTTCCAATTCAATCTCGGCTAATTGCTAAAAACCGTTTGCCTACCCAAGAATTTCTTCTCTCTTATGGTAGGATCGACTTTGCCACTTGTGCTTTTTGCAATGAAGTCCCCGACTCCATCGACCACTTATTTTTTGATTGCCATGTGACGGCTTCTATCGCATATTTTGGGCGAGTCGTTGCAACTGCCGTGGCGACCCGGACCTTGGAAAGATACCCTCCTGTGGGCTATTTTCTTCCTGAAAGGAAAAGACTTTTATCATACTATCACTCGGCACTCCTTTGCTGCCTTGTGCTATGTCATTTGGAAGAACAGGAATGCAATTATATTTCGAGGAGACTCGGTGGTCCTTGCTGCATTGAAAAATCACATCATCAAGCACGTCAAGGACAAAGCTGCAACATTCTCCTCTATCCCGGATATCCCAAGGAATAGAAGACTGCAGAGAAATTGGGGCTTCGATCCAGCAATCTTCGGGGATCGAGAGGAAACTACTTAATCTCCCTATCCGAGATCCCGCATTGCTCCCGATCTGGCGTAGTTACCGTCAACCTTGGCCGTCATCTTGGTGTTTGAGGGTCTTCTTTTGGTTTGGCACCTTGTGCTTTCGCTGACCTTTGGTCCCTTTTGTTGTTTGTATCTTCTATTTTCCTCTTGATTCGGCTCCCTTCCACTCTCTCTCGCTTTGCTCGATAGTGTATTTGGAGCCGGTTCTTCTTCTTGTATATTTGTTTAAAGCTATAATATCATTTACCCTTACCAAAAAAAAATCTTCCTCATTTCGACACTCTTCGAACCCGAACATGCATTCTCTTCACAAAATCACTTTCTACGACGAGTTTACACCCACGTCGTGACGACCCTTTCATCCTCACTCGTTGGATCATGGAGGTTTTTTTTTTTTTTTTTTCGTCGGTTGGATCATGGAGGTTGAACAGGGAAAATTATCAAAAAGTTATAAATCTATTGTACTTTTGCCAATTGAGTTTTAAACATTTCAATTTTGCCAATTGAGTCCAAAACCTTTTAACATTTTACCAATTGAGTCCATCTGATCAATTTTGACATGAGTTCATTGATTTGGACGCCAATCATCCTACGTGGTACTACCGACGCTGAAGTGGATAAAATTTATTTTTTTTAATATTTTTCTAATTATTTATTTATTTTTGTATTTTTAATTTCTTTTTTCATTTTCTTTATCGGCTGGTCATCGAGTTTTCTCATGAACTAAAGATTTGTAAACATCCTATGAATTTGTTAATAATTTTTTTTCTTGTTGACATTTACACGGAGTTGGTCCGGTTGTTTTGTTAATTCCTTTTTTAAATTTAGTTTGCTCTTGGTGGTGGTTAGTGTATGCACGGTTAAATCTTATTCATACTAGTCATCGAACATGAGAAAACATCCGTGATTTTCGGGGAAAAACAAGATAGAGACGGCAGAATTTGGTTTTAATAAAGTGACGCCTCTTATTTCCCTTGCATTTCAAGGCACTTAATCGAGATTAAGCAAAATATTTTTCTGGCCACTAATCTTATGTGTTTATCTGTACTTTTACTTGCTGAATTTTTTGCTTAATTTAGATCTTGGCATTGATGCTCTGACTTTTTGTGACCTTGAAATACCTGTAATTTTAACTATATACTGATATTAACACATAAATTCACATATATTTTTCATGTATTTTTAGTATTTGGATTATATCGTAAAAATTTGATGGGAAAATTTTAAAAAAGTACATTTTACTTAAGCTTAAATATAAACAAACAAGCTTATTTTAAAATTAGTTACAAAATAGGATAAAAAAATTGTTCATCAGGGCTAGCTATTATTAGTGATGAGTGGGCGCTTATGAATTATATTACTACTGCAATAATTGTTGCAATCTCCGATCTTTAAAAGTAGAAGAGAGGAGGGTTTTACGGTACCGAACCCCACTCTCCATTATTTATCCCCCTTTACCACATATTTCTAGTTAATTTTCCTTTCTTCGATTTTAACTTTTCAAAAACCAACTTTTCCTTACTTCTGTATTTACTTTCCACTTGTAGAATTATAAGATAAAGGTCACTTCGAACAAATTCAAATAATTTGGTTTATACATGGGTCGTCGTAATTACTATTCCACACCGTTCGTCTCTTTGAGTTTCACTTACTAACACATTAATACATATTCATAACACACGAAGAAAATACGGAACCCACATAAGTTCAACTAATCAATTATTATGCGTTTTCCATGTTTAAATTTGTATCTTTGATTTTTAAAACGTCTTAAGAACTGTTATTTGTAATTATAATTAATCGGCATCCTATAGAGTATTTGTTAATAAGACCCTACAATGATTAGAATTCAACCCGGCATGAGTTTCCTCAATTTTATAAAAAAAATAAAGGAAAAAAAAAAAAGAGAACGAAGAAAGATTCAAAAGTGGGGTTCAAGTAGTAAATGCCCACGCACTTTGACATCGTTGACCCGTTCAACGCGAGCTTTCCTCCTCCTTTTCACTTAGCCAAAATCGGGCAATATATCATGTTTTGCTTGCAGTCAAATCTGTTCAATTTTTTACCATGTTATTTCCACGTCGTTTTTTTTTTAATATTTAAATTAAACTAAAACAATGCGAGAAAAACAAAAAAGAAAAAGAAAAGGGGAAAATAAGAGAAAAGTGCGACCTGTCGTTGTTCTTTCTTTTATATTAAAGGAAGGAGGAGGAGGAGAATCTTCCCGTCCACTTTGAATTCCATGAACCATGGCCTTGTTTGGTTCAAAGCATTTGGAATGTTCATTTGGGCTAAAAGTCCCAGGTCAAATGCAAAAGCGTTTGGTTCGTTTTTGTGCGGCTACCTGGCGAGGTGCGGTGCATCTCCAAGTGGCTTTAAAGGCCTTTAGCCCAATGCAGTTCTTAAAGTCCTTTGGAAAGTTGCATCTTTGGAATGCAAATTCCGGTATTGTTTATCTCTCCGGTGGAGAAGCCCAGACCACCGCTTTGAATAAAAATAAATATAAAAATAAATATGTTTAAAAATATAAACATATCTATTTTTTTATATAAATATATTTTATGTTTAATAAATAAATATATATTTATAAATATAAACATATCTATTTTTTATATATTTTTTATGTTCAATAAATATATTTTATGTTTATATTTTTATATTTTTATATAAAAATATGTTTATTTATTCAGGTGGTTCGGCCGCCCGGATTCGGCGGTCCGGTGGCGGACTTCAAAAAAAAAAAAATATAAACATATTTTTGCTTTTTTAATTTAATAAAAGTTAATTATAAATGCAAATTTTACCAAACGGTATTTTAGCCAAAGTTGTTTCTCAATGCAGATTTTACGAAACGACATTTGCATTTCGGAAAACCCCTTTCACCCAAAGGTATTTGCATTTCTGCAAATGCATTCCCTAAAAAGCCGAACCAAACGGGCCCCATGTTTCACATTAGCGTCGTGTCCGGGACTAAATACGATGATTGATCAAAGTGACTTTTTTTTTTCTATTTTTAATACATTTTGTTTCTGAAGCAATTATTCACGTTGGTGATTTTCCCATGTGGCGATTTATCCTCGCGTTATTAAAGCGTCGGTTTTAAATGTTTAAATTATTGAATGAAAGTATGATTTAATATTTAACTATTTTATTACTTCCATTCACGTTTAGTCTGGCTATTTTTGCCTAGTATTAGGTGTAAGATGTACTTAATTTTGGAGCAAATAGGGCCTAAAACGATTTGAACTCGAGACTTTATATTGTGATACTGTGTGAGATTTTTATAGGATCATTGTCAACGGTTCTAAAAATTTAAGTTATTGATTGAATGAGTAAATCAATATTTAATTATTCTATTATCTAACAGCTTGAATTTTTATAATGGTGAGTGGTGGCTCGACAAAACCCCATATGGTATCATAGCGGGTTTAAATCTTTGCCTCCTTTATTAAATATTTCCACGCCAGACTCAGGCTAAAGTCTCAATAGCTCGGTGTATGTATATTCTTTCGTACTGTTTTAGTCGATACTTTCTTCTAAAAGCTCAATTCCTATGTGTGATTCACCTTCTTTACCTTTAAGATTGGGTTTTGTCATTGGACTTTCTAACAAATCACATCAAAGTATTTGATTAACCATACATTACTTGCCTATTCAATGTGTTGGGCTGCTCCCAACAAATTTATTGCGAGAGAAACACTTTTAGAGTGGTAATTGTAATCCTTTGATCATAATGGAGGGTTCCTCGATTGGCGCCCTGTGATCTTTCTCATCTTGGATTTTCCACTAAAAAAAAAATTTCTGGTGTGTTCTCCTTTTCTCTTATTTGCGATGTTATTTATATTCCACTTATTGTGCAATTCTAACAATTAGAATTCCGTTTCAATCGATTGTGATCCAACTTAATTTACAACACAAAGTCCATCATATGGGTTGTTATGGCTTACGTCAATTATGGTATTTCAAGAAAGTGATCCACTTTCTCTTCTTCCTCCACCTAAGGGATAATCGCTAACGACCCGCCATTTCAGTGCCTCATGGAAACACAGTTCTATAAAGATATCTGTATCTTTGATGACATCTTTGTTATTAATGTTCCGTTTGCTCGAGCGTAATCATTTACAATAACTTCTACTCTCGAAAGCATGACAACCCTAGTTATGACTTGGCAGCGGAAAGATCGCGCCAAAACAAACTTGTCGTCCCCCTACTTTTTAGAAAACCAAGCAAAACAAGAGAAGCACAATCTTGAAGATAGTTGAAGACTGGTCTCGAGATCAATCCTTCACCACCATGGTCCTCGAGTTATAAAACAGAACATCGAACATCGAATTTACCATAACAGGAAATTTATTAAATTGACAAGATCAATCGCGAGAGATATTTCCCTAGACCTGAGTCCGGTGACTCGAGTGCTTCACAACGGTCGATCTTATAGGCTATGTAGAGTCCACCTGGAGGTCTTCTATATCTTGCACGGAGGCAGAGGAGCACCACAAAGTCCTGGATTATTTGCATAATCATCCGCAGTGATTGTAGCGTTAGGGCCAAATGCGGGGACTGGCCCCGTCAGAAGGTTGTTGGCCACGCTAAAGGATTTGAGTCGACCGAGTAGGTTGAGTTCAGCTGGAATTTGACCGGACAATTGGTTGTGGTCCAGCCTAAGGGAATTTAAGTACTTACATTCTGAAAGGTTTACCGGGATTTGTCCGGAAAAATTATTGGACGACAAGTCGAGAGACGTCACGTACTGAATTATACTCGATATATTTTCCGGGATCGGTCCAGAGAACTCATTGCTCGAGAGATCCAATCCTGTCAGGCTTTTGCATTGCTCGATGCCGCGAGGAAACTGGCCCTTGAGTCCCATATCGGAAAGTTTTATATTAAGAACCCGGTTCTCATCAGGATGCCAGCACTCCACTCCGGTGAATCGACAAATGAAGCCTTCAGTGTCGTTGTCGAAATTCCACGTATAGTTCAAGTAATTCAGAGGATCTTGGACCGACGCTTTTATGGTCTTCAAGCAGTTCACATCGGTCTCGAGGCAGTGGATCACGCAACAGCTAAGCAAGGCCCATAGAAATCCCGCGGCTCCAAGGCTCGAAACGCGATTCCACAACTCCATCCCGCGCGAAGAAGCCTTTCGAATTCCGCAAACAGACACCACCCTCTCCTCAATTCGCTACGGCCCCGTGCTGAAATCGCTCAAGTTGCGGACACTCCTCCCACTATGAACACAGCCTGTTAGAAAACAGAAGAAAAAGAAGCCAGAACATCCGACACAAATTCATCGTTTCTCGATACCAAGCACCTACGGGACACACATATCGGAACCATCGGAACCGCAAAACCAATCAGCACACAGACACAGGAACAGGAATCTGAACCTCTCGCGGACCGGCCCAAACGAAAGCCGCGACCCAAAAGGCCCGACCGCCGCGAGCTCCGTCCAGCTAAAAACAAAGCAAAGCAACGGAGGCAGCGAAGGACGGACGGAGACACGTACCCGAGAGCTGAAACGGCAAGAAAGCATCAAGAACCGGGGCCCCTCGCCGGCGGAAACGGGTCGAACGCCCAAAGAGGGTTCCAAGCTGCGAGGGAGGTGGAGACAGCAGCGGATGCATGTCCGGAAAGGGAGCTAAAAAGACCAAGATATAAGCGAGAGAGAGAGAGCGTGAGAGGAGGGGCGGGACGAGTGCGGGTTCGGGTGTGAACGGGAGCTGTGAGGCTTTTTCTCTCTCTTCCCCTAGTCGGCACTCGTGTGGAAGAAGACGAAGAAGATGGAATGGAGAAGAGAGAGAGAGAGAGAGAGAGAGAGAGAGAGACGCTGATCAGGGGAGGAAGAGGGGTTGGAGTGGGGAGGGAACGGCCATTTTTGTCAAGGTTTTACGAAGACTGTTGACTTGATGAAGTCCTACAACACCCCTCCCCACGCTCGGGAAAAGAAAAAAATGGGGAAAAAAAAAAAAAAAGTGGTGGAAAGACTCCACCAGTTGCTCGACCTGCTTGGCAATTGGCGATGGCAGTCGTCCCCGCGCTTGTCAAACTCATGTAAAATAGGGACGGCTTCGAGAATACTGAGGCGTGTTTGTTTCGCTCTTCAAATTGCAACAAAAATGTGTACTCTTTCTCTCTCTTTCCTTTCCCGTCAAACTTTAAAATATACTCAAATTTCTGAATGCTATGAGAAAATTATAAGTGATTAACAAGATATCGGGGTGTAAAGTACTACCGTAAATGTAAATGTTGGTGACGGCATGAATTTCGCAAGAAAAACACAATCATTTGCTAGAAAATAATAACAAAATGAGTTTCCGAATAAATCGAATTCTCCGCTAGAGCTTTACGTGGAGTTTTATTCAAAACGAATTTGATTCCCATCGTGCAGGTTTATCCTCCCATTTAACTTTATGATCCACTTTCGCTGTGTCCAGCGCACTCGACCGGTTTCACAAGCCAATACAACACCAAGTGACTCAACGACGCTTGAAGTGGAGGTGTTCAATTTGACTCGTAACAGAACTTACCAATTTCTGAGAACAGAAAGCCAAACGCAGTGGCGGCGACCGTTGAAGGGGACCCCTTTCCCGAGCCAAGGAGAGTCGTCCCTCCCTTCGTGGAGCCGAGCCACGCGGCCCAGCGATTCCTCCTAGGGACCTGCGGAGTGATCGACGGCCGTGTCTCGGACGAGGGCATCCACTTCAAGCTTACGACGAGACCTGCCTCAGAAGATCGAGGCCAACATCGATGGAGAACGAGAGATAAGCTGATGAAGAGAGAATGTGGCGAGGAGTTGGGGGCTTGCACTGGCGTTCGGACCAGGCATTACATTCCAAGGCATTCTCATGCGCAGCCTTCCATAGAAAAAAAACGTAGGATTATCCGAAGTCCTAATTGGGTTTCACTGGGGAATTGCTAAATGTGTCGGGCAATTCGGTAACTTATTGCAATCTAAAGCGGACACGTAAGGAGGGAATTTGAATTTGAGAATATAAGCGAGATATTTTTATTGATAAATCATTATTTGGACTGCACTACTTTTTACTAGTACGAAATTTGTTTTTTGGATCAAATAACTCTTCGAAATATGATTGTCGAGAATAAAATAATCTGCCAATCATGTTAGAACTTTTATTTGTCTAATTATAATGTTAAAATAGTCGGTTTAATGAGAATGACTTGCAGCTATAATACATATGTCAAAATCTAGAAAAAAAAAATTGTCGAATAAATATTGTATCAACAATGCCCGTGATTTTCGTTTATATGTACAGGTGGATTGTGTCAAATCCTTCGTATTTTTATCAATAGAATGAAATTATCCGATTGCTAACCGCACATGGATTACTACCGTTTATCTTCAAAATGGAAAATATAACCTAATTTGATTCAAGCAGTAGATATTTCCTGTTTTAGGACACAAGCCAATTTCCACCGCAATTCGATCCAACGGCTTCAGAAATATTTCCTATTTTCAATAAAGGAAACATTTCCTATTCTGACGCCACCTCGCAGCGGCTACTTAACCCACACCCTCAATTCTAACCCCAACGCGATCACAGCTTCCTAGTTTTTTTTCACTTGCGACGACGCTCTTTGCTCTTCCTCAGTTTCTTCGTCACTGCATACTTCCGTCTCGCTCATTTCTCTCGCAAATTCAAAGCCCGCCGACATGCATTCTCTTCACAAGATTACCTTCCACGGAGAGCAGATCCACACTTGCGTCACCGACGATGCCTCCGTCGTCACCCGTTGGATCATCGACGTCGAGCGCTCCCACCTGCTCTGGCTGAACCGGCTCGTCGTCGGCCTCGACATCGAGTGGCGCCCCAACCTCGAGCCCGGCGTTGTCCATCCCGTGGCTACCCTGCAGTTGTGCGTCGGCCGTAGTTGCCTCATCTTTCAAATTCTACACGCGGAGTACATCCCCGGGTCGCTCCATGCGTTTCTGGGTAATCTCAACTACACGTTCGTTGGCGTCGGCATCAAGGATGACGCAATGAAGCTGAGGGATGACTATCGGGTTACCGTGTCGCGCATGGTCGATCTCCGTGGACTGGCGGTGGGGAGGTGGCGGAACCTGTCGTTGGGTTATATGGGGTTGAAGAAACTGGTTAAAGTGATACTTCGCAAGGATCTTGAGAAGCCCAAAGATATCACATTGAGTCGTTGGGACGATGAGATATTGACAGATCGTCAAGTGGAGTATGCGTGCCTCGATGCCTTCGTCACCTCCGAGCTTGGACTAGCTATGCAAGCATGGTCAGTGGGCAGACCTTGTGTCGGATGGTGTGCCGAAGCTAATCGCGTGATGATGCCGGTTCCTCCTATTTTGCTTCGTCAAGTTCGCACATGAACTAGAGTTTTGTAAACAACATCCTATGAATATCTCTTCGTTAATAAAGTTTTTTTTTTGTTGGCATTTACGCCTTCCATCATTCCTTTTTTTTTTTTAAATTGAGTTTGCTCTTGGTGGCAATTAGTGTATCCGGGAGAGTTGTTAGGTGCATGCACGGTTGAATCTTGTTCATACTAGCTATCAAACATAAGAACATCCGTGACTTTCGCCCCTGGGGGGTTGACACAAGATAAAGACGGCAGAATTTGGTTTTAATAAAGTGACGCCTAATGTTTCCCTTGCATTTCGAGGGAGTTTAATCGAGATTAAGCGAAAGAATTTTTAACCACTAATCTTACGTTTCTGCATGTACTTTTACTTTCTGAATTTTTACCTTAATTTAGATCTTGGCATCAATACTCCGACTTTTCGGTAATGTTGAAATACCTGAAATTTTAACAATATACCCATATTGACACATAAATTCAGATATATGTTTTCATGTAGTTTTTAGAATTTGAACTATATTGTAAAAATTTGATGGGAAAAAAAGGAGTACATTTTACTCAAGCTTAAATATACACAAACAAACTTATTTTGAAATTAGTTACAAAATAGGACCAAAATTGTTCATGAGGGCTAAGCTATTGCTAATGATGAGTGCGTGCTTATGGATTACGACGACCCTACATGCACTAAATTACACCCATGAAGTCAAATTACCTCATGCAAGGTGTGACCGACCTTGGAATAATTTCCAGCAACTCGAATAAATTTTAGAAAAAGTTATGCTTTACACGAGACGAGTTGTTTGTACAAATAATGGTACATCTTATCAGAAGATATGAACATCAATTGATGCAAGGCTCTAAGGCTCTGAACTAGTTTAAGTCTCTCTATGACATCAATCTAAGAACTTGGAAAAAATAATCTAAAGTATTACAACTTACTGTATTGAGATGGGAAAGCATCCCCTGTAGCTTTTATTCATCTTTCGGTTCAAGCTCCTGCCTCTTGTTTTCTTTTTTAATAAATTTTGTTTCTGGAGCAATTATTCAGGTCGGTGATTTTCCCACGTGGCGATTTATCCTCGTGTTATTAAAGCGTCGGTTTTAAAAGTTTAAATTATTGAATGAAAGTATGATTTAATATTTAACTATTTTATTACTTCCATTCATGTTTAGTCTGGCCCTTTTTGCCTAGTATTAGGCATAAGATGTACTTAATTGTGGAGTAAATAGGGCGTAAAAAGATTTGAACTCGAGACTTCATATTGTGATACCGTGTGAGATTTTTACAGGATCATTGTCAATAGTTTTAAAAGTTTAAGCTATTGGTGGAATGCGTAATTCAATATTTAATTATTCTATTATCTAACAGCTTAAATTTTTATAACGGTGGGTAGTGGCTTGACAAAACCCCATATGGTATCATAGTAGGTTTAAATCTTTGCCTCCCTAATTAAATATTTTCACGCCAGGCTCAGGTTAAAGTCCCAATAGCTCAATCTTTGTATATTCTTTCGTACTATTTTAGTCGATACTTTCTTCTAAAAGCTCAATTCTTATGTGTGATTCACCTTCTTTACCTTTAAGATTGGGTTTTGTCATTGGACTTTCTAACAAATCACATCAAAGTATTTGATTGACCATACATTACTTGCCTATTCAATGTGTTGGGCTGCTCCCAATAAATTTATTGCGAGAGAAACACTTTTAGAGTGTTAATTGTAATCCTTTGATCATAGTGGAGAGTTCCTGGATTAGCGCCCTGTGATTTTTTCTCATCATGGGTTTTCCACGAAAAATAAATTTCTGGTGTGTTCTTCTTTTCTCTTATCTGCTGTGCTATTTATGTTCCACTTATTGTGCAATTCTAACATTTAGAATTCCGTTGCGATCAATTGCGATCCGACTTAATTTACAACACAAAGTCCCATCATATGGGTTGTTACGGCTTACGTCAAATTCGGTATTTCTGAGAAGTGATGCACTCTCTCTTCCTCCACCTAAGGGATAATCCCTAACGACCCGCCATTTTACTGCTTCATGGAAACACAATTCTATAAAGATATTTGTATCTTTGATGACATCTTTGTTATTAATGTTCCGTTTACTCGAGCGTAATCATTTACAATAACTTCTACTCTTGAAAGCATGAACAACCCTAGTTATGACTCGGCAGCGGAAAGATCGCACCAAAGCGAACTTGTCGTCCCCCTACTTTTTAGAAAACCAAGCAAAACAAGAGAAGCACAATCTTGAACATAGTCGAAGACTGGTCTCGAGATCAATCCTTCACCACCATGGTCCTCGAGTTATAAAATGGAACATCGAACATCGAATGACAGGAAATTTATTAAATTGACAAGATCAATCACGAGAGATATTTCCCTAGACCTGAGTCCAGTGAATCGAGTGCTTCACAACGGTCGATCTTATAGGCTATGTAGAGTCCACCTGGAGGTCTTCTATATCTTGCACGGAGGCAGAGGAGCACCACAAAGTCCTGGATTATTTGCATAATCATCCGCAGTGATTGTAGCGTTAGGGCCAAATGCGGGGACTGGCCCCGTCAGAAGGTTGTTGGCCACGCTAAAGGATTTGAGTCGACCGAGTAGGCTTCAGCTGGAATTTGACCGGACAACTGGTTGTGGTCGAGCCTAAGGGAATTAAGGTACTTACATTCTGAAAAGTTGACCGGGATTTGTCCGGAAAAATTATTGGACGACAGGTCGAGAGACGTCGCGTACTGAATTATACTCGATATATTTTCCGGGATCGGTCCAGAGAACTCATTGCTCGAGATATCCAATCCTGTCAAGCTCTGGCATTGCTCGATGCCACGAGGAAACTGGCCCTTGAGTCCCATATCGGAAAGCTTTAGATTAAGAACCCGGTTCTCATCAGGATGCCAGCACTCCACGCCGGTGAATCGACAAATGAAGCCTTCAGTGTCGTTGTCGAAATTCCACGTATAGTTCAAGTAATTCAGAGGATCTTGAACCGACGCTTTTATGGTCTTCAAGCAGTTCACATCGGTCTCGAGGCAGTGGATCACGCAACAGCTAAGCAAGGCCCATAGAAATCCCGCGGCTCCAAGGCTCGAAACCCGATTCCGCAGCTCCATCCCGCGCGATCGCTCAAATTGCGGACAATCCTCCCACTATGAACACAGCCAGTTAGAAAACAGAAGAAAAAGAACCCAGAAAACGAAGCAAAAGAAGCCAGAACATCCGACACAAATTCATCGTTTCTCGATACCAAGCACCTACGGGACAAATATCCGAACCATCGGAACCGCAAAACCAATCAGCACACAGACACGGGAACGGGAACCTGAACCTCTCGCGGACGGGCCCAAACGAAAGCCGCGACCCAAAAGTCCCGACCGCCGCGAGCTCCGTCTAGCTAAAAACAAAGCAAAGCAACGGAGGCAGCGAAGGACGGACGGAGACACGTACCCGAGAGCTGAAACGGCAAAGAAAGAATCAAGAACCGGGGCCCCTCGCCGGCGGAAACGGGTCGAACGCCCAAAGAGGGTTCCAAGCTGCGAGGGAGCCGGAGACGGTAGCGGATGCATGTCCGGAAAGGGAGCAAAAAAGACCAAGATATAAGCGAGAGAGAGAGAGCGTGAGAGGAGGGGCGGGACGAGTGCGGGTTCGGGTGTGAACGGGAGCTGTGAGGCTTTTTTTCTCTCTTCCCCTAGTTGGCACTCGTGTGGAAGAAGACGAAGAAGATGGAATGGAGAAGAGAGAGAGAGAGAGAGAGAGAGAGAGACGCTGATCAGGGGAGGAAGAGGGGTTGGAGTGGGGAGGGAGCGGCCATTTTTGTCAAGGTTTTGCGAAGACTGTTGACTTGATGAAGTCCTACAACTCCCCTCCCCACGCTCGGGAAAAGAAAAAAATGGGAAAAAAAAAAAGTGGTGGAAAGACTCCACCAGTTGCTCGACCTGCTTGGCAATTGGCGATGACAGTTGATGATGATGACGACGAGGAGGAGGAGAAGGAGGAGGAGGACGAGGATAGAAGAGTTGTCCCCCCCGCTTGTCAAACTCATGTAACCTTCGTGGAGCCGAGCCACGCGGCCCAGCGGTTCCTCCGAGGGACCCACGGCGTGATCGACGGCCGTGTCTCGGACGAGGGCATCCACTTCAAGCTACGACGAGGCCAACATCGACGGAGAACGAGAGATAAGCTGATGAAGAGAGAATGTGGCGAGGAGTTGGGGGCTTGCACTGGCGTTCGAAGGCATTCTCATGCGCAGCCTTCCACAATAAAAAAAAAATAGGATCGTCCGAAGTCCTAATTGGGTTTCACTGGGGAATTGCTAAATGTGTCTGGCAATTCGGTAACTTATTGCAATCTAAAGCGGACACGTAAGGAGGGGAATTTGAATTTGAGAATATAAGCGAGATATCTTTATTGATAAGTCGTTACTTGCACCGCACTACTTTTTACTAATATGAAAAATTTATAGATCAAATAACTCTTTGGAATATAATTGTCGAAAACAAAATAATCCGTCGATCATGTTAGAACTTTTATTTGTCTTAATTATAATGTTAAAATAGTTGGATTAATGGAAATGATTTGTACCTCTATATGACGAAGTCTAGAAAAAAAAATTGTCAAATAAATATCGTACCAAGAATGCCCATTTACATCTACAGGTGGATTGTGCCACATCCTTCATATATTTATCAATAGAATGAAATTATTTGATCGCTAACCGCACATGGATTACTACCGTTTATCTTCAAAATGGAAAATATAACCTAATTTGATTCAAGCAGTAGATATTTCCTGTTTTAGGACACAAGCCAATTTCCACCGCAATTCGATCCAACGGCTTCAGAAATATTTCCTATTTTCAATAGAGGAAACATTTCCTATTCTGACGCCACCTCGCAGCGGCTACTTAACCCACACTCTCAATTCTAACCCCAATGCGATCACAGCTTCCTCAGTTTTTTTCACTTGCGACGACGCTCTCTGCTCTTTCTCAGTTTCTTCGTCACTCCATACTTTCGTCTCGCTCATTTCTCTCACAAATTCGAAGCCCGCCGACATGCATTCTCTTCACAAGATTACCTTCCACGGAGAGCAGATCCACACTTGCGTCACCGACGATGCCTCCGTCGTCACCCGTTGGATCATCGACGTCGAGCGCTCCCACCTGCTCTGGCTGAACCGGCTCGTCGTCGGCCTCGACATCGAGTGGCGCCCCAACCTCGAGCCCGGCGTTGTCCATCCCGTGGCTACCCTGCAGTTGTGCGTCGGCCGTAGTTGCCTCATCTTTCAAATTCTCCACGCGGAGTACATCCCCGGGTCGCTCCATGCTTTTCTCGATAATCTCAACTACACGTTCGTTGGCGTCGGCATGAAGGATGACGCAATGAAGCTGAGGGATGACTATGGGCTTACTGTGTCGCGCATGGTCGATCTCCGTGGACTGGCGGTGGGGAGGTGGCGGAACCTGTCCTTGGGTTATATGGGGTTGAAGAAACTGGTTAAAGTGATACTTCGCAAGGATCTTGAGAAGCCCAAAGATATCACCTTGAGTCGGTGGGACGATAAGGTACTGACAGATCGTCAAGTGGAGTATGCGTGCCTCGATGCCTTTGTCACCTCCGAGCTTGGACTAGCTATGCAAGCATGGTCCGTGGGCAGAACTTTCGTCGGATGGTGTGCCGAAGCTAATCGCGTGATGATGCCGGTTCCTCCTATTATTCATCTTTGTTAATAAAAAAATTTTCTTATTGGCATTGGTCTGGATGTTCGATTTAATTCCTTTTTCAAATTGAGTTTTCTCTAGTGGTGGTTAGTGTATGCTGGTGAGTTGTTAGTTGTTTGCCCGGTCAAATCTTATTTAGAATTCGCCGTACATATTCTAAGATGAATAATAAATCATTGTACTCATATTCTTACGGATGATATTCTATTTTATAATAATTAACAAGCCAAAATATTATATCGATTGAAAGATTAAAACATATTTAAATTATTTTCTAGTATATTACGTGAAAGAGATTGGGCTCACCAAAGTGCCTCTATTGGCAGAATTTGCCAGAGGGACGACGGAGGAGAAAATTGAAGGTTCGGTATCAAATAAAGTGATGACGCCTCTTGTTTCCCTTGCATTTCGACGAGGTTTAATTTAGATCTTGGCATCAGTGCTCCGACTTTTTGGTAACCTTGAAGTACCTGAAATTTTAACAATATACCAATATTGAAACATAAATTCAAATATATATTTTCATGTATTTTTTAGAATTTGAATTATATTGTAAAAATTTGATGGGCGAAAAAAGAGTACATTTTACTTAAGCTTAAATATACACAGACACGCTTATTTTTGAATTAGTTACAAAATAGGATCAAAATTGTTCATCAGGGCTAGCTATTACTAGTGATGAGTGCATCCGTAGATATATTTAATTACACCCATGAAGTCAAACTACAACATGTAAGGTGTGACCGACCTTGGAATAATTTCAGGTAACTCCGTTAAATTTCAGAAGTTACACTTTACACAATATCAGCTTTTTGTACAAATAATGGTACATCGTCTCAAAAGCTATGTACATCAATTGATGTAAGGCTCTGAACTGGTTTAAGTCTCTCTATGACATCAATCTAAGAACTTAGAAAAAATGATCCAAGTGTTACAACTTACTGTGTTGAGATGGGAAAGGATCCCCTATAGCTTTTATTCATCTTTGGGTTCAAGCTCCTGCCTCCTGTTCTCCCCGACTTCCACAAGCAATGTCAGAAGAGCCTCGCACACTTTAGATGCATCAACCTCAGATGGGTTGTCACTCAATGTCGAGTAAACCATCCAGGCATGATCCAGCTTGCGTGTGGGCCGCACAACCACAGATCCTGGAACCTCTGCATCCCGCCTCGTAACGAGCCCGTCGCTCTTCTCACCATACCTGACTTGGAGGAGCCGTGCACATGCAGCCATTGCAGCTCCAAGGGGCATTACCACAGGAAGCTTTGCAGGCTGACCAGCCGAGAAGGAAGGGAGTTCTGCATGAGCAACATGAGACAGAGTTGCCATAACTGCAGGCGTTATCCCTGCCTCCGTGTGGAATGAAACCACCGGAAGTTCTCTTGGCAATTGGTGCCTAGTCAAGAATTCTTTCCTCTTCTCGTATGTCAAGTCTTCCAGAGCTCGCATGTCACCCTTCAGAAAGATGTATGAGAATATGAGACATAAGCTAGCCAATGTGCAATTACTTTAAATTCTGTTTGTTGATCAAAGAGAAAAGCAGGATCTTTTCTTCTGTTAACCACAGGCCACAGCCAATGTCACCCAATTAGCATGCATTTAACATTAAGAAATTCACTTAACATTCCGCTAATTGAATAGAGAAGTACACAGCATTGTCCTAACAATGCCTGCTCTTTCTATTGGTAGAGGAAGGAATTCAAATGTAATAGATGCAGATGAAATGAGAATTACTATGTTTGTACTCATACAGATAGAGCGTAAAGCACTGATTGTGGGAAAAAAATAGTTGCCCTCCTGTTAAATGGAATGAATATCATATACTAATGAGCTCCCATTACCTTCTTCATATTATAATGATGAATGTCAAATTAATTTGTTATAAAACACGTACTATTATAGCTGTGGAACTTCCTTGCCATAATTAACCTTATGACATCCAATGCTGCAACCAACTAAATTCAAAGTGACAAACATAAAATAAAGTAGGATAAATGAGAGAAATCTGATATAGTAAGAAACATGTCTTAATCACAGCCAGCCTTATTTCCAAACTCCAACTTTCCCCACTTATATGTCGTCACGTCCACACTCTTCTGCTCAGTTAAAACATCCAGCAAGCTTCTTCATAACTTTCCTTTATCCGCCACATATCCTACCATTTGGTGAGAACATTGAACAGGACCATCTGATACCCAGGCTCCCCGCTTCCAGTTTCAGCTCATGAGCATGAAAAGATGTTTCTAAGATTGCCTATTATCAGCACCTTAAAAATATACTCAAATGTACCAGTCCAAAGAGATTACCATATTACTCTTCCACACAATGCGATTGTTGTCTCAATGATCTGTACCTCGCCACAGATATATTTAGAATATGCCAGGACACGGGGAAATACATGCATACTTAAAAGGAGAGTAAGAAATTCTATTAGCACCTAAAATGTTCTCCTCTTTGTACCATTTGATAACATTTCTTGGAATTGTCTCTGGTGTCAGAAGGGGGGGATGACTAGACTGTTGTTAGGCTATTCGGTTGCAGACTGACAATGCTTAAGGTGTAGGAGGAAGAGGTTACATCAAAAGTATTAAGCTAAAAGACTGTTTGTGTAAAGCAATGATCAGCCGGTGTTAAGCAAAGAACAGTCCAGGTTAAGTAAATAGTTCGTTCACGAAGTAAGGCACTAGCTTCTACACTCGAAAAACAACAAATAAAAAATTAGAAAAGAAAGCACAAACCATAATGGATAAGGCACTTCTTACCTTGATCACTTTACAGATCAGAATTTCCATGAGTTTCCTTAAACTAACATAATCGCCAAGTTGTCCTTCCCGCAAAATGTCTGAAGCTACTGGGGAACCGCCATATGGGCTTTGTGCAACGACCAACCCAGCTACCTTATCCTTCAACTCTGGCCAGTACAATGACAAAGCAGCTGCTGAATCTATTCCACCTTTGCTGTGTCCAAGAATCAAGACACGTTTCTTGGCGCCCCAATATATTTCCTCAATATACTCCTTTATTTCTCTAGCATTTTTCTCAACTGAAGCCTGAAGATTAATGCCTCAACACTCAATGGGACATCAAGAACAGAATGACACATACAATAAAAGAAGCATCATCACAAGTACCTCGCTATGAATCTTCGCAATATGACAAGCAAGGCCCATCTTTGATAAACTCGTCTTTGTATTGACAAAATACATTGGTCCGTGGTTACTAAAAAGACCTGCCAATTACATAAATGTGATAGGAAATAAGCAAAGTTTCAAGGCATCCATCTATAAACTAAGGGCCTACTTGATTCTTGAGAATTTAGAAGTTTCTACTTTCATTCTCATTAGAGAACGAAATTAGATAAGGACACTTATTTGGTGACACTTTGGAAACAGATAAAAGAAATGCTACAATTTTTAAAGACTCAAGAGCTCAAAATGAAAAGGTAAAAGAAATTCATGCTTCTTGCCCTACTAGATGACAACAAAGAGAAGGTGATCAAGGATGATGCATCTGCAGTTGCAGCTCAGTCCTTAACCAGGCACAAAGAAAGACGTAATCCAACTTGTAACGAGCATGTGGCGTTACGCCACAGGTGGTGTCAGAATGAGAACACTGTTCTCTCAACTCCTCTATGTTGAAGACGTGCACCAATCTCCCCTCATTTGAAGATGAGCAATGCATTAGGTTCAAGGCATCACTATTCGAGCAACTAACTTCTCTCAAAGCAAGCAGATTCCTCTTCATATACTGATGACCATAATTTTTTTTTTTTTTTTTTTTTTTTTTTTTTTTTTTTTTGAGGACTAGATCAGAAAATTAATATGTAAATAGTGTATCTTAATTGTGTTGATAGAACTGTTCATTAGCCTTCATATTTACAGATCTGAACCTTCATTAGAGCTTTTGAGTTTTGCAATCTGTGAAAATGCAACACAGCTTCAATTGAAGTTCAAAAGAGAATTCAATTGAAGCTTCAACAAAGTTTCATTATTCTGCTCAATTAATATTTCTAGATTAAGTGCAGGTAAATAATTGCAAAGTGGCAAAAACATATGGTCCCTCAGAATACAAATTTTTGTGTAGGCGAAAATTATTTTGGATGAAATGTACTATGATACACGATGGATGTTAAACCAGGTTACTGTTAATGTATATTGAAACAACTAGCACCATTGATGTATTCATGGGACACCTCTATTGAGGAAGAGATAAAAGGAAAGTAGTATAGTCTGAACAATCCTGCAATTAACTCATTCTTTATATTGAGAATGTCATCACAGAATTCACACCATTAATTATCATGTTATGCATCTATATGGAGGCAATTGGATATTGCATAACTAGAAGGGCAATGCTAGTGACGTGGAGTTAGTTTAAAAACTAGTAAACTAACAATGTGATAAACTAGAACTATCTGATTACAACCAAGTCATATCCATGCACCCTTGTGGATCAATCTTGTAAACCCCTCTTTGTATCTCTCACATTATAATCATAATTGAAGCAGGCCATGGCTTATATTAGAATTATCTTACCCTGGGACTACATGGGCGGGCATGATGAAATGACACTAGAGATCTATCAAACATAAAATCCATAGAGAAAGATTGATGCCAATTTTAAGTCCTGAAATATATACTGGAAGTGCAGAAGTTGACATTAACTGGAGATCTCGTGATATGAGATAACGTAAGAGGAAAGAAAACTTGCAACAATTTTTATTCAAACCAAAACTCAGACTTACAATGAGCTATCATATTATTAGTCTCAGTTTTATCAATTGAACCATAGGTATTCCTTCAGAAGCATTATGGGCTAATGATCAGTTTTGAAAGCAAGAGTTAGATGGGGAGATAATAGAGCACTTGAAAGAGATCATGAAACTGAAAGAAGAAAATCTTCTGAGCTTTATTTTTAAGTACTTTAGTGGCTTTACTTCCAAAATCGCCAGCACACGTGTAAGTTTTAAAGAGATGCCAAGATGCCAACTTGGAGATAACATATAGCTTTTCGTGAACATATATTTTGATTGTTTATTTATCCAGAGCTGTTTTCTTTACCAAAGAGAAAAAACAATATGTTTAACAACATTGTCATGGCTCTACCTAAAATTACATTTTGCACAGGAATGTTCATGTTCTTGTTTTGTCCAAAAATGTATTTTGTTTCTTTTTCTCTTTGATAAAGACAACAACAAATTCGAAGTTTGAGAAATTAGACTAAAAGTTATGCCACAAGAGCTCACATCATTTCCAAGATGGAAACCACAATCTCAATCACATTCATGCAACTAAAACCTTTAAAATGAAAGCCCTAAAACATATTCCTACCTCTCTCATTCTCTTCAAAAACTCAGGTACCTTCTCATCCCAATTTCATTGGAAACAATCGTTAGTGTTCAAGAATTAAGTATGAGAGTTTGATTTTATAAAGCTTTTCATAGATTTCTTGATTAAAGTTCACGTTTCTTTGGCATTTTCTCAAAAGATGAAGTCTGATGCGAATTCTCCAGCTGCTTTCAGACATCTTTTATCAAAAAGACAAATCTAAGCATCTAATTTCTCTTTGGACTCCCAGGGAAACCAATCTTTTGGGTCATCTCCTCCATCAGAATGTCCACAGATGTACCGAAGAAAATAGACCTATTAATTGGGTCAATGAAATCTCATTTATCAAGTATCATCCCTTCAAAGAGAACCTTTTGTATCATTTCTTTCATCACAATGCCTAATCATCCACTACACATACATCCAATCTAATTGATCAAATATCACCATTATCATTTCATTAGAGAGAAATTACAAAGATCAAATTTAGTACCATGAGCCACTAAATCACTTCAAACTCTGTACGTTTATCACTAACATGATGCACGCAAATACCTTACTAAAAAAATATGAAATTCCTAAGCTGGCTTCCATATATGAAAAAAAATACTCTGCTCTACATATACAACTATATGAAAATGATATGCACTAGTTACTTAAGTCTGATAGACCAAAGATTAATCATTAATATATCCTCGATTATATGCATTGTATGACATTCAGTCTAAAAGTTTGCAACTACAAGTGCATGAAATTCACAACTTTCTATCTAGACAGTTGACATATATATTATCCTTATATGAAGCTACACAATGGAGCTTTATTTAAAGCTTCAAGAAGAAACAGCTTCAATGAAGATTTGTTGAAGTTCAGATCCGTAATATTAAGGTTAATGAGCATACTCACTCACACAGCATGCATCAATTCAAATATAGTTCTTAGAAATAGAAAATCAAGAGAGGAAAGAGAGAACTACTCAATTTCAAGAGAAGTGGGTAGAACATACAGTTGCTTCAAAGAAGTGCTGAATTGAAACTCACCTTCAAGAGAGGAAGTGCAAGATCAGCTTGGACTCGAGTGTATATTTAAAAGGTGTTCTACTGTGATAGCCATGTATTTTTGCTTTAAAAAAAGTAAAAACAACATAACAATTTCATTCTTCAAACTTTAAAACTGGAAAGAGTTTCCTTGTTCCATTTATAAGCCGTTTCCAAAATGTCACCAGACCTACGACATAGCATGTTAACATAAATTCAGCAAGAGCCAAAGAGGCCTTTATGCTTATTAGAATATATGTCTAAGGATGACAAAATAATCAACAGACCCAAAAGTCTCCATGTCCTTTCTAAGGGTTATTTCCCAGAAATCTTAAAATTCTGTCACTAATATAAAGAGATTAAATCAGTCAAGACCTTATGAAAAATTCATACTGTAGCAGCAATTTGTACCTGGAACCAACAAGTACACGACCGATTTTGGCAACGTGTGTATGCCATGTCTGACAGCAAGAAGAACAAAGTAATCAGTAATTGCAGCAAGAAGGACCAAGTTAGCTGATGGTACACGTAATTAAAATTAAATATTTAAATACCTGATGTCATCTAATATTTTCAGAACTTTTCAGTTCCATCTTCAACTGGAGGCAATCCTGGATATCGTTGAAGCCATCCTATATCATCTGCAGACCCGCGAACAGTCCTCCGTGCTCGTTCAACAAGACTGAGGTTAGGATATAAACAATTATGTCACCACAACACTACCTAATGTAAGGATAAGTAAGGCATCAGAAGTTGCCAGCTCGCTTAGTCAACAAAGTCCCTTAATGTTGGTACCAAGGACTAAGACAAAATCCCACTATCAAAGATCTGAAGTTTTAAATTAAAATGGAAAAACACCTGATGCACAGCCCAACCATTGAATCAAAGGAAGGCAAAAGAAAAAAAGAAGTTCTCCATTAAGAATCTTTCGAATATTAATAAAGCATCCAAGAAACTTGACAATGTCCCATTAGGAAAGACATAGATAAGAATTTAGTGCAAATCACTACCTCTGAAACATGGAAATTCCGTTGGACCCCGTATAATTTGAAACAACAAGTGCATCTGTATTTGCAGATGAACTCCTAGCAGAATCCCTTGTTATTTCATCAACTGCAGGAGCGGCACCAATTTCATTAGAAGACGATCCGTGTGATGCTGAACTTTCACTAAAAGAAAGTCGATTGCTTGCAAGTTGTCTTCCATTCCATCCAGAAGTAAAGGTCACTAACTCCTGCTCACGCAGCAAAGAATGCTCAGATTCCTCAGAAGTGGATTCCACTGCACCAAAACAACAATCCATCATCTCATCATCCGACACAGAAAGCTTGAAAAAGTAGCCTCGGGATGGAAAAACAAATACCGGATAAGAAGAGGACTAGAAGATATGAAAAAGGTAACAAAATGATGAAACTGACTCAAGATGGACTGCATCTGTTATTTGCTTAGATCTTTTTTTCAGCATAAATCCAGTTTATCTCCTTTTCTCGAAGCCCTCAGATCCCGACTACAACTGGCACGTGCTTTTGTCAAGTTAGCCACCATGTATAGCATAGTAGTTTGACATTTTGAACTTATTACAGGACAACTTGTGACCATTTCCTATTAACTGAAAGTAAGTGTCATACTGTGAACCCAAAACAATAATGCTGCACACACCCCCGCAACAGTGGATGACAAATGTATACCAAGAAAGATCCTTTTTCTTTTGTAAGGAGACTTTATTGAAAGGAAGAATGTTCTCCAGCTTAAACTTGAGAATCATAGTCTTCGAGAAAGGTCTCTCTTGCTAATTATCACAGACCTTCAATTCAACAGTTTGAAAGAACATTGAGCAGGCAGTTCAATTACTATTTCTATGTTTAGAAGCTTCCGGTACTAAAAAAAGGCAGAGAAACAACATGGCACGATAGGAGAATTCTTCATGGAATAATTTCACTGGATTCTTCCTTTTCTTTTGTGCGCTTGTGCATGAGTGCGTGCAACAAAACAGAACATTGCACAATGTAGAGAAGACTTACCAGAATAATCAGAAAAGCAGCCAGTTATGTATGAAGTTGTCTGTGCAAGGTAAGAAGCAGCTTCATTTAATGAAGGCATGGAGGTAAAAAGCTGAGGGAAGAGTCCATCATATCCCAGAGAAGAGTTCTGTGCCTGCATAAAAGAAATACGTTAATTGAATCTCAAACAACTGTCTAATTTAGGAGGTCAACAACATACTGAAAAGAGGGCAAACTCAGGTATAGATATATGCTTTCACGACGTTCAACATACTTATACATACATACTTTACAAGCACATCTATTGAAATTTTGCCTCTTCAACGCTTGACCTGTGGAGAGCAAAAAATTCAGGGAATCCAAGCTCTAGACGTCCTTTCTACATTGAAACATGCCCACAATTCTCACAACAAACACTAGTCTAAAAACAGCGGTGGACAGAGAATTCCAGCAGGAAAATCATTTGATAAGCTAATAAGGCTTCATTCCACACACACATACACCCACCCACCATATTTCGCAATCAATCGGGTTCAAGGCAAACACCAACAAGACAATCCAACGCAAAATTCGAAGAAGCACTCCCAATTCGACATGCAAGAGAACTTCCCATTTCCTGGGAACGCAAGACGACACGCAGCACCCGCGTAAACCCTAACGCGAACAAACCCCAACTTCACGAGGCGTTCGTCGATCAACGATTTCGGCCATTACCGCGAGAAGACGAAACCTTCAGAACTCCATCCTCCAGACGGATTGAAGAACGGGAAAGAAGAAAACAAAGCACAAAACGCTGGAACACACCGCAAAAGAAAGCGGGAAAAGTTCGCGCAACGAGCGAGTCGGAAAACGGTTACACTCACGAACAATGGCGAGCTCGATTCCCCAGCTTGAGCTCTTCCTCCGGGGTCCATCATTCGTCAGGAAGAGCCGCGATTCCGCATCACGGAAACGCCGCGATTCCACGAAACGCGAGGAATTTGGGGTTTGAATCGGCGGAGATAGGGCTCGGATTCGACGATCGCTACGGAGGGCGTGGAGCGTCGCGCGAGAGAAGAGATTCGAGTTCGAAGATGTTCAACGCGAGAAGCAGGATGGATTTTCGGGATTTCTTCCTCGCTTGGAAAAAGAGCGTCAGCAACAGCGGGCGAGCGCACGGCAAGGCGGTGGAGGTTGGCGTGCTTCGGCGTCGTTTCGAGAGCTTGACTTTTGCTTTAGTCAATTGTCGGACCGACTCACCGTTAAGGACCATCTCTTTCTCTATATCCATAATTCAAAAAAAAAAAAAAAAGAAGAAGAAAAAACCCATAATTTCTTCTTCTTCTCTCTTTAAAAAAAAAATGGCAATAATTTATGCTCTATCTTATGTAAGTCCATTCCAAATTCCCATGGAAAGAAATTACATTGACTCCATATTTTTTCATCATAATTGTATGAAGGCTAGTGAAAATATCAATTAAAAAATTGTGTATTGATGACACGAAAACTAAAATAAAAAGTTGAGGAGTTAAAATATATAGATTATAGCACAATGACACATTAAAAATTTGATTACACCAAATATGATGCTCTCTGCTCTTGCGTTTAGGTGATTCTTAGATGGTTTCATAGTATACATGTCTTATCAACATAACAATTAGTCGGTGGTCTGCCAAAACAATTATCACTATTTTTATTTTTATTTTTTGGAAAAGTGGGTCACCAGTTGTGTCCCAAACAGAAAAAAAAAAAAGAAAAGAAGAAACCCAGGAAAAAAAAAAGATAAAGAAGGAAGAAATTAGCTTTAGTCAAGAATGGGCTCCACATTTGTCAAAATAATAGGAGATTCCTAATTGGTTATTATCTATTCGTTTCATAGAAAATATAGTGATTTGAAAAATGTTTTTGAGAAAGTCATTTTCAAATAAAATGATAATATTTTACGGTGTTCGGCTCGATTGGAACTTGAAATAAACTAGAAAATATTTCTTGCCTTTCAGTATGAGAAATTAATTTGATTTTCCTTTGTGTACTCCTTTTACTTTTTTTTTTAAAATAAAATCAAAATTTTTATTTTTTATTTTCCTTTCTACTTTTTGTCTTTTCGTTTTTATTTTTTCCTTTTCTCATTCTTCTTCTTTAACCGTGGCGCGCAACTTGCCAAAGGCAAGCTCGAGCTCGCCCATGGTTGGCAAGCTTGAGCCTACTGCTCGCCAAATTGCCAAGCTCGAGGCCTTGGGTGTCGTTAGATCGGCGAGTTAAAGGCTTGCACTCACCAATAGGGCAAGCCTTTAGCTCGATGCTCACACTCACTGATCTGGCAAGCAGCCAGCTCAAGTTCAAGGCTTGCTTGTGGCCGATTGTGGCTGGCAACCGACTAAGATGGAAGGATAAAAAAAAAGAAAAAGAAAGAAAAAGGAAAAGGAAAGGAATTAAAAATTATAATTTTTTAAAAAAGAAAGAAGAGGAGGCTAGTAGGGTGTAAGATAAGAGAGAGTAGCTAAGCAAAGTGTTTCCCCCTACATGAAAAACAAAAGACATTTTCCCTATTTTAAAAGACTTTTTCATTGATAGAAAATGTTTTCCCTAATTTGCTTATTTTCAGTAAAATGAATGTTGGAAAATCCAAAAAAATCTTTTTCTAAGTTCTTTTTCACAAAACAAATGGAGCATAAGTAATTGAGAGGAGAATATCAATGTCTCGATCAAATTATTGTTAAAATTTATTGCTTAGCAAATAATTACTCTCTCTCTTTATCAAGTGCCCTGCACCCTATGGAGAAGGATTTGGAATTTGAAAACCGTTCCTAAAATCAGAATTTCTATGTGGTCCCTATGCCAAAATGCTTTACCCACAAAGGAAAATCTCTATTGAAGGAAGATCATACCCGTTCCGTTATGTGCACTGTCAAATGAAGAAGACTCAAAGACAATCAAACACCTTTTCCTGTTATGCCCATAGACATATAGAGTTTTGTCACACCCACAGCTCATAATACATATTCCATCACGTGGATTATCAAGAATTGAAGTTTGGTTAGCAAATCTAATAGAAAGTTGAGATAACTCGCCTGATATAGAAGTCATAGCCTCGGTTCTTTAGCAGATATAGAAGGCGCATAACCATTTCGTATTTAGAAATCAACGCCCAAATCTGCCATCCACTGTGGATATCGCTCTTGTAAGCTCGAGAATCACTAGCTCTTGGGGCCTGCACAACATGATGATCCATCAAAACCCAATCGGTTCCTCCCTGATTTGGTGTACAAGGACGCTCGGATATCTTCAAATAAATATAGACGGAGCTTACACACTGGGAAAAGAAGAAGGGGCAGTAGCTTGCACGTGTCGAGATCACCAAGGAAGGCTAGTTGATGGATTCTCCTGTTTTGTTTGTGGCATCCTCCTAACAAGTGGAAATGTATGCCATGCTTCTAACCCTAAAATTTCTCCTTCAGCAGAAGAAAGAAAAGAAGAATCTAGTGTTGGAGTCAGATAATATACTTTAGTCAATGCCTTGCATAGTCCCAGTCAGACACCTTGGGAGGTTAGAGCTCTTTTGTCTGAATGTGTCGCTCTGTTAATGTGCTTTCGATGTATTCAGATCCAACACTGTAGAAGGGAGGCCGACTTCATTATGGACTGAGCCGCTAAAGCCCACATACGCAATTCTCTACCTTCATATTGGGTTGTTTCGCCTCAAACTCTTTTGGACCTTTTGTGCGCTAAAATTGATTTAATGGGCCCTTTTGGTTTCCTAATCGAATGAAATGCAGTTTTATATATTAACAAAAAAAAAAAAAAAAGAGATAAACTACTCATATGCTAAATAAATTATTTAAGGCACATAGCTGACTCAGTCCACCCCCACCTTGGGTCAGTTTCATCCCTATGGGTTCTAACATTTTGCTACCTTTGAAAATCTTCTAGTACTCTCACTTCTTATGAATTATATGCTGCTCCATCCTGAGACTACTTTTTTCAAGCGTTCTTTGTTGGATGATGAGATGATGGATTTTTGCGTTGTTGCGGTGGAATCCACTTCTGGGGGCTCTGAGCATTGTTTGCTACGTGAGCAGGACTTGGTGACTTTTACTTCTGGACGAAATGAAAGACATCTTGCAAGCATTTGACTTTCTTTCCGTGAAAGTTGAGCATTGCATGGATCATATTCCAATGAAATTGGTGCCCCTTTGCAGTTGATGAAATAACAAGGGAATCTTTCAGGAGTTCATCTGCAAATACAGATGCACTTGTTTCAAATTATATGAGGTCAAATGGAATTTCCATGTTTCAAAGGTAGTGATTCACACATAGTCCTGACCTATGTCTTTCCTAATGGGACATTGTAAAGTTATTTGGATGTTTACTATTATCTGAACAATTGGTGTTGGAATTTTTTTTTCATTTTGCCTTCCGATGATAGTTGGCTATGCATTAGGTTTTTTGTCATTTTAGTTTAAAATTTTATATATAGTGAAATTTTGTCTTAATCCCTCATACCAACTTCATGCGACTTTGTTGACTAAGCAAAGTGGCAGGTTCTGATGCTCTACGTATCCTTAGAATAGGTAGTGTTGTGGTGACAAAATTGTTTTCATCCTAACCTTCAGTCTTATTGAACGAGCATAGAGGACTGTTCGTGAGTCTGCTGATTACTCCGTTCTTCTCTCTGTTGGACATGGCATACACAAGTTGCCAAAATCGGTTGTGTGCTTGTTGATTCCAGGTTCAAATTGTTACTACAGTATGAATTTTTTATAAGGTCTTGACTGGTTTACTTTATTTTAGTGACTGAACTCTGAGATTTCCAGGAAATAATCCATAGTAAGGACATGGAGACTTTTGGGTCTGTTGATTATTTTTGTCGTCCTTAGACATATTTTCTAAAGAGCACAAGGCCTGTTTAGCTCTTGCGGAGTTTCATTGAAGATGCTGCGGAGTAGGTCCGGTGACAGTTTGGAAACTGTTTCTAGATGGAACAAGGAAACTGTTTCCAGTTTTAAATTTTGAAGAATGAATTTGTGATGTTGTATTTACTTCTTTAAAGCTAAAAACATTGTTAATCTCCAGGTAAAACACTTTGTATACATACACTCGAGTCCTCTAAGTCTAAGCTGATCTCGCACTTCCACTCTTGAAGGTGAGTTTCAATTCAACACTTCTTTGAAGCAACTGCATGTGTCCTATGTACTTCTCCTGAAATTGAGTAGTTATCTCTTTTCCGGGAGAAGTGCCAAAAAAGTCCTAAACCTTTTGCCTTTGTGCCGAATTAGTCCTAAACATTTTTGGTGCCGATCTCAGTCTAAACCTTTTTATGTTGTGCCAATTCAGTCCTAAACCTTTTTATGTTGTGCCAATTTAGTCCTTTCCGGCCAATTTTGGCCGGATTTTTATGATCGACGCGCCGGCCGACGTGGCTTTGTCGGCGGCGCGTGGACAACTTTTAATAATATTTTAATATTTTTTATTTTTTTATTTTTATTTTTATTTTTATTTTTATTTTTATTTTTATTTTTATTTTTGTCTTTTTCCTCCGGCCGGTCACTGAGGTCCGGCCGACCGAGCCGAGCCGGCGGGCGGGCCGACCTCGCCGGCCACCTCGCGGCAAGGCCGACCTCGCCGGCCATGGGCGAGCGAGCCATGGGCGGGGCCTCGCCGCCCATGGCCGGCGAGGGCAAGCCGCCCATGGCCGGATCCGGCGAGGTCGAGCCTCGCCGGCCATGGGCGAGGCTCGCCGTCGATCCGGGGCGAGGGAGCCTCGCCCATGGCCGGCGAGGCTCGACCTCGCCGGATCCGCCATGGGCGAGGCTTGCCCTGCCTGACTGGCGAGGTCGAGCCTCGCCGGCCATGTGCGAGGCTCGCCTCGCCGGATCCGCAGGTCGAGCCTCGCCGCCATGGCGAGGCTCCCCCTCGCCGGATCCGACGAGGCGAGCCTCGCACATGGCCGGCGAGGCTCGACCTCGCCAGATCCGGCCATGGGCGAGGCTTGCCCTCATGATCTGGCGAGGTCGAGCCTCGCCGGCCATGTGCGAGGCTCGCCTCGCCGGATGGCGAGGTCGAGCCTCGCCGGCCATGTGAGGCTCGCCTCGCCGGATCTGGCGAGGTCGAGCCTCGCCCATGGCCGGCGAGGCTCGACCTCGCCAGATCCGGCGAGGCGAGCTCGCACATGGCCGGCGAGGCTCGACCTCGCCGGATCTGGCGAGGGCAAGCCTCGCCCATGGCCTGGATCTCGCGAGGTCGAGCCTCGCCGGCCATGGGCGAGGCTTGCCCTCGCCGGCCATGGGCGTAGCGAGGCCCTCGCCCATGGCCGGCGAGGTCGGCCTTGCCCGCGAGGTGGCCGGCGAGGTCGGCCTCGCCCTCGCCGGCCTTCGACTGGCCGGCGCCGGACCTCGGTGACCGGCCGGAGGAAAAGTCAAAAAAAAAAAAATAAAAATAAAAATAAAAATAAAAAAATAAAAAAAAAAAAAAAATATTAAAATATTATTAAAAGTTGTCCACGCGCCGATCGCCACGCCAGCCGCCGGGCCCAGTCAGCAAAATCTGCAAAATTGGCCGGAAAGGACTGAATCGGCACCACATAAAAAGGTTTAGGGATCAATCGGCACCAAAAAAAGGTTTAGGACTTTTTTCAACAAAGGCAAAAGGTTTAGGACTTTTTTTTGCACTTCTCCCTCTCTTTTCCCTCTCTGTACTTTCTTTTCCTTGAAAAATATATTTGAACCGATACATGTTGTTTGGGTGAGTACGCTCATCAAGAAATCTATGAAAAGCTTTGTGAAATCAAACTCCCATACTTGATACTGGAACACTAATGGTTATTTCCGAGTTTTTCAAAGAGAATGAGAGAGGTAGAAGAAATGTTTTATAGCTTTCATTTTAAAAGTTTTAGTTGCATGAATTTAATTGAGATTATGGTTTCCATCTTGGAGATGAGGTGAGCTCTTGTGGCACAGCTTTTATTTTGATATCTAAAACTTTGAATTTGTTGTTTTCTTAATCGAAGAGAAAAAGAATGTTGTCAAACATATTGTTGTTTTCTTTTCTTTGGTAAGGAAAACGGCTCTAGATCAATAAACAATCAAAATCTATGTTCACAATAAGCTACACGTTATCTCTAAGTTGGCATCTCTTCAAAATTTACACTTGGGTGCCGGAGCTTTTGAAAGTAATGTCCCTAAAGTCTTTAAGAATAAAGCTTAGAATATTTTCTTCTACCAGTTTCGTGATCTCTTTTCAAGTGCTCTATCATCTCTCCATTCAACTCTTGCTGTCAAAACTGAT
This sequence comes from Eucalyptus marginata, assembly GCA_014182565.1. NCBI lineage: Eukaryota > Viridiplantae > Streptophyta > Magnoliopsida > Myrtales > Myrtaceae > Eucalyptus > Eucalyptus marginata. The sequence continues at coordinate 31,194,177 of CM024588.1, forward strand.
CATTAGCCCATACTGCTCTCGAAGGAATTCCTATGGTCAAATAGATAAACCCGAGACTACTAATATGAAACTCATTGTGAGCCTGAACTTTGGTTTGAATGAAAGTGGTTTCAAGTTTTCTTTCCTCTCACGTTATCTGATATCGCAAAATTTCATTTGAAAGTCAACTTTTGCCCTTCCCAGTATAGGACATGTTTCGGGAGGACATAAAGATTAGCAGCAATCTTTCTCTATGGTTTTTAGGTTTAATACATCTCTGGTGCTTTTCATCATGCCTGCCCATGTAGAGAAAGGATTAGATAATTCTAATATAAGCCATGGCATGCTTCAATTGTGAATTTAATGTGAGACATACAAAGATGGGTTAACAAATTTGATTCACAGGGGTGCATGGATATGACTTGCTTGTTAAAACAGCTAGTTGTAGTTTGTCACGTTAGAATACTAGTTTTTTTAATGAAACTCTACGCCTCTAGCATTGCCCTTTTAGTTATGCAATATTCAATTGCCTCCATATAGATGCACAACATGATAATGCCCTTCTAGTTATGCAATATTCAATTTCTTCGATATAGATGCACAACATGATAATTCACAATGTGAATTCTGTCATGACATTCTTAAGATAATGTACATGAGTTTACTGCAGCATTATACAAAATATACTAGTTTCCTTTATCTCTTCCATAATAGAAGTGTCCATTAACACCTCAATGATGTCGGTCGTCTCTATATACATGAATGGTAGCCTGGTTTAACATCGATCGTGTTTCATAGTACATTTCATCCGAAATAATTTTTCACCTACACAGCAAGTTGTAGTACTTAGATTATTTTTTCTGAGTTCTTAGATTGATGTCATAAAGAGAACTTAAACCAGGTCAAAGCCTGGCATCAATTGATGCACATAGCTTTTGAGAAGACATACCACTATTTGTACAAACGGCAGATCTCGTGTAAAACGTAATTTTTCTGAAATTTGCCATAATTAACGAGAAATTATTCCAAGGTCGGTCACACGTACACGTAGTAGTTTGACATTGTGGGTGTAATTTAATATATCTACCGTCGTGTAATCCTTATGCACTTATCGCTAGTAATTGCTGGCCTTGATGAACAATTTTTATCCTATTTTGTAACTAATTTCAGGATAAGCTTGTTCGCTTATGTTTAGCTTAAGTAAAATGTACTTTTTGAATTTCCCATCAATCTTTAATATATAATTTTAAATTTTTAAAAAATGTATATGTAACTATATATGTCAGCATAAGTATATTACTAACAAGTCGGTGCATTCGTGTCAAGATCTAAATTGGATACAAAAATCAAAAAAGAAAAGTACATGCCAACACATTATAACATTCGTCAGAAAATCTTTCATTTTGTTTCGATTAAACTTTGTGGAAAAGATTACTTTATTGAAACAAAACCTTCAATTTTCACTTTCATCGTAACTCTCACAATTTTTGCCCAGAAAGGCACTAATTCGAATACGTTTTAACCTTTGCAATCGATATGTTATTTTGGTTTTTATCACGATAATCTATTTATTCATCTTAGAAAATGTATCCCCGCTTTAGAGTAATTCTAGTACGCTATTAAAAGAGAGTGCCTCCAGTGCTACTTTTTGATTGTCTTAGGAAACTAATAATTTTTCATTAAATATTCGATACTACTTCGGTTTGTGTTGAAACCACAAGCGAAAGTGATTTTACAGTTGTTATATCAAGCAACATTTGAACGAATTATAAGTAACTATGACATATGAGAAATTCAAAACATTAATCCTCCATATTTGTTTATATCTTGCATATTCCAATCTTTTTATCATTATATCTCTTACGAATCTCACACCATAAACATTTGATTCCTTACAGTATTTTCAACTTAATTTTTGTTTTACAGATTTTTAATAATATTGTGAGGCCAATATTGTTTCCGGGTCCTGAAAATTAATTACAGAACAGGTCTACTTTACTTGATTTATATTGTTGTTTTCAAAATCACATGTATTTTCCTGGTTTGATGAGCATTGTATGAATAATATTTGACTGTGCATGGCACTGCACAATTCACCGGCATATGCTAAAAGATCGACTCGTGCAAATGCTAACAACGAAAAAACTCTATTTATAAAGGGCAATTACATTCATTTGATGTTTACAAACTTCACGAGGGAAACTGACGAAGCAAAATAGGGCCAACAGGATTAGGCACCATCACGCAGTTAGGCCTAACACATCCACCAATACAAGCTCTACCCTCTAACCACGCTTGCAAAGCCATTCCAAGCTCGAAGGTGACAAAAGCATCGAGGCACGCATACTCCACTTGACGATCCGTCAATGTATTGTCGTCCCACTGGCTCAATGTGATCTCTTTAGGCTTCTCAAGATCTTGGCGAAGTATAACTTTGACTAATTTCTTCAGCCCCATGTAACCCAATGACGGGTTCCGCCACCTCCCCACCGCCAGCATACGGAGATCAACCATGCGCAACACAGCAAGCCCATAGTCGTCGCTCAGCTTCGTTGCGTCATCCTTGATGCCGACACCGACGAATGTGTAGTTGGGATTTGCAAGAAGTGCATGGAGTGAGCCAGGGATGTACTCGGCGTGGAGGATTTGAAAGATGAGGCAACTGTGGCCGACGCACAGTTGCAGTGTAGCCACAGGGTGGATGACGCCAGGCTCGAGGTTCGGGCGCCACTCAATGTCGAGGCCAACGACAAGCCGATTCAGCCAAGGCAGGTAGGCTCGCTCGACGTCGTTGATCCAACGAGTGACGATGGAGGGGTCGCAGGTGACGCAAGTGTAAATTTGCTGGCCGTAGAAGGTGATCTTGTGAAGAGAATGCATCTTGACGGGTTCTGAAACGTGACAAATGAGGAAGACAGGACTGTCGAGTGGCGATTGAAAAACAAACTGAGAGAGCAGAGAGTATCGCAAGTGAAGAAACTAAGAAGAAGCTGTTATTATGTTGGGGTTAGAATTGAGGACGTGTGCGTTAAGTAGCTGCAAGGTGGAGTTAAAATAGGAAACGTTTAGGTTATTTAAAATAGGAAATATTTACAAAGGTTCTACGTGGGATTAAATTGTAAATGGGAAACAGGCTTGTGTCTATATTAGGAAATTTTTACCTTCTCCAATCAAATTTGAAATATTTCCCTTTTTAAAGATAAATTATGCTTACCCATTTCTTGCAAGCATCGTTAATACGAGTGCGTGCCGTTAGCAATTAAATAATTTCCTCCTATTGAAGAATTTATGAAGAATTTGGCATGAGACACTTGTACATGTAAAAGAAAATCATGGCCATTCTTGGCATGCTATTTACTGGAGAATTTTTTTCTTTTTTTTTCTAGATTTCGACATGTATATTGTAGAGATAAGTCATTCTCCATTCATCTGGCTATTTTTTCATTTTATAATGAGACTAACAAAGTTCTAACATAAGTTGGGATTTTGCTAAGGTGGGCCGCTTGCCGTTTGGTGATAATTTATGAATGTTTCGTACCAATGTAATGGAGCTCAAAGAAACTAAAATTCTCAATTCAAATTCAAATTCAAGTTCCTCCTTAACGCCTCCAATTTTAGATTGTATTATTGTAATAAAATATCACCTATAAGAGTATGATTATGACGATATTGATCTTACAACATTTTGACATAGGAGAATTTCAGATTATACTAGTGTGCTATTTAAAGAAAGTACCTCAAGTGCTACACTTTGATTTTTTTGGATAGTTAGAACTTTTTAGTTTCGCGTGAAATTTTCAATACCACCTCAGATTGTGTTAATAAAACAAATTGAAAGTGAGTTTTATGTTTGTGGTGTCGAGCCTAAATCATCAACTTTTTGTCCAATGAATTGATAATTGGTTATATTATCTTGGTCCCGCGCAGAGCTATTGGTCCTGGCTATGGTTGAATCCATATGGGAAGATATGAAAATCCGGAAGCCACTGAATTAACTCAAATTGCATATGAATACAAAATATTACAAGGATTAGCCAAAATAATAATAACAGAAATAAAAGTACGGTCATAAAATGAAATTCGAACTATGGTGGTAGGTACTTATTTGGCCGAAAATAAAGAAAATTGGAGACAGTCGCTCATTGAATATTAAAAGATCAGAGTCAATGAAGGGACAAAAAACTCAAAAGACGGACATTAAAATATGTCATGCATATGAATCTAGATGGTTTGGATGGAATTCGAGCATCGGCTCTAGAGCATACTGTCATGCCAAAGAAAAGAGTTGCCGAGGCTTACAACAAATACGTTAAAATTAAAAGATTGCCATTGGTGATTTGGTATGTAGACTTTTTTGCCGGTTAATTGCAAAAGCGATTAATTCGATAAGCATTCGCCGACTTCGGAAAGGCCCATACTCAGTGCTAAATGTGCTAAGTGGCAATGCCTATCGGTTGATGGACTTGAATGGTGAAATATTACCACAACCGATTAATGGCAAGTACCTAAAAAGTTTCTTATCCAACTATGTGACAGACGAAAGAGATGTACGAGAATTGAAAATGCGGCGAGACAGTCGAGATGTAAAGAGAGCTAGCTAGATTACTATGTATTCCGGATCATCAATCAGCTTCTTCACACTTCTCCTGAAATCCGAAAGATCTTCATCCAATGTCTTGTTATTAGCAACACATACTCTTCTGATGGATAAATGCCTGTCAACTTCCGCTTGTTGTCGATCATATTCCTGCATGGTTGCGACGACATCCCGAAGTTGTTGCTTCATAGACCTCCCTTCACGCTGAACTTCAAGTTGGGTCGATTCTATCTGGCGTTGAACTTCAGCAAGAAGCGCTTCCAGTCTTTCTTTCTCCTCTGTAAGCTCAGCCTTTCTGTCCACGGCAGCCTGATAAGAACTGCGATGTTCTTTCAGAGTTTCCTTTCCTGCAGTCAGTCGCTCTTCCACTTTGTTGAAACCTTCTTCAGCAGCTATCGACGACTCAATCTTGTCACAGTTCAGTCTATAGACTTCAGTGCCATATGCAAAATGTTTGGCAAACTCTTCGTACTCATGCCGAAATTCAGGAGTCTTGGTGAAGCAGTCTTCGCCAGAACTCAACTCAGCAAGCAGATGTTTTATTCTGCATTCGAGGGCTGAGTTAGAAGCAATCTGGGAGTACCCTCCTTTTGTCAGTTGGTATAACTCCTCCCATTTAGCCTTAACATCATTGAAAGCCACGGTTGTCAATGAGTCAGAAGGGTCAGAACTAGAAGGGAGGGGCTCTCCACATCTTGGTTCTATTACTCCCAGGATTTCGTCGACTGCATCTAGATCAGCCGACTCGACGTCTGAAAGATCAGCAATCGATTCTTCAGCTGGTTCTGGTGTTGGCAAACTTGATTGATCAACTGTGCCTATGTTTGCTACCTGCAAAGGTGTGGTAGCTGTCAATGTCGGCATGGCCATGGACACAATCTTTGAAGGTATAGCAGCTGCAGAGCTGGGGCTTGATGTTGTTCTAAAGTAAGTGCATAAGAAAAATGAAATAAGCTGAAAAATTCTGACGCCAACAACACATGCTCTCAGAGTGACATTATATGTTCATCATTGAACAAAAGGAAATGAAATCCAGTAACATAAAAATGATGCTAATGATCTCAAACAGAATATATTAATCTAAAAAAAAAAAGAAAAAAAAAGAAACAAACAAACAAATGGTAGGGAGAAGATAGGAAAGTGTTTATGAAATCCTTCCTGTAAAAAAAAAAAAAAACAAAAGCAGGTTCTTCAAAAATATTCTAGATGAAACAGATAGTTAGATAAAGCAAAGCTAGTAGATAAAGCAAACTTATATGAATGAGAATTCTTTAGAAACAAACAAAGAAAGGAGTTAATCCTTAAATGAATAGTCCAAAAACTAGGCACTAATTGCCTTGAATATGCGAAACAAATACCAAGATATCCATAGATATGGAATGAGAAAGTGTCATGCCATGTTATGAAGTAAAAAGTACATTAGTTAGCTATCAAGACAGCGAATACAGACCCATTACTAGAAGCTACGCTAAGTGATGATGTAGGAGCTGCAGTTGTACTGGCACTAGAAGCTGTTGTTGCTGCAGAAGTGTAGCAGGGGCACCTTAAAAAGAGGTTGTCAAAAATTATTCAACACAACATCCCATTCCTTAAGCATAAAACCAGAAATGCACAACAACATATCTGCTTCCTGTGTTAGTTTCTACATGAATTAAACATAACAATACCGTGTCATACCATATTTATGTGCTAAGAGATGATAAGAAGATGCGAACTACTCGGCAAGTCAAGAATGCCTATATTATGAAGACAATCCAACAATCCAAGTGCCCAGGACAAGCAGCACAGGCAAGTCAATGTCATAAAAAAAGGGAAAAGCTGTGATGAGATACTGCAAAAGGTGCAAACTTCCAGATAATACCATGAAGAGCATTTCTTCTTTTTACCAAGCTTATGCGGAAACGTTAAAAAGGATTCAACAGTTAATTTTTTATAATTTTTAGTGTAAAGAAATGAAAGGGTCAGACTCTATTCGTGATTGCAGCAGCAAGTCACGTCTTGGCATGAACATTTCTCCTTACAATAATATTTTCATATTACTTATTGTAATAGGTAACTGTACGGTCCAGACTCCTGTACGAGAACTAGAGAATGACAGAATAAATGTATGTGCAAGCAAAAGATTGCGTGTTTATACAAAGCAAAGGGAAAAAAAATCTGTTCCATGTTGCCCGCCTTCTGTTCACCAATATTGCAGCGCATATAGCAACCCCCCAACCCCAAAAACCCACAGAACCAAAAAAGTAGTAAAATGAAAAATGGAAACTCTTTCTTCACTGCAAGCACCTCTAGAAGCACTGTGCACAGGGATGCTCAGGTATGTGTCGAAAGTATACATGCGACAACTGGACAACGAACAATGCTAATGAGAGTGTCCCCAAGGGAAGATAGGATATTGTGATTAGAAGATCCATTTACTTCTTATTCAGGACTTTTTAACCTACTGCTTCACATATGGAGCCACTAAGAAAATCTTTTGATTCACATATGGAGCTAATGAAAATGGTGAGAGGAATCAGGATCCACAAACTGATATCTCATCGTACTAACCAAAACAGACAACAAGGCAACGCCCTTGAAACTAGAAGGAATATGCACATGTAGAATAAGCATGCGTCATGATGCAGAGCAGACCTACAATTGGCACTTCTTATGTATTTACGAGGGAATTTCAACTTCATCATGCTAGTTCAAACGCAAAGTGTCGGTAGAAACTCACTAAAAGCAGAGACGGTGGTGGCAGAAGGTGCTTGAGATGAAGCTGTCCCAAACAATGGCGCACCAGAACTAGCGGCTGAAGCAGTTCCTCCAAATGAGGAGGCGGCGGAGGAAGGCGGCGTCCCAAACAAAGAAGGAGCGGCGGTTGTAGTCGACGTTGGAGCCGCACCGAACGGTGGCGAGCTTGCACTCGAAGACGTTCCGAAAAGAGGCGCACCGGAAGTGGCCGCTCCAGAAAAGGACGAACCCGAGCTCGCACTGGAAGAAGGCGCAGGCGTACCGAACAGAGAAGAAGCGGAGGTCCCCGACGAGCCGAACAATAGCGAAGGGGGAACTCGACGCGAACGGCGACGCGCTCGCGGCAGGCTGAGCCATTCCGAAGGGCGACGATCCTCCGGACGCGGCCGACGACGGCGTGCCGAAGAGCGACGGCGCCGAAGCCGCCGGCGTGGAGCAGAATGAGAACAAAGGAGCGGAGAACGCCGACGAAATCGACGAAGAGGAAGAGGGGGGAGCGAAGCCGAAGGGAGCGGGAGCGGGGAGGAGCATGGGTTGGAGACGGCGGCGGCGGCGAAGGGGGAGGGAGAGGCGGAGGAGCGGGCGAAGGAGAAAGAGAGAGGGGAGGCGGAGGCGGAGGAAGGAGCGAAGGTGAACCCAGAGGAGGATCCGAAAGCGGGAGGGGAAGATCCGAAGGCGAAGGGGGACGCGGTTGCGGCGGAGGAGGACCCGGCCGCGGCGGCGAGGGACCCGAACGAGAAACCCGACATCGTCGGAGCGGGTACTTTCTTTCCCTCCTTTCTTTCTCTGTAAGCTAGAGAGAGTGCGAAAAAATGACGAGGGGTTTAAGAGAAGCGGACCGCGCCACGGGGTTTTTGGTCCCTGAATTTTTGAATTTTTTCAAATTTTTATATATTGACAAAAATATAAAAATGATAATTTTCATTATTATCTAAATCCCAAAAATAGTCCGACCAAAAAAATCCCAAAAACAGGCACTTAGGACACATTTGGTAACCATTTCGTTCCTGAACAATTTCGATTAGAAATTATTTTATTATTCTTAGAAAATAATTTTTGAAAGAAAAGAACGCGTTTGTAAACTATACAAAATTTCGATTTTAAAATAAAAAGAACATAAATGTGTTTGGTAACTGTATAAAATTTATATTCTAATTCTTTTTCAATTACCTTTTATGATGAATATAAATTTGATATTAAATTCTCATAGACCACTCACCAATATAATTGTCTTCTTATAAGTGAAGAAATCATATTATATTATATTAGATTTTCAATTTCAAAAGAATTCGAATTTAGAATTATATTCAATTATGAAATTCTATCAAATCATAGAAATTTTATTGATTAATTATATTTATACTAAGTAATAAAAATATTAACTAATCAAATTTTTATTAAATAGTAAATAATAAACTATAATATAAACTATAATATAAATTATAAATATAAATACTAAATAATAAATTAAAATAAAAAATTTAATATGTATTTTATATATAGCAAAATTTCAATTCCTACTTCAAATCATTTTTTTTTATTTTTTAAATAATTTTTTTTTATTTTTTCCCTTTCTTTCTCCCATTTTTCTTCTTCTTCTTCTTCTTCTTTTTCTTCTTCTTCAAGGTGGTCGGTGACCTCATCGGAGTGTCGCCGGCCCTCAACAAGGCCGTGCCTCATCGGCCAAGCCTCGCCGAGTTGAGCGAGTGGCCTCACCCAGATCTGGCGAGGCCGAGCTCGCCCGACCATCGGCGGGCGACCTTGTCAAGCCACCGCAAGGTCGGCCTCGCCTTGGCCGGGTGACACCAACCTCGCGATGCCTCGGCAAGGTTGAGCCTCTAGCGAGCTTGCTAGTCCTTGCCCTGGCCTGGCAAGCCCCCGGTCACCTCTGGGGAGCTCACCGACGACCGCCGGCGGTGGACAACGATGGGTGGCAATGGCAGCAAACGGCCATAGCGGTGGCGGCAGCACTTGAAGAACAAGGGAGAGGGAAGAAGAACAAGAAGAAAGAAGAGGAAAAAGAAAAAATAGGTTAACTTGATTTTAGAATTGTTCCCGGGAACAAAGAATCAACTTTTTTTTATTCTCAATTATGTTCCAAATATACTTTCGGGAACAAAAAAAAAATATATATTTTTCCTGGGAACAAAAATTTTACCATGTGTATTTCCGTTTCAAATCTACTCCTGGGAACAAAAGAACGAAACAAACACTATTTGGCAAGTTGCCAAACAGTAACAATTTCTATTTTTTTGTTCCCTAGAGTAAATTTGGAATAAAAATTCATTTGATAAAATTTTTATTCACGAGAACAAATTTCTATTTTTTTTTTCGGAAGTAGATTTGAAATAAAATCGAGAAGTAAAAAAGTTGATTCTTTATTCGGAACAATTCTAAAATCAAGTCAACCTATTTTCTCTTTTTTTCTTTTCTTTCTTCTTGTTTTTCTTCCCTCTTTCTTCTTCTTCAACTGATGTCACCGCCCAGCGTTGCTGTGTATCACCACCGATGTTCGCCACCCACTGCCGTCAGTCGCCGACAACCAATTGGGCCTAGTCCGGAGAACTCGTCGGAGGCTCGCCCAACCACCGGCTAGCCTCACCGGGCCACCGCGAGGTCGAGCCCCGCCGACGATTAGGCAAGCTCGGCCTCGCCAAATCTGGGCGAGGCCACTTGCCCAGCTAAGGCTTGCTTGAGCCTCGCCTAATTGCCAATGAGGCTCCACTAACGTGGCACGACCTTGCCGAGGGCCAGCAACGCTCCAGCCGAGGTCGCCGGCCCTCATCTAGGCGATCGTCGGTCATCCCAAGGCCAGCAATCGACAGACCTTAAAGGAGAAGAAAAGAAAGAAAAGAAAAGAAAGAAAAGAAAAGAAAAGAAAAAAGAACAAAGGTAATATAATTATTAAAAAATTATATTGGATTAGAAATTTTCAGAATGGTACCAAACGCAATTCTATTCGGGGAATAAAATTTTTTTGACAGCTACCAAACGGCTTAAAATGCTTAAAAATTATTTCCGGGAACAAAATAAAAAAGAATAATTTTTGATAAGAAATTATTTCCAAAAACAGAATAGTTACCAAACACGCCTACTCCTTTCGTTTCACCAAAAATAAATGCTAACGTTGTGATTTTCCGGTGAGATAAGTGCAAAATGACGTTGTTTTGTTGACGTGGCTTGAATTAAATTAAATTTAAAACTAAATTTATTTATATATTAATTTAAATGGATTTAATTTTTTTTTTTTTAAAAGAAGATGAAGATTACAGGCGGCCAAGGGCTCGGCCTTCGTTGTCATCTCCTTGCCATTGTCGGAAGGGCTGATGACATGGGGAAAGGGTCGGTCGGGGTCGCTAGTGACCCCGGTCGACGGTAGCAAGAGCTTGCAAGCCCTCATTGAGATCTGGGGAGAGGGTCGTGGCCCTCCCCTAGATCTGGCGAGGGTCGCCGTACCTCCCTTGGCCAAGCCAAGGGCTGTCGCTAGCGAGGGTCGCCCTAGTAGGTGGCCCTCCTCCATATCCAACGAGGGTCACAACCCTCCACCCAAATCTTAGTGAAGGCTCGTAGGCCCTCCTCGCTCGGCCCGCCCTTCTCGGTGATGGTGGGAGGTGGCAACGAGGGCTCAGCCCTCACCTTCTGTCTCCTCGTCCTTTAGATATATATAAAATAAAAAATGTACATAAATATAAAAATTTTAATTTAATTAATATTTATATTAAAACTCACAAAAAAAAAAAAACAAACAAAATGACGTCATTTTTGTTCTTTATCACTAATTGAGCTCTTTGGTGTGCCATATAGACGAGTTATATTATTAAAAAATTACCACAAAAATTTCCAATTATTTTCACCGAATTTGGTACTTAAGTATCTTATATTTTTTTCAAGACTAATGGCACTTAAGTGTCACTTCCATAATTTTTAATTCTCAAGTGTCCTTATGTCAAGTTTTGGCACTCCAAGTGTCCGACTCATCCTTAATAAATAAATAAAGCTAAACATTTTCTTATTTATAATTTACTTTTGTCCTATCTTTGAATCATAAAATAGGAAATAGTTACCTCTTGGATCAAACTCATAAATATTCCCTTTTGAAGATGTACTATATCTGCCGGCGTTGGTCACACGCATGCGTGCCATTGGAAATTAAATAACTTCCTCCTATTGAAGAATTTATAATTGGATTTGGCATGAGACATGTGTACATCATAAAAGAAGGTTGTTAACACCTAAATTTTGGCAATCCAATTATTTATTCATTGTAAAAAATGAAAAATAAAAAATAAAAATTGCATAGCATATAATTTTAGGCGCATCATTATGATGATTTGATATATTTAGTAAATCTTTCATATATTCAAGAATTAAATAACTTCCTCCTATTGAAGAATTTATAATTGGATTTGGCATGAGACATGTGTACATCATAAAAGAAGGTTGTTAACACCTAAATTTTAAGAACCCAATCATTTATTCATTGTAAAAAACGAAAAAGAAAAATAAAATTGCATAAAGATATAATTTTAGGCATCATTATGATGATTTGATATATTTAGTAAATCTTTCATATATTCAAGCGATATACACACCGAGAGATATATTTTGCAGAAAATTGGAATATTTTAAAGGAATATTTTAGGTGGGATATATATTTGGTATTAATCTTTGGGCAATAAAAGAAACACCAGATCTTTCAATTGTCGATGGGCATAAACAAATGAAAGAAAATAAAATAAAATCGTGGAGATTATGCATTGGCCGTGCGAAATGCCATCGAAAAGAAAGGAAATTTTGCTTCTTTCATGTGGGGCTCTATTTCGTTGTATATAAAGGGCTGGCCCGCACGGATGGAGGGGGAATCGGTGGAAAAAAGAAAAGAAAAAGGGCCACAATTCGTCAAAAAAAAAAAAAAAAGGAAAGGAGAAACCCCTCTATCGTCCAAAAGGTGGTCACTTCTTCTCTTACAAAGTGTGGAGAAAAGAAAGAGAAGTTAGCAAAGGACAGAGTGGACGTGACAGGAAAAGAAGAAAGAAAAAAAAAAAAAAAAAAAAAGGAAAAGAAAAGATCCAGAGGAAAGGTCATCTTCTTCGGGAGTCTCCGCTCGTCGCTACTGCTCAACGCCCTGCCCCGCCTTGATCGTCGTTGCTGCCGCCTCCCTCCTGCTCGAGAGCTCCGAACGCCGACGCTGCAACAACCCGCCGCTGCCTTCCTCCTTCCGGCGAGTTCCGGACGCCGCTGCCGCTGCAATCTCGCGCCCCCCGCCCTGCCTTGATCGCCGTCGCCGACGCTGCAGCAACCCGCCGCCGCCCCTATCCCGCGCCTCCGGCCACCCGTCGCCACTGCTGCCCTCCGCTCGCCCGTCCCCTGCAGCTCGAAGCCACGAGCGACGCCTGCAACTCCACCGCCGCAGCTGCTGACTCGCGGTCACCGAAGCTCCGAGCGTCGTCGCCACCGCTGCCCTCCGCAACCTGCAGCACTCGTCGCCGCGCCCTGCCCGTCGCTGCACCCGTCGCCACTCCTCCGCCTGTCCGCGCTCCACCCGTCGCCGCGCCGACGCTCGCCCGCCGCCGCACCGCTGCCTGTCGCCGCGCCGAAGCTCGCCCGTCACCGCGCCCATCGCCGCACTGCTAATCCTCGCTGAGTCTTCGTCTTCGCCTGGCCCGAGCCGCGCACTGCTACTCCGTCCCTGCAGGTGCCAGCGACGACAAGCTATGCCAAGCACCACCAGCTACGACCTCCCGCTGTCTTGAGCTCATCGACTCGACACTGGCCCGCTGCTGGTCCGCCCGCCACAGCCCGACCTTGACGCAAATCGCCGTGCGTGAATCCAGGCGCCGGTCCTGTTTAGAAAATAAAAATTCAATTAAGGTAATTTTCTTAAATCAAGTCTCGTTATTTGACTTAAATTGGAACATTGTAAATGTTGATTATATGAATATTTTAGGCATTATCCATAGGGTATTGTTGCCCAAAAATCACTATAATTATTAATTTGATTTGTAAGACATCGGATTATTATTTTTTAATTATATTGATTTTTTTGCACTTTGATAGTATTTTAACTCTTAAATCATTATAATTATTAATTTGATCCGTAAGACTTTAGATCAAATTTTTAATTATTTTGATGTCTAAAGTTAAAATAATCGTTAATTTAATTTGTGAGACAACGGATTATTTTTTCAATTATTTTAATCTTTCATTTGATGAATATCTTGAGTGGCTTGGATATAATGCCTATCTAATAATTGATTGTTTTGGAAAACACTAAAAAAAATCAAATCTTGCATCAAAATATGATGGCTTCATAAATTAGGATTACATTTTTTTAGGTTGCATGTCAGGACATATAGGATTTCATGATAGCATTAGGGGTGTGCATGGTTTAGTGGGCGGTTCCTGACTTAGAACCAGGAACCGCCCGCTAAGAACTGGTTCCGAAAAATTGGAATTGGGTACGGCTCCCGGGTGGATCTATAGAACCAATCCAACCTCCGTACCTTCCCCTTTTTGTTCTCCCTGCATCTACTTATTCTAACTCTCCCGACCATGGTAGCTTTATTTTCCTCAAGTACTAGCGCCGCGACGGCGGTGGTTGCGACCCTCACGCCGATTTCGTGCCAATTACCACCACCATCTTCGCCACCGCCTCTGCCATCTCCCGCTCCTCCCTCGAGACTAACAATGAGGAGGACAATGGGGACGATGAGCCATTCTTAGACTTGGAGTTTGTTCTTGTCCTTGAAAATGAGGACGATGGGGGGAGGCCTGAGGAGGGGGAGGAGGAAAAAGGGAGGTAGAAGCGGGACGAGCCCAACAACGAAGAGGACAATAGTGATAGTGAATGTGGAGGTGGCGACGACGATGGCGACGGTGTGGAGAGAGAGTTCAAGTTCGAGGGGGGAAAAGAGAATCAACTCACCGTTTCACCGAGTTTGGGGTAGGACTCGAAAGGAGATGAGTAGATCCGGAGATGAATTGGAGAGGAAGAGGGAACTCGAGAAGATTTTGAACTAAAGAGAGACGAGATGGAGTTAGAGAGTAGTGAATTGAGATAATATGGTGATTGGAGCCCTAAATTTTAGATTTTCTAATTTCGATTTTTTTTAATATTAAAAATTAATATATTATTATAAAATAACCGGTCCGGTCCGGATGGGCGGATAGGCAGATCTGCCCATGGAATCGGTAACTGGATTGATACCCACCGGTTCCCATAAATTGAAACCGGGAACTAGACCGGTTCCCTTAAGAACCACCGGTTCCCTTAAGAACCACCGGTTCCGGCGGTTCCAATCCGGTTCCGAGTGGTTAGGGCGGGTCTCGGTTCTTTTGCATGCTCCTAGATAGCATTATCTAGTTTGAATAGGATTGTACGTTTAGATAATTTTGGAATAAATTAGGATATGATCTAAATAACATTTTTTTTTTTTTTTAAATTATGGATAGGGTCTTAGATAATGTTTGCGTATTTTAATAATTTTTTAAAGAAATATAGTTTTCTAAGATAGGATAGGGTTTAAGTCAAATTAATCTCTAAAATAGATTAGAAAATTATTCATTTTCAAATAGCTTAATTAGGTCTTTCTTTTTTAACGAATTTTAATAAAAAAATACAAAAAAAAAATATTAGGTGCATGTCAAATAGTCTGTATGTTAGGTTCATTTAATTAGAAATTGCTTGTCGAGTTATGTCATGTAGTTAAAGTGCACGTCATATAGTGAAGTTCTAATTTCAAGATTAAAAAAAACAAAAAAAAAATGCTTGCTTTATGTGTTTAATTCTTTTGATGCAATTTATTTGATTCACTGAGTGTTTAATGATGGTTGAGCATTTGTGTGATCACCCAATTGCATGATAGTAATTTAGGCTAAAACCAATCCAAACTGCCTGCAAAAATATTTTTGAAATGAAAAATAATAGTACCGAAAGGGCATTAGAAAAATCTAGTATAATCAAGTCCCCATACTCAAAGTTTCTGGTTTACAGGAGTAATAATTCTCCCATTATTTTACTTAGGTGACTAATCGACCTAATATAAACTGATTAGTGGCGACTCATGACTAATAATCTTTTGTATCATAAATACTTGAATTTAAGTCGCGAATTGATATGGGCTTAGGGAGCCCGAACTAAGTTTAGACTTAATAGTCCATTAGCCAAACTTAGGTGGTGCACTCGAAATTAGATCGCGACAAAGGTGATTGGCATTCTCGGGATGGCATCTATTTGAGAATGATTTCTCCAAATTTTGGTTACTGTGTATATATATGTGTGTATAATATATATGAAATTTTCTTCAATCTAGTCATTTTATCTTTATAATGAAATATATAAAAGTTCTAACATGATTGATAAATTGTTTTGTTCTTAATAGCTGTATATTGAAGAGTTCCGTTGTCCGTAAATTTTTCGTACTATGAGTAATGATTGGACAATCCCACGTTGCATATGAAAGGAAGGGTACGCATGGCATGAGTCATGCCTTCTTCCAACGCTGAAAATGGTGTTGCTGCTCACGTCACGTTCCCATAGTCTATCCGTGCCTTCCTGCTGCCTTCCAATTTGTCGCTCCTCAGCTTCAGCGTGTTCTCCAGCTTGTTCATGATCGCGAGTCCAACTGAGTGGACCGCCCAGAACACATCGTTGAACCCCATACCAAGCCCGGCCATCGCCATGAGGCCCTTACAGAATTCCTCGATGTTGGCCTCGACTTTCTGAGGCAGGTCTCGTCCTAGCTTGAAGTTGATGCGCTGGTCCAGAGAGATGGCCGTCGATCATGTCGTGGGTCCCTGGGAGGAACCGCTGGCTGACGTGGCTCGGCTCCATGAAGGGAGGACTCTGCTTGGCTCCGCAAGGAGTCCGGCCCAACGATCGCCTCCATTGCGTTTGGCTCTCTGTTCCCAGAAATTGGTAAGTTCTCTTTCATGTCAAATTGAGCACCTCCACTTCAAGCGTCGTTGAGTTAATTGGTGTTGTGCCGGCTTGGGGAAACAAGTCGAGGGCGGTGAATATACCCAAAGTGGATGACGGAGTTTGGGGCTTGGGAGTGCTTCTTCGAATTTTTGTGATGTGTTGTCTTATTGGTTTTTGCCTTGAACCCAATTGACTGCGAAATATGGGTTGTGTATGCGTGGAATGAAGCCTCATTAGCTCATTGAATTATTTTCCTACTGATATTTTCTATTCACCACTGGTTTTAGCCAAGTGTTTTTCACGAGAATCTTGGGCATGTTTTTATATAGAAAGACCATCAGAGTTTGGATTCTCTGAGTTTTTGGCTCTCCACATGTCATGCGTTAAAGAGGAATAATGTCAATAGATAGTCTGATAGAAAAACGCCTACTAGTGCATGCATACCCACCTGCGAATATGTGCCTGTTAGAATATATGGGTGTGTTATAAACATGGCGAGAAGATATATTGTCGTTTTTCGTTTTTTTTTTTTTTTTTTTTTGGATCCGTAGATATATTGTCATGTTAGTTTGCCATCTTTTCAGTGTATGACTCACCTCCTAAATTAGATTGTCGTCTCGTGATTTGATGAACATGTTTCTCTTAGACAAGGGCAGAATTCTTCTATGAGATATGATGGACTCTTACCTCAGCTGTTTACCTACATGCGTCACTAAATGAACCTTGCACAGATAACTTCATGCATTACTGGTTGCTTTCCTGTTTATTCTGGTAGTTGGTCTTCTCTTCATTGTGCAAAGTTCTGTTTTTATTACTTCATTTCGCTTCTCTCTCTCTCTCTATCTCTCTGATACACACAAGCATGCACGTGCACGAGTGCATGGAAAGGGAGAATCCGGTGAAAAAATTCCATGAAGAAAATTCTCCTATGTTGTTTCTCTCCATCTTCATGAGTACTGGGAACTTCTAAACGTGGAAGTAATTTAACTGCTTAATCAATGTGTTTTCTAACTATCGTGTTCAAGGTCTATGAGAAATAGCTAGAGAGTAGAGACTCAAACATTATGATTTTCGTTGTAAGCTGCAGATCATTCTTCCTTTAAATTGAGCTTCCTTGCAAAAGATAAAAGATCTTTCTTGTGAGACATTTGTCGCATATTGTTGGGGAGGGGGTTGTCTGCTGTTGTGTTAGGACTATGATAGTTAGATAAATGTTTGCTGTTGTCTTGCAATAGGTTTAAATTTTCACACTACTATGCTATACGTGGTGGCTCCTAACTTAAGAAAAGCGTCTGCCAATTGTAATTGGTATCTAAGGACTTGGAAAAAATGAGATAAACTACACATATGCTCAATAAATGATTTAAGGCACATAACTGACTCAGTCCACCCCCACCTTGGGTCAGTTTCATCCCTATGGGTTCTAACATTTTGCTACCTTTGAAAATCTTCTAGTACTCTCACTTCTTATGAATTATATGCTGCTCCATCCTGAGACTACTTTTTCAAGCGTTCTTTGTTGGATGATGAGATGATGGATTTTTGCGTTGTTGCGGTGGAATCCACTTCTGGGGGCTCTGAGCATTGTTTGCTACGTGAGCAGGACTTGGTGACTTTACTTCTGGACGAAATGAAAGACATCTTGCAAGCATTTGACTTTCTTTCCGTGAAAGTTGAGCATTGCATGGATCATATTCCAATGAAATTGGTGCCCCTTTTGCAGTTGATGAAATAACAAGGGAATCTTTCAGGAGTTCATCTGCAAATACAGATGCACTTGTTTCAAATTATATGAGGTCAAATGGAATTTCCATGTTTCAAAGGTAGTGATTCACACATAGTCCTGACCTATGTCTTTCCTAATGGGACATTGTAAAGTTATTTGGATGTTTACTATTATCTGAACAATTGGTGTTGGAGATTTTTTTTTCATTTTGCCTTCCGATGATAGTTGGCTATGCATTAGGTTTTTTTTTAGTTCAAAATTTTATATATAGTGAAATTTTGTCTTAGTCCTTCATACCAACTTCATGCGACTTTGTTGACTAAGCAAAGTGGCAGGTTCTGATGCTCTACTTATCCTTAGAATAGGTAGTGTTGTGGTGACAAAATTGTTTTCATCCTAACCTTCAGTCTTATTGAACGAGCATAGAGGACTGGTCGTGAGTCTGCAGATGATATAGGATGGCTTCAACGATATTCCGATTGTGTCCTGTTGAAGATGGAACTTAAAATTTCATGAAAATATTGGAAGACATCAGGTAATAAGATATATATTTTATATTGTGTTTTCCATCCACTCGCTTGGTCTTTGCATGCTGCAATTGCTGATTACTCCGTTCTTCTCTCTGTCAGACATGGCATACACAAGTTGCCAAAATCGGTTAGTGTGCTTGTTGATTCCAGGTTCAAATTGTTACTACAGTATGAATGAATTTTTTTATAAGGTCTTGACTGGTTTACTTTATTTTAGTGACTGAACTCTGAAATTTCCGGGAAATAATCCATAGTAAGGACATGGGGACTTTTGGGTCTGTTGATTATTTTTGTCGTCCTTTGACATATTTTCTAAAGAGCACAAGGCCTGTTTAGCTCTTGCGGAGTTTCATTGAAGATGCTACGGAGTAGGTCTGGTGACAGTTTGGAAACAGTTTCCTTGTTCCAGTTTTAAATTTTGAAGAATGAATTTGTGAGGTTGTATTTACTTCTTTAAAGCTAAAAACATTGTTAATCTCCAGGTAAAACACTTTGTATATATACACTGGAGTCCTCTAAGTCTAAGCTGATCTCGCACTTCCACTCTTGAAGGTGAGATTCGATTCAACACTTCTTTGAAGCAACCGTATGTGTCCTATCTACTTCTCCTGAAATTGAGTACTTATCTCTTTTCCCTCGCTGTACTTTCTTTTTCTTGAAAAATATATTTGAACCGATACATGTTGTTTGGGTGAGTACGCTCATTAAGCTTAATATTAGAGATCTAAACCTTCAAAAATCTTCATCGAAGCTGTAGTTTCATGAAGCTTTAAATTAAACTCCATTGTAAAGCTTCATCGTGATAGATTATAAACATCCTTTTTATGTGAATTGCGTAGGTAAGGCAACAACAAGGAAAATATATACGTCAACTGTCTAGATAGAAAGTTGTGAACTTCATGTACTTGTAGCTGTAAACTTCTAGACTAATTCTCATACAATGCATTTAATCGAGGATATATTAATGATTAATGTTTAGTCTATCAGACTTAAGTAACTAGTGCATATATCATCAGATAGTTGTATATTTAGAACAGAGTATTTTTTTCATATATGAAAGCCAGCTTAGGAATTTCATCTTTTTTAGGATTTTATTTGCGAGCATTATTTAATTAGTGATAAAGGTACAGAGTTTCAAGTGATTTAATAATTCCGATCTTTGTAATTTTTCTCTAATAAAATTATAATGCTGATACTAGATAGATTAGATTGGATGTATGTGTAGTGGATGATTAGGCATTGTGATGAAAGAAATGATACAAAAGATTCTCTTTGAAGGGACGATGCTAGATAAACCCGATATCATTGACCCATGGACTATTTTCTTTGGTACATATGTGGACATTCTGATGGAGGAGATGACCCAAAAGATTGGTTTCCCTGGGAGTCAAAAGTAAAATTAGATGGTTCGATTTGTCTTTTGATAGTTGGATGCCCCAAAGCAGCTGGAGAATTGACATTGGACGTCATTATTTTAGGAAATGCCAACGACAAGTGAACTTGTTTAATGATCAAGAAATCTATGAGAAGCTTTGTGAAATCAAACTCCCATACTTGATACTTGAAGACTAATGGTTATTTTCGAGTTTTTCGAAGAGAATGAGAGAGGTAGAAGAAATGTTTTACAGCTTTCATTTTAAAGGTTTTAGTTGCATGAATTTAATTGAGATTATGGTTTCCATCTTGGAGATGAGGTGAGCCCTTGTGGCACAGCTTTTAGTTTGATTTCTCAAACTTTGAATTTGTTGTTTTCTTTATCAAAGAGAAAAAGAATGTCGTCAAACATATTGTTGTTTTCTTTTCTTTGGCAAAGAAAACGGCTCTAGATCAATAAACAATCAAAATCTATGTTCACAATAAGCTACACGTTGTCTCTAAGTTGGCATCTCTTCAAAATTTACACTTGGGTGCCGGAGCTTTTGAAAGTAATGCCACTAAAGTCTTTAAAAATAAAGCTTTAGAATATTTTCTTCTACCAGTTTCGTGATCTCTTTTCAAGTGCTCTATCATCTCTCCATTCAACTCTTGCTGTCAAAACTGATCATTAGCCCATACTGCTCTCGAAGGAATTCCTATGGTCAAATAGATAAACCCGAGACTACTAATACGAAACTCATTGTGAGCCTGAACTTTGGTTTGAATGAAAATGGTTGCAAGTTTTCTTTCCTCTTACGTTATCTGATATCACAAAATTTCATTTGAATGTCAACTTTTGCCCTTCCAGTATAGGACATGTTTCGGGAGGACATAAAGATTAGCAGCAATCTTTCTCTATGGTTTTTAGGTTTAATACATCTCTGGTGCTTTTCATCATGCCTGCCCATGTAGAGCAAGGGTTAGATAATTCTACTATAAGCCATGGCATGCTTCAATTGTGAATTTAATGTGAGACCTACAAAGACGGGTTAACAAATTTGAGTCACAGGGGTGGATGGATATGACTTGCTTGTTAAAACAGCTAGTTAATGTTTGTCACATTAGAATACTAGTTTTTGAATGAAACTCTACGCCTCTAGCATTGCGCTTTTAGTCATGCAATATTCAATTGCCTCCATATAGATGCACAACATGATAATGCCCTTCTAGTTATGCAATATTCAAGTTCTTCGATATAGATGCACAACATGATAATTAACAATGTGAATTCTGTCATGACATTCTTAAGATAATGTACATGAGTTTACTGCAGCATTATACAAAATATACTAGTTTCCTTTATCTCTTCCATAATAGAAATGTCCATTAACACCTCAATGGTGTCGGTCGTCTCCATATACATGAATGTTAGCCTGGTTTAACATTGATCGTGTTTCATAGTACATTTGATCCGAAATAATTATTCACCTACACAGCAAGTTGTAGTACTTAGATTATTTTTTCTGAGTTCTTAGATTGATGTCATAAAGAGAACTTAAACCAGGTCAAAGCCTGGCATCAATTGATGCACATAGCTTTTGAGAAGACATACCACTATTTGTACAAACGGCAGATCTCGTGTAAAACGTATTTTTTTTTCTGAAATTTGCCATAATTAACGAGAAATTATTCCAAGGTCGGTCACACGTACATGTAGTAGTTTGACATTGTGGGTGTAATTTAATATATCTACCGTCGTGTAATCCTTATGCACTTATCGCTAGTAATTGCTGGCCCTGATGAACAATTTTGATCCTATTTTGTAACTAATTTCAAGATAAGCTTGTTCGCTTATGTTTTACTTAAGTAAAATGTACTTCTGGAATTTCCCATCAATCTTTAATATCTAATTTTAAATTTTTTAAAAATGTATATGTAAGTATATATGTCAGCATCAGTATATTACTAAGAAGTCGGTGCATTCGTGTCAAGATCTAAATTAGATACAAAAAATCAAAAAGAAAAAAGTACATGCAAACGCATTATAACATTCTTCAGAAAATCTTTCACTTTGTTTCGATTAAACTCTGTGGATAAGCTAGATAAACGAGAGGCATTACTTTATCGAAACAAAACTTTCAATTTTCACTTTCATCGTAACTCTCACAATTTTTGCCTAGGAAGGCACTTAATTCGAATACGTTTTAACCTTTGCAATCGAAATATTATTTTGGTTTTTATCACGATGATCTATTTATTCATCTTAGAAAATGTATCCCCGCTTTAGAGTAATTCTAGTACGCTATTAAATGAGAGTGCCTCCAGTGCTACTTTTTGATTGTCTTAGGAAACTAATAATTTTTCATTAAATATTCGATACTGCTTCGGTTTGTGTTGAAACCACAAGCGAAAGTGATTTTACGATTGTTATATCAAGCCTCAATCACTAAATTTTTCAAATTTCAATCGGCCAACTGAACTAATTTTGTCAAGTAATCCGTTATATTTTATACTATCCTAGCACTTGCAAAGTTATCTTCCACTTGAAACTTTGCATCGTAAATGGGATCGCAACATTTGAACGTATTATAAGTAACTGTGACATATGAGAAATTCGAAACATCAATCCTCCATATTTGTTTATATTTTGCATATTTCAATCTTTTTATCATTATATCTCTTACGAATCTCACACCATAAACATTTGATCCCTTAGAGTATTTTCAACTTAATTTTTGTTTTACAGATTTTTAATAATATTGTGAGGCTGATATTGTTTCTGGAAACTGCAAATTAATTACAGAACAATCTACTGTACTTGATTTAAATTGTTGTTTTCAAAATCACTTGTATTTTCCGGGTGTGATGAGCATTGTATGAATAATATTTGACTGTGCATGCACTGCACAATTCACCGGCATACGCTAAAAGATCAACTCGTGTAAATGCCAACAACGAAAAAACTCTATTTATAAAAGCCAATTACATTCATTTGATGTTTACAAACTTCACGAGGGAAACTGACGAAGCAAAATAGGGCCAACAGTAGGCACCATCATCCAGTTAGGCCTAACATATCCACCACTACAAGTTCTACCCACTAACCACGCTTGCAAAGCCATTCCAAGCTCGAAGGTGACAAAAGCATCGAGGCACGCATACTCCACTTGACGATCCGTCAATGTATTGTCGTCCCACTGGCTCAATGTGATCTCTTTAGGCTTCTCAAGATCTTTGCGAAGTATAACTCTGACTAATTTCTTCAGCCCCATGTAACCCAATGACGGGTTCCGCCACCTCCCCACCGCCAGCATACGGAGATCAACCATGCGCAACACAGCAAGCCCATAGTCGTCGCTCAGCTTCGTTGCGTCATCCTTGATGCCGACACCAACGAATGTGTAGTTGGGATTTGCAAGAAGTGCATGGAGTGACCCAGGGATGTACTCGGCGTGGAGGATTTGAAAGATGAGGCAGCTGTGGCCGACGCACAGTTGCAGTGTAGCCACAGGGTGGATGACGCCAGGCTCGAGGTTCGGGCGCCACTCAATGTCGAGGCCAACGACAAGCCGATTCAGCCAAGGCAGGTAGGCTCGCTCGACGTCGTTGATCCAACGAGTGACGATGGAGGGGTCGCAGGTGACGCAAGTGTAAATTTGCTGGCCGTAGAAGGTGATCTTGTGAAGAGAATGCATCTTGACGGGATGAGGAAGACAGGACTGTCGAGTGGCGATTAAAAAAAACAGAGAGAGCAGAGAGTATCGCAAGTGAAGAAACTAAGAAGCTGTTATTATGCTGGGGTTAGAATTGAGGACGTGTGCGTTAAGTAGCTGCAAGGTGGAGTTAAAATAGGAAACGTTTAGGTTATTTAAAATAGGAAATATTTCCAAAGGTTCTACGCGGGATTAAATTGTAAATGGGAAACAGGCTTGTGTCTATATTAGGAAATTTTTACCTTCTCTAATCAAATTTGAAATATTTCCCTTTTTAAAGATAAATGATACTTACCCATTTCTTGCAAGCATCGTTAATACGAGTGCGTGCCGTTAGCAATTAAATAATTTCCTCCTATTGAAGAATTTATGAAGAATTTGGCATGAGACACTTGTACATGTAAAAGAAAATCATGGCCATTCTTGGTATGCTATTTACTGGAGAATTTTTTTTTTCGAGATTTTGACATGTATATTGTAGAGATAAGTCATTCTCCATTTATCTGGCTATTTTTTCATTTTATAATGAGACTAACAAAGTTCTAACATAAGTTGGGATTTTGCTAAGGTGGGCTGCTTGCCGTTTGGTGATAATTTATGAATGTTTCGTACCAATGTAATGGAGCTCAAAGAAACTAAAATTCTCAATTCAAATTCAAATTCAAATTCCTCCTTAACGCCTCCAATTTTAGATTGTATTATTGTAATAAAATATCACCTATAAGAGTATGATTATGATGATATTGATCTTACAACATTTTGACATAGGAGAATTTCAGATTATACTAGTGTGCTATTAAAAGAAAGTACCTCAAGTGCTACACTTCGATTTTTTTGAATAGTTAGAACTTTTCAGTTTCGCGTGAAATTTTCAATACCACCTCGGATTGTGTTAATAAAACAAATTGAAAGTGAGTTTTATGTTTGTTGTGTCGAGCCTAAATCATCAACTTTTTGTAATGAATTGATAATTGGTTATATTATCTTGGCCCCGCGCAGAGCTATTGGTCCCGGCTATGGTTGAATCCATATCGGAAGATATGAAAATCCGGAAGCCACTGAATTAACTCAAATTGCATATGAATACAAAATATTACAAGGATTAGCCAAAATAATAATAACAGAAATAAAAGTACGGTCATCAAATGAAATTCGAACTATGGTGATAGGTACTTACTTGGCCAGAGATAAAGAAAATTGGAGACAGTCGTTCATTGAACAGAGTAAATGAAGGGACAAAAAACTCAAAAGACAGACATTAAAATATGTCATGCATATGAATCTAGATGGTTTGGATGGAATTCGAGCATCGGCTCTAGAGCATACTGTCATGCCAAAGAAAAGAGTTGCCGAGGCTTACAACAAATACGTTAAAATTAAAAGATTGCCATTGGTGATTTGGTATGTAGACTTTTTGCCGGTTAATTGCAAAAGCGATTAATTCGATAAGCATTCGCCGACTTCGGAAAGGCCCATACTCAGTGCTAAATGTGCTAAGTGGCAATGCCTATCGGTTGATGGACTTGAATGGTGAAATATTACCACAACCGATTAATGGCAAGTACCTAAAAAGTTTCTTATCCAACTATGTGACAGACGCAAGAGATGTACGAGAATTGAAAATGCGGCGAGACAGTCGAGATGTAAAGAGAGCTAGCTAGATTACTATGTATTCCGGATCATCAATCAGCTTCTTCACACTTCTCCTGAAATCCGAAAGTTCTTCATCCAATGTCTTGTTATTTGCAACACATACTCTTCTGATGGATAAATACCTGTCGACGTCTGCTTGTTGTCGATCATATTCCTGCATGGTTGCGACGACCTCCTGAAGCTGTTGCTTCATAGACCTCCCTTCACGCTGAACTTCAAGTTGGGTCGATTCTATCTGGCGTTGAACTTCAGCAAGAAGCGCTTCCAGTCTTTCTTTCTCCTCTGTAAGCTCAGCCTTTCTGTCCACGGCAGCCTGATAAGAACTGCGATGTTCTTTCAGAGTTTGCTTTCCTGCAGTCAGTCGGTCTTCCAGTTTGTCGAAACCTTCTTCAGCAGCTATCGACGACTCAATCTTGTCACAGTTCAGTCTATAGACTTCAGTGCCATACGCAAAATGTTTGGCAAACTCTTCGTACTCATGCCGAAATTCAGGAGTCTTGGTGAAGCAGTCTTCGCCAGAACTCAACTCAGCAAGCAGATGTTTTATTCTGCATTCGAGGGCTGAGTTAGAAGCAATCTGGGAGTAGCCTCCTTTTGTCAGTTGGTATAACTCCTCCCATTTAGCCTTAACATCATCGAAAGCCACGGGTGTCGATGAGTCAGAAGGGTCAGAACTAGAAGGGAGGGGCTCTCCATATCTTGGTTCTATTACTCCCAGGATTTTGTCGACTGCATCTAGATCAGCCGACTCGACGTCTGAAAGATCAGCAATCGATTCTTCAGCTGGTTCTGGTGTTGGCAAACTTGATTGATCAACTGTGCCTATGTTTGCTACCTGCAAAGGTGTGGTAGCTGTCGATGTCGGCATGGCCATGGACACAATCTTTGAAGGTATAGCAGCTGCAGAGCTGGGGCTTGATGTTGTTCTAAAGTAAGTGCATAAGAAAAATGAAATAAGCTGAAAAATTCTGACGCCAACAACACATGCTCTCAGAGTGACGTTATATGTTCATCATTGAACAAAAGGAAATGAAATTCAGTAACATAAAAATGATGCTAATGATCTCAAACAGAATATATTAATCTAAAAAGAAAAAAGAAAAAAAAAAGAGAAACAAACAAACAAATGGTAGGGAGAAGATAGGAAAGTGTTTATGAAATCCTTCCTGTAAAAAAAAAAAAAAAAAAAAAAAAAAAAAAAAAAAAAGCAGGTTCTTCAAAAAATATTCTAGATGAAACAGATAGTTAGATAAAGCAAAGCTAGTAGATAAAGCAAACTTACATGAATGAGAATTCTTTAGAAACAAACAAAGAAAGGAGTTAATCCTTAAATGAATAGTCCAAAAACTAGGCACTAATTGCCTTGAATATGCGAAACAAATACCAAGATATCCATAGATATGGAACGAGAAAGTGTCATGCCATGTTATGAAGTAAAAAGTACATTAGTTAGCTATCAAGACAGCGAATACAGACCCATTACTAGAAGCTACGCTAAGAGATGATGTAGGAGCTGCAGTTGTACTGGCACTAGAAGCTGTTGTTGCTGCAGAAGTTGTAGCAGGGGCACCTTAAAAAGAGGTTGTCAAAAATTATTCAACACAACATCCCATTCCTTAAGCATAAAACCAGAAAGGCACAACAACATATCAGCTTCCTGTGTTAGTTTCTACATGAATTAAACATAACAATACCATGTCATACCATATTTATGTGCTAAGAGATGATAAGAAGATGCGAACTACTCGGCAAGTCAAGAATGCCTATATTATGAAGACAATCCAACAATCCAAGTGCCCAGGACAAGCAGCACAGGGAAGTCAATGTCATAAAAAAAGGGAAGAGCTGTGATGAGATACTGCAAAAGGTGCAAACTTCCAGATAATACCATGAAGAGCATTTCTTCTTTTTACCAAGCTTATGCAGAAACGTTAAAAAGGATTCAACAATTAATTTTTTATAATTTTTAGTGTAAAGAAATAAAAGGGTCAGACTCTATTCGTGATTGCAGCAGCAAGTCACGTCTTGGCATGAACATTTCTGCTTACAATAATATTTTCATATTACTTATTGTAATAAGTAACTGTACAGTCAAGACTCCTGTGTAGATCACAATATTCTTAATAAATCTCTCCATTTTTCTTGGACTAGAAATGTGGGGTAGCCGGCCATTTTTATATGATCTCCTATAGATATCCACATATAGATACATTGACTTTCCATTTCCTACATCCACCTCGATTCCGATCTATTTGAAAATTGCTATAATTTATTTTTGTATTTGCTTCTCCTGACGGTTGGTCAAGTAACAAAAATGTTGTATTTTCTGGTACATCATTATGGATTGGATTAGTCTTTCTGGTGAATATCCTTAATTCTCTCATCTCTGGAACCTATTTGGTCCAGATCCTGAAGAACTAGTATACATGCGACAACTGGACATCGAACAATGCTAATGAGAGTGTCCCCAGGGGAAGATAGGATATTGTGATTAGAAGATCCATTTACTTCTTATTCAGGACTTTTTAACCTACTGCTTCACATATGGAGCCACTAAGAAAATCTTTTGATTCACATATGGAGCCACTAAGAAAATCTTTTGATTCACATATGGAGCTAATGAAAATGGTGAGAGGAATCAGGATCCACAAACTGATATCTCGTCGTACTAACCAAAACAGACAAGGCAACGCCCTTGAAACTAGAAGGAATATGCACATGTAGAATAAGCATGCGTCATGATGCAGAGCAGACCTACAATTGGCACTTCTTATGTATTTAGGAGGGAATTTCAACTTCATCATGCTAGTTCAAACGCAAAGTGTCAGTAGAAACTCACTAAAAGCAGAGACGGTGGTGGCAGAAGGTGCTTGAGATGAAGCTGTCCCAAACAATGGCGCACCAGAACTAGCGGCTGAAGCAGTTCCTCCAAATGAGGAGGCGGCGGAGGAAGACGGTGTCCCAAACAAAGAAGGAGCGGCGGTTGTAGTCGACGTTGGAGCCGCACCGAACGGTGGCGAGCTTGCACTCGAAGACGTTCCGAAAAGAGGCGCACCGGAAGTGACCGCTCCAGAAAAGGACGAACCCGAGCTCGCACTGGAAGAAGGCGCAGGCGTACCGAACAGAGAAGAAGCGGAGGTCCCCGACGAGCCGAACAACAGCGAAGGGGAACTCGACGCGAACGGCGACGCGCTCGCGGCAGGCTGAGCCATTCGGAAGGGCGACGATCCTCCGGACGCGGCCGACGACGGCGTGCCGAAGAGCGACGGCGCCGAAGCCGCCGGCGTGGAGCAGAATGAGAACGAAGGAGCGGAGACCGCCGACGAAATCGACGAAGAGGAAGAGGGGGAGCGAAGCCGAAGGGATCGGGAGCGGGGGAGGAGCTAGGGTTGGAGACGGCGGCGGCGGCGAAGGGGGAGGGAGAGGCGGAGGAGGGGGCGAAGGAGAAAGAGAGAGGGGAGGCGGAGGCGGAGGCGGAGGAAGGAGCGAAGGTGAACCGAGAGGAGGATCCGAAAGCGGCAGGGGAAGATCCGAACGAGAAGGGGGACGCGCTTGAGACGGAGGAGGACCCGGCCGCGGCGGCGGAGTACCCGAACGAGAAACCCGACATCGTCGGAGCGGGTACTTTCTTTCCCACCTTTCTTTCTCTGTAAGCTAGAGAGAGCGCGTAAAAATGACGAGGGGTTTAGGAGAAGCGGGCCGCGCCAGGGGGTTTTTGCTTTTTGGTCCCTGAATTTTTGAATTTTTTTGAATTTTTTTATATATTGACAAAAATATAAAAATGATAATTTCACTATTATCTAAATCCCAAAAACAGTCCGACCAAAAAAAAAAAATCTCAAAAACAGATACTTTGAGCGCATTTGGTAACTATTATGTTCCCCTTATCAGAAATAATTCTTTTATTCTGTTTCCGGAATAATTTCTGAGCAAAAGGACGCTTTTAATAACTGCACAAAATTTCTTATTCTAAAATAATAATAAAAAGAACATAAATGCGTTTGGTAATCGCATAAAATTTACATTCTAATTCTTTTTCAATTACCTTTTTAAATTTGATATTGAATTCTCATAAACCACTCACTAATATAATTGTCTTTTTATGAGTGAAGAATCATATTATATTTTATTATATTTTCAATTTCAAAAGAATTCGAATTTAGAATTCTATTCAATTCTAAAATTCTATCAAATCATAGTAATTCTATTGATTAATTATATTTATACTAAGTAATAAAAATATTAACTAATCAAATTTTTATTAAATAGTATATAATAAACTATAGTATAAAATATGAATATAAATAGTAAATAATAAATTAAAATACAAAATTAAATATGTATTCTATATATAGCAAAATTTCAATTCCTACTTCAAATAATTTTGTTATTTTTTTCCTTTTTTTCTTCCTTTCTTTCTCCCTTTCTTCTTCTTCTTCAAGGTGGCCGGCAACCTCATCAGAGCGTCGCCGGCCCTCGGCGAGGCCATGCCTCATCAACTGAGCCTCGTTAGCAGTTGGGCGAGTGGCCTCGCTTAGATCTAGTGAGGCCGAGCTCACCCAACCATCGGCGGGGCTAACCTCGTCGAGCCACCGCGAGGTCGACCTTGCCTTGGCCGAGCGACGCCGATCTCATGATGCCCCGGCGAGGTCGAGCCTTCGGCGAGCTCACCGACTACCGACGGCGGCAAACATCGGTGGGCGGCGACGGTGGCAAATGGCCATGATGGCGGTGGCAACACTTGAAGAACAAGGGAGAGGGAAGAAGAACAAGAAGAAAGAAGATGAAAAAGAAAAAAAATAGGTTGACTTGATTTTAGAATTGTTCCCGGGAACAAAGAATTAACTTTTTTTTATTCTCAATTTTGTTCCAAATCTACTTTCGGGAACAAAAAAATAGAAATTTGTTCCTAGAAATAAAAATTTTACCAGGCGCATTTCTATTCCAAATCTACTCCCGAGAACAAAAGAACGAAAACAAGCACTATTTGGCACGGTAACAATTTTATTTTCTTTTGTTTCCGAGTAAATTTGGAACAGAAAATCGTTCGGTAAAATTTTTGTTCACGGAAACAAATTTCTATTTTTTTGCTCTCGAAGTAGACTTGGAATAAAATCGAGAAGTAAAAAAAATTTGATTCTTTATTCGCGGGAACAATTCTAGAATCAAGTCAACCTATTTTCTCTCTTTTCTTGTTCTTCTTCCCTCTTTCTTCTTCTTCAACAACTGCCGTTGCCGCCGCCGTTGCCGTGCATTGCCGCCGCCATCCACCACCCACTTGCTGTCGGTCACCAGCAACTAGTTGGGCCAAGTCCGGAGAGCTCGTCGAAGGCTTGCCCAGCCATTGGTGAGGCCGAGCCTCACCTAGGCCTCCCCAACCACCGGCGAGCCTCGCCGGGCCACTGCGCGGTCAAGCCCTACCGGCAGTTGGGCAAGCTCAGCCTTGCCAGATCTGGGTGAGGCCACTTGCCCAGCTAAGGCTCGCTCGAGCCTCGCCCAATTGCCGACAAGGCTCAGCTGACAAGGCGTGGCCTTGCCAAGGGCCGGCAACACTCCGGCGAGGTCGCCGACCCTCCTCTAGCCAATCGCTAGTCATCCCAAGGCCAGCGATCGGTAGACCTTGAAGGAGAAGAAGAGAAGAAAAAATTAAAAAATAATAATAATATAATTATTAAAAAGTATATTGGATTAGAAATTTTCATAACGATACTAAACACAATTCTATTTGTGGAATAAAATTTTTGACAATTACTAAACAGCTTAAAATGCTTAAAAATTATTTTCGGGAACAAAATAAAAAAAATCATTTCGATAAAAAATTATTTCCGAGAACAAAATGGTTATCAAACGCGCCTACTTCTTTCATTTCACCAAAAATAAATGCTAACATGTCGATTTTCCGATGAGACAAGTGCAAAATGACGTTGTTTTGTTGACGTGGCTTCATAATTAATATAAATATTAATTAAATTAAATTTAAAACTAAATTTATTTATATATTAATTTAAACGGATTTAATTTTTATTTATAAGAAGATGAAGATTACAGGCGGCTAAGGGCTTAGCCCTCGCTATCATCTCCCCACCATTGCCGGAAGGGCTGGTGATAGTGGGGAAAGGGTCGATCGGGGTCGCTGGTGACCCCGGTCACTGGCAGCGAGAGCTTGCAAGCCCTCGTCGAGATCTAGGGAGAGGGTCATGGCCCTCCCCTAAATCTGGCGAGGGTTGCCGTACCTCCCCTGGCCAAGCCAAGGGCCGCCGTTGGCGGGGGTCGCCCTAGTAGGCGGTCAAGGGTTGTAGCCCTCCCCCATATCCAACGAGGGTCACAACCCTCCGCCTAGATCCTAGTGAAAGCTCATAGGCCCTCCTCACGTCAGTCCTTCTCGATGATGGTGGGAGATGGCGACGAGGGCTCAGCCCTCACCTTCTGCCTCCTCCTCCTTTTAGATATATATATACATACACATACACATGTACATGTATATGTGTATGTGTATATAAATGACGTGGCATGCATAAATGAAGAAGAGTCAAGAGGGGCATCTCACTTTACATTTCCAGAACAGAATATAGCTTTTGCTGACGAGTTGGAGGATGTCGACTCAATGCAAACTCAAATGAAGGATTTAACATATCTGGTCAACCATTTGAAGATTGAGGTTTCAAGGCTGAAAATTGAAAGAAACTTTTATTGAGCGTTGATTGTGTTGTTATTCTTTTGTATAGTCTATTCAAATGTGAAGTGAGTAATGAGAAAAAATTTGTATGTTTACCATAGTCTAAGACATGGAATATACACTTGTATTGAATTATTTATAAGTAAAGTATGTTTTTGGTTTGCTATAATTTTTGTATGAAGTATAAGGTTTTGTTGTAATCTATGATAGAAATGGAAGGTTAGAGTTGGAATGCATTAGTTGTGAGCACTTAAAAGTTTTATTGCTTAATTGTGTTAGAAAAAACTCATTTGATATTTTGAAGCTGACAAAACTTATCTACATTCATATATATGTATATATGTATATGTATGTATACATATGTATATATACATAAATATTAATATTTTAATTTAATTAATATTTATATTTAAAAAAAAACAAAACAACATCATTTTGGTTCTTTATCACTAACTGAGCTCTCCAATGTGCCATATAAGCGAGTTATATTATTAAAAAATTACCACATAAGATTTTCAATTATTTTCACCGGACTTGGTACTCAAGTGTTCCATTTTTTTCCAAAAAAGTTACACTTAAGTGTCACTTTCATAATTTTTAATACTTTAAGTGTTCCCTTATGCCAAGTTTTGGCACTCCAAGTGTCTGGCTCATTCTCAATAAATAAATAAAGCTAAACATTTTCTTATTTATAATTTACTTTTGTCCTATCTTTGAATCATAAAATAGGAAATAGTTACCTCTTGGATCAAACTCAGATATTCCCTTTTGAAGATAAACTATATCTGCGGGTGTGAATGCTAGCCATTGGAAATTAGATAACTTCCTCCTATTGAAGAATTTATAAATGGATTTGGCATGAGACATGTGTAAAAGAAGGTTGTTGACACATAAATTTTGACGACTTAGTCATTTATTCATTATAAAAAAAAATAAAAATAAAAAAAATAAAAATTGCATAACATATAATTTTAGGCACATTATTATGACGATTTTATATATTCAATAAATCTTTCATATATTCAAGCGATATACACACCGAGAGATATATTTTACAGAAAATTGGAATATTTCGAAGGAATATGTCAAGTGGGATATATATTTGGTGTTAATCTTTGGGCAATATGAAACACCCGATCTTTCAATCGTTGATGGGCATGAATAAAGGAAATAAAATAAAATAAAATCGTGGAGATGCGATCGAAAAGAAGAATGAAATTTTGCTTCTTCCATATTTGGGGCTCTATTTCGTTGTATATAAAGGGGCTGGCCCACACGGATGAAGGGGGAATCGGTGAAAAAGAAAAAGAAAAAGGGCCACAATTCGTCAAAAAAAAAAGAAAAAAAAAGAGAGGAAATAAGAAACCTCTCTCTCGTCCAAAAGGTGCTCACTTCTTCTCGAGTCTGACAAAGTGCAAAGAAAAGAAAGGGCAGTTAGCAAAGTACGGAGAAAGGAGAGAGTGGACGTGAGAGGAAAAGAAAAAACAAAAAAAGAAGAAGAGAAGATCAAGAGGAAAGGTCATCTTCTTCGGGGAATCTCCGCTCCTAGCTGCTGCTCAACGCCCTGCCCCGCCCCGCCTTGATCGTCGTCGCTGCCGCCTCCCTCCTGCTCGCGAGCTCCGAACGCCGACGCTGCAACAACCCACCGTTGCCTTCCTCCTTTCGGCGAGTTCCCGACGCCGCTGCCGCTGCAATCTCGCGCCCCCCGCTCTGCCTTGATCGCCATCGCCGACGCTGTAGTAACCCGCCCCCGCGCCTCTGGCCACCCGTCGCCACTGCTGCCCTCCGCTCGCCCGTCCCCTGCAGCTCGAAGCCACGAGCGACGCCTGCAACTCCACCGCCGCAGCTGCTGACTCGCGGTTGCCGAAGCTCCAAGCGTCGTCGCCACCGCTGCCCTCCGCAACCTGCAGCACTCGTCGCTGCGCCCTGCCCGTCGCTGCACCCGTCGCCGCTCCTCCGCCTGTTCGCTCTCCACCTGTCGCCGCGCCGACGCTCGCCCGCTGCCGCGCCGCTGCCTGTCGCCGCGCCGAAGCTCGCCCGTCGCCGCGCTGCTGATCCTTGCTGAGTCTTCGTCTTCGCCTGGCCCGAGCCGTGCGCTGCTACTCCGTCCCTGCAGGTGCCAGCGACGACAAGCTATGCCAAGCACTACCAGCTACGACCCCCCCTGTCTTGAGCTCATTGACTCGACACCGGCTCGCTACTGGTCTGCCCGCCACAGCCCGACCCTGACGCAAATCGTGCGTGAATCCCAGGCGCCGGTCCTGTTTAGAAAATAAAAATCCAATCAAGGTAATTTTCTTAAATCAAGTTTCATTATTATGGTTTAAATTGGAACATTGGATGTCAAGGTTGATTATATGAATATTTTAGGCATTATCTATAGGGTATCGTTGCCCAAAAATCACTATTATTACTAATTCGATTCGTAAGACGTCTAATCATTTTTTTTTAATTATATTGAATTTTTTGGCACTTTGATAGTATTTTAACTCTTAAATTATTATAATTATTAATTTTATTCGTAAGATTTCAGATCAAATTTTTAATTATTTTGATGTTTAGGGTTAAGATAATCGTTAATTTAATTTATAAGACAACGGATTATTTTTTTCAATTATTTTGATCCTTCATTTGATGAATATCCTAAGTGGCTTGGATATAATGCCTATATGATAATTGCTTGTTTTGGAAAATACTAAAAAATCAAATCTTGCATCGAATATGATGGCTTCATAAATTAGGATTGCATTTTTTAAGTCGCACGTCGGGACATATAGGATTTCATGATAGCATTATCTAGTTTGAATAGGATTGCACGTTTAGATAATTTTGAAATAAATTAGGATATGATCTAAATAACATTTTTTTTTAATTATGGATAGGGTCTTAGATAATGTTTGCATATTTTAATATTTTTTTAAATATAGTTTTTTAAGATAAAATAGGATTTAAGTCAAATTAATCCGTAAAATAGATTAGAAAATTATTCATTTTCAGATAGTTTAATTAGTTTTTTTAACGAATTT
Source organism: Eucalyptus marginata (assembly GCA_014182565.1). Lineage (NCBI taxonomy): Eukaryota > Viridiplantae > Streptophyta > Magnoliopsida > Myrtales > Myrtaceae > Eucalyptus > Eucalyptus marginata. The sequence continues at coordinate 31,229,089 of CM024588.1, forward strand.
TAATAAATAAAAAAATTAGGTGCATGTTAAATAGTCTACATTTTAGGTTCATTTGATTAGAAATTGCTTGTTAGAGTTATGTCATGTAGTTAAAGTGCACGTCATATAGCAAAGGTCTATTTTCAAGATAAAAGAAAAACAAAAAAAAATGTTTATTTTGTGTGTTTAATTCTTTCGATGCAATTTATTTGATTCACTGAGTGTTTAATGATGGTTGAGCATTCATGTGATCACCCCATTGCATGATAGTGATTTAGGCTAAAATCAATTCAAACTGCCTGCAAAAATATTTTTGAAATGAAAATGAATGGTACCAAAAGGGTATTAGAGAAATTTAGTGTAATCAAGCCCCGTACCCAAAGTATCTGGTTCGCTTAAGTGACTAATCGACCTATTATAAACTGATTAGTGGCAACTCCTAACTAATAATCTTTTGCATGCTAAATAGTTGAATCTAAGTTGCGAATTAGTATGGACTTGGGAGAGCCCGAGCTAAGTTTAGACTTAGTAGTCCATTAACTAAACCCTAGATGGTGCACTCGAGATTAGATCACGACAAAGGTGATTGACGTTCTCAGGATGGCATCTATTTGAGAATGATTTCTCCAAATTTTGGTTACTGTGTATATATATGTGTATAATATATATGAAATTTTCTTCAATTTAGTCATTTTATCTTTATAATGAAATAAATAAAAGTTCTAACACGGTTGATAAATTGTTTTGTTCTTAATAGCTGTATATTGAAGAGTTCCGTCGTCCGTAAATTTTTCGTACTATGAGTAATGATTGCACAATCCCACGTTGCCTATGAAAGGAAGGGTACGCATGGCATGAGTCATGCCTTCTTCCAAAGCTGAAAATGGTGTTGCTGCTCACGTTCCCATAGTCCATCCGTGCCTTCCTGCTGCCTTCCAATTTGTCGCTCCTCAGCTTCAGCGCGTTCTCCAGCTTGTTCATGATCGCGAGTCCAACTGAGTGGACCGCCCAGAACACATCGTTGAACCCCATACCAAGCCCGGCCATGGCCAAGAGGCCCTTACAGAATTCGTCGATGTTGGCCTCGACTTTCTGAGGCAGGTCTCGTCCTAGCTTGAAGTTGATGCGCTCGTCCAGAGAGGTGGCCGTCGATCATATCGTAGGTCTCCGGGAGGAACCGCTGGGCCACGTGGCTTGGCTCCATGAAGGGAGGACTCTGCTTGGCTCCGCAAGGAGTCCGCCCCAACGATAGCCTGCACTGCGTTTGGCTCTCTGTTCCCAGAAATTGGTAAGTTCTCTTACATGTCAAATTGAGCTCCTCCACTTCAAGCATCGTTGAGTTAATTGGTGTTGTGCCGGCTTGGGGAAACAAGTCGAGGGCGGTGAATATACCCAAAGTGGATGACGGAGTTTGGGGCTTGGGAGTGCTTCTTCGAATTTTTGTGATGTGTTGTCTTATTGGTTTTTGCCTTGAACCCAATTGACTGCGAAATATGGGTTGTGTATGCGTGGAATGAAGCCTCATTAGCTTATTGAATTATTTTCCTACTGATATTTTCTATTCACCACTGGTTTTAGCCAAGTGCTTTTCACGAGAATCTTGGGCATGTTTTTATATAGAAAGACCACCAGAGTTTGGATTCTCTGAGTTTTTGGCTCTCCACATGTCATGCGTTAAAGAGGAATAATTTCGATAGATAGTCTGATAGAAAAACGCCTACTAGTGCATGCATACCCACCTGCGAATATGTGCCTGTTAGTATATATGTGTGTGTTAAACATGGCGAGAAGATATATTGTCGTTTTCCGTTTTGTTTTTTGGATCTATAGATATATTGTCATGTTAGTTTGCTATCTTTTCAGTGTATGACTCACCTCCTAAATTAGATTGTCGTCTCGTGATTTGATGAACATGTTTCTCTTAGACAAGGGCAGAATTCTTCAATGGGATATGATGGACTCTTACTTCAGCTGTTTACCTCCATGCCGTCACTAAATGAACCTTGCACAGATAACTTCATACATAACTGGTTGCTTTCCTGTTTATTCTGGTAGTTGGTCTTCTCTACATTGTGCAAAGTTCTGTTATATTGCTTCATTTCTCTCTCTCTCTCTCTCTCTCTGATACACACATGCATGCACGTGCACGAGTGCGTGGAAAGGGAGAATCCAGTGAAAAAATTCCATGAAGAAAATTCTCCTATGTTGTTTCTCTCCATCTTCATGAGTACTGGGAGCTTCTAAACGTGGAAGTAATTTAACTGCTTAATCAATGTGTTTTCTAACTATTGTGTTCAAGGTCTATGAGAAAAAGCTAGAGAGTAGAGACTCAAACATTATGATTTTCGTTGTAAGCTGCAGATCATTCTTCCTTTAAATTGAGCTTCCTTGCAAAAGATAAAAAAGATCTTTCTTGTGAGACATTTGTCGCATATTGTTGGGGAGGGGGTTGTCTGCTGTTGTGTTAGGACTATGATAGTTAGATAAATGTTTGCTGTTGTCTTGTAATAGGTTTAAATTTTCACACTACTATGCTATACGTGGTGGCTCCTAACTTAAGAAAAGCGTCTGCCAATTGTAATTGGTACTAAGGACTTGGAAAAAATGAGATAAACTACACATATGCTAAATAAATGATTTAAGGCACATAACTGACTCAGTCCACCCCCACCTTGGGTCAGTTTCATCCCTATGGGTTCTAACATTTTGCTACCTTTGAAAATCTTCTAGTACTCTCACTTCTTATGAATTATATGCTGCTCCATCCTGAGACTACTTTTTCAAGCTTTCTTTGTTGGATGATGAGATGATGGATTTTTGCGTTGTTGCGGTGGAATCCACTTCTGGGGACTCTGAGCATTGTTTGCTACGTGAGCAGGACTTGGTGACTTTTACTTCTGGACGAAATGAAAGACATCTTGCAAGCATTTGACTTTCTTTTAGTGAAAGTTGAGCATCGCATGGATCATAGAGATAAGTCATTTATGTTGGGGTTAGAATTGAGGACGTGTGCGTTAAGTAGCTGCAAGGTGGAGTTAAAATAGGAAACGTTTACGTTATTTAAAATAGGAAATATTTACAAAGGTTTTACGTGGGATTAAATTGTAAATGGGAAACAGGCTTGCGTCTATATTAGGAAATTTTTACCTTCTCCAATCAAATTTGAAATATTTCCCTTTTTAAAGATAAATGATTCTTACCCATTTCTTGCAAGCATCGTTAATACGAGTGCGTGCCGTTAGCAATTAAATAATTTCCTCCTATTGAAGAATTTATGAAGAATTTGGCATGAGACACTTGGACATGTAAAATAAAATCATGGCCATTCTTGGTATGCTATTTACTGGAGAATTTTTTTTTTTTTTATAGATTTCGACATGTATATTGTAGAGATAAGTCATTCTCCATTCATCTGGCTATTTTTTCATTTTATAATGAGACTCACGAAGTTCTAACATAAGTTGGGATTTTGCTAAGGTGGGCTGCTTGCCGTTTGGTGATAATTTATGAATGTTTCGTACCAATGTAATGGAGCTCAAAGAAACTAAAATTCTCAATTCAAATTCCTCCTTTACGCCTCCAATTTTAGATTGTATTATTGTAATAAAATATCACCTATAAGAGTATGATTATGATGATATTGATCTTACAACATTTTGACATAGGAGAATTTCAGATTATACTAGTGTGCTATTAAAAGAAAGTATCTCCAGTTTTACACTTCGATTTTTTTGGATAGTTAGAACTTTTTAGTTTCGCGTGAAATTTTCAATACCACCTCGGATTGTGTTAATAAAACAAATTGAAAGTGAGTTTTATGTTTGTTGTGTCCAGCCTAAATTATCAACTTTTTGTCCAATGAATTGATGATTGGTTATATTATCTTGGCCCCGCGCAGAGCTATTGGTCCCGGCTATGGTTGACTCCATATCGGAAGATATGAAAATCCGGAAGCCACTGAATTTATGAATACAAAATATTACAAGGATTAGCCAAAATAATAATAACAGAAATAAAAGTACGGTCATCAAATGAAATTCGAACTATGGTGGTAGGTACTTATTTGGCCAGAGATAAAGAAAATTGGAGACAGTCGTTCATTGAACAGAGTAAATGAAGGGACAAAAAACTCAAAAGACAGACATTAAAATATGTCATGTGTATGAATCTAGATGGTGTGGATGGAATTCGAGCATCGGCACTAGAGCATACTGTCATGCAAAAGAAAAGAGTCGCCGAGGCTTACAACAAATACGTCAAAATTAAAAGATTGCCATTGGTGATTTGGTATGTAGACTTTTTTGCCGAATAATTGCAAAAGCGATTAATTCGATAAGCATTCGCCGACTTCGGAAAGGCCCATACTCAGTGCTAAATGTTAAGTGGCAATGCCTACCAGTTGATGGACTTGAACGGTGAAATATTACCACAACCGATTAATGGCAAGTACCTAAAAAGTTTCTTATCCAACTATGTGACAGACGCAAGAGATGTACGAGAATTGAAAATGCGGCGAGACAGTCGAGATGTAAAGAGAGCTAGCTAGATTACTATGTATTCCGGATCATCAATCAGCTTCTTCACGCTTCTCCTGAAATCCGAAAGGTCTTCATCCAATGTCTTGTTATTTGCAACACATACTCTTCTGATGGATAAATGCCTGTCGACGTCTGCTTGTTGTCGATCATATTCCTGCATGGTTGCGACGACCTCCTGAAGCTGTTGCTTCATAGACCTCCCTTCACGCTGAACTTCAAGTTGGGCCGATTCTATCTGGCGTTGAACTTCAGCAAGAAGCGCTTCCAGTCTTTCTTTCTCCTCTGTAAGCTCAGCCTTTCTGTCCACGGCAGCCTGATAAGAACTGCGATGTTCTTTCAGAGTTTCCTTTCCTGAAGTCAGTCGGTCTTCCACTTTGTCGAAACCTTCTTCAGCAGCTATCGACGACTCAATCTTGTCACAGTTCAGTCTATAGACTTCAGTGCCATACGCAAAATGTTTGGCAAACTCTTCGCACTCATGCCGAAATTCAGGAGTCTTGGTGAAGCAGTCTTCGCCAGAACTCAACTCAGCAAGCAGATGTTTTATTCTGCATTCAAGGGCTGAATTAGAAGCAATCTGGGAGTATCCTCCTTTTGTCAGTTGGTATAACTCCTCCCATTTAGCCTTAACATCATCAACAGCCACAGGTGTTGAAGGGTCAGAAGGGTCAGAACTAGATGGGAGGGGCTCTCCAAATCTTGCTTCTATTACTCCCAGGATTTCATCGACTGCATCTAGATCAGCCGACTCGACATCTAAAAGATCAGCAGTCAATTCTTCAGCTGGTTCTGGTGTTGGCACGCTTAATCGATCAACTGCACCTATGTTTGCTTCTTGCAAAGGTGTGGTAGCCGTCGATGTCGGCATGACCATGGACACAATCTCTGAAGGTAATTTTGGTATAGCAGCTGCAGAGCTGGTGCTTGATATTGTTCTAAAGTAAGTGCATAAGAAAAATGAAATAAGCTGAAACATTCTGATGCCAACACATGCTCTCAGACTGACATTATATGTTCATCATTGAACAAAAGGAAATGAAATTAAGTAACATAAAATGATGCCAATGATCTCAAACGGAATATATTAATCTCAGGAAAATAAAAGAAAAAGAGAAGGAAACAAATGGTAGGGAGAAGATAAGAAAAGCGTTTATGAAATCCTTCCTGTATTAGAAAAAACGAAAGTAGGTTCTTCAAAAATATTCTAGATGAAACAGATAGATAAAGTAATGCTAGTAGATAAAGCAAACTTACATGAACAAGAATTCTTTAGAAACAAAGAAAGAAAGGAGTTAATCCTTAAATGAATAGTCCAAAAACTGGGCACTAATTGCCTTGAATATGTGAAACAGATACCAGGATATCCATAGATATGTAACAAGAAAGTGTCATGCCATGTTATGAAGTAAAAAGTACATTAGTTAGCTATCAAGACAGCGAATGCAGACCCATTACTAGAAGCCACGCCAAGAGATGATGTAGAAGCTGCAGTTGTACTGGCACCAGAAGCTGTTGTTGCTGCAGAAACTGTAGCAGGGACACCTTAAAAAGAGGTTTTCAAAAATTATTCAACACGGCATCCCATTCCTTAAGCATAAAACCAGAAATGCACTATAACATATCAACTTCCTGTGTTAGTTTTTTCTACATGAATTAAACATAACAATACCATGCCATACCATATTTATGCGCTAAGAGATCATAAGAAGATGCTAACATCTACTTGGCAAGTCAAGAATGCCCATATCATGAAGACAATCCAGCAATCCAAGTGCACAGGACAAGCAGCACAGGGAAGTCAATGTCATAAAAAAGGGAGGAGTTGCGATGAGATACTGCAAAAGGTGCAAACTCCCTGCATAATGAGTTTTTTTGGTACATTAATTCATTAACGTAACATGTGCACCGGAGTAATATATTTCAAAGCAGAAATGGGGATATTAGTGAGCGCCATTTACACTTCCAGATAATACCATGAAGAGCATTTCTTCTTTTTACCAAGCTCATGCAGAAACATTCAAAAGGATTCAACAATTAATTTTTTATAATCTTTAGTGTAAAGAAATGAAAGGGTCAGACTCTATTCATGATTGCGGCAGCAAGTCATGTCTTGGCATGAACATTTCTCCTTACAATAATATTCTCATAGATGCCATGCAATCAAGACTCCTGCATGAAGAACTAGAGAATGACAGAATAAATGTATGTGCAAGCAATAGATTGTGTGTTCACACAAAGCAAAGGGGAAAAATAAAAATCCGTTCCCTGTTGTCCACCTTGTGTTTACCAATATTGCAGTACACATAGCAACCTCCCACCCCCTAAAAAGGCAGTAAAATAAAAAAATGGGAACTCTTTCCTCACTGCAAGCACCTTTAGAAGCACTGTGCACAAGGATGCTCAGGTATGTGTCAAAAGTGTACATGCGACAGCTGGACAACGAACAATGCTAATAAGAGCGTCCCCGAGGGAAGACAGGATATTGTGATTAGAAGGTCCATTTCCTTCTTATTCAGGACTTTTTAGCCTATTGCTTCGCATATGGAGACACCAAGAAATTCTTTAGATTCTTCCTGCAGACTTTTCTTTACATTCACAGCACATTATCATACTGGTGCACGGAATCATGCATTTTCCCTTTACAAGTTCCTCTGATTTCATTAGGAGAGGACCTTCAGAAGCCGACAGCTTCTCAAAACAATTAGGCAACAAACTAGCAGGCTTGTAGTTTCAATTTGTCAGCTAAGTACGTGTCTAAGCCATGCTCAAGCCCCAATTCGATGCTACACTGATCTCGAGAATGAAGTTAAGATGCAGACGATCAAGCAGGATCCAACTTCAAAATCGCTCTTAGAAGACAGAAATAATAAAAGATGAAGATCTCCTACTAGGTAGCTTAACCAAAAACACACTTGAATGAAGAAAAAAGCTAATGAAATGGTGGGAGGAATCAGGATCCACAAACTGATATTTCATCGTACTAACCAAAACAGACAACAAAGCAACGCCCCCCAAACTAGAAGGAATATGCACATGCAGAATAAGCATGCCTCATGCTGCAGAGCAGACCTACAATCGGCACTTCTGATGTATTTACGAGGGAATTCCAACTTCTTCATCATGCTAGTTCAAACGCAAAGTGTCAGTAGAAACTCACCAAAAGCAGAGACGGTGGTGGCAGAAGGTGCTTGAGATGAAGCTGGTGTTGAAGTTTCGGTAGACGGCGAAAAGCTTGGGACCGAACTAGCAGTCGCTGAAGAAGCAGGTGTTGCGGTCACTCCAGATCCCGTGAAGGAACTAGCAGGCGTCGAAGATCCTGCACTGACTGCTGACGCCGTCAAACTCGCAGCCGCCGACGAGGAACCTTCAGCAAATGAAGGCAGTGTCGTCGAAGGGGACGCCGAAGCGGAACCACCTGCAGATGGAGTCGATGCACTCGCGGAGGTCGCGGTTGTGCCGAACAGGGGCGGAGCCGTGGACAGAGCCGTCCCAAACAATGGCGCACCAGAACTAGCGGCTGAAGCAGTTCCTCCAAATGAGGACGCTCCAGAGGCGGCGGCGGCGGAGGAAGACGGCGTCCCAAACAGAGGCGGAGCGGCGGTTGTAGTCGACGTCGATGACGACGTTGGAGCCGCACCGACCAGTGGCGAGCTTGCGCTCGAAGACGTTCCGAAAAGAGGCGCACCGGAAGTGGCCGCTCCAAACACGGACGAACCCGAGCTCGCACTGGAAGAAGGCGAAGGCGTACCGAATGGAGAAGAAGCGGAGCTCCCCCGACGAGCCAAACAATAGCGAAGGGGAACTGGGCGCGAACGGCGACGCGCTCGCGGCAGGCTGAGCCATTCCGAAGGGCGACGATCCTCCGGACGCGGCCGACAATGGCGTGCCGAAGAGCGACGGCGCCGAACCCGCCGGCGTGGAGCCGGATGAGAACGAAGGAGCAGAGGACGCCGACGAAGCGGAAGAGTGGGGAGCGAAGCCGAAGGGAGCGGGATCGGGGGAGGGGCTAGGGTCGGAGGCGGCGGCCGCGGCGAAGGGGGAGGACGCTCCAGAGCTAGCGGCTGAAGCAGTCCCTCCAAATGAGGACGCTCCAGAGGCGTCGGCGGCGGCGGAAGACGGCCTCCCAAACAGAGACGGAGCGGCAGTTGCGGTCCAAGTCGACGACGACGTCGGAGCCGCACCGAACAGCGGCGAGCTTACCCTCGAAGCCGTCCCGAACGGCGTCGCACCGGCAGTGACCTCTCCAAACAAGGACGATCCAGAACTCGCCGCGGATCGAGGCGTCCCGAACGAGCCCAAACCTGAGCGCGCACCGGAAGGAGGCGCGGGCGTACCGAACGGAGAAGCAGCAGAGCTCGCCGACGAGCCAAAGGATCGCGAAGGAGAACTGGACCCGAACGGCGACGGACCGGGGCTTCCGCCGCGCCGAACCGTTCCGAATAGCCACGAGTCATCGTCGGAGGCCGACAGCCGCCCACCGAAGGGCGTCCCCTCCGGCATCGCGCGCGGGGGACGTAACCGAAGGAGGATGTAGGAGCAGAGGGCACCGACGACGTCGACGAAGAGGAAGAGGAGGGAGCGACGCCGAAGGGAGCGGGGAAGGGACTAGGGCTGGACGCGGTGGCGCCGGAGGATCCCCACCAGAAGTCAGCCATCGTCGGAGCGGGTACCTAGCAGGTGCACTGTCTATTAAAGTATGATAGTTGAAAATATATAGAATTGATATCACAAAAGATTTTAAAGTTACGTTAAGTCGTCTCAATTCGAATTGGGATAGGATTAGATAAAGGAAACTTTTGAAATCTTCAAATATTCGTGGATTGTGAAGATATCACGTTGAATGTTTAGTGCAATTTAAGATATAATTTGAGATGTTTGGAAAAAATAAGGGAAAAGACCACCAAAAACCTCAAACTTTATCTAAAATGACACATTTATCTGAAACTTTTTTGTGATGTGAAAACCCTATACTTTTAAATTGTGACACATTTATCCAATCAAAGGCATTTTTATCTTCTTTTTTTTTTTTTTTTTTTTTTTTTATCTCTTTTTTTTTTTCTTCTTCTTCCCTCCGCCAACCACCATGGCAAGGGCAGCCCCGAGAGCTGTCGACGTCGAGCGAGGGGTGCCTTGTCGATCTTGTGAGGGCCGTCCCTCGCCCGACGCCGGCGAGGACGGCCCTCTCCCTCGCCAAATCGGCGAGGGCACCCCCTCGCCCGACGTCGGCTTCCCTCCGTCGACCAGCCATAGTCATCGGAGGCAAGAAGAAGAAAAAAAAAAATGTAAAAAGACCAAAATACCTTATAATTTTGGGGTAAATATGTCACACAACAAAATCAAGATTTTTTGTGTCACAAAAAAAAAAGTTTGGGAGTAAATGTGTCACGGTTGGTAAAGTTCGGGGTTTTTCACATCACGAAAAAAGTTTGAGGTAAATTTGTTACTTTGGGCAAATGTTGGGGTCTTTCATGGTTTTTTCCCAAAAAAAAATAAATTTGAAACTTTTGAAAATCTACAATCTAAAATAGAATTGAGAATTTTTTATTTTTTATTTTGGTAAGAATAGAATTGAGAATTTTTTAAGTCTGAAAATCTTGAAAATTCCCATCTCCTATTAGCTCCTCCTGCATGTGAGAATTCAAACCTTTCCAATCACGTAACTTGGACCTCGGAGCATGATGGGCTCTCAACCCCTCTCGTGAGCAAGGAGAAAGCACTTCCTTTAAGTCATGCGGCCGAATTTCATCACAAAAGAAAGCGACTCCTCCATCACGGAGGAGCTAAGGGAGGCAATAGTAGAGAAGGTGCCCGTTGATTTCCATTAAATTAAATTAATATAATGAAAACCATAAAATTGATACATATCGGACTAAAGGTGAGCGGTTTTAGGTTTTATATAGGTTTTATTTAGAATATCAAATCTACCAATTAGAATAAGTTAATCATATTTTGAAACTTGAAACCTACTCTATATACTTTAGAATCTGGACCTTATTAGAGGTTTCGAGGTCGGTTCCAAAGTTCTACTCCGCTTTTATTTTTATTATCAATTGAACGGTTGCAATGAATTATCTATTTAATAATCACTACTTACTATTATAATTTATTGATCATAACTTATATTTAAACAACATGAAGAATATGAAATATCAACAAAGTAAAAATCTTAGTTAAAAAAAGAAGAAGAAGAATGTTTTAGATTATACATTCATCATCAAATGCTATGGAATATTGCAAGATTACATGAAGACATAGACTAAGAAAAACAAAAAAGACTTATTTTAGGTTTTAGGTTATAAGTTCCAAGTTATAGGTTTCAAATTCCATCAACCTAGAATCTATAACTTACTATCAAAATAGGTTTCGCAATTTTGGAATTTAGAACCTGCCTTGTATAAATTGGAATTTAGAAGTCATCGATCTGGTTCTTAGGGTTGGAACTATGCTTACCCCTACATGTGACAAATAGAGCGCAAAACTCTAAAATGGTACATTCGTCAACTATGCCACGTCTTATTCAACTTAACAATTTAACGGTAAAATTTAACAAAAACTAACAGTAAATTTATTACAAATATACTAGTGTAAGATTTTTTTGTAGTCAAAATATTAATTTTGAGTAAATTTGTAATATGTGTATCAATCTGAGAGTTTTTTTTTTTTTTTTTGATAATAATAACCCACATATGCATAGGCAAATGAGAGATTTATATGCATTTGTCATAAAATTATTAAATTATACATTACTTATAGTGTTTTTAAATATTTATTTTACCTCATCAATTAAATATCGGGCAACTGTAAAATTTGATCCGTTCATAAAAGACAAGGTATCTAGTATAAACTTAGGTAGATTGTATTTTAATCACACGTAATATGCAAAGTAAAACTGAAAATCACTAATTAATTATTTAAAAAATGATTAATACCACAAATAAACCTTAAATTTATACACTTATAATAAATTTACCAAAAACTAGTTTTTTGACCACAAAAAAGCCAAACTGGAATACCTGTGATAAATTTACTTAAAATAACTACAAAAAACTATAAACTAATACACTTATAATAAATTTATCCCAAATCAATTTTTTTGATCGCTAAAAACGTTAAACTAGTACATTTGTAATAAATAAACCATCCGTTAAATTGGATTTACAAACGAAGAGTAAAATTTTAAATTGGTATACCGTCAATCATTACACCAGTCAACCTGTCACATGTCATCCAACTTAATAATTTGACCTTAAAATTTAATAGAAACTAACATAGAGTAAATTGGTCATTAATGTACTGATTTGAGGTAAATTTGTTAAAGATGTATCGGTTTAGAATTTTAATGATTAAAAAATTAATTTATGATAAATTTGTTATGAGTGTATTAGTTTAATATTTTTTTGTGGGATTAACCTTTAAAAAACAACAAATACGTTTATAATCTAGAAAAACTAAAAAAAATTGATGGTGACTCTATTGAATTTATCGATGAAGTATTTTAAAGCTGCCGTAGAGAGGCATGTTGTTTTGAAAGCAAGGATACCTCACTTTGACGTTATGGCTGGAGTTACTTGCCTGAAATTTTTTTGCAGCCCAAATCCAACCGATTTAATATAAAAGGAAAAACATATAATGTTAAGTTACGGTTATTTGTATCTGTAATTTTTAGCATTTGAAATTGGTTTTTCCATTTAATATCCGCACAATATCTTGAACCAGGGGCAGTAGTTGGCACGTCAGTTCAAGATATTGTGCAATGTCTAGTCGGAGTTGAAAACTCCGATGAGGTTTCACGAGCATATAAGTCTAGTAACCTAGTGCCTAGCTTGGATATCAATCCTTTTTAACATGTAATGGCCTTTACACCTCACCCCCCAATTACGGAGAATATTTTTTATTCCTTCTCCGATGGGAATATGAGAAGTGACATTGTGAGGTTCCTACCCCCAAAGTGAATTGCCCATCTGTCTCTTATCCCTTGAGTCTTTTGACAACCTGTTCAAATCCAAGTCTTATGAGTGTTAACCCAACCACTGTATTTATTGAGGCGTGGAAATTGCCTCTATCCCTTGAATTTTACGTCGGGGGACACGCCAAGGTAAGAGCTAGCACCATCAATTGATCACACCCACAATAGGATGTGGCCCCATCCTTTAGGAATAGGAGCATAAGGGCTCACCTTCCCTAGAAAGGGTCATCCCCCTCTGTTTTCCTATAGGCCTTTTAGGCACTACTTGTAACGTTCCTATTTCTTTGTTTCTTTGTTTCGATAATATAAAAAGAGAGTAGAAATCTATTTGGTAACGTTAGTTAATTTTACTATTCCTCAAAATAGTAAAGTGGTCGGAGAATCGATTTTGAACAGAAATAAGAAATAGAAAAAAGTAGCTAATTGTTATTGAGAACAATTTTTAGAAATAAATTATTTTCTTTCTTTGTTTTTTTTTTTTAATTTTCTTCTTCTTCCTCATTGCCCGCTGCCCCTGCTGTCCCGCGTTCACCCCCACTGTCCCCATTGCTCGTTGCCCCCTACCCCTGCCGCTGGTTGCCACCCCTTGCCGTTAGTACCTCCGCCACTCGTTCGTTGCCACTACATGCCGCCGCTCGTCGTTGCCGTCACCCACCGCCGTTTGCCGCCGCACGCTACTAGCTAGAGGAGGAAGAAGAAGAGAGGAAAAAATATGAAAAGAAAAAAAGAAAAATCTCAAAAAAATTATTAAGAAATTAAAAGAAATTCTACGTTACAAAAAAAAAAAAAAATTGTGGGTCGTACAAAATGTATTCCTATTCTTTTCTATTTTGAGAATATAAATTTTGTACTGTTAACAAATGTGTTGTTTTATTTATAACCGTTCTAGGGAATAGGAATAAAACAGAATTATTGTTCCCAAAAACAAAAATGTTGCCAAACGTACCATTAAGGATCTGTCTAGGTACGGCACTTACTTAATATATTTATATAAAAAAATCGATAGCACATGGGATTCCTAATCTAATTTGATATAATATATTATACTAAAAGTGACTTTCGTACATTAACTTTTTAATGAAATGTGCCTTTTCTTTTCCAAATGAAAATTTAACATTAGTTTAAGAAAAAGTGAAAGTTTGGAGGAAAATCTCTAGACAATGAGTTGCAAAATCGACCTATGAGAGTTAGAAAATACATTTTAAGGAAAAAAATTAAGCGATATATATATTTTAAAAAAATTTAACTCAATGAGAATAAAAAAGTAATAAATCGTAAAATAAATTCAAAGAGAATAAGAAAGTAACACTATTTATAATTTCACATAAAGTTGACTCTACTGTGCATGTTGAATAGTATAGGGAGAAAATTGAATTATACTATTTGCAGTGTAATATACTATAAAGAGTAAAGTTACTTCGATTTCATCTAATAGAATAGTCACTTAAAAAGAATGATCGAATGATCCAGTCGAATTAAATAGAACAGGTTCAGACGAATTCAACTTTTGCATAATATGAAATTGGTTATGTTTGGTAAGTGTAAAGCAATTGTTATACAAAATCGGAATGAACTCACGATATTCAATTACCCTTCAAAGTGATATGTCTTTTATAGTTTCGTAATTATTATTACTACCGTAGTAACCGAAGGAAGGGGCGCAAGCGCAACGAAGGCAGCCGCCTAGGGTCAACCGGTAAAAAGAACGAGCGCCGTTGATGGAAGGTGGGGGCCCGCGAACGAACGGACACATCAGAGCCGTTGGATGGCAGATGGGGGGCCCGGCCCGGCCCACCTCGTGGCCTTCCTCATCGCTCTCGCATTCTCTCCCTTCCTCGAGCTCCCGCGCGAACGCAAACCAAACCGGACAATCTCTCTCTGCGATCTCCGCGTCCGGCGTCGATCCGTTCGTCGACGTTGAGAAGATGGGTTCCAAGCGGATCCGGGTCTCGAGGGACCGCGAGGATCCCCAGAAGGATCCTTCTTCTACCTCCCGCAGCAGCCCTGGTACTCCCTCCTTCGTTCCGGATTTACTTACTTGTTATCTGGTTTCTGTAACGTGGCTTTTTTTAAGTGATACCGATGGCTCGACTTTTCGGTCTGCTCTCTCGGGTAATGGTTTGCGGTTGCTGCTATTCGTAATGCTTTTTTGTTGACTGTGTTGCGAAAAGGGCGAGCGATCGAACAATAATATAGACAGAAAAAGAAAATAAATCGAACACCAGATTTACGTGGTTCAGTCATAAAGATCTACGTCCACGGGGAAAGAATGGCGGAATTTCACTATATATCAGCGATCTGGTGATTACACACTCAAGTCACTCAAACACTTTCTGGTGTTTCCAAACCTCAATTTAACCCTCAAAGTGTTTATAAATAAACAACTTACTTGGATATAAACTCACTAAGACAAAATTATTGAGTGTTCAAGCTTGAAAACAAAACGCTCTACGACTTCGCGTTCTTAATCAAAGCTTCACACGGGCGGCTTATGAATCCTCACGGCTCCGTAGGGTTTCTTCCTTCTCTCGTATGAGTGCAGCAACCGCCGAAGAAGAAACTAATCTGTCCACATTTATATATATATATATATATATATATATATATATATATATATAAGTGTGCCCAAGGTCAAAAGTTTGACTTTGGGCTCCACCAATTTCAATCTTCACGTGGAGAAGGACTTCACACCGAAAGAGAATTCTTCTACGTGCGTGTGCTGGGCCCCACAATTTGATTTCCTTCAATTCATATTTCGCTGGCTTCGCAGAAGAGGAAATTCGCATCTTCAATACGTGTGCCCACTTGGGCCCACGGCCTGATTCTCTCTTCGGTGACGTCTCACGACGCTGCAGGTAAGCTGAATAACCCCTCCTATTTTCTTTATTGACAAATTCGGTTTCCGAATTCAAATTCGAGTCATATTTAACAGACTGGAGGGAGACCTAAGGTTGTTGTCGATCTTCGGTCGGCTTTCCTGTTCCGTGTTTATATGTCTCCCCCACTTTTGGCCGAGATTTACCGTTGTCTGGTCTGATTGAATAGGGTCCCTGCTTTGCTTGGTCTCGAAGGTTGAACCGTCTTTGCCTTTTAGGGTTAATGGGAACGTGTGGTTTTTTCTGCGTTGTTACGGTTTTGCATGTAAACTCGATACGATTGCCCCGTTTTGTGATGCTCGGATGTTTCCGGGTCTGAAAAAGAAGAGGTAACTGATGGGTTCTCGGCAAATACATAAATGTCATCACCTGCTTCCAGTGCTTATGTAACTGGTTTTATTTATCAAGTTTTTTTTTTTTTTTTTTTTTTTTTGGGTTCTTTTCTTGTTTTCTTACTGTTGCTTCAATCCCTGCAAGCTCCTGTTGTAGAATTACTTTCCTTTGGGATTACCATATAATAATCCCGCCTTTTGCTGATGTGCACAGACGACCTGTTCACATCCTGGTTGTTTCTACGGGATGTGCATGTGTTGTGGAGAGCTTCTTGAAGAGGATTATGATGTAACATTTGGCTATGTGCAGAAGTTATGACATCTTTTGAACCGTATGGCATTTAGAGATTTTGAGCGATGTTCGCTTTGCTGGTAGTAGTTCCTTCTTCCCTTTAAGGAAGTGAATGATGATCAGCCCGGGGCTTAATTTCACTCGCTTCTGGTTCTAAAACGGAATAAGCCCTTTAAGCTCGTTAATCTCTTACATGCGTCGCGTTTGCTTTGTAATCTTAGCTAAAAAGATTTAAAAAAAAAATGGTTATTTGAGAAAGAATGGCAGCATTTTCATGAAACAGCCTCCTAGTTGATGATGTTGAGTCAAGCTAGATTTGAGAACTTTATCTTTCTATTTTTAAGGAACTCGAGTTATAATATTCTTACTGTATCAATTCATTTTCGATGCCAAAATGATTGATGCGGTGACAAATTTCTTCTCCTGAAAATGAGTGACAACATACAAAATCGTGTTGATTTTTAAGCATTTCTAATTTGTGTCGGGTTTGAATTTCTTGATAAATTTGTTTTGTATTGAGTCGTATTCTCTTGTTATCTTAAGAATGCGGCATCATATCGTATTAGAAATGGCCGAACGTCAGTGAAGATAACCATAGATTCTCAACTTTCTGCGAGCTAGCATCAGTGCTTTCGATCTTTTGTGAAATTTTACAGACATGTTGTCGACTATAACCATCATGCTCGTACTTCAAGGCGGTTCAAATGAACACATTGACATGCATTCACTCGAAACATTCGAAGTTGCTTGAGTGTTATACCCTAAAGGCTTTGTTAAAAAGTGCCTCCAAAACACTTGCATAACAAACGAGGTACATATTCCATTTTCAAAGTATTAATTATCCATCGTCATGAAAATAATCACAACATTGAAATTGCAAATTATCCTTTCTGATAACTTAAGGGGGATGCTCTCTAACGAAATCCTTAACTTAAATCCCACTAGCTCATCCCATTGACCTCAAGGAAGAGCACTCATCATGTTGATTGCCGACAATCGATGGAAGCAGCCATTTGTTTGACTATGTGTTGAAACTACATAAGCGATCCGAATAAGTCTTAACAAGAAAGTTCCTCGAATACTCTAGCTACAGCCATCTGAAGATTGGCATGATGGTTATGAAAGAATTGCAGACTGAGCAGGGTATAGATGCCAACCCAAAAAATGCATGAAAAGTGAATGCTGCAGACTCCATATTCAATCTGGTGGTTCATCTCATCCAAATACTACATGTGATTTTAATAAAGCTAAACTTTGCTTTAGTAAACCAATAACAAAGGGCCTAACATGACAAAAAACAATGCATAACTAGAAAGAACAAGCATATTCTGTAGCTTACTATAGGATTTTGGTAATATATTATAATGAAAACCTGCTCCCGACGCCAAGAAGTGGTAGCATCAATAGCATCTCCCTTCCAAGGACAAGGGCCTCAGGCTTCATTTCTTTTGAACCCAGCAAAGCAACCCCAAGGGCAGGGTAACCTCTAGGCCGTTTTGGACAGAAAATATTGGTACCTCCAGGCAGCATCTGTGAACCCTGGCGATAGGCCCAAGCCTCACTGCTGAGCACATTGCACTCGTGGCATTGAGTGTTCATCATCGTCGTCTTCATCATCATCCTCAGCATAAGCCTCACGCTGACGGTGACGGTGCTGCCGTCTCGACTCTTCCTCCATGTTGACATCATGTAAGGTGGTCTCCTCACACTGGTCCACCTCCCATATTCGACAAAGTCCTGCCCTGCCTTGGTGGTAAGACTTTCTCCAGAGCCTGGCATCCATCTGGGGACAGAGCCCCGAGTCTGGGAATTCAACATTAAAGTGTATGAACAGTCGGCCCTTCATGAAGGGCCTCTGGTGCTGAGGCATTCCCTCATCATTAATCACTTTGAATTGACCTGCAAAACAAAGGAAATTATTGAGCAATCAAAGCTGGTTCACAACAGACTTCTTTCTTTTTTTTGGTCCGAATTCATAACTGACTTTTAATGCAAGATTAATCATCGGGGCAAAATTTACCAGGCTTAATAATCTCTCCAGGGTTAGATTTGATGAGAAGCTGCCTGCCATCAAGATGGGTCAGGACAAATGAAACCCGCAGAGTGCCTCAGTCAAACTTAGTGTGTGCTCCACCTCAAGATCATCAATTTTCCTCTTGAACTTGGGATGCTCCTTTTCTTGCACGACAAAAACAATGTCTCCAGTAATAGTGTCGGGCTGCAAAATAGGGATGGAAACATGTGAGGTCTCATTTTTAATTGCATAATTAGCAACAATAAAGTCAAAACAAAGTGTTGCACCAAAAGACAAAAAACAAAAAACCATTGTGAGGAAGACCATCTCAAATCCCCAATCCCATCAACCATACCAACTTCTCCAATATGAATTATCTAATTATTGAGAACCAAATTATGGGACTGCAACCACATTCTTGATACCCCAGCTAAAGCTAATACAGTGGAATACTAAATCAATTAATTCAACACAGAAGGCACACGTAGAATATCAACATATTGATGACATACGGCTTCATCTGCTTGTCCCTCGAACACGATTTTCTGGCCGTCCTTCATCCCCTTCTCAACATGCGCCTCGAGCACCTTCTTCTCTTGAGACACCTTGCTTCCTAGGCATTGGCGGCACCTATCCTTCTCACTAATAGCCTCACCTGTATCAACATGAAATAAAGTAAAGGGGTTAATTATATTATTTTCTTCTGCATTTACGGTTTAACATAGGGATTTCATATACTATACAGCATGCATAACTCATTTGTGACACAACCCAACTTTATCACAATTGTTATGGGTACTTAATATAGACTTTGAAAGATTGACCATCCATCCACTCAATGCTCACAGATTTGAGCTGTGTAAAAAATGAGTCAAATAGCCTGCATAACTAAAAGTAGTAATAAATGAAAATTTGGAGAAGGGAATTATTGCAATAATCAAATTGAGTGCAGATTTCTTGCCTGTGCCTCCACATTCAGAACAGACATGTTGCATTTGTTGAATCATTCCCATTCCAATGTGGCGTGTTGTCACCTTCATTCCTGTACCTTGGCATCCATAACATCGGCTAGTGGCTCCACTTTTTGA
The DNA here is from genome assembly GCA_014182565.1 of Eucalyptus marginata. NCBI lineage: Eukaryota > Viridiplantae > Streptophyta > Magnoliopsida > Myrtales > Myrtaceae > Eucalyptus > Eucalyptus marginata. The sequence goes on from CM024588.1 coordinate 31,248,174, forward strand.
ACCTTTCCTGAAACATGAAAGCTTGTTAAATTTCAAGCACACTAAACATCCCATTAAACATTACCAACTGACTCAAGTTTCAAAAACAATAGCCAGAATCCTTCTTTTCTCCTTCAGTTGTCTAACAACAGTAAGCTGCACAAGCATTCATTTTGGGATGATAGGTGGGTAGGTTTCAGAACAAAAACCTAGAACTTACCTTGGCAATTGGTTCCCGATTTCTGGAACCAAATCGGCTGTTGTTAGCCTATAGCCAGGAATTGACTCTACCCCTTTTTATAACTTTAAACAAACTCTGAGTAATATAAATACAATTTAATGATTACATGTCAACAACCTTTGAGATAATTGAGTCACTGAATCTAGGCCACCCAAGTTCAATTCCCATGTCTAACACATCTATTTTATTTAGATAAAGTAAAAATAGGTTAAGATCCAATTCAAACCGATTCTACCCGATAATTAACAGATCACAATTTAAGATCGGGAACTGAATCAATCAAAGCCAGTTCACCATTTTTCAACCATGAAACTAGCTGGTCCCCTTTTGAACTGGCATGAAACCGATCAGGTAAGGCCAGTTAGTCCGCTTTCGAAGTTGAACTGGCTAGGTTGCTCGTTCTGTATTATCATTTACCATTTTGGAGTATCTCCATCTCCATGAGCTTCCATCCTCATCATTCATTCTTAAGGTTCTCCATGCACTCAAATTCCATCAGTAAAGAACTAGCAATTAGCTTAAGAGGATCACATGCAGCTAAAATAGTAAAATTTCAGACAAAGTGCTTAATTGACAGATAAAAGAGAGTACAGCAGACAGATCTGATGGTAAATGGCCGGAAACTCTTTTCACGAGTTTCAACCACAAACTGACCCTTTCCCCACATTTTTAGATGCAATCCAGCCCTTCAAACTTCAAGATTTAGTGAAAGAAGTCAACAATGGAACATACCCTTTGCATTTAGGGCACAATACATTCCTGGAAAGAGAAAGTTTCTTCATAGTCCCATTGTACAAGTCCTCCAAAGAAACTTTCAGAACCTGCACTACATCCTCCCCTTGTTTCTGCCTTCTCCTTCTAGAACTACTGGCACCTGACATAAAATTTTTTAAATCATCCATCAAAACAATTCCCCAATAAAAGCAAAAATTCACAGGCATAATTTCTTTAAAAAGAGCTTCAGCTTAGTTCACTCACCACCAAATCGACCACCAAATCCTCCACCAAAGAAAGTGTCTCCACCGCCGAAGAATGATTCAAAAATATCAAATGGATCATGACCAGCACTACCCCCTCCCATTCCCTCTTTAAGAGCATCTTCACCATATTGGTCATACATTTCTCTTTTCTCTGGATCACTAAGAACTTCATAAGCTTGAGCCAACTCCTTGAACTAATCCATATTAACAGAGAAAAGAAGAAATGAATGACAATTAATGAATCTTACATAAAAGTGCATGTTACTTCCAATCCTTCACTTTGAAAAGTAATTCTGCCACTATACTACAATGCTACCATCAAATACTACCTTAAAGCACTCATAAAATGCATACAGATTACTGTCCTGCTGAACTACAAGTAATCCAGTAAAACTTCTACCCCAACATGTGTAAATCTGTCATGATCACTTTTTATGGATGGCAATTGATGGGCATGAGCACCTTTTGAATGTTTGCAAAAACAATTTTCCTTTTGAATTGATGGAAATTCTGAATATCAGATAGGACTAAAGAGATATCCACCAGAGGAAAACTAAAACATCTCACATTTTCATACTTCAATAAAGATATAAAATCCATTATTCATATGGAAATATGTTTATTCAATTCTTTCTTTATTTCACCTTCTCTCTCTCTCTCTCTATTATTCATATGGAAATATGTTTATTCAATTCTTTCTTTATTTCACCTTCTCTCTCTCTCTCTCTCTCTCTCTCTAACGGATGCCCTTGCACAGTATTCTCAAAAACTGTAAGCTCCCAAGCAGTGGGAGGAGACTACTTGGACTTTGACCACGTGCCTGTTGAAGAATGAGCAGAAAAGGGAGGAGGAAAGAGAACTCGAACAAGCAGCAGGGGATTTCTAATACCGATTTATAGGATTAACCAGAAGAGAAGGAAGTTGTTTATATTATCCAAGTTCTCTAACTTTCTTCCAGTTTCAGATAAACAGATGTAAGCATAGATGACATTGGATAAGTATATTGTGCATGTGACAGAAACCTAGGCATTTGTAAGTTTAACTTGTAAACTCTTTGAGTTGATCATGTTCCACAGATAAGCATCTTCATGGTTATATTTGCTTAATTAATGACAATGTTTGTGAAATGTGTTTTGAGATGCACTGTCATCCATGTTGAATGGGAGTCTTTTCAAAACCTTTCAGTTTCTGTTGATAGTATCCATTCGTTTTTGGGTAAAGGCTTTAATTTTATTGTGGGGTGGTTTTTTTGGTGTGTGTGTGTGTGTTTTTTTCTTTTGGGGGGTGGGAATCATGCACACTATATGGAGCAAGATTGGTCGATTTTTGCATGAAGAGACTGTTTCAAAACACCTCCTCAGCGAGATCTTGTGGGGAAGGGGCTGAAGAATTTCAGACATAAAATCCATAAATGAGTATAATAACGATATGACAAACAAACTATTTACCTTTTCAGGATCACCACCTTTGTCAGGATGATTCTTTATGGCACTTTTTCGATATGCCTTCTTAAGTTCATCTTGACTGGCGTTTTTTGGGACACCAAGTACTTCATAGTATTTGGTGTTATCACTCTTCCTTGGAACACGCCCAAACATGATTATATCACTTTATGAACACCAATCTGGAAGCAGAAACACTCAAATTTGTTACCAGGGATCTTAATCTATCTTTTCAAAAGGAAAGTTTACAGGGCCAAATCTAATTCTCAGAGAATGATTACAACCGTTAAGCAAACAATGACCAATGCTTGCACCAAGTGGACCTCGCCCACAATAATATTCTTTCAGTAGCTAGAGGTACATCAAACAGAAATACATGCATACTGAAGACAGCGAAAACGACAATAAAGAGCCACCACTTCAAGAACAAGCAATACAAAGTAAAGTTCATGAACAGAAATCTTAGTCTCGTTGTCACCTTAAACTTCCACTAGAAGACAAAACTACTGATTTTGCTTGGTATTCTCTCTAGTGCTGGAGCAATTTGATTGTTACAAAAACTTAGTCGCCACTGGTGGCAAAGAAAAATTCTATCACCCCACCAAAAAAAAAAACTCCAAGGCTTAAAAGAAGAGAGTTCAGTCTACAAGAAGCTGGAAGAGCTTTAGCAATTGGATACGTCCATCTCTCCTACCTGACATTAACTATTCCGATTAATGCGCCATGTGATACTAACCAAAAATCACTTGTACTCCCAAATAACATATTGGAAAAACTAACAAAAGATCATTTATTCATGTGACGTTAGATGTTCTCAAAACAATTAATCACACCCAAAATTAAATTCACCATTTTAAGAATAAAACAACAAACAAAAAAAGATCGTAACTTCATATGCACAATAGATAAAGGAATCTTCAAAGGAAATGGGCATAAAGTTGTCCTGGCTAAAAGTCGCATTTCCTACACAATTATAAATAAGCTTCTTCTCTCTATGCTATCAATAGAAAATACCAGGGAGTATCAATTCCCATGGAAAAGAAAGGCGTTTATCATACTAGCATAATCAAGTTGTCAAATGCCATCAACTACATAACTTCTTTTTAAACCAAACTTCACAATAAAACTTCTGGTTCAACTTCATTCCGCCTTAGTTAAAATTCAGAGCGAAGAAACAGAACAGGCATTAGTTTCTTCACTTCCCTACACTCCTCCATGACTGACCCTTACAAAATCTCGTACTTGTCACATCTCAGCATACAAAACGGTGCATCAGTAGTAATCTCTACAACACTCTATCCACTAGCTCACAACACCAGAGCAGCTCCGCGAAACACGAAGAGCCGACCTACCCAGCAAATCCTCTCACTCGCCACCACCGAGATCAGGGACTACTCGAAGCGGTCACGCCCACATACCGCCGGTAAATCACACAACCCTATACATATCACCCTTTCAGAAAGCAGGACCCAGAACGTTCCCCGCCGAACGAATTGAATTCATCAAGCGAAAAGATTAAACAACCACTGCCTCCACACACGCACAGTCGCGACACCCGATTCCACCGAAAAACAAGGAGGCGATCGATCATGGGCAGCCTCGAAAAGCACGAAAACCAACGCCGGAGCGCTCAAAATCAGATCTTCACACGCTAAACCGAAACCACAAGCGATCTTGATTTCGACGCATGAACCAAACAAGCAAGCACGGAAAGAAAGATCCATACCTGGACGACCGGCAGGTTAGCCAGCAAGAAGAAGAGCGAGGAACCCACCAAGGCAGGTAGAGAGCGAACGCGAGGGAGGCAGCTCTAGAGAGAGAGAGAGAGAGAGAGAGAGAGGTGGAGGCTGAGGAAGAGTCTTTGCTTGCCTTCCTCGAAGCCTATCGGGACAAAGAGGGAGAAGACTGGAGAGAGGGGGTCGTCTGCAATTGGCGGATTTCCTCTCGTACAAGGTTTTTTTTTTTTTTAAATATATATATTTTTTTAGTTTTTTAAATGTTTATTTTTCAGAAAGGCGGTGCCTACCAGTAAAGAAAGGTAAGTTTTCGAATTCTGACTGGTGAATGTTTGTCATGGTATTTACAATTTAGTACACGCTAGAAAAAGACCAAGTTGAGTCGTCCATGTTTCTTTTGACTTTGGCTTTTCCAATGGTCTAAAGTGCATTCAAAATATTTTCTTTCTTACTATGGAATGGGGACCGTGAATAATCTTTCCCACGTTGAATTAAGCTGACCGACCTTTCACAATCGAGTAATAGCATATCTTTCAACTTCAAGAAAAAAATTCGGTTTAGAGTCCCTAAATAAAGTGCGTGGGTACATTTGTGAAATCAAGTAATCAGTGATAACTCACGTTTCGTTATGTTGAAATTTATTTCGCATTATCAAATAATAATAAGTACAAAGTAAAGGCTAGATTATAATATCCCCGTTTACATAGAAGATCATTAAACATGAATATAAATTGACCAGAAGGACATTGATCTTTAAAAAAGAACTTAGAAACTAACCCTTTACATGCTCTTGTTTGATACATATATACCCCTCTATACACTTACGATTTGCACGTTCAAAGCAATAGAGGAAGGAAAAACATAGAAAGATGGTAATAAGACACCAACGAATGAAAAAATTATGTTCTATCTAAATGAATTAGTTGTAATCATCAACTGCAATTATTTTTCTAAATCCAAAGGCATGGCTATGGAGTGGCTAAGAGGCTCATGAAACACCTTGCACGTCCCATAAACTGATTAAATACAGGCTTTTAGCCTATGCAAGTGGTCTTAATTCGAAGCAATACGTGTGACTCAAACAAAAAGTTCCTCGCTGGAAATCCCCCGGCGCCCAAATATACATTTGAAGTTCTTCTATTTGGTCTAAAGACCATAAGTATAACTTAAATTCACTCGTTAAAGAATTTCAAGGAATTTCCTATACCAAATTATTGAGATGCACCGTATACGGCCTGTTTATAATATTGCCATATTAGTAGCGAAAGCTTATGCAGCACGATAATAATAGTAACACATGCGATTATTTTAACTCCACTTTTTCGAGGCTCAAAAGTTGATTTGCATCAAAAGTACTCTTTTTGCAAAGAGAAGGAAAGGATAAAAGCAGCTAACCATATCAAATAAGAGAAAATATTCCGAAACCCTGACTAAAGCTTCTAAAGCTCTTCAAAACCCGGTATTCCCACAGAATGTCTTCCTCTCATAACTTGCAGATTACAATCGAATCTCAAAAAATATATTCCACGTCCAAAAAGTCAAATAAACTTTCATCTAAAATGAAAGAAAAGAGACAAAAATGATCTCTGAACTTTGGCTTAATGCGCAATATTGTCTATAAACTTTTATTTTATTCAATGTAGTCTATAAACTTTAGCCCGATGTGTAATCCATGAACTTTTAATTAGATCAATAGAATTTATGAATTTTTTATTCATGTTCAATTTAGTTCGTAAATTATACGAAAATATTCAATATTATCCCTAATCAAAGATTAATGAAAGTGCTATATAGAATATTTTCATAGAGTTCATGCAAAACCCTTGCGGCAAGATTTTAGGAAACATCAACTTAGGCGAGCAGTATCTGACATCTGTCGCACTCTAGGAGGTTATTTCCACGGCTCGATTACGTGGATTTGAATTGCAAGCTTCTCCAGAGTCTTACCTTTGCAACGCAGCGACATAAATTCATAGCTCTTTCTTGCCTTTTTCTTAATGAGAAGATCCTGTAGAAGGCAAACCGATCACACCGCAAGAAACAGCCATATCATCAAATAGAGAATTGCGCGGATCCCAGCAAAAGTTGCAGAACACCAATGGAGAAAGAAGAAGATACACATGCACTGTAACTCATGATCATGGTTTCTCTCTCTTTTGTACACCCGTGACAAATAGTGAGTAAAATTTCAAACCGGTACACTTGTCAACTGTCGTGTGTTATTTAATTAAGTAATTTGATGGTAAAATTTAACGGAAACTAATGGAGGGCAAATTTATTACATTGTACTAGTTTAGGATTTTTTTTTGCGATCAAAAAATTAGTTCAAGATAAATTTATTACGGTGTATCGGTTTGAGGTTTTACGTGATATTAACCTTCTTTTTTAATATTTCCTTTTCAACAATATGGGTCTTTTTTATTATAATTAATGACTTGGACTTGTATTTAAATAGGACTCTCGACAACCTAAAGTTAGGTATACTCTTGAACCCGAAAGCAATCGTATCTAAAGTTTGTTAGGGTATTCACCTTATGCGAGAAAATATTATCCAGTCTTACATGACGAACTCGCCATTTTAAAGAAAACTAATCACATGAATAACAGGGTTTAAAAGTTTGGGAAAGGCCCCAATGAATAAACTACCTAATGAGGGAAGACTTCTGATTATTCTTCATTCGGCGCATTAAGAACGAGTAACATTACCGGGGTCACTTGAGCTCGATTTACATGAAGTCCAAGCCCTTGGATTTTATTTTTATTTTTTTCATTTTACGAAAATTGTTAAGTTCATGGCACATGTAGTCAAGGGATTCATCTGTTTCGTATTTCTCTCTATGGACGATGACTAAAAATTGGAACAATCATCGACCCGTGTCATTAGGAGAATGATGACAGTTCATGCAGATTCGAATAATTCTAGAGACATAAAAAATAGATTAGAAAACTGAGTCACCAATGATCTACACCATCTCCATCGGTCCAGACCCTGTGTGGAATACGTTGGCAGTCCGCTCGATTCCTACTTCCTTGAACATATCCAGTAGCTGGAGATTCAATCCTTACCCGAAGCTGATTCAAGACGATCCATCATATTCAGCCACAAGGCAGAAGAAATATCTTTCAAGAGAAAGTGTCATAAGGAAAGAATCTGAAATCGGATGCAGCACCTCCTTGAGTTGAAACTGCTGTCTCCAAACTAATTGTGAATAGACGATGTCAATGAACTGAGCTAAAGGAATTTAGACGGGAAACGTGGTCTTAAGTTTGCCCAGGTGACTAAAGCCACCGGGCTGCCACGAAAGGTTAACTCTCAAAAGCACATGCACAAGCAAACATGGACTAAGATTCTGCCAGCAATTTGGGCTCTTCATGTTATGAAAGGGTTCATTTATTTTACTTGGAACTTCTGGTCCACTGCCATGCCTTATTCAGCAGGTAATTGCTTTTCCAAATCTAAGTAGAAGCTACTCGGAGCACCAATCTTATATCCACAAAGGAGCTGTCTGAGCTCATTGAGTGATTGATAATTGATTGCTGGGCGGCATAGCTACAACTATCCAATTTGACTGATGCTCCCAAAGCGAAAATCCATCCATCTTCTGGGCCTGCCACACCAGTGTACCAGTAATGAGGCATGAAGGGCTTTTATTCTCACTTACATACATATATACCTAACCGTCATCTTGAATGTTTTTCAGAGCCATGTTGAAGATCTTGTACCTGCCAGAGGAGAGCAATATCTTGACGAACAACGTAGTAAGAACTCCGTTCTCTAAATTCAAAACCAAACATTCGCATTAAGGAAGACAAGTTTTCCTACTCCTTTTGGTTGGAATATGAGTTCATTGAAAACAGCATATGCTGCAGCAGCTGCAATGCCAAGCCGCACAAGATATTTATATTTGGTCAAAAAATCAAGATATTCATGTGTTTTGCTGCAGTAGGATCTAAATATCAGGGGTTAGATGAATGACACTGGTCTCCTTGAAATCATTTTTAAAACATGACACAACTTAGGTAAATATAATTTATTGTTTATTTATAACCTTTAAGGGATTGGCGCAGTTAGTTGGAATATCAGAAGACTAACAGCTCAAGAATCAAAGGTCACTTACTTAAATTTCACCAATTGTGTTCAAATTACTCTTGGTTAGAGCCACATGCACAGGCTAAAGGCCAAACTTAACTGGTTTATGGAGCTTACATGGTGTTTTAAGGACTTATAGATAGCCGGGTCTCTATGCTCATGCCCTTAGATTACCGAAAAGAAAAGTTTATTCATCTACACTGATACAATTTCTTTATCTTTTGGCCGGAAAAGACTTTCCATTCGCTAAACTCACTGACTGAAGTGGAAAGATGAAATTCACGACAATCAAATAATCAGGGTCTCACGACCTCCTGTTTAATTTCCTTGATCCGTGCATGCTCGCAGCTAATTAAAGCGATCAGAGTAATAATGAACAATCACAACATAAATGAAGAATCAAAAGTGCGCAATATCATAGAGCCTTGACAGCTCGATTTGTTACTATTCGGGGATCATTATACTAGATTGATCGTTCTGTAGGCTAGAGCGATGAACTCGCTCCGTGACCGAAGCAACTACAATATTTTAGTAAGGAAAAACTAAATTAAGCATGGCCATAAGATCAGTATCAGTGAGATATATTTATCTTTTTGGGTTCACTTTCCTTCGCAAAATAATTCAGAACGTGGTTACAAATTGAGTGCTCGAGATGCTCCCAATGAACTCAAAGTTAATGTGGCGCTTCGCCTAAGTGGGCGATATATACAAAAATAAAAAATAAAAAAATGAAAGGATGGCCAAATGCTAATAGACAAAACCATACATTCCTAGCTTATTTATCACCTTTTTGTTGTCTAGAAATATTGTTATTAGATAATAATAATAATAAGATTAATGGTCTTAGAAGAACAAACACAAAATTGATTGGGGAAATTATATGGCATAATCTTGGTAGCTTGTACTTCATTTTGAATCATGCGGAAGTTAGTGGGTTTGTAATAATCCAGTTCGACAATGGTGGAAAGTAATTACCTAGGTGAGCAAGCCCAAACAAGATGTGGCTCCCAATAGACTTCCGGGATGTTGAAGGGATGAGAGTGGATTGAATCATAAATCGAAAAAGGGGAGTATTGTTGAGTGGTACAAGCCGATACTAACGATGACGTTAGTGGTTGGAGTAGGAAAGCTTGCAACGCCTCAAGTTTGACGTCGAATGAATGATGCGGTGTGATATTTATTCATAAATTAAATCCACCCTCACCTAGTCATCACCTCATGTTGTCATTTCAAGTATTTCTTATGAGGGCTTGACCTCATGTAAAATGAATCGAGTCATTACAACGATTTTTCTTTAGGAACCTTGTTTATATCTAATACAAGTAAATCATCACATGGAAAATTGCAAACTTTCTTTATTTAGGTCGCCTTTTTATATTATTGCTATTATTTTTGGGTTGACTATTCTTTAGAAATAATTTGAGTGTGTTTCTGCATGACATGTTAGAAACAGTCATAAGGAAGAGCGATTTTGGTCACAAACTGGGTGCTTGAGAATGACCTCCATTCGACCAAACAAAGAAAAAAAAAGAGAATGACCTTAAATTTAATGTGTCCTTGGCTGAAGGATATATGACCCGGCGACTTGGCGTCGGTGGAGGATAAATACTTGAAAGATCAAAAGGCTATCGAGGGAAGTAATAAGGGCTAAGAAATCCATCAGCAAAAGCGGTTAAGGACATGGGGTCCATCTCGCGCAAGTCTTTTCCACGACATTCACACGTGTGAGGTTTTGACAAGCCAAATAATTAAGAATTAACAAGTGGGAAACTGAAATATAATAAAGAATACTAATATAAATGGTCATTGAACTTTAACTCAATATATAATATGGTCCCTAAATTATAAATTTTTTCAATGATAAAAACTGAAAAGTAGTTTTGAGGAGACTATGATTTGTATACTTCAAAGAATAAATTGTACATAATAATACAAAAGGAAATCACAAAAGAATATACATGTCCTTATCTTCCTATTTTATTTTCCGAATATCCTATCAATATTCCATATTCCTGATTGATTGTATCAATTAGAATCGCAATCAATGATCAAATCAAATCCTTTCCCTAATTTTCAGTGGTCCTTAAACTTTAGCCCATTCAAAACTTTAAATTTATTTAATATTATCATTGAACTAGAATTAATGAAATGATAGCATTAGTTTATGACTAAATTGAACATATACCAAAAGTTTAGGAGTTACATTGAATAAATTAAAAGTTCAAGGATAATATTGTATATTAGGCAAAAATTTAGAAATCACATTCAATACATTAAAAATTTTGGGATTATATTACGCAATAGATTTTTACATCCTCTTTAAAAGAAGGGAGATAGGAAGAAGACTTTCATGCTGTCACACATGGAAGACCTGACATGTTAGGTGCAAGAGAAATTGAAGAATATAAAGGATTGTGGGCTTTGCTTGTCTCTTTCTACTTTGCTTTAAACGTGTTCCCTTCTTGCCTTTTGTCTTCTTAGTCTAAGGTAACGCGAACATTGAACATAAAGACGAACATTGAACATTGAACATGAAGAAGAGGAAATCAAAGGTAATCATTTCCCTTGATGCACGTCTAGGAGAATTAATGTGGGAGGCGCCGAAGTTGCGGCTTGATTTGTCTTCTGGCAACTTTTATTCTTATAAAAGGGGAAGAGAGGGAACGAAGGGGAGCCAAGTCCTGGGTGGCTAGAGAGGGAACTATGAGAGTGCATAGAGAGAAGTGTGCAGAGAGTTATTCTTGAGAGGGATTTTCTCATTACAATTACATTTGAGTGATTTAATAAGTTAAATTCTTATTAATAGAATTTGTGTAATTCATTGAGTGAGATGAAAGACTAAAAACCGTGTGAGTTATTGAGTATAATTGAGGATGAGGAAACACCGAAAATATGTTGAGTGCTTGAGTGATTGTTATCTCATTGTGTCTTTTATTTTTACAGTGGAATTCCATGTTGCTTTTCTCGTGGACATAGGTATCGATATTTGGACTAAATCTTGTAAATTTGCTATTTGATTTCTTTCCTTTTTTCGACTATTTTATTTGATTCGCTTGCCCTCTATATTCGCAACAGTGTTATTACTCGAATGTGTAATTAATAACTACTACTAGCATTTTCCCCCCTCCTTATACGAGAATCTTTAAAATCAAGATTGAATTGAACAAATACAGCATTGGCTAATGCTAGGTACATATAGAATTATTATTTTTAAACAATAAATGGTATCATATTAAAATGTAGGTAGACATTTAGACAAGTTGACCATATCTAGGAACGTATGAAAGTCTACCACATTGCTCAATATTGAGTTTCTCAACAGTGAACGTGAGGCCATTGCCTTGGAAATCAACTATCCATTAATGCCACCAAAACGTTGAACAGTATCATTGGCTTTTCGTGAGATTTTTAGTGTCTAGAAAGGTAACTCATTCAAAAACTTAAGAAAAATGAATATCTCGACAAATTGCACAAATAGATCAACATATTCTGTAATCTTAATTAGTCCTGTTCGTGGAATAATTTTGTATTGCACGACTGCTTTAAGTTCTATGCAAGTGGTGAACAAGGTCAAGCATGATACATGAGTGACGTGATTTTAGTTAATCCATGTCTTTTAGAGGTTTGGTTGCATAGAGAAATAAATATCTAGAGTGAGTTTATAAATAACTGATTGAGAAATGAGATAAGAAGCACATAGCAAATTAGTTCACCTTGTCCCTATCGTGCTTGGGACCTCAAGACAAGGTTCACACAATCAATCTATAATCTTTCAATGTGAAAGAAAGTTTGATCTCTTGTAGTGATTTTTGTCACAAAGTAGAAGAAATTGAAAAAAGAATAGAATCTGAATTCGTATTGATTCAACTTGTTTTTCATTGCATGTATTAGCCTCTATTTATTATATAATATATGAACAATTTAAGGACGATATAAAGCAAGATACATGAAATCAAATCTGATGGTTTTAATTATTATATGGGCTTAAGTTGGCCCGCCCACGATGGGCCTAAAAGCTTGGCCCACAAGTTTAGGGCCCATGGATGGAGGGATACGTTGAAGAGTTGTAACTTTTGGGGGAACGTTTTTTACACGAAGGGACACGTCCTTTGGAGAGGACGTATTTAAGGAAATAAAGAGAGGGAGGAACGCACCTTTTCACATAACGTACGTTCCCCTCTCTCTCTCTTCCAAAAGAAGAACAATGGAAGACACTCTCTTCCCTTCAGGCGAATTGACATCATCGGATCGAAAGGGATCAGTTTTTCTTCCTCAAAATCAGCGTTGGTGTTTAGTCCGTGGATACAAGGTACGCTCGAACTCGTAGTGTGCTTTTGATCGGTGATACATGTGTTTTTCCCGGGCTCGTCTTCCGCACTAGTTTTAGGGATTCGATTTAGTGTCGAATCCAGATTTAGGGTATAAGCAATACCTAATATTGGTATCAGAGCCCTAGTTCATGTTTCCCGACCCCCTTTATTATTGCTTTGATTATTTTTTTCTCGAAATTCGAGAAAAATCCCTTTTGGTCGATCGAGGACGGAAAAACCCGACACCCGTGTACTGTTCGCCCTGTTTCGTGATTTTGTGCAAGTCGAAATTCGTTTTTAATAGTGCAGGGTTGAAGTTCTCGTCGATACGAGAAAAATGAGTCGCGGATCGCCGTCGGAGGTCGCCGGACGCACGGCCGAAACACACGGGGGTCATCGGTGCGTGCAACGCACGCGCCGATTCGGTCCCCCGCTGAAACGCGCGTCGAACGCGCCGTTTCGCCCAGGCGCGTGCGATGCACGAGCGCGCGAAACGGCACGTCGTTTCGGCCAGGGCGCGTGCCACACACGTGCCGGCGACGTCATCGTGGCGTCGCCAAGCACGCGCGTGGCACGTGCCGGTCGGTTCGTCCGACCGGTCCGACCGGGCGACCGATCCGACCGGTCCGACCCGTTGACCGTTGATCGTCCGTTGACTTGACCGTTGACCGTTGACCGACCGTTGACCGAAAAAAAAAAAAAGGATTTGTTTCTTTTTTCCCAATTAAGTCTATGTGGATTATATGTAATCCCTTATTTGTTCTGCATTTGTTGCAGGAACAATGGCTCCCCTTCGATTACGCACGCCTATTCGCGTATTTACCCATAAACAAAAGGAAAGGCTTTCTAGTTTGATAGGCGAGGCGGCCGATTATCGATGGGAGAGTGGTGACTTAATTGATCATGTTCTTGAAGTCAACGAGAAGATATAAAAGGTCATATGAAATGGTCGTCCCATGCCACAGTCTGAGATGGTGCGATTTTTCATGAACACTCTTCCACAAGAATGGAAAGGAGTGTTGAATCGCATATGGGATGTCAACAAAGCCGCTTCATATAGGAGTACTGTGATGGCTTTTATAGATGATTATTACCTGATTGTTACAAAAGAAAAGATCAAGAAATTGAAGAAAAAATGATCTTTCCCCTTTCACTTTTTGAAGTGGTGATAGTTGTTTTGGCGATCTTTATTTAGTGTGCTTTATGGACATCTTATGTAATGTTTTCTATCTGGTTGTTGTTGATGTAGCAACTAATATATAAGTTATATTATGTGAAAGCATTATTATTCTATTGGATGTCAAATATTATTTGCTTTCTGTTATTGTTGACTGCTGTGGGTAGTTCATAGAAGTTTTTTGTAGCTTCATAGAATTCATTTTGCATAAGACAATTATATATTGATGATAATTTTAAGTTAGGATTTTTGGAGGATGATTGGAAACATAGTGACCTTTTGATTACTGAAACATTACTTGAAATTGTTCATTAATACGATGGGTCTTGCAAAATGGATGCATAAATGATAGGCATTAATTATTCGTGCATATATGTTTGATGTGTTCGAGATCAATGGCTTTAGCCACAAGAGCATAGTTGCCGAGCTGAACAAAGGTGAAAAGCTCAATGGCGACAACTATGAAATCTGGCACATGAAAATCCAATATGTGCTGGAAGAGTAAGAGGCACTAGAAGCTCTACCTGAAGAAGGAAACACTGCGCAGCATAAGTTAAATAAGGATGCTTTTGCTGCATGGAAAAGAAAGAACTCCATTGCTCGCATTACGTTGCTGAGTAGCATGGAAAATGACGTCATGCGAGAGTTTAGGCGTTTTGAGAATGCCAAGGAAATGTGGGAAGCGTTGGCAGGCAAGGTTTGGTCATACTTCGGTAATCAGAGGCGAGACAACTCACTATTAGGTTTGACTCTTATAAGAAGCCTCATGGTCGAGACCATGAAGCAACACCTTAGAAAGATGTCAAACATGATAAGTGAGTTGAATGATGCTGGCCATGTCCTGGCCGATGAGCAGCAAGTGCAAGCGGTGATTCGTTCCTTGCCTCGAGTTGGGAGCATATGAAGGTGCACCTGACCCATAATGAAAATATCAAAACCTTTGAGGATGCAATGTGTCATCTTGAGCTGGAAGAGGACCGCCTCTTGGCGGTTAAACCGAAAGCTGAAATTTATCATGCTGGTTCTAGTTCACATGGAGCTTCGAGCTCCAAGCGCAAACGTCCTAACTGGTTCGATAAAAGGAAAGGTAAGGGAGCAGGTCCTTCAGGGAAGAAACCTAAGCTTAATCAACATGAAAGAGGAAAACGTCCTCAAATGAAGAAGCTTACAAGGGTGAAGTGTTACAATTGTGACAAGAAGGGTTACTATGCTCGCGATTGTCGTGAGCCAAAGAAGGTACACACCCATTATACTATTGGGAACTTTGCCTATGTGTCAAGTTCTGTATTTATGACTCGAGTCTAATCCTTTGTGGATGTAGATTCGGGAGCGACAGACCATATAGCGAAGGATAGAGAATCCTTCGTGGAATTTCGACGAGTACCAACTGGAACTAAGTGGATCTATGTGAGAAACAACTCTAGAGCATAAGTAAAAGGAATTGGCACCTGCCAACTGAATATGCGTGGTGGACGCATTTATTCCTACATGATGTATTGTATGCTCCGGAGATTCGTCGAAATTTAGTGTCTGTTTTATTGTTGGTCAAGCTTGGTTTTAATATGAACTTCCATAATAGAAGTGTGGATTTGTTTTTGGATACAAATTTCTATGGTTGTGGTTATTTTCTGGATGGTTTCATTGTATTAGATATTGACTATGTTAATGCAAATGTTTGTTATTCCCTTCTCACGTCTCCTAATTCATATGATAATGATGTGAATGTGTGGCATGCTAGACTTGGTCATATTGGCCAACAACGTATGAATAGACTAGCCAAAGAGGGCTTGTTGGGCAACATTGAAAAAGTTGATTTGCCTATATGTGAGTATTGCCTAGTAGGGAAAACGACAAGGAAACCATTTGGAAAAGGTAAAAGAGCTGAATTTCCTTTGCATTTAATTCATACCGATGTTTGTGGTCCGATGAATGTGAGAGGAAGGCACGGGGCTGTTTATTTCATCACATTTATAGATGATTATACTCGATTCGGATATGTCTATTTGATTTCTCATAAATCTGAAGCATTGAGTTGTTTCAAAAAGTTTATGAACTTGGCAGAAAATCAATTAGACAAGAAAATAAAAGTATTAAGATCCGATCGAGGTCGAGAATATTTATCCGATGAGTTCAGAAAATTATGTGATAAAAAAAGAATAGAAAGATAGTTGTCTATTCCATATACTCCTCAACAAAATGGTGTTGCGGAGAGAAAAAACAGAACTCTACTGGAAATGGTTAGGTCCATGATGGCACATGCTAATTTACCTATCACCTTTTGGAGTGATGCGTTATTAACTGCTACATATATACTTAACCGAGTGCCTTCCAAATCGATTACCTCCACTCCATATGAGTTATGGACGGGTAGAAAACCGGACTTAAGTTTTCTTAAGCCATGGGGTTGTGCTGCCTATACTCATGAGTCCTCTCACAAGTTTGGGAAATTGAGTCCCGAGAGGAAAGAAGAGTATTTTCATAAGATACTCAACACTCGAAAGGATATGTGTTCATAGGTGAGTAGGAAAGTGGAAGTATAACTGAATTCGAATCACGGGACGTCACATTCTTAGAGAATGAATTTCCTAAGAAGGGCGAAATAGGTGAATAACACTCCCTATTTGAAACCTTGGATCAAGATAATGAACATAGTGGAGTTCGTCTAAGTGGGAGTAACATGAGAAGTAATGAATTTGATTCAACTCACTCTCAATTACAACCACAAGATGAGATGATATCGTCATTATCTAATCCGAGTGGGAGTATGATGGGGAATGATGTACAAAGTGCACAATCTCCCATACGGCGAACAAGTCGCAAAAGTATTCCTCGTCGACGTTTTGACATTGAAGGGGAAACTTTTATGGTTGCTCTACAAGATGAAGATGAGCCAAGAAATCTAAATGAGGCTCTAAATTGCCCTAGTAAGGAAAAATGGATGCATGCAATGGAAGAGGAGATGGAGTCAATGAAGTCAAACCAAGTTTGGAAACTGGTTGACCTTCCAAAAGGACGCAAAGCTATTGGGAACAAGTGGGTTCTCAAAATAAAGCGTAAATCTGATGGTTCGATAGAAAGGCATAAGGCTTGCCTTGTGGCGAAGGGGTATAATCAACAGGAAGGAATTGATTATGAAGAAACATTTTCTCCTGTGGTGAGATTTACCTCGATTCGCATTATTCTGGCAATAGTGGCTAATATGGATATTGAGTTACATCAAATGGATGTAAATACTGCTTTCCTCAATGGAGAATTAGAGGAAGAAATATATATGGAACAACCTACTGGTTTCATTATGGAAGGCCAAGAAGGAAAAGTATGTCGACTTTTGAAATCGATATATGGCCTAAAGCAGTCATCGAGACAATAGTATATACGTTTTCATAATGCCATAATGGCATATGATTTTACAATGATAGATGAGGATCATTGTGTATATATCAAAAGATCCAAAGATCAATTTGTGATCATATCATTATATGTTGATGATATACTAATTCTTTGGAAGCAATATGGAGTTTGTTAATACTTTAAGAGTTGGTTATCTTCCAACTTTGAGATGAAAGATATGGGCGAGGCTGCATACATCCTTGGAGTTAAGATTTCAAGAGATCGTTCGAAGAGATCATTATCTCTTTCGCAAGAAACATACATAAATAAGGTTCTTGAACGATTTCGTATTCAAGATTGTAAACCCATTGATACTCCTATTGCAAAAGGTGAAGGATTGAGCTATAGACTGTGTCCAAGGACTCTACAAGAGAAGGAACAAATGAAACATGTTCCTTATGCTAGTGCTGTTGGGAGTTTAATGTACACTATGATGTGTACAAGATCCGACATATGTTTTGCAGTTGGAATGGTGAGTAGATACCAATCCAATCCAGGTCAAGCACATTGGAAGGCCGTTAAAAGAATACTGAGACATCTGAAGGGAACTGGCGATTACAAGCTGAATTACTAAGGAAAGGATCTGCAACTTGAAGGCTATACGATGCGATTGGGGAGGAGATTTAGATGAAAGGAAATCTACCTCTGGATTTGCTTTCTTACTGAACAATGGTGCCATATCATGGAGCAGTAAGAAGCAAACATGTATAGCCTTGTCCACGATGGAAGCTAAGTTCGTGGCATTATCAGTAGCGGTACAAGAAGGAGTTTGGCTTAAGAGATTTTTGGATCATTTAGGTGTTATTGAGAAAGCTGCAAATCCATTATTGGTTAACTTGTGATAGCCAAGCGCTATAGCGTACACCAAAGATCCAAAATATCATGGCAAGACCAAACATATAGATACTAAGTATAACTTTGTCAAAGATATGGTTGCACGAAAGGATGTGAACTTACGGTACATATCTACGCATAGAATGGTAGCAGATCCTATGACAAAACCAATACCTAGAGATGTGTTTTGTGGTCATGTAAAATCTCTAGGATTGCGTAGAGTCGATGTACTTGGATATTGTAATTTCCCGAGTTGTTCACATTTAATGAATTTGTGTTTTCATCATTAATGCCTATGAATCTTTGTTTTACATTTATGCATCTTAATGCTCGGTGCATTATATTATGTTGAGAAAGTATGTCGGACGATAAGAGATTAGCCCACTCACACGGGTAATCGCATCTATTTACTATGTGATAAATAGAGATGAGATAGTTTTTAAGCTTATTATCTAGGTGATAATCGAGAGCTCAAGCTTAAAATATATATATCGCCTTAACTAAGTGTTAAGATGAGGACATGATATTTACTATGTCCGAAAGTAAAATAACCCACATATTTTACTTTATCTCTGTCTATAATGCCGATGTGAGTTCGATGAATTACGTGTATGAGTAGATATGTGAACTCAAGTTAGACATTGGGTATGTCTCAACTATAATCTGTACGGTATTAAAGATGTAGACATACGCTCCATGGGAAAGGAGTTAAATACCGTAATACGTATTTCATACTACGCATGCATGATACGACCAATAAGAGTGGCAAAAGTTTGATCTCAACTTTTATGCCGTGTGACACTCTTGAGGAAAATAGTTCCTCAATTTAAGTGCCCTCATGACTTTTACTTATTCTCAAGATTTTTATTTAGTGTTTGCTATCTTAGGATGTTGCCAATGGTCATAAGTTGATTTGATCTAATGGGACATTTCTAGAAAAACAAGCTGAATTGAAATTGAGAGTTTGAAGGAAAGAGGAAGATCGAATTTGGAGAATCACATTGTAGTTTTGTATTCACTGGTCGACCAATTATGACTGTCTTTGGGATAATCATAATTGTGAATACAATATATATATCATTGTTTAAATGAGATTAAGAGAGATATAAATGTGATCGATCGATCTAGGGTACTGCATACTAAAATTGACTCGGAATGTGATGCCTATTATGAGTTGCTATATATTCCTAACAGATGTATGGCAATGAGCTCTCAAAGTATCTTGGTCGCACGGACTATTCACCGTATGAATGTTGCGGTGAGGAAAAGAGGATTACTGTTCGGCCCACCATGTCAAGTGGGAGTTGATGGATTTTCAATTGATGGGCCTAAGTAGGGCCTGTCCGCCCATGTTGGTTTTGGCCCACCATGTGCGAGTGGGAGATGATGGTTTTAATTATTATATGGGCTTAAGTTGGCCCGCCCATGATGGGCCTAAAAGCCTGGCCCACAAGTTTAGGGCCCATGGATGGAGGGATACGTTGAAGAGTTGTAACTTTTGGGGAAACGTCTTTTACACGAAGGGACACGTCCTTTGGAGAGGACGTATTTAAGGAAATAAAGAGAGGGAGGAACGCACCTTTTCACATAACGTACGTTCCCCTCTCTCTCTCCTTCCAAAAAGAAGAACAGTAAGACACTCTCTTCCCTTCAAGGCGAATTGACATCATCGGATCGAAAGGGATCAGTTTTTCTTCCTCAAAATCAGCTTTGGTGTTTAGTCTGTGGATACAAGGTACGCTCGAACTCGTGGTGTGCTTTTGATCGGTGATACATGTGTTTTTCCCGGACTCGTCTTCCGCATTAGTTTTAGGGATTCGATTTAGTGTCGAATCCAGATTTAGGGTATAAGCAATACCCAATAAAATCCAATCTTGAATTGATTTGATCGATCGATTACGATCCTAAATATCAATCACGATTCTTAATCCATCCCAATTGTTTTGGAGGGGGGGTCTTTTTCTATATTTGTTCAAAGACTTTTGTTTTCAGTCAGACCATCTAAAAAGCCGCGACCGAGAGAGAGAGAGAGAGAGGCTCTACTTTCATTTTTTTTTTTTTTTTTTTCTTAGCCTTAAGTCTTTGTTGTTATTCTTGATAAGTCATGCATTTGCTTTTAAAATTTTTAATAAATTCTGCTTGGCTGTAATGCAATTTTAGAAGATTATGGTAAGACATTTCGACATCTATGACGGTTGATGATTGTTAAGTTAGAGCTTACCTTGCCATGAAGTTTGTCTCATTTGTTTCGATCGGATATCTCAAGAAAGAGGATATTGATTCTCGCTATTTTCATGTGTGGAATATAGATTTCTCAAGAAATAGGTCTCAGGCCTTTCGGGATTCAATATTTAGCCCAAATATTTTGTATGGAAAACCTAAAGTGGATGGGAAAATTTATGTACATTCGGGGCAGCCATTGACCGACCTTCTATCTCCTAGAATACAATCAATTATGCTCAAATGTTTTTAATTTTTTTCGGTAGAACATGACGACGAGCTGCCCTATAGATATTGTCCACCAGTTCATTATGTAGTGGAGATAAATTCAGTTACTGAATTAGTAAAGTTGAACACGTATGAATCCGGTGTTTATGAAACTAGAGGCTACGAATGGTGAGTTCTAGATTTTCCCTTCTGTTTGACATAACTCGCGCTTGTATCGTTTGGAACCTAATGAACTCAATCAAGAAATACCTCAATCAATTCAAGCTAAATTAAACGTTTAATTTGTCCTTTTCAGGAGCTTATATCTTCACCCTAAGGGATACAGGGACCGTGCGGGGAAGGTGTATATGTCCCTTTATCTGTCAATTGAGGAGCCGAATAAGCTTGGAGATGGCGGAAAGATTGTGGTCAACTACAAGTTTTTCGTGTTCGACAACGTTCACGAGACTCGAATCAGCTTCAAAGGTAGATCGCCGCGTAATTCATGATCAATGACAACGAAATCACACTTCCGGTAACGTCATCATAGTTTAGAATTGACAACCGAGTTTATATCAACTTGTGGAATTGTGTGTAAAGGCAAGGAACTGAGGGCGTTCAGTAAAGCGAAGACCCAGTGGGGGATTTCTAACTTCCTGTCCTTGGCAAGTTTCAACAATCCTGATTATGGATTCCGCAAGGGCGATTATTGCAAATTTGGGGCTCAGGTTTTGGCCAGCAAAAGTGTGAGGAAAAAGGAGAGGTTCATCATCATCAAAGATCTGCCTTACAACAAAATTACTTGCAAGATCCGACAGTTCTCCACATCGAACGAGAACCCTCAGTAATCCGACGCCATTACCCTCGGAAGGAGGACTTGGTACGTTCCCATAACAAAGAAATGGAATTGGCTACTTGCCTTCTGCCTCTTTTTAATTTAAGGAATAAGTGCACTAAAAGCCCGAAAACCTTTTATGAAAGTGCAATTATATCTTAAGATTTTCAAAAAGTGCAGTCAAGTCTTAAATTTGTCAAGTTGATGTAATCAAATCTTTTTGTTAACTCCGTTCAACTTGTTAAATGGAAAATGTCAATAAGTTTTAGGACTTAGATTACACTAATTTTACAAGTTTCGGGACTTGATGGGACCATTTTAACAAGTTTTGGAATTTGAATGTACTTTTTAAAAGTTTTAGTAATTAATTGTACTTTTGTGATAAGTTTTAGAACTTTAAGTATACTTATCAACAGGATTAGCTAAAACTCATCTTCGTTTAACTGTGATTATTGTGTTTAGGATGTTAAAGGTGTTTCCGCAACAAAAGGGGCCGCAGGGGGGGAAGTCGCTGTCCGTTTACTTACAAGCGCAAGGCCTTCCTCCGAGGATCAAAATGTATGTAAAAGCCAAATTGGGTGTGTTGAACGACAGCGATTCTAAACAGTAAGGAAAAAACCGGTATGTTTTTCTTTTCTTTTTCTCTATAACAGCCACGTCTAATTGAGCTTTACTTTCTCTTTTTGTTTTTTACATAATCAAATTTTTACGATGCACACAGTTTTACTTCTAGCTAATCCAAATTTACAACATGCAAATGTTGGCTGGTAATTTTGCACATAACTTTTGCATGATTTTTTGAAATTTGAATGATATATATATTTATTTATTTTTTCAGTTTTGCTTAATCCAAAACAAACGGGCTAACGCATATATATGTAAGTATTACCATAAATAAATGCTGCAAAAACTAAAAAAGAAAACCATACAGAATTTTTCCAAGATTTCTTTTATATATGAATATCCTTCTTATTTTAAGGAAAAATTCCGAGTGGCTTTTTGGAAAGGGCTCAAAGCCCATCTATATGACTACCCAACTTCGAGTATCATAGCAACGATCCAGATAAGCACGTGAATATCTTCTATTGAAAAAAACATAATGCTCTCTCTCTCTTCGTCGGTCCAAATTGAGGATGAGTATGCTAATTGGAGATTGCTTCATCTATATTATTTAACAAGGGGTAATAATAGAAAAAACTCTAAGTTAGTACATTTGTAATTAATTTACCCCAAATTAATTTTTGAGCTATAAAAAAATCTCAAATTGGTGTATGGATTTACCCGTGGACTTGTTATGTCAATTAAGTATTGCCATGTGTCATGTAGCTTAGAAATTTCACAGATAAATTTGTCGGAAGTTAGTAGAAGGTAAATATGTCACAAGTGTATCAATTTAAAGTTTTTTGTGACCCAACAATTAATTTGTATTTAAATTTATTATAAGTATGTCAATTTAGAATTTTATGCCGCCCCGGGGGATCTCGAGAAACCGGATGGAAGGTTCGTTAACAAGAAAGAACTGGTATTTGCAGTCGAAATGCTCGTCACATTAGATGTTGCCAGGTATAATGAATTGGTTTGATGACATTGGTTCCCCCAAAACCATGGAAATATTGTCTTCTTGACTTGGTTTCTAATCTGATTACTGGATGGAGTGTTTAATGTACCCAAATTCCAGATTTGTGTATGGAAGATGCCTACTATGTCCACCATCTTGTGGAACCGTAATTTCTTTGGAGCTTGCTTCGTATATTTTGTGTTTCCGGACTGGAGGGACTTGTAGCTATTGCTTATAATAAAATCCTTGTGAGCCATTTTATAGTTTGCATCTGTGCTATCTAACATGGCTGCTTATAGCTCTCCCGCTGTGAGTGTTTTTTGGAAAGGTAGCATGGTTTCAACGGCGATGATCCCCGATGGTAGAGTGGTAGAGGTTGTTCCCCTATTGCCATTGATAGCTCGCAAGGATCTGCAATGCTTCGCCTCTGTGAGGTAGAGGCGAGCTCATCCCTCGCTTGTGGTCGATCATTGGCTGAGGAATAAAGAAAAAGAAAAAGAAAAAAAAGAAAAAAAAGAAAAAAAAATTCTCTTTTTTTGGTGATTTCTCCTTGAGAAGTCTAATTTTCTTATCAAATGGTGGAAAATATCTTTCTTATCAAATGGCAGTAAATATTTTCTAATTCATTTTTAGGTTTCAGTCGAACACAAAAAAAAATATCACTTCTTGAAAAACATTTTTCAGAAATATAATATTTTCTGCGAAATGAATGGAGCCTAAGAAAGGATTGTTCTCATATTCCTAGTTTCCAAATTAGATGAATCGATTAATCTAAGAAAGGATTAGTCCATCAATTGACACTTTCTACCTTTTTTTGTTTTTGTTTAGAATAGCATTTTCTCATTCACACCAAATTTTGGGGAGAATTGTCTAAAAAGTCCTAAATCTATTGCATTTTTGTTAATTCAATCATAAACCTTTCAAATTTGCCAACTTAGTTCTAACCCTTTTTCATTTTTTGTCAATTGAGTCATTTCGGCTAATGTTGACTGGAAATCATTAACATGGATGTTGATCATCTTACATGACATGGTTGGCACTGGCTTGGACAATTTTTAATAGTATTTTAATATTTTTTGATAATCTATTATTTATTAATTTTTTTTATTTTCCTTTTTTTCTCTTCTCCTTTTTCTTTTTCCCTTTTTCTTATTTTCTTTTTTTTTCCTTTTTCCCTTCGCCAACCATAAGGGGAGGGCCACTCTTGGGCGAGGGACATGTGGGTGTGGGCTAGCCACAACATTACTCGCATGGGCAAGGCCTAGGAGGGTGACCCTTGCCCTCATTGGCCCAGGCTTGGGCGCTCCTCACCTAAGGTTGGTGGTGGGAAAAAGAAAAGAGAAAAAGAAAAGAAGGAAAAGAGAAAAAAGGAAAACAAAAAAATTAATAAAAAAAAATTGAACGTATATTTAAATATTATTTCAAATTGTCAACATTTGCAATGACCGTTATACGTGGCATGATCGCGTCTACGTCGCGATTTCCGATCAAAATTGATTGGATGGACTCAATTGGTAAAAAGTGAAAATGTGCTTGACTAAGTTGGCAAAATTGAAAAATTTATAATTGAATTGACAAAAGTGCAATAAGTTTAAGACTTTTTAGATAATTTTCTCCCAAATTTTGTTTGTTCCCATATTATTATGTTTGACTCGTGAGATTTCTAATATCGCCACATGTTCTTAGCCCTGATACCACATAGGTAAGATTTTTTGTAAAATAAAACAGATAATAAGATACTAGGGAACAGAGAGCCGGATGCTGACTTGGAAATGAATACCACATAGGTAGGATTAGCTGATATTGATTTAAGAGCGACTTACAAATGAATAACCAGCCTACAAGGGAAATGAAAATGCTGGCTTGGACACTTTTCAATGTAGGAATTACAGGTCCATCTTTCGATCAATATACATTTAAGCTTGTGATTCAACATCCAATCTTGGGCCAGACATGCAGGAGAACGAAATATCACCGTACTACAAAATATGCATAATTCTTGTACTTCTCGTGCATTGATTAGAGATTTATTACCAAAATATGAATAATATTTAGAGATGCAAAATTAGATTTGCTATAATTAGAGATTTACTATATTGATCATCAAAAACAAATTCCTATATAAGGCTTGCATCTGACTATTCCACATGGTTCAACCTCGCATGAGCTTTACTTACTTATATATATATGACTTAAACATTTATTATCAAAATATGCATAATTCTTTTGCTTCTTTTACATCAACTAGAAATTTATCATTAAAATATGTATAAGAACTAGAGATGCAGAATTAGAGATTTGCTAGGGTTAGAGACTTATAAAAGTAATCATCAAAAGTAAATTACTGAATAAAGCTTGCATTGAGTATGCCACGTAGCTCAATCTTGCGCGCGACATATTTATGTTTGGGGATAGTCAAAGAGATGGATTAGATGATGAAAATGCACGAGGTGAGATCTGGAGTAGATTTTCTTAATTGAGGGCTTAGATTCCCCATGTTTTATATCGAAATTTACCTGTCTTTACAAATGTGGAACGTTCAGCATAAAGTAAAAGTCAAATTTTAAAGGCAAGCAAACTCCAAATAATACAACTTTTTTTTATATAGACTTTGTTGAATACTACATCATGAAGTATTCACTTAAGAAAGAACATTCTATACATGAAATTTTCTATTTTGCTGTTTTGCAAAGCTAAAGAAGAATCTAAGGAAAAAAAAGTAAAAGAAAAGAATCCTGCTCAGTAATTGCGTTTTGTACTAGAGGAAAGAGCAATGCAGTTTCCTGGTATCTTCTCATTGGTTGCCTGGCCACTTTAACACGAAAGCTGCCAAAGTAGACATGTTTGACCAAGCGTAATGCGTAGAGACAAACAACTCCTTAGGGCGACTTTAGGAAAATATCGAGATGCAGACACGTCAAGAGCCGAAACTTCACACGAGTAGATACATAAGTGTTAAAACTTCCACAATATATATTTAAGTACTAAAATCGGAGAAGAAAAGAATACTTAGGTGCCAACGGGTGAGAATTTCCAGCCAAATAGCTTAAGTGGCATTTTTCGAGGAGAATTTTAATTAATGTGGCATTTCTTTAAAAAAAATTATCCAAGTGGTGCTGACATGGCTAGATAAGTCCAAAATGATGTCGTTTTGGACCATATTTTACAAAATCAATTTTCTACTATGCACACACTTTTACTTATTGTTAATCCAACTTTACAACATGCCAATGTTGGCTGGTAATTTTGCACATAACTTTTCCACGACTTTTTAGTATTTGAATGATATATATATATATATTTGCTTAATCCAAAATAAACGGGCTAACGTATATACATATATATATATATATATATATATATGTATGTATGTATGTATATGTATGTAAGTATTACCATATATAAATCCTGCAAAAATGAAAAAGAAAACCATGCATAATTTTTCCAAGATATTTTATAAATGAATATCATTCTTATTTAAAAGAAAAATTCCGAGTGGCTTTTTGGAAGGGCTCAAAGCCCAATATATATGACTCCCCAACCTTTGAGTATCATAAAAACAATCCAGATAAGCACGTGAATATCTCCTATTGAAAGAACAATGCTATGTCTGTTCATCGTTCCACATTGAGTATGAGTATGCTAATTAGACATGGCTTCATCTGATTTAGTCATAAGATTGTGGCGATTTAGAATGCGAACTTTAAACTGCACTTACATAAAAGGATCATTCTCTCAAGGTGCGCATGGCAACATTTTTATTCTGGAGAACTATTTCTTAAGTTCTTTTCAGAAATAGTTCTTTTCTATTTCGGGGAACAATTTTTAGGAAAAATAAAGTGTTTTGTAACTATACAAAATTTCTATTCTTAGAATAGAAAAATAATAGAATTACATTTGGTACAATTTATTATTATTTTTTATTTGTTTTTTCTTCTTGTTTACGGACCACCGATCACCGCCCACCGCTGCACAACCGCTGACTACCGCCTTAGGACTGCTGACTGTCGTGGCCGACTGCTGCCGCAGGACTGCTGCCCACAGCCCACCGGCTGCCACCACTCCCGGTCATTGACTCTTCCTGAGTTTTTTTCTTTTTCAAGACAATTTTTTCACGTGTCCAGAAGTGGGAGGGTGAAATATTGACAATTGCCTTATTACACTGGCGGCCTTGGTGTCTTTTTGGCTTCCTTTAGGTGTGAACAGAAGAATTTTTCATGTCATGGGGTTGGTTACTAGGAAAGAGGCCACAGGAGGACGTTCGAAGCACGGGAAACTCTTCTTTCAACTTTTATTCGGAGAAAAGTCGGGGATACTTCTTAAAAGGTTCGGGAAACTACTCTGCTATTGTCCTGACAGACTCTATATAAACCCCATCATGGCTGGGATTGACAAGCAAAGTCTCCAACCAGTTTGAGAGAGAGAGAGAAGAAAATTAGGAAGCAACGAAGAGCTAAGAGCAAGCTAAGAAACATGCCGCCTAAAGTGGAGCAGGCATCCACCCGGGCTATCATGCGCTGTGACCCTGGTACTTCTCTTCATTTTTTGTGTTTGCGCTCTACTTTCATTTTTTTCTTAACCTTAAGTCTTTGTTGTTATTCTTGATAAGTCATGCTTTTTGCTTTTAAACTTTTCAACAAAACTTTGTTTGGCTGTAACGCCATTTTAGAAGATTCAGGTAAGACCTTTCTACATCCATGACTGTTCATGATTGTTAAGTTAGAGCTTACCTTGCCATGAATTTAGTCTCGTTCGCTTCAATCGGATATCTCAAGAAATAGGATATTGATTCCCACTATTTTCATGTGTGAGATACGGATTTCTCAAGAAATAGGTTTTCAATTCTCAAGTTTTTCAGGATTCAATACTTCACCTTTAAATTTTGTCTAAAAGACTTAAAGTGGAAGGGCCAATTTATGTCCATAGGGTTGAGCCATTGAATAACCTTCTATCTCCTAGAATACAATCAATTGTGCTCAGATGTTTTTTTCTTTTTTGGGCAGAACGTGACGACGAGTTGCCCCGTAGAAATTGTCCACCAATTCATTATGTAGTGGAGATAAATTCGGTTAAAGAATTATTAAATTTGGACACGTATGAATCCGGTGTTTTTGAAGCTGGGGGCTATAAATGGTGAGTTCTCGAATTTCCCTTTTGTTTCACACAACTCGACGCTCGTATCATTTGGAACCCCAGTGAACTCAATTAAGAGATACAATGGTCAATCAATTCACAGCTATTAAATGTTTAATCCGTCCTTTTCAGGAGCCTATGTCTTAAGCCCAGGGGAGATAAAGATGAGGGGAAGGTATATATGTCCTTACATCTGTCAATCGAGGAGCCAAATAAGCTTGGAGACCATGAGGAGGTCTTGGTCGAGTACAAGTTTTTCGTATTCGACAACATTCGCAAGAACTATGTCACCTTCAAAGGTCGATCATCGCATAATTCATGATCAATGACAATGAAATCACACTCTCGGTAACGTCATCATAGTTTAGAATTGACAACCAAGTTTATATCAACTTGTGGAATTGTGTGTGCAGAGAAAGGGAAGGAACCGAGGGCATTCAGTAAAGCAAAGACCCAATGGGGGCTTAAGAAGTTCCTTTCCTTGGAAAGTTTCAACAAACCTGAATATGGATTCCACAAGGGCGATTATTGCAAATTTGGGGCTGAGGTTATGGTCAGCAAAAGTGAGAGGAAAGAGGAGACCCTCACCATCGTCAAAGACCCGCCTCACAAGAAAACCACTCGCCAGATCCGACCGTTTTCCACATCGACCAAGGACCCTCAGTATTCCGACGTCTTTAATCTCGGAAAGAAGAAGCCGTACAGTTTCGTGGAGGGGAAATGGAATTGGCTTTGGTACATTCCCAGAACGAAAAAGTTGGCGAGGAAATGGAATTGGCTACTCGCCTCTTGCCTCCTTTTGAATTTAGAGAATAAGTGCACGAGAAATCTTGAAATTTGTCACAAAAATATAATTAAGCCTTAAAACTTTCAAAAAGTGTGATCAAGTCCTTAATCCTACCAAGTTGGTGCAATTGAGTTCTTTCATCAACTTCGTTGAACTTGATAAACGGAAAATGCAAATAAATTTTAGAATTTGATTGCATCAATTTAATAAATCTTAGGACTTGAATGTACTTTTGAAAGTTTTAGGGCTCAATTGCACTTTTATGATAAGTTTTAAGACTTCATTGCACTTTTTTGAAAGTTTTAGGATTTGATTATACTTTTGTGATTATCGTGTGTAGGAAGTTAAAGGTGTTTCCCCAAACCAAGGGGGCGCAGAAGGGGAAGTATCTGTCCGTTTACTTACAAGCGCAGGGCCTCCCTCCGGGGATCAAAATGTATGTAGAAGCCAAATTGCGGGTGTTGAACAAAAAAGACCCTAAAAACAATAAGGAAAGAACAGGTATTTTTTCTTTTCTTTTTTTCTGTAACAGCTGTGTGTCTAGATGAGTTTTACTCTTTTATTTTACTTTTTGCTTTTTTTATTTTTAACGAAATCAATTTTTTACGATGCACACACTTTTACTTATTGTTAATCCAACTTTACAACATGCAAATGTTGGCTGGTAATTTTGCCCATAACTTTTGCACGAATTTTTAGTATTTGAACGATATTCTTCTCACGGTAAAAAAAAAAAAAAAAACGATATTCTTCTCTCTCTTTTTTTTCAGTTTGCTTAATCCAAAACAAATGGGCTGACGCATATATATGTAAGCATTACCATATATAAATCCTGCAAAAATAAAAAAGAAAACCGTGCAGAATTTTTCCAAGATCTTTTATAAATGAATATCATTATTATTTAATGGAAAATTTCCGAGTGGCTTTTTGGAAAGGGCTCAAACCTCAATCCATATGACTTCCCAACCTTCGAGTATCACAACAATAATCCAGATAAGCACGTGAATATCTCCTACTATTGAATGAACAATGCTGTCTCTTCATCGTTCCACCTTGAGTATGAATATGCTAATTAGACATGGCTTCGTCTACAATTTAAAAAAAAAAGAAAAGATTAATACCACACAAAACTTTAAACTGATATACCTGTAACAAATTTTTTTCAAACTAATTTTTTGATTACCAAAACCTCTAAACTAGCACACCAGCAACAAATTTAACTTCTTAGCCTCTATTAAATTTTACGATGAAATTATTGAGTTGGATGACATATGATCAGTCCACACGAAAATTCATATAAATTTGAGGTAAATTTGTCACATATATTTTAATTTGGGATTTTTTGTGATCCAAAAATAAGTTTCGGCCTAAATTTGTCACTTGTATACTGATTTAAAGTTTTTCGTGATGTTAATTTTTTTTTTTTTAAAAAGGAACTAATAAGTATTTCTTTTGGGGCATTGCAGTCAATGGTTGGCTCTCTGCCAACAAATACAACTGCGGTTGCTCAGACTTTATGCCGTGGAAAGATCTCGAGAAACAGAATGGAGGGTTCGTTAACATGAAAGAGAGACAGAAACGGAATGGAGGGTTCGATAACGAGAAAGAACTGGAATTTGAAGTCGAAATCCTCGTCATATCAAATGCTGTGCAGCGTAATAAATCGGTTTGATGACTTTAACTTCAATACTTATTGGGTCAGAATTAACTCCTCGAGAGCAAATGTGTGGACCAAATTGGCATTGACGTTGGTTCCCCGAAACCATGTGAATGTCGTCTTCCTGATTTGGTTTCTTATCTGATTACTAGATGGAGCGTTTGATGCACCCAAAGCTCCAGATTTGAGTATGGAAGATACCTAGTATGTAATTTCTTTGGGGCTTGCTTAGTATATTCTATGTTTCCGAACTGTGTGTGATCGTAGCTATGCTTATAATAAAATCCTTGCGAGCCATTTTATAGTTTGTCGTGATCTTTCCTTGTCTGCTCGTAGCTCTCTCTGTGAGTATCCTTTGGAAGGGTGGCAGGGTTCCAACGGTGAGGATCCCTAGGAAAGGGTGGTATAGGTCGTTCCTTATTGCCACTGACCGTTCACAAGGAGCGTGGTGTTGTGGCGTTAGGTGTAAAACAAATCAATGAGAACTATGAAGAACATTTGCTGAATATAACAAGTTAAATTTCAGCATCAGCAGAAACAGTTTAAGTTATCATAAGTGATGCTGATGAACAGTTACTAGTAATCAACAAGTGATGCTAATAATAAAGAGATAGAAGATAACATATTAAGATTTATAGTAGTTCGGTTTTATCCCAAAGCATATGTCCATTCTCCAGACTAATAGTTGCAACAAGATTCAAATCCACTAGTAAACATTAAAGCAAATTAAAATGATCAATGTTGCTCCTATCAACCGATGGATCACACTATCATGACACAATCATTACGCTTACACTTGTACATTTGACTATTTACTATTACAACTTAGTAGTACTATGTAAAGATATGATTTGCAACACAGTTACTATCAATACAAATAAAGCAAAGAAGAAAACTCAAAAGTTATAGACTAACTTGGTCGTTTTCACCCATTCTTACCACTTCTCTTGGATTGAATATATAAATTCATTGAACCTTAGATGGTCGTTTCCCACTCAACTCCATGAAGTAGCGGTTGGTTTTACCATCATCAGCGTCAGAGCAGCTTCCGTCACTTACCAGTGTTAGCACGGCTCTTGACAATGGCAAATTTCCCAAACCAGTCAAGAGTCTATCTTCAATTTGATTACCCATTTGATTTAGTGCTATCATACTTATTTTGATAGTTTTCTCCAATTTTCAGAGATGCGGTTGTCTTCCCAGAACATGCATCTATTGACTCGTCGCCCATGTTTCCTTGCTAAATGCTTGGGAATGTGGCTGTTATCTGGTCCAGACTTACATTTTTGCTCCTCTTCCGGATTATCCATCCTTCTCTTCTTCCGAATCGGAGTGGTCCTTCTGTTAAACAACCGGGCTTCCCCACCCGATTCTTGAACCGGTTGTAGTTCGGATAATGAAAATACCCACTTGTATGAATTTGGAGAATTGAACTTGGACGATTCTATGTTGGCTCTAGTACAATTGAACAACGAATGCATCAATTGGTTGAATTACACTCCATCAAATTGAGTGAGAAACCATATTAGGGGGAAAAAGTCCACTGACAAATTGGTTGATGGACATTGTTCTCAAGGAACTCATGACGCCATTAAAGGGAATGATATGAAAGTTAATGCTGTCAAACTCCTACGACCTTGACAACCGACACCATGAGGATTCCCACTTCGATAATAAGAACATCATTATAAAATACCGGAATCAGGATTAATATAAAGAACACCAATGTCACTGTATTTGCAAAAGAAAGTTTAATGGAAAATCTTGATTCAAGAATCAAATTAATTACTTGCGTACAGTTAGTGTTTATCCAAATAATGTCACATGACTCGTATCTTATTTCCGCTTAGTTAGGATTTTTGGCTTTTTTCTTCTGGAAACATTCGCCTTTTCATTCTTCCACATGAATTCAAGCAATTCGAAGTTAAACTTTTAAGAAAATGGTTGTCTAAAGAAGATCAGAAACATGAAGGCACTAAACGCCTCACTGGCCCATTAGCATCATAATGAACAAATAAGACAGTGAGTGAGAGTGATCCTGAATTATGGAAGATCCCTCTATAACATTAAAGCCAGAACCTCTTTTTTGACTCAATTTTTTACATTATTCCAAAGTGCAGCTGCACCACTCTGTTATTGGCTCCATATAAGTTGCGATTACCCGTCGGAAAATTTGTCATTGCTAAAAAAGTGCAACTCCATGGCTAACAAATTTTGAAATAAACTCGTAATTTCTTAGATTCAGATAAAAAATACAATATTTAAGAAACTTATGAAGAGTTCATGAACATAGAAAACATTATGCTGATTCCAATGTTGAAAACAACATTGAAATCCAATTTGAGAGTGGACAATATGACCTGTCAGGAGTTACCGCACTTAGGGCACGCATGACAACATTTATGTTCCAGAAATCAATTTATATTCCCTGGATGAGTTTCTGAGTTAAGAAAAGCGTTTGATAATAACTTAAAAATTATGTTTCTAGAATAGAAATTCATTTGATAACAGGATAAAATTTCTATTTCTAGAGGGGCAGCGGCTGTGTTTGACGGCAGGCCTCCGGCATTCCACGGGCTGCAAGTGGGCGACGGATAGTGATGAGAGTGAATGATGAGAAGAGTTTTCATTTCTACTTTTGTTCTAGAAATAGAAAAATTAAAAATTTTAATTTCTGATTTCTGCTCCAGATCTATTTCTAAAAAGAAATCGGTTCTAGGAATAGAAAAATGAAATTGCGTTACCAAACGGATTTTTGTTCCAATCATGTTCGTCACTCTCATCACCACCTGCTGCCCACCTAAGTAGCATTGACACTGACACGCGACACGCAACATGACACGACACGACACGCCGACACGTTGTTTCTCAAAAGACAGAGAATTCTGATACGTTGAGACACGTTGTATATTAAATATATATATTTTTATATATACATTATAAATTATCATTTTTATGATTATTTCAATCAAATTAATTTTATTCAAATTCATAAATAAATAAATAATTAAAAGAGCCTATAATGAATTTGCACTAAAAACATTAGTCCATCATTTATTAATATCATTCATTATTTCAATTTGACAAATTCAACTCTATTCCAATAATTCATAAAACTTTGAGAAAACAAGCAATCGACATTCCGGACTCGCATGTTAGATATGTCGGAAGAGGAAAAAAAAAACTCAAGTAGTGAATTGTGTATCACGGAAAACGGGAATCATAAGAAAAGAGAAGACTAGGTTTTTCTTCTTTCTCCATTTATTATTTTTATTATTGTGTTTTATTTTTTCACATATATATTTTGACATTTCATTTATTGAAAATTTTTAAAATTGACCTCGATATCGAAATCACGTGTTAGAAACTCGTATGTTGGAATTCCGACTCGAGTGTCGGAAAAATTGACCAGGTGTCGGATTTTCCGACACGCGTTGACCGAGTGTCAGAAAGTGTTGGACACGTGTCGAAGTGTCCGACACGACACAAAGACTTTTGGAGAGTGTCGGTGCTTCATAGCTGCCCACCCGCTGCTCATGAGATGCCACCCGTCATACACCAGCCACCCCTCCTAAAAATAGAAATTTTATTTTGTTATCAAATGAATTTCTATTTTAGAAACATAAATTTTGAGTCGTTATCAAACGCGTTTCTTTGCTTAGAAACTCGTCCAATGAATTGAAATCGAGAAATCAATTTCAGGTTAGAAATTGATTTCTATTCCAGAAATTTCGTCATGCACGCCCTTAGTGGTCAGGAGGGTCTATTTCAACTTGTTCAAGTACTTCCAAAACAAGAGTAGGTATAGCTACGTGGGAACCGAAACTTCACTTTATTTGTTAGTCTTAATAATTCATGTCTATTGCTTTTAAAGTTTTTAAATTTTATTTGATTATACAGTTTCCAAATGAGAATATGCTTCATAAGCTAATATAGCAATTTTTGGCATTGTCCACTATTTAAAAGAAATTCTCAAAATATTTTTTCCATTGCAAAAGCTTCTAAAGAAAGATCTCCCTTCGTGTGGAACAGTTAAAACTAAGAGCGTGCATGACAAAATTTATGTTTCCCTATTTCTTTGTTTTTCTATTCCCCGGAACAAATTTGAAATAGAAATCCATTTTGTAACGTAATTTCATTTTGTTTAATATTTCTGAACATATTCCTATATAAGAAATAGATTTGGAGCAGAAATTAGAAGTTAAAATTTTTAGCTTTTCTATTTCTTGAACAAAAGTGAGAAATCAAATTTTTCTTATCGTTCACTCTCGTCACCATTCGTTGTCCATCCACCACCCGTGGGATGCCGGACGCTCGCTATCAACCACCGGACGTCGCTCGCCCGCCCGTTGGCCGCCTACCACCGGCCACCGACCGTTGGATGTTGGACGTCGGCTATCGGACTCCATCCGCCCGCCACTGATGGATGGCGGATGGCCGACGGTGGATAGCGGATGTCGGCCGCCAAACTCCGTCTGCTTGGCCGGACTCCCCCGCCACCCCCCACCGGTCGTTGGTCGGTGGCCGTTGGACGCCGGCCCCCAACACCGACCGTCGCCACCCTTTGAAATAGAAATTTTATTCTATTATCAAATGAATTTTTATTCCAAAAACAAAAATTTTGAATCGTTATTAAATGCGTTTCTTTGCTCAGAAACTTGTCCAGAAAATCGAAATTACGAAATCAATTTCTAGTCTCTTCTAGAAATTTTGTCATGCGTGCCCCAAATGTATGTACGTATGTGTGTGGGCAGGTGTGCAAATAAATTTAACATTATTATAAAGTTAGTTTCCATATGAGATGTCTACTCTTCAAAATTCCAGATTACTTTTTTAATATATATCTACCGTCAATTTTTTGTAATATTATCTACTATCCTCCTAATAGCAAAGAAGGATAAAATGCTAAATCTTTACTGTTGTAGAGAGATCAAATTCTGGTGGGTCTTTTTAATTAGTATTTGAAGTCAGTGGTCACTTAAGTTGCTCATTCGAATTGTAGCTCATGCCCAAAATCAATTATCTTTCATTTCAAACATATGAGTTTTTAAGTGACCGTGCACTGTTTGCCAAAAATGTTATTTTCACAAAAACATTATGGCACATCAGGTAACGCATGATTGAGCTCGGATTTATTCAAAACGAAAATAACATCATCCAAAGAGTAAAATATATTGAAAGTCCATTATACAACTACTTGCCTATTTTTCAAGAAAAATTATAATGCTCGATTGAATTTATTATATAGAATTACAAACATATACACCCATAATTTGGCGTTTATGAATATCATATTACATTTATAGTTGTGTTACAATGATCAACTTTGGCTTATCCAAGTTAAACACAGACTGAGCTCATATTAGTAACACATTTTCGGAAGCTTCTTAACGTCAATTTTGAGATGCTGCAGTTTTTCAATATTCTTACACACAATTACGGCACTCAGTGGCAGTATGTAGTTAAATAGACTATAAATTATCTCAACTAGTTTTAACAAATATCTAGTCTAAGGATTAGTGGGAAAATATAATAAAAAAAAATAATGCTTGTTTATGACAAGAAATGTCAACTAAAAGAAGTAAATAGTAGATAGATAAATAGATTTATTTTTGTGGGGCACATGTTTTTATCATAGTTAAGATTAAGTAACAACGTTAGGAAGCCATAAATGTGAAATGCAGAAATCCTGCATCGGGTGAAGTAGATAAATATGTGTATTTTATAGACTATTTGAATTTACTTAAAGAAAAGGCCAACCATATTTTTCAATATGTTGAAAATGAAAATTACGTCACACATATGTGAATTGACATGCTTAATTATTTGCATGTGGGGAGGTTTTAGTTGTTTTTTTCTAAATAAAAATAAAATCACCGTAGATGCAAGATTTAAGAAAAAAAACAACACAATCAAGAAAATTCATTCGAGATGGAGACTTTACTTTAATTTATTATTATTATATATAGGTCGTGAGATCACATCGAATCATTATATTCGTATGCTTATTTGTGTCGTTATAAAAACATTTTCAAGGCAATTATAAAGTTCTCATTTGATCGAAAATGACTGAAAACAAGGTGAATTTGTAGTAGATATTAGAGTATTTCACGAGTCCCGCGGGATGAGATATCAGAGGGCAAAGCCCACCATTCATTTCTCTGGTCGAGCGGTCATTATTCACTGAAGAGCGCATAAACGCTAGGTCATTTGGTCAAAGGGTCAACGAGCCTCACTTTCTGGGTGAGCTCGCCATACGACGTCGCAACTAGCGACGTCACATTCGGTGGGCCCGCCATACTTGAGGATCACGTGAACCCTATCGGTCCCTATGATTTTTGGTATCTCGGTCAGTGAGTCAACGGATGCCGCGTCCGGTCAATTTCCCACTGCCTTTGTTTTGTACGACGTTATGCGTCCCCTCAAATTATTATGCCAGATGAGTACTGTTTTACTTACCAGTCCTCTCTCGAATAGTTCTATTTTTCCTCCAACCTACTCACACACACTAAAAAGAAAGGAAGAAAACTCAAACGCCGACCTGAATCAAACGACAAAAGTTGACAAATCACTCTTGATAAATAATTGAAAATTTGAATCATTCCACACTTGCCAAAAGTTAGCATTACCCCAATTGTGTTAGCTGGATGACATACATCTCCGTGAAATCACTTTAAAAACATGAAACAACTAAAGCAAACATAGTTGTTCATTTATTTTAACCTTCGAAAGTTGGCTTCGTTAGTTAGAAGGTCGAAAGATTTCTAACTCAAGAATTGAAGATGACTTGTTCAATTCTCATCAATTGCGTACAAGCTACTCTTGGTGAAGGCAACCAGCATAGGCCAAACGCACTCCAAAATCAATAGTAATTTAGTTTTTTTTTAGAGTACTTTAAGTTTCTAATTTTTAGGTTGGGAATAGACTACTTTTCTCATAAATTATATTAATCATCTTATATTGATTTTGTCGTAATATTGTGACGATTTAGGATGCAAA
Organism: Eucalyptus marginata; assembly: GCA_014182565.1. Taxonomy (NCBI): domain Eukaryota; kingdom Viridiplantae; phylum Streptophyta; class Magnoliopsida; order Myrtales; family Myrtaceae; genus Eucalyptus; species Eucalyptus marginata. The sequence continues at coordinate 31,285,749 of CM024588.1, forward strand.
CTTTAAAGTACACTTACATAGAAGGATCCTCCTCCTAAAATTTGATGGGCTCGAGCACCCCTTCGTGGTGAGCTCGCCATAGACTCGAGCACATTAAACGCTCGGACTCAATGATTTTAGGGGATCTTGTTCAATGAGTCAACGAATGCCACTCCCGGTCATTGACTTTTCCTGTTTAACTCTTCTTCTATTTTCAAGACATTTACACGCGTTAAGAAGTGGGAGAGGGAAATATTGACAATTGCCTCACTACACCGGCCGCCCACGTCTCTTTTTGGCTTCCTTCAGGCGTGAAAGTAAGAATTTTTCATGTTATGGTTGGTTACTAGTATCGAGGCCACTAGAGGTCATTCAAAGAATAGGAAACTTTTCTTTCAGCTTTTATTAGGAGAAAAGTCGGGGACACTCCTAAAAAGTTAGGAGAAAAAATTATGAAAAAATTCTTATAATTATTATAATTATGTCAATTCAATTTTAAATTTATTTTTTTGATCAATTGAGTCCTAAATCTTTTGAAATTATGTCAATTCAGTCTCTCCACCAAAATTGGCGATCAACGCTCGACGTGGCCGTCGGCGACAATTTTTAATAATATTTTATTTTTTCAAATTATTTTTTTATTATTATTATTGTTTTCTTTTTTTCTCCTCCTCTCTCCTTCTTCGTTTGGCTCCAGTGACTAGCCAATGGGGAGGGCTGGCTGGTCATCGGATTGAGGTGGCCGGGCAAGCTCACCTCACCGTCATTGGGTGAGGGCGAGCTCGCCCAACCACTAGCGGGGTGAGCCCCTGCTTGATCTGACGAGGGCTTGCCTCACCGTTGTTGGGTCTGATGAGGCGAGCCCCTACTGGATCTGACATGGGCTTGCCTCGCTAGTGGCTGAGCTCGCTTGCTCGGCCACCTTAGTCCAGCGACCAGCTAGCTCTCCCCTCTGGTCGATTGCTAGAGCCAAAGGAAGAAGGAGAAAGGAGAAAAAAAAAAAGGATAAAAATTAATAAACTAATTTGAAAAAAATAAAATATTATCAAAAAAAAATTGTCGTCGGTGCCGGCCAACGGCCACGTTAGTGTTAGCTGGCCAATTTTGGCGGAGAGATTGAACTAACACAATTTCAAAATGTTTAGGACTTAATTAGCCAAAAAATAAGTTTATAACTGAATTGGCACAATTATAATAAGTTTAGAATTTTTTTAGTAATTTTTCCAAAGTTTGGGAAACTAATCTCTTAATTGTTCAGATGGACTCTATATAATCTCCATTATGGCTAGGGTTGATGAGCAAAGTCTTCAATCAGTTTGAGAGAGGAGCAAATTAGGAAGCAACAAAGAGTTAAGAGCAAGCTAAGAGATCACGTGAACCCTCAATGTCTATTATTCTTGGGGATCTTGGTCAAATAGTCAACAAAAGCCGTCCGGTCAATTTCGCACCAACTTTCTTTGGTACGCGGTTATGTGTCCCCTCAAATTATTACGCCAAATGAGTACTGTTTTCCTCCAAGCTACTCCCACGCACACAAGAGAGAAAAACTCAAACGCCAACCTGGATCAAACAATAAAAGTTGGCAAATCACTTCTGAAAAATGATTGAAAATTTGAATCATTCCACACTTTGCCAGGAAAAATAAGCATTACCTCAATTGTGTAGATGATATGCATGTCCTTGAAATCACTTTAGAAACATAAAACAGCTAAAGCAAACATACTTGTTTATTTATTGTAACTCTCAAAGATTGACGCGGTTGGTTAGGAGGTCAGAAGATTTCTAACTCAAGAACTGAAGGTGAATTGTTCAAGTTTCAGCAATTGTGTGCAAGCCACTTTTGGTGAAGGGAGCTTGCACAAGCAAAACGCATTCTAAGATTGATAGCAATTTTCTTTTTTATTTATAGAATAATTCAAGTTTGTAATTTTTCGTTTGGAAATAGACTACCTCATACTGATTTTGTCGTAAGATTGTGGCGATTTAGGATGCGAACTTTAAAGTGCACTTACATGAAAGGATCCTCCTCTTAAAATTTGGTGGGCTTGAGACCAATGACATCAAAGGGGTCCATGAGCACCCCTTCGTGGTGAGCCGCCATAGGCTCAAGATCCCAATAAACGCTTGGTCTCTATGAATTTTGGGGATCTTGGTCAATGAGTGAACGAGTGCCACTCCCGGTCACTGACTCTTCCTGTTTTAAGTTTTTTTTTTTTTTTCAAGACAATTTTTTCACGCATCCAGAAGTGGGAGGGCGAAATAATGACAATTGCCTCATTACACCGGCTGCCCTGGCGTCTTTTTGGCTTCCTTCAGGTGTGAACAGAATAATTTTTCATGTTATAGGGTTGGTTGCTAGGAAATAGGCCACAAGAGCACGTTCAAAGCACGGGAAACTCTTCTTTCAATTTTTATTCGGAGAAAAGTCGGGAATACTTTTTAAAAGGTTCAGGAAACTACTCTGTTATTGTCTTGACGGACTCTATATAAACTCCATCATGGCTGGGATTGATGAGCAAAGTCTCTGACCAGTTTGAGAGAGAGAGAGAAGCAAATTAGGAAGCAACGAAGAGCTAAGAGCAAGCTAAGAGACATGCCGCATACAGTGGAGCAGGGACCTGGTACTTCTCTTCATTTTTTGTATTTGCGCTCTACTTTCATTTTTTTCTTAACCTTAAGTCTTTGTTGTTATTCTTGATAAGTCATGCTTTTGCTTTTAAACATTTCAACAATACTTTGTTTGGCTGTAATGCCATTTTAGAAGATTCAAGTAAGACCTTTCTACATCCATGATTGTTCATGATTGTTAAGTTAGATCTTACCTTGCCATGAACTTAGTCTTCTTTGCTTCAATCGGATATCTCAAGAAATAGGATACAGATTCCCACTATTTTCATGTGAGAGATACGGATTTCTCAAGAAAGAGGATTTCAATTCTCCAGTCTTTCGGGATTCAATACTTCACCTTTAAATTTTGTCTAAAAGACCTAAAGTGGAAGGGCCAATTTATGCCCATTGGGGTGAGCCATTGAATAACCTTCTATCTCCTAGAATACAATCAATTGTGCTCAGATGTTTTTTTTTTTTTCTTTTTTGGGCAGAACGTGACAACGAGTTGCCCCAAAGAGATCGTCCACCAGTTCATTATGAAGTGGAGATAAATTCGGTTAAAGAATTATTAGACTTGGACAAGTATGAATCCGGTGTTTTTGAAGCTGGGGGCTACGAATGGTGAGTTCTCGAATTTCCCTTTTGCTTCATATAACTCGACGCTTGTATCATTTGGAGCCCCAATGAACTCAATTAAGAGATACAACGGTCAATCGATGCATAGCTAAATTAAACGTCTAATCCATCCTTTTTAGGAGCCTATGTCTTCAGCTCCCGAGAGGCCGGGACGGTAAGGTGGACGATAAGGGACATATGTCCTTATATTTGTCAATGGAGGAGCCAAATAAGCTTGGAGACGGTGAGAAGATCGTGGTTGACTACAAGTTTTTCGTATTCGACTACAATAGGTGGACCTACGTCACCTTCAAAGGTTGATCATTGTGTAATTCATGATCAATGACAATGAAATCACACTCCCAGTAATGTCATCATAGTTTAGAATTGACAACCAAGTTTATATCAACTTGTGGAAATGTGTGTGCAGAGAAAGGGAAGGAACTGAGGGCATTAAGTAAAGCAAAGACCAAATTGGGGCTTCCTAAGTTCCTTTCCATGGCAAGTTTCAAAGCTAGATTCCGCAAGGACGACCATTGCATATTTGGGGCTGAGGTTATGGTCAGCAAAAGTAAGAGGAAAATGGAGACCCTCACCATCGTCAAGGATCCACCTCAAAACACAATCGCTTGCGAGATCCAACAGTTCTCCACATCGAGCAAGCACCCTCAGTATTCCAAGGCCTTTAAATTCAGAGAGAGGGAGTGGTACATTCCCAGAACAAAAAAGTTGGCGAGGAAATGGAATTAGCTACTCGCCTTTTGCCTCTTTTTAAATTTTAGGAATAAATACACGAAAAGTTCTAAAATTTATCACAAAAATATAATTAAGCCATAAAACTTTGAAAATGTGGGATCAAGTCCTTGAACCTACCAAGTTGGTGCAATCACGTTTTCCCATGAACTTCGTTAAACTTGATAAATGGAAAATGTTAACAAGTTTTAGAAAATGCTAACAAGTTTTGAAATTTGATTGCACTGATTTAACAAGTTTTATTATTTGAATGCACTTTTGAAAAACTCAATTGTATTTTTATCATAAGTTTTAGGATTTTATTGCACTTTTCATTTTGAAAATTTTAGGATTCAGCTATACTCTTGTGAAAAGTTTTAGAATTAGCTATAACTCATCTTTGTTTTAACTATGATTATCGTGTGTAGGAAGTTAAAGGTGTTTCCCCAGCGCAATGGGGCGCAGCAGGGCAAGTGGCTGTCCGTTTACTTACAAGCGCAGGGCCTTCGTCCGAGGATTAAAATGTATGTAAAAGCCACATTGCGGGTAAAAGACACTAATAACAATAAGGGAAAAGAAGGTACTTTTTTCTTTTCTTTTTCTCTGTAACAACTGTGTCTAGATTGAGTTTTACTCTCCTTTATCTTTTTCTTTTTTACAAAATCAATTTTTTGCGATGCACACACTTTTACTTATTGTTAATCAAACTGTACAACATGCAAATGTTTGCTGGTAATTTTGCACATAACTTTTGCACGACTTTTTAGAATTTGAATGATATATATTTTTCTTTCAGTTTGCTTAATCCAAAACAAACGGGCTAACGAATATATATGTAAGTATTACCATGTATAAATCCTGCAAAAATAAAAAAGAAAACCATGCAGATTCTTTCCAAGATCTTTTATAAATGAATGCCATTCTTATTTAAAGGAAAATTTCCGAGTGGCTTCCTGGAAAGGGCTCAAAGCCCAGTCTATTTGACTTCCCAAACTTTGAGTATCATAACATAATCCAGATAAGCACATGAATATCTCCTTTTGAAAGAATAATGCTATGTCTCTTCATCGTTCCACATTGAGTATGAGTATGCTAATTAGATATGGCTAAGTCTATAATTTAACCAAAAAAAAAAAAAGGTTAATACCCTGAAAAACTTAAAACTGATATACCCGTGAAAATTTTTCTTCAAACTACATTTTTTATTATCAAAACCTCTAAACTGGTACATTAGCGATAAATTATCACAAAAACCCCAAATTGGTCACTTGTTAACCTCTGTTAAATTTTACTATGAAATTATTGAGTTGGATGACATATGGCAACTCTGCACAAAAATTCAAATAAATTTGTAGTAAATTAGCCACATATGTATTAATTTGGGATTTTTGGTGATCCAAAAATAAGTTTTGGGCTAAATTGTCACTTGTGTATGAATTTGAAGTTTTTTGTGATGTTAATTTTTTTTTTTAAAGAATTAATAAGCATTTCTTTTGGGGCATGGCAGTTAGGGGTTGGCTCTCTGAAAAAAAATTCGACTGCGGTGACCCAAAATTTATGCCGTGGGAAGATCTCGAGAAACTGAATGGTGGTTCCGTTAACAAGAAAGCACTGGCGTTTGAAGTCAAAATCCTCGTCATATCAGATGTTCAGAGAAGTGATGAATCGGTTTGATGACTTAGCGTCGACCAAATTGGCGTTGACATTGGTTCCCCCGAAACCATGTGTGTGTTGTCTTCTTGATTTGGTTTCTTATCTGATTACTAGATGGAGCGTTTGATGCACCCAAGCTCCGGATTTGTGCATGGAAGATGCCTAGTATGTCCACAACCTTGTGGAATCGTAATTTCTTTGGGGCTTGCTTAGTATATTCTATGTTTCCGAACTGTGTTTAATCGGAGCTATGCTTATAATAAAATCCTCGTGAGCCATTTTATAGATTGTCGCGATCTTTTCTTGTGTTGCAATAGAGCCAAGATGTTTGCATGCATGCTATCTAACATGTCTACTCGTAGCTCTCTGTGAGCATCCTTTGGAAGGGCGGTAGGGTTCCAACGGTGAGGATCCCTAGGAAAGAGTGGTAAAGGTCGTTCCTTATCGCCACTAACCGTTCACAAGGAGCGCGGTGTTGTGGCGTAGGTGTAAATGATGGCCCTGTTGAGGCTAGCGATTCAATGAGAAATATGAAGAATTTTTGTGAAATATAACAAGTTAAACTTCACGATAAGCGGAAACAGTTTAATGTAATCAGAAGTGATGCTGATGAACAATTACTAATAATCAACAAGTGATGCTAATAATAAAGAGGTAGAAGATAACATACTAAGATTTATCCTAATTCGTTTTTATCCCAAAGCATATGTCCATTTGCCAAACTAATAGCTGCAACAGGACTGAAATCTACTAGTAAAACATTAAAGCAAATTACAATAAGCAATGTTGCTCTTATCAACCGATAGATCACACTATCATGGCACAACCACTACCCTTACATTTGTACACTCGACTATTTACTATTGCAACTTAGTAGCACTATGCAAAGATATGATTAACAACATAGCTACCATTAATAAAAATAAAGCTAAGAAGAAAACTCAAAAGTTATAGACTAATTTGGTCATTTTCACCCAATCTTACTACTTCTCTTGGATTGAATATATAAATTCATCGAACCTTAGATGGTTGTTTTCCATTCAACTCCATAGAGTAGCTGCTGGTTTTACCATCATCAGCGTCGGTCCGGCTTCTGTCACTTACCAGCATTAGAACGGCTCTTGACAGTGGCAATTTCCCAAACCAGTCAGAGTCTATCTTCAATTTGATTACCTGGTTGATTTAGTGCTATCATAATTATTTTGATAGTGTTCTCCAATTTTCAGAGATGCGGTTGTCTTCCCAGAACATGCATCTATTGACTTGTTGCCCGTGTTTCGTTGCTAAATGCTTGGAAATGTGGCCGTTCTCTGGTCCAGACTTACATTTTCGCTCCTATTCTGGAGTATCCATCCTTAACGTCTTCCTAATCGGAGTGGTCCTTCTGTTAAACAGCCGGGCTTCCCCACCCGATTCTTGAACCGGGTGTAGTTCGGAAAATGAAAATACCCACTCGTATGAATTTGTAGAATTGAACATGGACGATTCTTTATTGGCTCTAGTACAATTGAACAACGAATGCATCAATTGGTTGAATTGCACTCCATCAAATTGAGTGAGAAACCATATTAGGAGGAAAAAGTCCACTGACAAATTGGTTGATAAACATTGTTCTCAAGGAACTCATGACACCATTAAAGGGAATGATATGAAGTTAATGCGGTCAAACTCCTACGACCTTGGCAACTGACACCATGAGGATTCTCGCTTCGATAATAAGAACATAATCATATTATACCGGAATTAGGATTAATATAAAGTACACCAATGTCACCGTATTTGCAAAATAAAGTTTAATGGAAAATTTTGAGTCAAGAATCAAATTTATTACTTGCGTACAGTTAGTGTTTATCAAAATAATGTCGCATGACTCGTATCTTATTTCAGCTTAGTTAGGATTTTTGGCTTTTTTCTTCTGGAAGCATTCACCTTTTCATTTTTCCACATGAATTCAAGCAATTCGAAGCTTAACTTTTAACAAAATGGTTGTCTAAAGAAGGTCAGAAACATGAAGGCACTAAACGCCTTGTGGGCCGTTAGAGCGCGTTTGGTAACGATTCTGTTCTTGAGAATAATTTTTGATCAGAAATGATTTTTTCTGATTTTGTTCCCCGAAAATAATTTATGAGTAAAAGAAGACGCTTGGTAACTACATAAAATTTTTATTACCAGGATAGAAATGCGTTTAGTAGGATTCTTAAATTTTTTATAATTTTATTATATTTTTCTTATTTATCTCTTTTTTTATTTTTTATTTTCTTTTCATCTTATTCTTCCTCCTTTTATGGCCGGTCGTTGGCCACAGCAATGGCTAGAGACTAGCTGGGCAAGATTCGGCGAGCTCACCAAAGCCTCGCTAGGCCAAGGTGAGGATCGGCGAGCTTGCGAGAGGCTTGCTGGCCACCGTGAGGCTTAGCGTCGCCAGACCTTGCCTAGGTGGCGCAAGGTTGGCCTTGCCCTAGTCTGGCGAGGGCAAGGCTAGCTTGAGCTCACCTAGATCTAGCGAGGTCGAGCTCGCCCAACCACTGCGAGGCTCAGGCCGATGAGGTCGCCGGTCCTCATCGGCCGATCGCCGGCCCTTGTCGGTCGGTCATCGGTCATGGTTGAGGTCAGCGACCGGCCAAAAGGAAGAAGAAGAAAAGGAAAGAAAAGAAAAGAGAAGAGAAAAGGAAAAATTAGACTTGATTCTAGAAATTGTTTCCAGAAATAAGAAGCAACTTTTTTTTTTTTTACTTCTTGATTCTCGTTTCAAATTTAATTTTGGGAACAAAAAAAAAAAGGATTTTTGTTCCTGGGTACAAAAATTTTACCAAACAGATTTGTGTTCTTTTTTGTTCTTAGGAACAAAAAAATAGAATTAGCTGTTTCCGAGCGTGTTACCAAACGCGCCCTGAGCATCTTAAAGAACAAGTAAGACAAAGTGAGCGAGAGTGATCCTGAATTTCGAAAGATCCCTCTATAACATTAAAGCCAGAACCTCTTTTTAAAATCCTTGTGAGCCATTTTATAGTTTGCATCGTGCTATCTAACATGGCTGCTTATAGCTCTCTCGCTGTGAGTGTTTTTTGGAAAGGTAGCATGGTTCCAACGGCGATGATCCCGATAGTAGAGTGGTAGAGGTTGTTCCCGATAGAGCTCGCAAGGATCTGCAATGCTTTGTCTCCGTGAGCTAGAGGCGAGCTCGTCCCTTGCTTGTGACTGATCACTGGCTGAGGAGGAATAAAGAAAAAAAAAGAAAATAATAAAATAATAAAAAGTTCTCTTTTTTTGGGTGATTTCTCTTTGAGAAGTCTAATTTTCTTATCAAATGGTGGAAAATATCTTTCTTATCAAATGACAGTAAATATTTTCTAATTCATTTTTAGGTTTCAAATCGAACACAAAAATATCGTTATTTTCCTAGAAAATAACTTCTTGAAAAACATTTTCTAGAAATGTAATATTTTCTCGAAAATGAATGGAGCCTAAGAAAGGATTGTTCTCATATTCCTAGTTTCCAAATTAGATGAATCGAATAATCTAAGAAAGGATCAGTCCATCAATTGACACTTTCTACCCTTTTTTTCTTTAGAATAGCGTTTTCTCATTCACACCAAATTTTGGGGAGAATTGTCTAAAAAGTCCTAAATCTATTGCATTTTGGTTAATTCAATCCTAAACCTTTCAATTTTGCCAACTTAGTTTTAAACCTTTTCATTTTTTGTCAATTGAGTCCATTCGGCTAATATTGACTGGAAATCATTGACATGGATGTTGGTCATCTTACATGACATAGTTGAGACTTGGCGCGTGGACAATTTTTAATAATATTTTAATATTTTTTGATAATCTATTATTTATTAATTTTTTTATTTTCCTTTTTTTCTCTTCTTCTTTTCATTTTCTTTTTTTCTTTCCCTTTTTTCCCTTCGCCAACCATAGGGGGAGGGCCACTCTTGGGTGAGGGACATGTGGGTGTGGGCTAGCCACAACATCACTCACATGGGCAAGGCCTGGGAGGGTGACCCTTGCCCTCATTGGCCCAGGCCTGGGCGCTCCTCACCTAAGGTTGGTGGTGGGAAAAAGAAGAGAGAAAAAGAAAAGAAGGAAAAGAGAAAAAGGAAAAAAATTAATAAAAAACTTGAACATATATTTAAATATTATTTCAAATTGTCAACATTTGTAATGACCGTTATACGTGGCACGATCGGCGTCTATGTCAGCGATTTCCAATTAAAATTGATTGGATGGACTCAATTGATAAAAAGTGAATGTGCTTAACTAAGTCGGCAAAATTGAAAAATTTAGAATTGAATTAACAAAAGTGCAATAAGTTTAAGACTTTTTAGATAATTTTCTCCCAAATTTTGTTTGTTCCCATATCATTATGTTTGACTCGTGAGATTTCTAATATAGCCACATGTTCTTAGCCCTGATACCACATAGGTAAGATTTTTTGTAAAATTAAACGGATAATAAGATACTAGGGAACAAAGAGCCGGATGCTGACTTGGAAATGAATACCACATAGGTAGGATTAGCTGATATTGATTTAAGAGCGACTTACAAATGAATAACCAGCCTACAAGGGAAATGAAAATGCTGGCTTGGGCACTTTTCAATGTAGGAATTACAGGTCCATCTTTCGATCAATATACATTTAAGCTTGTGATTCAACATCCAATCTTGGGCCAGACATGCAGGAGAACGAAATATCACCGTACTACAAAATATGCATAATACTTGTACTTCTCGTGCATTGATTAGAGATTTATTACCAAAATATGAATAATATTTAGAGATGCAAAATTAGATTTGCTATAATTAGAGATTTGCTAAATTGATTATCAAAAACAAATTTCTATGCAAGGCTTGCATCTGACTATTCCACATGGTTCAACCTTGCATGAGCTTTACTTACTTATATATATGACTTAAACATTTATTACCCAAATATGCATAATTCTTTTGCTTCTTTTGCTTCTTTTACATCGACTAGAAATTTATCATTAAAATATGTACAAGAACTAGAGATGCAGAATTAGAGATTTGCTAGGGTTAGAGACTTATCAAAGTAATCATCAAAAGTGAATTACTGAAAAAAGCTTGCATTGAGTATGCCACGTAGCTCAATCTTGCGCGTGACATATTTATGTGTGGGGATAGTCGAAGAGATGGATTAGATGATGAAAATGCACGTGGTGAGATATGGAGTAAATTTTCTTAATTGAGGGCTTATATTCCCCATGTCATATTTTGAAGGCAATTATTTTGCCTTCAAAAAGAAAAAAAAAATAATAATAATTTTATATCGAAATTTACCTGTCTTTACAAATGTGGAACGTTCAGCATCAAGTAAAAATCAAATTTTAAAGGCAAGCAAGCTCCAAATAATACAATTATATATATATATATATATAGACTTTGTTGAGTACTACATCATGAAGTATTCAATTAAGAGAGAACATTCTATACATGAAATTTTCTATTTTGCTGTTTTGCAAAGCTAAAGAAGAAATCTAAGTAAAAAAATAAATAAAAGAAAAGAGTCCTGCTCAATAATTGCGTTTTGTACTAGAGGAAAGAGCAATGCAGTTTCATGGTATCTTCTCATTGGTTGCCTAGCCACTGTAACACGAAAGCTGCCCAAGTAGACATATACAGTTTGACCAAGCGTAATGCGTACAGACAAACAATTACTTAGGGCGACTTTAGGAAACAATCAAAATGTAGACACGTTAAGAGCCGAAACTTGACACGAGTAGATACATAAGTGCTAAAATTTCCAAAGTATATATTTGATTACTAAAATCGGAGAAGAAAAGAACAATTAGATGCCAACAGCGAGAATTTCCAGCAAAATAGCTTAAATGGCATTTTTCGAGGAGAATTTTAATTAATGGGGCATTTCTTAAAAAAATTATCTAGGTGGTGCTAACATGGCTAGACAAGTCCAAAATGACGTCGTTTTAGTCCAAATTTTACAAAATCAATTTTCTACTATGCACACACTTTTACTTATTGTTAATCCAACTTTACAACATGCCAATGTTGGCTAGTAATTTTGCACATAACTTTTCCACGACTTTTTAGTATTTGAATGATATATAAATATATATATTTTCAGTTTGCTTAATCCAAAATAATCAGGCTAACACGTATATACATACATATATATATATATATATATATATATATATATATATATATATATGTATATGTATGTAAGTATTACCATATATAAATCCTGCAAAAATGGAAAAGAAAACCAAGCAGAATTTTTCCAAGATCTTTTATAAATGAATATCATTCTTATTTAAAAGAAAAATTCCAAGTGGCTTTTTGAAAAGGGCTCAAAGCCCAATCTATATGACTCCCCAACCTTTGAGTATCATAAAAACAATCCAGATAAGCACGTGAATATCTCCTATTTAAAGAACAATGCTATGTCTGTTCATCGTTCCACATTGAGTATGAGTATGCTAATTAGACATGGCTTCATCTATAATTTTAAAAAATAAAGTTAATACCACAAAGAACTTCAAACTGATATACTTGCGATAATTTTTTTTCAAACTACTTTTTTTTTTTATTACCAAAACCTCTAGACTAGAACACTTGCGACAGATTTATTGGAAAAACTCCAAACTGGTCACTTGGGGCGTGTTTGTTTGTGTTCTTTATTTCTGTTTATGAACAGATTTTCTGTTTTTTTGTTCCCTGAACAAAAAAACAGAAACGCGTTTGTTTGCGTTTTTGTTCCAAATATGTTCTTTTGTTCCCTGAACAAAAAAAGAATAGAAACAAGAAAAAAAAAAAGTTGTTTGCTTTGTTTCTAACAAAAATAAAGAACAATTTTTCTCTCTTCTCTTTTCTTTTCTTTTCTTTTTTTTTTTATTCTTTTCTTCTTCTTCTTGCTTTGGTCGGTCGCCGGCCTCGGCCATGGCGGCGACCGGCCGACGAGGGCCGGCGGCCTCACTAGCCACGGCGAGGCTCGCCAGCCGGCGAGGCTCGGCCTCGCCTTGGCCGGGCGAGCTCGGCCTCGCCGGATATGGGCGAGCCCGAGCTTGCCCGGCCGCCGCGAGGCTCGCAAGCTCGGGCTCGCCCGCCAAGGCGAGGCCGAGCCTCGCCGTGGCCGGGCGAGGCCGCCGGCCCTCGTCGCCGGTCGCCGGCCATGGCCGAGGCCGGCCAAAGCAAGAAGAAGAAGAAAAGAAGAAAAAAAGAAAAGAAAAGAAAAGAAAAGAAAAAAAAAACATTAAAATATTAAAAGAAACAAAAAAAGAACATATATTTACCAAACATATTTCTGTTCTTTTTTTATTTCAGGAACAAGTTTACCAAACGCGCTTTTTTGTTCAAAAACTGTTCCCCGGAATAGAAATAGTTTTTTCTATTTCTGTTCCTCGGAACAAAAAGAACAAAACACAAACAAACGCACCCTTGTTTGCCTCTGTTTAAATTTTACTTGTGAAATTATTGAGTTGGATGACACATGGCGAGTCGACACGAAAATTCATATAAGTTTGAGGTAAATTTATCACATATGTATCAATTTGGGGTTTTTGGTGATCCAAAAGTTATTTTTGATTAAATTTGTCACTTGTGTACTAGTTTGAAGTTTTTTCTGATGTTAATTTTTTTAAAGAAGGAACTAATAAGTATTTCTTTTGGGGGCATTGCAGTTAGTGGTTGGCTCTCTGCCAAAAATTGATGGTAAAATTTAATGGAAACTAATGGAGGGCAAATTTATTACATTGTACTAGTTTAGGATTTTTTTTTGCGATCAAAAAATTAGTTCAAGATAAATTTATTACAGGTGTATCGGTTTGAGGTTTTACGTGATATTAACCTTCTTTTTTTTTTAATATTTCCTTTTCAACAATATGGGTCTTTTTTATTATAATTAATGACTTGGACTTGTATTTAGATATGACTATCGACAACCTAAAGTTAGGTATACTCTTGAACCCGAAAGCAATCATTTCTAAAGTTTGTTAGGGTATTCACCGTACGCGAGAAAATATTATCCAGTCTTACATGACGAACTCGCCATTTTAAAGAAAACTAATCGCATGAATAACAGGGTTTAAAAGTTTGGGAAAGGCCCCATTGAATAAACTACCTAATGAGGGAAGACTTCTGATTATTCTTCATTCGGCGCATTAAGAACGAGTAACATTACCGGGGTCACTTGAGTTCGATTTACACGAAGTCCAAGCCCTTGGATTTTTTTTTTTTTTTTGTCATTTTACGAAAATTGTTAAGTTCATGGCACATTTAGTCAAGGGATTCATCTGTTTCGTATCTCTCTATAGACGATGACTAAAAATTGTTCCAATCATCGACCCGTGTCATTAGGAGAATGATGACAGTTCATGCAGATTCGAATAATTCTAGAGACATTAAAATTAGATCAGAAAACTGAGTCACCAATGATCTACACCATCTCCATCGGTCCAGACCCTGTGTGGAATACGTTGGCAGTCCGCTCGATTCCCACTTCCTTGAACATATCCAGTAGCTGGAGATTCAATCCTTACCCGAAGCTGATTCAAGACGATCCATCATATTCAGCCACAAGGCAGAAGAAATATCTTTCGAGAGAAAGTGTCGTAAGGAAAGAATCTGAAATCGGATGCAGCACCTCCTTGAGTTGAAACTGTTGTCTCCAAACTAATTGTGAATAGACGATGTCAATGAACTGAGCTAAAGGAATTTAGACGGGAAACGTGGTCTTAAGTTTGCTCAGGTGACTAAAGCCACCGGGCTGCCACGAAAGGTTAACTCTCAAAAGCACATGCACAAGCAAACATGGACTAAGATTGGCGCTGTTAGTTGGAATATCAGAAGACTAACAGCTCAAGAATAAAGGTCACTTACTTAAATCTTACCAATTGTGTGCAAATTACTCTCGGCTAGAGCCATATGCACAGGCTAAAGGCCAAACTTAACTGGTTTATGGGGCTTGCAGGGTGTTTTAAGGAATTATAGATAGCCGGATCTCTATGCTCATGCCCTTAGATTACAGAAAAGAATAGTTTATTTATCTATGCCAATACAATTTCTTTATCTTTTGGCCGGAAAAGACTTTCCATTCGCTAAACTCACTGACTGAAGTGGAAAGATTAAATTCACGACAATCAAATAATCAGGGTCTCACGGCCTCCTGTTTAATTACCTTGATCCGTGCATGCTCGCAGCTAATCAAAGAGATCAGAGTAATAATGAACAATCACCACATAAATGAAGAATCAAAAGTGCGCAATATCATAGAGCCTTGACAACTCGATTTGTTACTATTCGGGATCACTATACTAGATTGATCGTTCTGTAGGCTAGAGCGATGAACTCGCTCCGTGACCAAAGCAACTACAATATTTTTGTAAGGAAAAACTAAATTAAACATGACCATAAGATCAATATCAATGAGATATATTTATTTTTTTGGGTTCACTTTCCTTCGCAAAATAATTCAGAACGTGGTTACAAATTGAGTGCTCGAGATGCTCCTAATGAACTCAAAATTAATGTGGCGCTTCGCCTAAGTGGGCGATATATACAAAAATAAAAAATAAAAAATGAAAGGATGGCCAAATGCTAATAGACAAAACCATACATTCCAAATTTATTTATCACCTTTTTGTTGTCTAGAAATATTGTTATTAGATAACAATAATAAGAGTAATGGTCTTAGATGAACAAACACAAAATTGATTGGCGAAATTATATGGCATAATCCTGATGGATTGTACATCATTTTGAATCATGCAGAAGTTAGTGGGTCTGTAAATATCCGGTTCGACTATGGTGGAAAGTAATTACCTAGGCGAGCAAGCCCAAACAAGATGTGGCTCCCAATAGACTTCTAGGATGTTGAAGGGATGAGAGTGGATTAAATCATAAATCGAAAAAGGGGAGTATTGTTGAGCGGTACAAGCCGACACTAACAATGACGTTAGTGGTTGAAGTAGGAAAGCTTGCGACGCCTCAGGTTTGATGTCGAATGAATGATGCGATGTGATATTTATTCATAAATTAAATCCACCCTCACCTAGTCATCACCTCATGTTGTCATTTCAAGTATTTCTTATGAGGGCTTGACCTCATGTAAAATGGATCGGGTCACTACAATGATTTTTCTTTAAGAACATTGTTTATATCTAATACAAGTAAATCATGGCATGGAAAATTGCGAACTTTCTTTATTTAGGTCGCCTTTTTATATTATTGCTATTATTTTTGGGTTGACTATTCTTTAGAAATAATTCGAGTGTGGTTCTGCATGACATGTTAGAAACAGTCATAAGGAAGAGCGATTTTGGTCCCAAACTGGGTGCTTGAAAATGACCTCCATTCGACCAATCAAAGAAAAAAAAGAGAATGACCTCAAATTTAATGTGTCCTTGGCTGAAGGATATATGACCCGGCGACTTGGCGTCGGTGGAGGATAAATACTTGAAAGATCAAAAAGGCTACTGAGGGAAGTAATAAGGGCTAAGAAATCCATCAGCAAAAGCGGTCAAGGACATGGGGTCCATCTCGCGCAAGTCTTTTCCACGACATTCACACGTGTGAGGTTTTGACAAGCAAAATAATTAAGAATTAACAAGTGGGAAATTGAAATATAATAAAGAATACTAACATAAATGGTCATTGAACTTTAACTCAATATATAATATGGTCCCTAAATTTTAAAATTTTTCAATGACAAAAACTGAAAAGTAGCCTTTACCAAAAAAAAAAAAAAAAAAACTGAAAAGTAGCTTTGAGGAGAATATGATTTGTATACTTCAAAGAATAAATTGTACATAATAATACAAAAGGAAATCAGAAAAGAATATACATGTCCTTATCTTCCTATTTTGTTTCGAATATCCTATCAATATTTCCTGATTGATTGTATCAATTAGAATCGCAATCAATGATCAAATCAGATCCTTTCCCTAATTTTCAGTGGTCCTTAAACTCTAGTCCATTCAAAACTTTAAATTTATTCAATATTATCATTGAACTTGAATTAATGGAATGATAGCATTAGTTTATGACTAAATTGAACATATACCAAAAGTTTAGAGATTATATTGAATAAATTAAAAGTTCAAGAATAATATTGTATATTAGGCGAAAATTTAGAAATCACATTCAATACATTAAAAATTTAGGAATTATATTACGCAATAGATTTTTACATCCTCTTTAAAAGAAGGGAGATAGGAAGAAGACTTTCATGCTGTCACACATGGAAGACCTGACATGTTAGGTGCAAGAGAAATTGAAGAATATGAAGGATTGTGGGCTTTGCTTGTCTCTTTCTACTTTGCTTTAAATGTGTTCCCTTCTTGCCTTTTGTCTTCTTAGTCTAAGGTAACGCGAACATTGAACATAAAGACGAACATTGAACATTGAACATTGAACATGAAGAAGAGGAAGTCAAAGGTAATCATTTGCCTCGATGTACACGTCTAGGAGGAATTAATGTGGCAGGCGCCGAAGTTTCAGCTTGATTTGTCTACTGGCAATCCTAATAAAAGGGGAAGAGAGGGAGCCAAGGGTAGCCAAGTCCTTGGTGGCGAGAGAGGGAACTATGAGAGTGCATAGAGAGAAGTGTGCAGATAGTTATTCTTGAGAGGGATTTTCTCATTACAATTACAATTGAGTGATTTAATAAGTTAAATTCTTATTAATAGAATTTGTGTAATTCATTGAGTGAGATGAAAGACTAAAAACCGTGTGAGTTATTGAGTATAATTGAGGATGAGGAAACACCGAAATATGTTGAGTGCTTGAGTGATTGTTATCTCATTGTGTCTTTTATTTTTACAGTGGAATTTCATGTTCACTATTGAGAATCTTTAAAATCAAGATTGAATTGAACAAATACAGCATTGGCTAATGCTAGGTACATATAGAATTATTATTTTTAAACAATAAATGGTATCATATTAAAATGTAGGTAGACATTTAGACAAGTTGACCATATCTAGGAACGTATGAAAGTCTACCACATTGCTCAATATTGAGTTTCTCAACAGTGAACATGAGGCCATTGCCTTGGAAATCAACTATCCATTAATGCCACCAAAACGTTGAACAGTATCATTGGCTTTTCGTGAGATTTTTAGTGTCTAGAAAGGTAACTCATTCAAAAACTTAAGAAAAATCAATATCTCGACAAATTGCACAAATAGATCAACATATTCTGTAATCTTAATTAGTCCCGTTCGTGCAATAATTTTGTATTGCACGACTGCTTTAAGTTCTATGCAAGTGGTGAACAAGGTCAAGTATGATACGTGAATGACGTGATTTTAGTTAATCCATGTCTTTTAGAGGTTTGGTTGCATAGAGAAATAAATATCTAGAGTGAGTTTAGAAATAACTGATCGAGAAATGAGATAAGAAGCACATAGCGAATTAGTTCACTTTGTCCCTATCGTGCTTGGGACCTCAAGACAAGGTTCACACAATCAATCTATGATCTTTCAATGTGAAAGACGGTTTGATCTCTTGTAGTGATTTTTGTCACAAAGTAGGAGAAATAGAAAAAGAATAGAATCTGAATTCGTATTGATTCAACTTGTTTTTCATTGCATGTATTAGCCTCTATTTATTATACAATATATGAACAATTTAAGGACAATATAAAGTAAGATACATGAAATCAAATCCAATCTTGAATTGATTTGATCGATCGATTACAATCCTAAATATCAATCACGATTCTTAATTCATCCCAGCATATCTCCAACAATTTTCATCTATAGAATGTTTATTTGTTTTGGAGGGGGGGAGGGGTGGGTCTTTTCTATATTTGTTCAAAGACTTCTGTTACCATCTAAACTCCATTGTGGTTAGTGTTGATGAGAAAAGCCTGCCACCCGAGAGAGAGAGAGATTATGGTAAGACCTTTCTACATCTATGACTGTTGATGATTGTTAAGTTAGAGCTTACCTTGCCATGAAGTTTGTCTCGTTTGCTTCGATCGGATATCTCAAGACATAGGATATTGATTCTCACTATTTTCATATGTGGAATATAGATTTATCAAGAAATAGGTTTTAGGCCTTTCGAGATTCAATGTTTAGCCCAAATATTTTGCATGGAAAACCTAAAGTGGATGGGCAAATTTATGTTGTTGACACCTAAATTTTGCCTAATCATTTAGTAATTAGTTGCATGAAAAAAAAAATTAAAAAATTAAAATTAAAAAAAAAGAAAAGAAAAAGTAAAATTGCATTTCATGTAGTCGCATTTGTATCGATACTAAAAGGGCAACAAGACGCATCGGCTCGTGGTCGATAATATTCACAAAGGATGGTCTCTCTCTCTCGCTTGTCTGAACGCGCAAAAGAGCGAAAGTCAAAAAAAAAAGAGGAAGGAAGTTCTTGCACGTCCGTTGTCTCTCCTTCATTAATGCATGCGCATGCACGCACAAATTCGGCGGACGTGAGGAGCCTCGAAGAAGCAAAGGGAAGCCCATAATATATTATAATATACTCTCTCAAGTGTGGGTTGTGAATTTTGCTGAAGCAAGGAGAAGTGTGTTCAAGAAAGAAGCAAGTAACAAGCAAAGAAAAGTCAATAAGTGTGGCTAAATTAATGAGTGTCGGTCGGTGGCCACCATATTTGAAAAAGAAAGAACCGAACTTGAACAAGCAAAGAAAAATTACGGCTACCTCCTGTTCACCTGTTCACACTAAAGTCGGTTGTTGCCTATAAATAAGCAAGGATCCTCGGCTTAAAAGGGAGAGCTGAACGAAAATTTCATGGTGAGGGGTTCTCTTTCGATTAAAAAAAGAAGAAAGAGATGCTCGTTAGAGAGAAACCAGAAAAGTGAAGTCAGGGGGGGATATTAAAAAAAAAGGGATGAATAGTGAGTCTGTCGAAACAAAAAGAAGGGAAGTGTGAGAGAGAGATAGAGAAAAGAGGGAGAGGCGACGTAAGAGGAGAGGGGGAGAGATAAATAAAAATAATAAACAAACATCACCGTTTGTCTTCTTCCTCCACACTGCGCACGCGACTCCATCCGCGCCGATTTCGCGCCCGCACCTCCGCCACCACCGCTCTACCAGCATCTCGCCCGCCTTGCAGCCGTCCGGTGTTCCACCCCGCCGTCGCTGCGCCTCCGATTCGGTCCTGACGCGCATCCGCGTGCTTCCCGTTGGCTCGTGCGTCCGCCACCACCGACCCGCGACGTTGGAGCCGACGCCTCCCCTGCCGCCCGAGTTGCCCACCGGCACACCCGTGCTCGGCCTTTTGCCCCCGACGCCGCGCCGCCTCTCGCGTCCCCACCACTGCATCTCGCCCCCAAGATCCAGCCGCCACCGTCTCGCCTGCAAGCTACCCCCGGACGAGCCCACTCAGCTGCGCCTCAGCCCGGTTCCAGCCACCTGCATCAGCTCAAGACCTGCAATTCCAGCAGCAACGCCATACGCCGGAGTGACGATTGCCGCCCGTCCGACGGCCTGCTCCTCCGCCCAGATCAGCCCGACCCTTGCTGCCGAGATCCAACCCGGGCCGATCGCCACAGCTGCACCGGAGCGCCGTCCGCCTTCCGCCTGCCGCCGGAGCTCCCCCCGTCCGCGAAGCCCCCCGACGACGCCACCAGAACCACCCTCCTCTCTGAGTGACGCCCGTAGCAACCCGACGCCGCAGCTCTTCCCCCGCGCCAGATCCGGACGCCCCCAGCTCGCCAGCCTCCGCTTGGTCTGCCCAGAAGCTGCAACCGCGTGAGCCACCGCCTGCAGCGCACCATCCGCGAATTGCTGCTGCCGCCGGTCCACCCACCGCCTTCTTCGCCGGAGTTCCAAACGCCGATGACCCACTCGACCGGCTGCCTTTGGAGACCCACGGTTACACGTGGGAAAGAAAAAAGAAAAACGAAAAAAAAGAAAAGCAAAAAGAAAAGAAAAAAAAAAAACAATTTAGGTAGTTCTTTTTCTTTTATTTACTTATCTTTCTTTTTTTGTTACTTTTGATTTATCTATTCTTTTAAGTATAATTACTCCTTAGTGTAAGGATGAAATTACATGTTATGAAATTGTCTTGAAACTAGTGATTGTCAGTCCGATTTTCGCGCCCGAAATCCGACTCGCAATTACTTAAAAAATTGCCAATCCGATCTCCCGCCCGAGATCCGATTCGTGATTTATGTAAAATTGGCCAACCCGATCTCACGCCCGAGATACGGTTCGTCAATTTGGGGTATCAATATTGCTTGATTTGCTGTGGTGTTATTTAAATTAATTTTCTTAAAAAAAAATAAAAAAAAAAAATGTAGTTTTAGGGTTTGCATGCTCGGGATAGAAATTTCATTCTCAGTTTTTTTTTAAAAAATGAATCAAGTGACTTAGGTTGTTAGTTTTTTATTGCATGGCGATTGTTAATTTTGAAAGTTAAAAAAAAAAAAAAAAAAAAAAAAAGGAAATTAGAGTTAGATTTGCTTTTCTTATTTTGCATGTTTAGGGTTGGGATTTTATTTTAAATCATGAAAAAGGAATAAAAAAATTCATTTAGGATGTTAGTTTTATTATTATTTGGGATTGCATCTTAAATTTTAATTTTGAAATAAAATAAAATAAAATAAAATGACAAAAAAAAAAACGTCGTGCATAATTCATGTAGAATTAAGGCATTCTTTGCATGTCATTACATTTTGGAGTAAGATTGCATGTAATTTAATTCTAGATAATAGTTTTTAATTTATTATAAGTTTAAATAAAAAAAAAAATCAAAATATCGCATGAGCATATAGGACATGTAGGTTTAATAAATTAGACACGTAGGTTTAGTTTTTTTGGATTATATTTTTAGAATTGCATTTTTAGATATCTTTTAAAATAGGTTAGGGTCAATCTTAAACAACCTTTTTTATAGAGTCTTAGATAAAATTGGCATATTTTTATATTCTCATAAAAAAAATAACAAAAAAAATAATAAAAAATAGTTTTCTAAGACATAATAGGGTTTAAGTCAAAATTAATCCCAAAAATGAATTAGAAAATTATTTTTTTAGATAGCTTAATTAGGGTTTTTATTAATTTTGTATTTCAATAAAAAATACAAAATACTAGGTGCATATTAACTAGTTTACATAATAGGATTATTTAATTAGAATATGTTCATTAGTAAATTAGGTCATAAGGTGCATGTTAACTAGATTGCATATTAGGCCCATTTAATTTGAATTTGCATGTTAGTAAAATCAGGTCATTTAGCTAAAAAAATGCATTTTCTAACTCTTAAGAAAACCCAAAAAAATGTTTGCTTTGTGTGATGCAATTTACTTATTTTCTTATTTGAATATTCAATAATGGTTGAGCACCCGTGTGATCACCTTTTGACATACTAGAAGTCTAGGTTAAAATAAATCTAAGCTGCCTGCAAAAACATTTTTAAAAATAAAAAAAATGGTACCGAAAGGGCATTAGAAAATTCTAGTGTAACCAAGTCCCCGTACCCATAGTCTCTGGTTCGTAGGAGTAAAGTAAATCTCCCACTACTTTACTTGGGTTTCTAATCGACCCACCAAAAAATAGATTAGTGGCGACTCCTAGATAATATTTTGCATGTTTAAAAAGTTTAGACTCAAGTCGCGATTTGGTATGGGCTTGGGAGAGCCCGAGCTAAGCTATTAAGCTTAGTAGTCCATTAACCTAGTTTTAGGTGGTAAACTCGAAAAATTAGGTCACGACAGCTTGGCGACTCCGGGGGACTTGATTTAAGACTTTAGTGGACTTAGGCCAATTTTCTTTTTGAAAAAAAGTTTTTGTTTGGCAGCGAGGATTCCAGTGCGTCCCTAACATTTAGGTGTTAAATGTTTTTGCAGATTGGGAGATATAAGGGGAGTAATCTTTGCTAACCCTTGTCTTGCAGGTTGGAGTTGGGAACGAATGTTTTAAATTCAAGTTATTGAAGTGTTGTGTGATTTAAACTGTTGTGCATGCCTTGCATTTAGCACTACACTATACCACACACAACCCGCCGCCGGACCTGGGCCGCATAGGATTGTCTAGGATGGTATCGAGATGGATACCACTCTGACCGTATGCCCGCGGTACGAGTCGTCCATCTCGATCCCGAAATTTCTTTTTGATGTCAAGAGTACCCACCTCGGTCCGCATGCCCGCGACCTGGGTCGGCTCTTTGACCAAGCCAAAGTCATGAGGACCCGATTTAGTCCGCACGCCCGCGGCTAGTCCGATCATCCTTGTGGCTTCAGTTTGATAAGCCTTATAAATTAGAAATCGAGTCACTTACCATGCGCATGTCTATGCGATTGCCCTCATCGGTAAAGTAAGTTCTCTAAATTTTTGCCTTTGCAATTTACTTACTTCATCATATTATTTTGTCGGTCCATGGCATTAGGATTGTCCCGTCTTGATCAATATACAATGGGGATATCGGACATTCGGATTATTCTCCCTCCGAAGGAAGAGCTTAGCACCTGGTGGGATAAGTTAGACCAAGCTGGCCGTCAGCTCGTAGAATCGCACATTGGTCGACTACTTCCACTGCTACATATCAACATCCACGGCGGCCTCATCCAAGCACTTGCTCATTGTTGGTGCCCCGAGACTTCTACTTTCATCTTCGGCGGTAAGCATGAACTCACGCCCACCTTGGAAGAATATAGCATTGCCATAGGGAAATCTTTGAAAGCTGAATTAATTAGCCCACTTATCGGAATAGACCCCGTTGTGGCCTTATCCGATTTTTTAAGAATTAAGGAGGACAATGTCAGAAAGGTTTTAAAAGCTCATCGCAATACATGTCATTTATCTTTTCTAAAAGAATGTTTTGAAAATGGCAATTCATTTCAAATGCGAAGGGTTTTCCTTTTAGCGTTCTTTGGGTTTATAGTTTTTCCTTATTGCAAGAATGCCATTAACCCTTTGATTGCTCAATTAGTTAAACAAGTGTTGGAAGAAAAAAATTTTGTAAACATTGTTTTGACTGAAACTTTTCTTTCCCTCACTCGATTTAAAGAAGGTGGTGATAAAATTTTCCATTCCTCTCCTGAGCTTTTGCAAATTTGGTTCCTTTCTCATATAAAAGGGTTTGGTGGTTTAATGACTATACATGATGTTAATAACTCTAATCACCCTATTTTGAGATTTGAAAGCAAGCAAAAACATGCACCAGATTACCATTACTCTAGATGGTTAGCTTTCATGAAAAAACCAACTTCCAAGGGTTTCCTATGGCATGCTAAGTGGTTCCAAGTTCGTGTGGCGAGACTCTCATGTGGAGCTGTTGGCCCAATTCCTTTACTGGGATTCACTGGAGCAATGGAATATTATCCAACTAGAGTGACCCGGCAGTATCAAGTTGTGCAAGAGCTTCCCCCGGCATTGCAAACAGATTCACTCCGGGTCAACTTCGTTGATGGAGACCAAGACCATGAGGATTCCATTCTCACAATCAAATCAATGTGGGACATGTGTCATCCACGAAAGCTCAAATGGCCTAAGGAGGAGCTGAAGGGTAAAGAAAGGAAGTACTGTGCCTCAACTAAATACATTCAACAACACAAGGTCCCAGAGGAGCTACTTCCAAAGATACCAGAGGCGCCACTAAAGATCACCAACCGCGCTGAGAATAAACGCCTCAAAAGGGTTGTTGAAAAAGCTCAAGAGGAGAATAAGCGATTGCGCCGAGTGGTGTCCCGGGTGTATATTGATCAAGCTAGATGAAGTGCTTGAATCAATCTTGTTGTTTTCATTTCTAGATTAATGTTTAGGAAGTTGAGTCATTTACTTTCCTAGTTTATTTGTTTAGGGCATCTCGAGCTTCTATTTTGTTAGGATTGTCAAAAAAAACTCCCTTAATGATAAAAGTTTTAGACCATTGCCATGGACCGGCGTGTTTCATATGAGATACTTATTTTGTTCATTTCTACAATTTAGGTGATAACGGATCCGCCACGATCAAGGGCTAAAATGGCTGACCAAACCGAGATGCGTGATCGTATTACCGGTGTGGAAGATCGCTCAAACATTGCTTACATCTATGCAACTTATGACTGCCCAAATCGAATCCCTCCGGGTGAATCCCATTCCTGCACCTGCCCTGCCTGAGTTAGTAATCCCAAAGCAGGCAAGGAAGATCCAGATGGCTGATGATGACATGCCTGAATTGGAAGATGACATACTTCCAATCACCGCCGAAAAGCTAAGTCGACGGCACTCCTAAGACGGAGCAAGGTGAACGCCTTGCGAAACTTGAAGAGAAAGTGAAACAATTGCAAGGATCGCGAAACTCACTCCCAATTGACTTGTCTTTTATGAGAAGGTTAAGACGCCAAACAAGTTTAAAATGCCGGAGTTCGAGAAGTATGATGGTACTTCTTGCCCTAAAGCTCACCTGCAGATGTACCATGTAAGGATGGCTCAACATGTCAAAAATGAGCCCCTTATGATCCAATCATTCCAAATGAGTTTGGTCGGGCCTGCACTGAATTGGTATATTATGAAAAACATAAACCTCCTCGACACTTGGAATGAGGTGGCCGATACATTTCTCAAGCGGTACAAGTTCAATATGGACATTGCACCTTCACGAGAGGATCTCGAACGAATGGAGAAAAAGAGGAGTGAGTCGTTTAAAGAATATGCCATAAGGTGGCGAAATCTGGCCGCCCAAATCACTCCTGAACCTACGGACAAAGAATTGATGAAGTTGTTTGTCAAAACCCTCCCATTCGAGTTTCGTAATCGAATGGCCAGCACGTATGTTGAGAACTTCAATCAACTCATCCCAGGTGGGTGAACAAATCGAGACGGGGCTGAGAGATGGATGGTTTAATGAACCAACCCCCCCAGGCAAGAGATTTATTGCAAAGAAAGACAAAGAACCGGCCACGAAGTTAATGTTGCATATGCGCAACCAGCCCTAATAAGCCTTCGATTGTTCGTGTTCCCAGGGAATCAGCAAGATGGAGGTCGAGTGCATGCACCGCGGCAATTCACCAAAAGGCGGTTCTCTCCTCTTCCCGGTCCTTTATCTCGGGTCCTACCGATACTCCAAAAGAAGGGACCGATCTCCCACGAACCAAAGCGACCCAATGCGGAAAAATTCTCCAATTATGATCCCTCCAAAAATGTGAGTATCATATGGGAGAGGTGGGCCATTCGGCCCGATGAGTGTATGACTTTGAAGCACAAGATCCAAAATTTATTGGATACTAAGGCATTTTCTTTCCGTACCACCCAACCAAATGTCAAGAAGAATCCGTTGCCAGAACATGAGGGAAACGTGAATGCAATCTTTGAGTTCAATGTTGGCAAAAAGATGAACTTGAAGGTGTCTGTTAAAGATATTTATAGCGGATTAGTTAGAGTTGGTTACTATCCGACAGATGAGAATCCTCCCTTGCCTACCATGAAGGAAAGGGTTCAAGAAATGGTTAAGGCTGGCATGATCGGGTATGCTGAACAAACTGGAATAGTGTCAACTATCTCTCAAGTCATCATTGATTGGGAGAAAGAATTTGCTGAGCTAAGTGCTGAAAAGAGTGAACCTGATCCGTTGATCGAAGACATGCCCCCACTTGAGGACGCTGTCGACCATGAAGAACTGATAGTGGAGGTGCCTTCAACTGATGAGGAGATAATAATTGAGATGCCCCAGTTGTATCAGTACAAGAATAACAAAGCCGTCCCATGGTCATACGAGCTAGATGTTGACCTGATTACAAGGTCTGGTTGGACCTATGCTCAAGCTAATACCCAACCTGCAAAGCCAGTTACTGATGAAGAGGCTAAAGAATTTCTGGCTATAATCAAAGCAAGTGAGTATAACGTGATCGACCAGTTGCGAAAATTGCCTGCTCAAATCTCCTTACTTGAACTCTTGCAAACATCTCCTACGCATCAAAAGTCTCTAATGAAGGTCTTGAGTGAAGTTCATGTACCGGAGACGATCGAGGTAAACAGGTTGGAGGAATTTGTAGGGTCGATTCTTCTCAAAGATTTAATAGCCTTTTCGATGAAGAATTCCCTCTTGAGGGGAGGGGACATACTAAGGCGTTATACATATCTGTCAAGTGCAAGGCTTCCCATGTGGCTCGAGTACTCATTGATAATGGGTCTGCCTTGAATATCTGTCCATTGGCAACTCTTCACCGCCTTAAAATAAATCCTTCAAAAATAAATGCTGCAAAGACCTCCGTCCGAGCTTTTGATGGTACAAGAAAAGAGGTGATAGGGGAGACCCACCTTGATCTGCAAATAGGCCCCGTGATGTTCAACGTCCTTTTCCAGGTGATGGACATCCCTACTGGATTCAATTTCCTATTAGGTCGTCCCTGGATTCATACTACTGGAGCTGTGCCATCAAGTCTTCACCAAAGCGTGAAATTCGTTGTCAAAGGAAAGCTAGTCACTGTCCATGGCGAGGAGGATCATCGGATTTATCATGAGACGGCCATCCCCTATGTCGAGCCGGAACCTAGGGAGGAGTCGAGTTACCAATCGTTCGAGCTCGTGTCCACTATTCATGCATCTCGAGGATCGACACCACTCATCCCCGATGTGTCAAATGCAGCAGCTTATGGTAGCAAGAGTGATGGTCGGAAATGGCTTTATTCCCCGGTCGTGGACTTGGTAAAAAGAGCGGGGTATCCGAATCCGATTGAAACCCCTCGAAGGTCTCGTTCCGCCGGATTAGGGTACCATGGAAGAGGGGGAGGACATGAACAAGAGAGGAAAAACTCATTATTCCTCGATATTCGCAAGACATTCCCGGCCCCTGCTAGAATGATGCATGATGAAGGAGGAGTGATCGACACCCGAGGTATCGCACCCGATGGATGGAGTAGCATGGATGGCCCGACAACTTCAAAGACAGAGGATCCAGATAATGAGATGGAAGGGATCACGACCCTATTCGATGATCTCCTTATAGGCGCCATTAACGAAGAACCATCGGAGGAAATGGGTGCTAGCCCACAAGAGTAACACATTTACTTTTCTGTACTCCCCTGCGCGGGAATCTTATCACTTTTAATGTTTTCTAGGATTTGCTTTCGCTTTGATTATCGCATTTTGCTTATCGCTTGTCAGGAGTTGATGTTTGCTAGGGCTGGATTGTTAGGATTGTCGTACTTTCCATTCCAATAAATGTAATTTGGTTGATGAATATCAATTACAATTACAAGCTTTATTTTGAGGGCATGATGGGGTATACCAAACCAGCCCGGTAGGGATCCAGATAATGAGATGGAAGGGATCACGACCCTATTCGATGATCTCCTTATAGGCGCCATTAACGAAGAACCATCGGAGGAAATGGGTGCTAGCCCACAAGAGTAACACATTTACTTTTCTGTACTCCCCTGCGCGGGAATCTTATCACTTTTAATGTTTTCTAGGATTTGCTTTCGCTTTGATTATCGCATTTTGCTTATCGCTTGTCAGGAGTTGATGTTTGCTAGGGCTGGATTGTTAGGATTGTCGTACTTTCCATTCCAATAAATGTAATTTGGTTGATGAATATCAATTACAATTACAAGCTTTATTTTGAGGGCATGATGGGGTATACCAAACCAGCCCGGTGATGATATCCAACCAAAGTGAAAGAAAAGAAAATCCAAGGAGAATTCCCGAGGCTGGGCTTCATCATGCTTTCTCGTGTCAAAATGTTTTCCAAATGTTTT
This sequence comes from Eucalyptus marginata, assembly GCA_014182565.1. Taxonomy (NCBI): domain Eukaryota; kingdom Viridiplantae; phylum Streptophyta; class Magnoliopsida; order Myrtales; family Myrtaceae; genus Eucalyptus; species Eucalyptus marginata. Next base: position 31,313,974 of record CM024588.1, read on the forward strand.
GCCAAATTTTTTAAAAAGAAAATTTCGAAAAAGAAAAATCCTAAGGAAGGAAGGAAAATTCAAAAAGAGGAAGATAAGACATCCATGTCGTTTAATCCGGTTTGTCTTTTTGAATTATCCATTTTATGTTTCAGGAGCAACCTTATGGTAGGCAATGTGGTGAAATTGGTTCAGTCCAATACCCTGAGCGATGACAGTGAAGACCCTGAGGAGCCGAATGGTGACTCCATTGAAGTACAGCATAGTTGGGAGCAGCATGAAAAACCCAAAGTTCTCACCCCCGAGCAAACGGTCACTATCAATTTAAGTGATACCGAGGATCCCAAAGAGATAAAAATCGGGGCAAATCTTCCCCAAGATGAGGCCGAGCACCCGACTCTCGCCGCTAAAAAGAATATCGGGATATCTTTGCCTGGACGTATGCTGATATGCCGTTTAGATCCGTCAATTGTGGAACATTGTTTGCCCACTAATCCCGGACGTGCGCCCTAAGAAGCGAAACTTGGAGGACTAAACCGGAGCTCTCAAAGAAGATAGAAGATGAAGTAATGAAACTCCTCAAAGTGGGTTTCATCGAAGTCTCGCAGCACTACCACGAATGGGTGGCCAACATAGTACCGGTCATGAAGAAAGACGGTCGAGTCCGAGTGTGTGTTGATTATCGGGATTTGAACAAGACCAGCCCAAAAGACGATTTCCCATTACCACATATCGATGTTCTCGTGGATAGTACTGCTGGATTTGAATTATTCTCTTTCATGGATGGTTTTTCTGGGTACAACCAGATAAGAACGAGGGTTGAAGACAAAGAGAAGACAGCATTTATCACCCCGTGGGGAACCTTTCATTATAAGGTCATGCCCTTCGGACTCAAAAATGCGGGGCAACTTACCAACGAGCCATGGTTACATTGTTCCATGACATGATGCATGAAGAAATTGAGGTATATGTCGATGATATGATTGCAAAAACCCGACCCGGGAGAAGTCATGTCAAAACCCTCAGGAAGTTATTCAAGCTCCGTTTAAATCCTGCCAAGTGTGTGTTCGGGGCGTCGGGTAAATTACTTGGGTTCATTGTGAGTAGTAAAGGAATCGAGATTGACCCGTCTAAAGCCAAGGCGATATGTGAGCTACAACCTCCATCGACAGTGAAGGAGGTTCGGAGTCTCCTAGGGAGACTGAATTACATTGCACGATTCATTTCCCAACTCTCTCGAGACCGCTAAGCCATTCTTCAAACTCTTGAAGAAAAACGTACAAGTTGAGTGGAATGATGAATGTCAAGAGGCGTTCGATAAGCTGAAGCAATATTTGATGAGTCCACCCGTTCTTGTCCCACCAATATCGGGCATCCTTTGATTTTGTACCTCACAATCCATAGTGAGTCACCGGGTGCGATGTTAGCTCGGAAAAGTCCCGTGGATCGAGGGAACGAGCTATTTACTACCTAAGTAAAAAGTTCACCGTCTCGAGCTAAAATATTCGATGCTGAAAAAACTTGTGCCGCATTAGTATGGGTATTGCATAGACTGCGACGAGGTACATTGCATTACCGAGGCGTTTCTCGTAATCGAGAACGATCCCATCAAGTATTTATTTAATCAACCAGCTCTGGTGGGTAAGTTAGCTAAATGGCAGGTCTTGATTTCAGAATTCGACGTGCAGTTCATACCACAAAAATCAGTTAAAGGCTGAGTAATTGCTTATATATTGGCCGAGAATCCTAGAACCTTGAATGATGATGATTATCCCCTAGATGATCGTATTTTGGCCGTAAATGAAGATGCATGGTCCATGTTCTTCGATGGAGCTGTGAACTTGTCCGGTTCGGCACCGTGCGATGCGATATCCCCGACGGACAACATCACCCGGTAGGCTGCGAAATTGATATTCCCATGCACTAACAATATAGCTGAATATGAAGCTTGTATTCTCGGACTTCAGGCTGCAATTGGAATGGGAGTGGCCAAATTGAAAGTATATGGAGATTCTCGCACCGATCATACTCCGGGCGTAGGTGAATGGAAGACCAGGGATGCCAAATTACTGCCGTATCACAAGTACCTCGAAGAGTTGGTGAAGGAGTTCGATGAAATCTCGTTTGACTACTTGGCTAGATCTCATAATCAGTTCGCTGATGCCCTAGCAACGTTGTCATCTATGTTGCAAGTTACTGATGGTTTAGAAGTTGAGCCTTTGAAAATCGAGGTTCTAGCCAAACCTTCTTATTGTATGGTCGTGAATGAAGAGCTTGATGAGAAGCCATGGTATTACGACATCATGAACTATATTCAAAAACAGGAATTTCCTGAAGGGAGCACTCAGTGATAGAAAATACATAATGAAGATGGCCTCAAAGTTCTTCGTCGGTGGTAAGAATTTATACAAGAGATCTTATGATTCGGTCTTATTGAGATGCGTAGATGAAGCGAAAGCTACCCAAATCATGCAAGAAGTGCATGAAGGAGTTTGTGGCCCACACATGAATGGGCACATGTTAGCCAAGAAGATTATGAGACTGGGTTACTATTGGCTTGCGCTGGAAAGTGACTGCATACAGCATGTTAGAAGTTGCCATCGTTGCCAAATTCATGGAGATAAAATAAATGTTCCTCCAACGGAGTTACACCAACTATCGAGCCATGGCCGTTCTCAATGTGGGGGATCGATGTGATTGGCCCGATAAATCCTAAAGCTTCAAATGGGCACCGATTCATATTGGTGGCAATAGATTATTTTTCAAAGTGGATTGAAGCCGCATCATATGCTAATGTCACGGCCCGAAATGTTGTGAAGTTTATTAAGCGTGACATAATCGCCCGTTATGGCGTCCCCGAAGCAATTGTCACTGACAATGGGACAAATCTGAATAACAAGTTTGTTGATGAGTTGTTCAGTAAGTTCAAAATCAAGCATTTGAATTCATCACCATACCGCCCACAAATGAATGGAGCTGTTGAGGCAGCTAATAAGAACATCAAGAAAATCTTGGCTAAGACAGCCGAGAATTATCGGGATTGGCATGACAGGTTACCCTTTGCTCTAATGGCATATCGGACATCTATCCGAACATCAACCGGGGCTACCCCTTTCTCCTTAGTCTATGGCATGGAGGCAGTCTTGCCTGTGGAAGTAGAAATCCCCTCTTTGAGAGTCTTATCCCAAGTGGATTTGTCCGAGGCAGAATGGACACGACAAAGGTTCGAACAGTTGAACCTGATTGATGAGAAAAGGTTAAAAGCTCTTTGCCATGGCCAGGCGTATCAACAAAGAGTAGCCAAGTCTTTCAATCGGAAAGTACGACCGAGACACTTCAAAGTAAATGATCTAGTTCTAAGAAAGGTGTTGCCGATTTTTCCTGATCCTGGAGGCAAATTTGCTCCAAATTATAGAGGCCCATATATGGTGAAGAAGGTACTCCCCGGTGGTGCCTTAATCCTTACGAAATGGATGGTCGTGAGTTTTCTAATCCTGTTAACTCCGATGCGGTGAAGAAATATTACCCTTGATAGAATTTGTTGTAAATTGAAGGTACTCATTTCTTCATTAAATTGTGTGGGAATGGATTGAATGAGATGAAAAGTAGGCCGTGTTCCATACACATATCGAATTCATTTGATTCGGTATATCAGACATGTTGACCCAAAGTCAGTTCAATTAAATGAAAAAAGAAATGCCCTGAGGACACCACCAGCGCCTCGGCCTGGTGGCATGGGGAATGAAAGGGTCCGAGAACGATCAGGGTTCGATCCCTGAAAATGGCAACAAGGTTTCCATTAAAAAAAACAAAAAAACAAAAAAACAAAAAAACAAAAAGCAAAAAATAATTTTTTTTTTCATTTTCTTTATTTTTTGAGCCGCAAACTCTTTGTATTCAAAGCTGATGAGTTCATGAAGTAATTGTGACCTTTCAAAGGAAATTTTTGCATTATAGTTTTACCTGCTTAAATTACCAATTCCACTGAAGATTAGCGCCGCAGATCAAGTTAATGAATGATGTGGAATGGATTGAACATGCTAAATGAGACATGGCAGAATGATGAAAGGCAAGTCATATCCTATACACAGTCCCTTGCTCATACACCGGTGAGACGAGTGTAGGAAGTTCCATGTCTGTGAGGTAAAGAGTATTCTCGCGAAAGGTACGATGATCGAAATGATGAGAGACGGTTCATTCTCTATCCCAAACACTACATGATCATCCATTGTTTAAACCCTTTTTGAGCATACACACGTGGATAATTTTTAAATTACCCCTGTCAAGAACCACCCCATATTGGGGCGAACTGGAGGTAAGATGACATCATGAGGTGAGGAAATTGATAGGAATATTTTTGCTCTCACTTGCATCAATCTTCAAGTATTGCTATTACATTGAATTCATACAGTAATTTAAGTGCTTTAGGATGATGAAGAGCAGTTCTTTCTCTATCCTACACACTTTATCCATTGCGTAGCCCCTTGAGCCTGTAAATTCGTTTCATTTAAACCCAATTGGTGATCATCCCCCACCTTTGGGGCAAGGCAAAAGGCAAATGTTCAAGCAGCAAAATCCCGAGTGCCGACAAAAAAATGAAAACTCCTCAAGAACCCAAATGTTAAAGCATTACGTGGTTATTCAAAAAAAAGGGCATGAAAAAGCAATGTGCCTAGTAAAAGCAAGGCCAATGCCCATAAAAAATGAAAGAAAAAAAGTCAAGATAAATGATTATCAGTTGTAAAAGGGTGTATTCCCAATGGCGTGGTACTCAAAGAACTCAAATGCCAAGTTTTTATAGTACCTATGAGGAAAATCCCAATGGTGAAGAAGAAGATCGGAGACAATGCCAAGATGATCACCAATTCTCATCCCCCTATACACATTTTGAGCCTAATAATCCATTCATTTCTCAACCCATGAACTTGACCTACGTTACGTCCCTTACAAAGTCTCTTCAGATTAGGGCACTGAAATTAATGTAGGAATTCATATGTTTATAAGCATTGCTCGAAGAAGTGCGAGCAAGACCATTTCTATCTCATTTCGCAGGTTACTTGACTTGTAAACCCGGAGATGATTGCAAAGTATTGTTCTTCCATTAGCCTTGACTCGAAGAGTCCCTCTTTATTGAGCCATTGACCAAGCCCACATTACAGTCTTGATAAAGGCCTCTCAGATTGACAAGGTCGTACCGCTTGCGAGAACACTCGAACCCTTGTTGACATGATGAAAGTAAGATTGAGTGATTCCTGTGATCCCACATTAATGGTTGGGACAAAATAGCCTTCTTAATGAGAGTGAGTGAAAGTCCTTTCTAACTGAAAGTCTCTCATTTGGTATTCTTGAAAATCCATGTCATGAGTGAAAATTGTCTTAAGCGATGATTCTCCCCAGTGGAAATTTGGTGGTGCAAATATGGTAAAACCATCATGCACAAATCTTGAATAAAAAAAAAAAAAACTTCAGTGGACTTTGGAGTGTGCTGAATTGCTTACTTCTTTGGTAAATGCATGTATTTTTTGCTCTAATCATGTCTGACAGGTAATGTTTCCTTGAAGACCCGAGAGCTCCTGACATTTAGGTTGCCTTTCAGAAGCCTCGAGGTGAGAAACCTCTACGAATATTTGAAGTACATCCTCAATGTTCCAAAACTTCTTTCTACCAAGAGGTAAGTGACCTTCACGAATATCCCAGGTTTGTCCTAGGTATTCCCAAATTCTTGATATATGTCTCAAAACTCTTCGTCAAGCATTTCATTCTGGATATGAATGCTTTCCGATCCTTTTCGTCATACCTTAGCTTGGATCTAGGTATTTCGAGTCCTCTTAATCCAATATTCATCTCACCTAACATTGAGTGTCTATTGGTTAAGTCCCCAAAGTCTTGACATCTCGGTCTGATCTGGATGTCTCAAAATTTTGTTAAGCATTTCATTCGGATATGAATGCTTTTTGATCTTCCTCGTTATACCTTAGTATGGATCTAGGTATCTCGAATCCTCTTAATCTAATATTCATCTCACCTAACATTGAGTGTCTATTGGTTAAGTTCACAATCCTCTTAATCCAATATTCATCTCACCTAACATTAAGTGTCTATTGGTTAAGTCCCCAATTTCATGACATCTCAGTCTGGATCTGGATGTCTCAAATCTCATCTATCTTACTCGCTATACCTTAGTGTGAATCTAGGTATTCCGAGTCATCTGAATTCAACAAGGCATCTCACCTAACATTGAGTATCTGTTGGATAAATTCATGTGGACTCTTCAAGGAACCTGAAATGAAAACCGGACATTTATCGAGCAAATGAAAATTCATCCTGTACTTCATGATGCTCGACCGGTAAGTAATTACAGGTATGCTCTCCTCTTCAATATCTCCCATTTGCATTTCATGACATTGCATTTATAAAAAATTTAAAAAAAAAATTTTAAAAAAAATTTTAAAAAAAAAAATTTAAAATATATAATTAAAAAAAAAAAAAAACAGTCCCGCCAACGTATCATCCATTGCACGTTCATGGTCAAAATTTAGGTAGCATATTGTCTTTGAATGCAACCTCTCGCGAGCTCACCTTCAAATAGGGGCAGGCTTTGTTGACACCTAAATTTTGCCTAATCATTTAGTAATTAGTTGCATGAAAAAAAAAAATTAAAAAATTAAAATTAAAAAAAAAAAGAAAAAGTAAAATTGCATTTCATGTAGTCGCATTTGTATCGATACTAAAGGGCAACAAGACGCATCGGCTCGTGGTCGATAATATTCACAAAAGGATGGTCTCTCTCTCTCGCTTGTCTGAACGCGCAAAAGAGCGAAAGTCAAAAAAAGGAAGGAAGTTCTTGCACGTCCGTTGTCTCTCCTTCATTAATGCATGCGCATGCACGCACAAATCGGCGGACGTGAGGAGCCTCGAAGAAGCAAAGGGAAGCCCATAATATATTATAATATACTCTCTCAAGTGTGGGTTGTGAATTTTGCTAAAGCAAGGAGAAGTGTGTTCAAGAAAGAAGCAAGTAACAAGCAAAGAAAAGTCAATAAGTGTGGCTAAATTAATGAGTGTCAGTCGGTGGCCACCATATTTGAAAAAGAAAGAACCGAACTTGAACAAGCAAAGAAAAATTGCGGCTACCTCCTGTTCACCTGTTCACACTAAAGTCGGTTGTTGCCTATAAATAAGCAAGAATCCTCGGCTTAAAAGGGGGGAGAGGGAACGAAAATTTCATGGTGAGGGGTTCTCTTTCGATTAAAAAAAAGAGATGCTCGTTAGAGAGAAACCAGAAAAGTGAAGTCGGGGGGATATTAAAAAAAAAAAAAAAGGGATGAATAGTGAGTCTGTCAGAAACAAAAAAGAAGGGGAAGTGTGAGAGAGAGATAGAGAAAAGAGGGAGAGGCGACGTAAGAGGAGAGGGGGAGAGATAAAAAATAATAAACAAACATCACTGTTTGTCTTCCTCCTCCACACCTGCGCACGCGACTCCATCCGCGCCGATTTCGCGCCCGCACCTCCGCCACCACCGCTCTACCAGCATCTCGCCCGCCTTGCAGCCGTCCGGTGTTCCACCCCGCCGTCGCTGCGCCTCCGATCGGTCCCGACGCGCATCCGCGTTCTTCCCGTTGGCTCGTGCGTCCGCCACCACCGACCCGCGACGTTGGAGCCGACGCCTCCCCTGCCGCCCGAGTTGCCCACCGGCACACCCGTGCTCGGCCTTTCGCCCCCGACGCCGCGCCGCCTCTCGCGTCCCCACCACTGCATCGCGCCCCCAAGATCCAGCCGCCACCGTCTCGCCCCCAAGCTACCCCCTGGACGAGCCCACTCACCGCGCCTCGCCCGGTTCCACCACACCGCATCGCTCAAGACCTGCAATTCCAACAGCAACGCCATACGCCGGAGTGACGATTGCGGCCCGTCCGACGGCCTGCTCCTCCGCCCAGATCAGCCCGACCCTTGCTGCCGAGATCCAACCCGGGCCGATCGCCACAGCTGCACCGGAGCGCCGTCCGCCTTCCGCCTGCCGCCGAAGCTCCCCCCGTCCGCGAAGCCCCCGACGACGCCACCAGAGCCACCCTCCTCTCTGAGTGACGCCCGTAGCAACCCAACGCCGCAGCTCTTCCCCGCGCCCGGATCCGGACGCCCCAGCTCGCCAACCTCCGCTTGGTCCGCCTGAGCTGCCGCAATCGCGTGAGCCGACGCCGCAGCGCACCATCCGCGAATTCTGCGCCGCCGCCGGTCCACCCACCGCCGGTCTTCGCCGGAGTTCCAAACGCCGGTGACCCACTCTGACCGGCTGCCCTTTGGAGACCCACGGTTACACGTGGGAAAGAAAAAAGAAAAACGAAAAAAAAGAGAAAAGCAAAAAGAAAAGAAAAAAAAAACAATTTAGGTAGTTCTTTTTCTTTTATTTACTTATCTTTCTTTTTTTGTTACTTTTGATTTATCTATTCTTTTAAGTATAATTACTCCTTAGTGTAAGGATGAAATTACATGTTATGAAATTGTCTTGAAACTAGTGATTGTCAGTCCGATTTTCGCGCCCGAAATCCGACTCGCAATTACTTAAAAAATTGCCAATCCGATCTCCCGCCCGAGATCCGATTCGTGATTTATGTAAAATTGGCCAACCCGATCTCACGCCCGAGATACGGTTCGTCAATTTGGGGTATCAATATTGCTTGATTTGCTGTGGTGTTATTTAAATTAATTTTCTTAAAAAAAAAAAAAAAATGTAGTTTTAGGGTTTGCATGCTCGGGATAGAAATTTCATTCTCAGTTTTTTTTAAAAAATGAATCAAGTGACTTAGGTTGTTAGTTTTTTATTGCATGGCGATTGTTAATTTTGAAAGTTAAAAAAAAAAAAAAGAAAAAAAAAGGAAATTAGAGTTAGATTTGCTTTTCTTATTTTGCATGTTTAGGGTTGGGATTTTATTTTAAATCATGAAAAAGGAATAAAAAAATTCATTTAGGATGTTAGTTTTATTATTATTTGGGATTGCATCTTAAATTTTAATTTTGAAATAAAATAAAATAAAATAAAATGACAAAAAAAAAAAAAAACGTCGTGCATAATTCATGTAGAATTAAGGCATTCTTTGCATGTCATTACATTTTGGAGTAAGATTGCATGTAATTTAATTCTAGATAATAGTTTTTAATTTATTATAAGTTTAAATAAAAAAAATGAAAATATCGCATGAGCATATAGGACATGTAGGTTTAATAAATTAGACACGTAGGTTTAGTTTTTTTTTTGGATTATATTTTTAGAATTGCATTTTTAGATATCTTTTAAAATAGGTTAGGGTCAATCTTAAACAACCTTTTTATAGAGTCTTAGATAAAATTGGCATATTTTTATATTCTCATAAAAAAAATAACAAAAAAAATAATAAAAAATAGTTTTCTAAGACATAATAGGGTTTAAGTCAAAATTAATCCCAAAAATGAATTAGAAAATTATTTTTTAGATAGCTTAATTAGGGTTTTTATTAATTTTGTATTTCAATAAAAAAAATACAAAATACTAGGTGCATATTAACTAGTTTACATAATAGGATTATTTAATTAGAATATGTTCATTAGTAAATTAGGTCATAAGGTGCATGTTAACTAGATTGCATATTAGGCCCATTTAATTTGAATTTGCATGTTAGTAAAATCAGGTCATTTAGCTAAAAAAATGCATTTTTCTAACTCTTAAGAAAACCCAAAAAAAAATGTTTGCTTTGTGTGATGCAATTTACTTATTTTCTTATTTGAATATTCAATAATGGTTGAGCACCCGTGTGATCACCTTTTGACATACTAGAAGTCTAGGTTAAAATAAATCTAAGCTGCCTGCAAAAACATTTTTAAAAATAAAAAAAATGGTACCGAAAGGGCATTAGAAAATTCTAGTGAACCAAGTTAAAATACCTATAGTCTCTGGTTCGTAGGAGTAAAGTAAATCTCCCACTACTTTACTTGGGTTTCTAATCGACCCACCAAAAATAGATTAGTGGCGACTCCTAGATAATATTTTGCATGTTAAAAAAATTAGACTTAAGTCACGATTTGGTATGGGCTTGGGAGAGCCCGAGCTAAGCCATTAAGCTTAGTAGTCCATTAACCTAGTTTTAGGTGGTAAACCCGAAAAATTAGGTCGCGACATATGTACATTCAGGGCAAGTCATTGACCGACCTTCTATCTCCTAGAATACAATCAATTATGCTCAAATGTATTTAATTTTTTTCGGTAGAACATGATGACGAGCTGCCCTATAGATATTGTCCATCAGTTCATTATGTAGTGGAGATAAATTCAGTTACTGAATTATTAAAGTTGAACACGTATGAATCCGGTGTTTATGAAACGAGTGGCTACGAATGGTGAGTTCTAGAATTTCCCTTCTGTTTGATATAACTCACGCTTGTATCGTTTGGAACCCTAATGAACTCAATCAAGAAATACCACCCTCAATCAATTCAAGCTAAATTAAACGTTTAATTTGTCCTTTTCAGGAGCTTATATCTTCACCCTAAGGGATACAGGGACCGTGCGGGGAAGGTGTCTATGTCCCTTTATCTGTCAATTGAGGAGCCGAATAAGCTTGGAGATGGCGGAAAGATTGTGGTCAACTACAAGTTTTTTGTGTTCGACAACATTCACGAGACTCGAATCAGCTTCAAAGGTAGATCGCCATGTAATTCATGATCAATGACAATGAAATCACACTTCCGGTAACGTCATCATAGTTTAGAATTGACAACCGAGTTTATATCAACTTGTGGAATTGTGTGTGCAGAGAAAGGCGAGGAACTGAGGGCGTTCAGTAAAGCGAAGACCCAGTGGGGGATTTCTAACTTCCTGTCCTTGGCAAGTTTCAACAATCCTGATTATGGATTCCGCAAGGGTGATTATTGCAAATTTGGGTTTGAGGTTTTGGCCAGCAAAAGTGAGAGGAAAAAGGAGAGGTTCATCATCATCAAAGACCCGCTTACAACAAAATTACTTGCAAGATCCGACAGTTCTCCACATCGAACGAGAACCCTCAGTACTCGGACGCCATTACCCTCGGAAGGAGGACTTGGTACGTTCCCATAACAAAGAAATGGAATTGGCTACTTGCCTTTTGCCTCTTTTTAATTTAAGGAATAAGTGCACTAAAAGCCCGAAAACCTTTTATGAAAGTGCAATTAAGTCTTAAGATTTTCAAAAAGTGCAGTCAAGTCTTAAATTTGTCAAGTTGATGTAATCAAATTTTTTTGTTAACTCCGTTCAACTTGTTAAATGGAAAATGTCAACAAGTTTTAGGACTTAGATTACACTAATTTTACAAGTTTCGGGACTTGATGGGACCATTTTAACAAGTTTTGGAATTTGAATGTACTTTTTAAAAGTTTTAGTAATTAATTGTACTTTTGTGATAAGTTTTAGAACTTTAAGTATACTTATCAACATGATTAGCTAAAACTCATCTTCGTTTAACTGTGATTATTGTGTTTAGGATGTTAAAGGTGTTTCCCCAACAAAAGGGGCCGCAGGGGGGGAAGTCGCTATCCGTTTACTTAGCTGCGCATGGTAACGTTTCTATTTCTTAGAATTTCTGTTTTTTTATTCCCCGGAACAAAAAAAGAACAGAAACCCGTTTGGTAACGCCAAGTTGTTCTTCTGTTCCCCAGAAGAGAAAGTTAGCTCGGGAATGGTTTTAGAATAGAAACAAGAAACAAAAAAAATTGCTTCGTTAACTTTTAGAAATAAGCTAATTTTCTTTTTCATTTTTCTTTATTCCTCTCTCTTTCCGTGGCCACCTCCAACCACTCGCCGCTACGCCCGATCGCTGCCCGCCGCCACCCGCCACCGCCGCCACCGCCACCGCTGGTCGCCGGCGGCCGGCGACTCGTGAGTAAGAATAAAAAATGAATAAATACAAAAAAGAATCGTTGCGTTACCAAATGCATTTCTATTCTTTTTCTATTCCAAGAGTAGAAATTTTGTGTAGTTACCAAACGGGTTCTTTTACTCATAAATTGTTCCCCGGAATAGAAATAGAAAAGAACTATTTCTGAAAAAAAAAACTCTTCCCCAACCAAGAAGCGTTACCATGCGCACCCAGCGCAAGGCCTTCCTCCGAGGATCAAAATGTACGTAAAAGCTAAATTGGGTGTGTTGAACAACAGCGACCCTAAAAAGTAAGGAAAAAACCGGTATGTCTTTCTTTTCTTTTTCTCTATAACAGCCACGTCTAATTGAGCTTTACTTTCTCTTTTTGTTTTTTACATAATCAAATTTTTACGATGCACACAGTTTTACTTCTAGCTAATCCAACTTTACAACATGCAAATGTTGGCTGATAATTTTGCACATAATTTTTGCATGATTTTTTGAAATTTGAATGAGATATATATATTCAGTTTTGCTTAATCCAAAACAAACGGGCTAACGCATATATATGTAAGTATTACCATAAATAAATTCTGCAAAAACTAAAAAGAAACCATGCAGAATTTTTCCAAGATTTCTTTTATATATGAATATCCTTCTTATTTTAAGGAAAAATTCCGAGTGGCTTTTTGGAAAGGGCTCAAAGCCCATCTATATGACTACCCAACTTCGAGTATCATAGCAACGATCCAGATAAGCATGTGAATATCTTCTATTGAAAAAAACATAATGCTCTCTCTCTTCGTCGGTCCAAATTGAGGATGAGTATGCTAATTGGAGATTGCTTCATCTATATTATTTAACAGGGGGTAATAATAGAAAAAACTCTAAGTTAGTACATTTGTAATTAATTTACCCCAAATTAATTTTTGAGCTATAAAAAAATCTCAAATTGGTGTATGGATTTACCTGTGGACTTGTTATGTCAATTAAGTAATTGCCATGTGTCATGTAGCTTAGAAATTTCACAGATAAATTTGACGGAAGTTAGTAGAAGGTAAATATGTCACAAGTGAATCAATTTAAAGTTTTTGTGACCCAACAATTAATTTGTATTTAAATTTATTATAAGTATGTCAATTTAGAATTTTATGCCGCCCCGGGGGGATCTCGAGAAACCGGATGGAAGGTTCGTTAACAAGAAAGAACTGGTATTTGCAGTCGAAATGCTCTGTCACATTAGATGTTTCCAGGTATGATGAACTGGTTTGATCACATTGGTTCCCCCAAAACCATGGAAATATTGTCTTCTTGACTTGGTTTCTAATCTGATTACTGGATGGAGTGTTTAATGTACCCAAATTCCAGATTTGTGTATGGAAGATGCCTACTATGTCCACCATCTCGTGGAACCGTTATTTCTTTGGAGCTTGCTTCGTATATTTTGTATTTCCGGACTGGGGGGACTTGTAGCTATTGCTTATAATAAAATCCTCGTGAGCCATTTTATAGTTTGCATCCGTGCTATCTAACATGGCTGCTTATAGCTCTCCCGCTGTGAGTGTTTTTTGGAAAGGTAGCATGGTTCCAACGGCGATGATCCCGATGGTAGAGTGGTAGAGGTTGTTCCCGATAGAGCTCGCAAGGATCTGCAATGCTTCGCCTCTGTGAGCTAGAGGCGAGCTTGTCCCTCGCTTGTGACCGATGACTCGGCTGAGGAGGAATAAAGAAAAAGAAAAAGAAAATAATAAATTAATAAAAAATTCTCTTTTTTTTGGTAATTTCTCTTTGAGAAGTCTAATTTTCTTATCAAATGGTGGAAAATATCTTTCTTATCAAATGACAAAATATTTTCTAATTCATTTTTAGGTTTCAGTCGAACACAAAAAAATATCGTTATTTTCCTAGAAAATAACTTCTTGAAAAACATTTTCTAGAAATGTAATATTTTCTACGAAATGAATGGAGCTTAAGAAAGGATTGTTCTCATATTCCTAGTTTCCAAATTAGATGAATCGATTAATCTAAGAAAGGATCAGTCCATCAATTGACACTTTCTACCTTTTTTTTTTCCTTTAGAATAGCGTTTTCTCATTCACACCAAATTTTGGGAGAATTGTCTAAAAGTCCTAAATCTATTGCATTTTGGTTAATTCAATCCTAAACCTTTCAATTTTGCCAACTTAGTTCTAAACCTTTTCATTTTTTGTCAATTGAGTCCATTCGGCTAATATTGACCGGAAATCATCGACATGGATGTTGGTCATCTTACACGACACGCGTTAGATTGCTACGTTGACAATTTTTAATAATATTTTAATATTTTTTGATAATCTATTATTTATTAATTTATTAATTTTCCTTTTTTTCTCTTCTCCTTTTTCTTTTTCTTTTTTTCTTTCCCTTTTTCCCTTTGCCAACCATAGGGGGAGGGCCACTCCTGGGTGAGGGACATGTGGGTGTGGGCTAGCCACAACATCACTCACATGGGCAAGGCCTGGGAGGGTGACCCTTGCCCTCATTGGCCCAGGCCTGGGCGCTCCTCACCTAAGGTTGGTGGTGGGAAAAGAAGAGAAAAAAAGAAAAGAAGGAAAAAAGAAAAAAAGGAAAAACAAAAAATTAATAAAAAAACTTGAACATATATTTAAATATTATTTCAAATTGTCAACATTTGTAATGACCGTTATACGTGGCATGATCGGTGTCTATGTCGGCGATTTCCGATCAAAATTGATTGGATGGACTCAATTGATAAAAAGTGAATGTGCTTGACTAAGTCGGCAAAATTGAAAAATTTAGAATTGAATTAACAAAAGTGCAATAAGTTTAAGACTTTTTAGATAATTTTCTCCCAAATTTTGTTTGTTCCCATATCATTATGTTTGACTTGTGAGATTTCTAATATAGCCACATGTTCTTAGCCTTGATACCACATAGGTAAGATTTTTTGTAAAATTAAACAGATAATAAGATACTAGGGAACAAAGAGCCGGATGCTGACTTGGAAATGAATACCACATAGGTAGGATTAGCTGATATTGATTTAAGAGCGACTTACAAATGAATAACCAGCCTACAAGGGAAATGAAAATGCTGGCTTGGACACTTTTCAATGTAGGAATTACAGGTCCATCTTTCGATCAATATACATTTAAGCTTGTGATTCAACATCCAATCTTGGGCCAGACATGCAGGAGAACGAAATACCACCGTACTACAAAATATGCATAATTCTTGTACTTCTCGTGCATTGATTAGAGATTTATTACCAAAATATGAATAATATTTAGAGATGCAAAACTAGATTTGCTATAATTAGAGATTTGCTAAATTGATTATCAAAAACAAATTTCTATGCAAGGCTTGCATCTGACTATTCCACATGGTTCAACCTTGCATGAGCTTTACTTACTTATATATATATATATGACTTAAACATTTATTACCCAAATATGCATAATTCTTTTGCTTCTTTTACATCGACTAGAAATTTATCATTAAAATATGTACAAGAACTAGAGATGCAGAATTAGAGATTTGCTAGGGTTAGAGACTTATCAAAGTAATCATCAAAAGTGAATTACTAAATAAAGCTTGCATTGAGTATGCCACGTAGCTCAATCTTGCGCACGACATATTTATGTGTGGGAATAGTCGAAGAGATGGATTAGATGATGAAAATGCACGTGGTGAGATCTAGATAGATTTTCTTAATTGAGGGCTTAGATTCCCCATGTTTTATATCGAAATTTACTTGTCTTTACAAATGTGGAACGTTGAGTATCAAGTAAAAGTCAAATTTTAAAGACAAGCAAGCTCCAAATAATACGATTTTTTTTATATAGACTTTGTTGAATACTACATCATGAAGTATTCAATTAAGAAAGAACATTCTATACATGAAATTTTCTATTTTGCTGTTTTACAAAGCTAAAGAAGAAATCTAAGGAAAAATAAAATAAAATAAAAGAATCCTGCTCAGTAATTGCGTTTTGTACTAGAGGAAAGAGCAATGCAGTTTCGTGGTATCTTCTCATTGGTTGCCTAACCACTTTAACACGAAAGCTGCCAAAGTAGACATGTGCAGTTTGACCAAGCGTAATGCGTAGAGACAAACAATGACTTAGGGCGACTTTAGGAAAATGTCGAGATGCAGACACGTCAAGGGCCGAAACTTGACACGAGTAGATAAGTGCTAAAACTTCCAAAATATATATTTAAGTACTAAATTCAGAGAAGAAAAGAACACTTACATACCAACGGCGAGAATTTCCAGTCAAATAGCTTAAGTGGCATTTTTCGAGGAGAATTTAAATGTATGATACGCGTGCAGGCACGTATGCATATAAATTTAACATTATTATAAAATTAGTCTCCAAGTGAGATGTCTACTCTTCAAAATTCCATATTACTTTTAAATATGAATCTATCATCAATTTTTAATAATATTATCTGCTATCCTCCTAATAGCAAAGAAGGATAAAATGCTAAATTTTTAATTTTGTAGAAAGATCCAATTCTATCGGGCCATTTTTAATAAGTATTTAGATTCAGTAGTCGCTAAGTTGCTCCTTCGAATCGTAACTCACGTCCAAAATCAATTCTCTTTCTTTTCAAACATATGAGTGTTTAAGTGATTGTGCATTGTTTACCAAAACTTTTATTTGCACAAGAATATTAGGCACATCAAGTAACGCCTAATTGAGCTCGGATTCATCAAAACAAACATAACCTCATCCAAAGAGTAAAAATTATTGAGATTCCATTATATTCCTAGTTAAGATTAAGAAGCAATATTATATAGCCATAAATGTGAAAAGAAGAAATCCCGCAGCGGGTGAATAAGGAGATACATATGTGCATTTTATAGACTATATGACTTTACTTAAAGAAAAGGCAAACTCTATTTTTCAAAATGTTGAAAATGAAAATCTATGTAACATATATGTGAATTTACATGTTAATTATTTGCATGTGGGGGAGGTTTTAGTTGTTTCTTTCTAAATAAAAGTAAAATTACGTAGATGCAAGTTTCAAGAAAAAGCAGCACAATCATGAAAATTCTTGTGAGATAAAGACGTTATTTTAATTCATTATTTTTATATATAGGTCGTAAATTCGCATAATATCACTATATTCGTATGCTTATTTGTGTCATTATAGAAACATTTCAACGTAATTATAAAGTTCTCATTTCGAAAATTACTGACAGCAATGTGAATTTGTAGCAGCAATTAGAGTATTTCACGAGTCACGTGGGATGAGATATGAAAGGCAAGGCCTACCGTTCATTTCTCTGATCGAGCGGTCATCATTCGGTCAAGAACACATAAATGCTGGGTCGCTCGGTCAAACAGTCAATGAACGCCACTCTCTGGGTGAGCTCGCTATATGACGTTACATTCGGTGGGCCCGCCATAGCCTTAATGATCACGCGAACCTCGGTGTCTATGATTCTTTGTTACGCGGTTACGTGTCCCCTCAAATTATTACGCCAAATGAGTACTGTTTTCCTCCAAGCTCCTCACACGCACAAAGGGAAGAAAAAACTCAAACGCCAACCTGAATCAAACGGTAAAAGTTGGCAAATCAGTTCTGAAAAATGATTGAAAATTTGAATCATTCCACACTTTGCCAGGAAAAATAAGCATTACCTCAATTGTGTAGATGATATGCATCTCCTTGAAATCACTTTAGAAACATAAAACAATTAAAGCAAACATACTTGTTTATTTATTTTAACCCTTGAAAATTAACGCAGTTGGTTAGGAGGTCAGAAGATTTCTAACTCAAGAATCGAAGGTGACTTGTTCAAGTTTCATCAATTGTGTGCAACTTACTTTTGGTGAAGGCAGCTTGCACAAGCTAAACGCAGTCTAAGATTGATAGCAATTTTTTTTTTCTTTTTAGAATACTTCAAGTTTGTAATTTCTAGTATGGAAATAGACTACCTTTCTCATATACTACATTCATAGTCTCATATTGATTTTGTCATAAGATTGTGGCGATTTAGAATGCGAACTTTAAAGTGCACTCACATAAAAGGATCCTCCTCTCAAGGTGTGCATGGCAACGTTTCTATTCCGGGAAACTATTTTTGAAGAAATAGTTCTTTTCTATTTCTACTCCTAGGGGAACAATTTTTGAGTAAAATAAGGTGTTTTGTAACTATATAAAATTTCTATTCTTAGAATAGAAAAAAATAGAATTACGTTTGGTACAATTTATAATTTTTTGTATTTATTTGTTTTTTTTTCTTATTTACGGATCACCGATCGCCACCCACCGCTGCACAACTACTGCCTACTGCCTTAGGACCGCTAACTGTCGCCACTGACTGCCACTGCAGGACTGTCGCCCACAGCCCATCGGCTGCCGCCACTCCCGGTCATTGACTCTTCCTGTTTAAGTTTTCTTCTTTTTCAAGACAATTTTTTCACGCGTCTAGAGGTGGGAGGGTGAAATATTGACGATTGCCTCATTACACCGGCCGCCTCAGCGTCTTTTTGGCTTCCTTTAGGTGTGAACAGAAGAATTTTTCATGTTATGGGGTTCGTTACTAGGAAAGAGGCCACAAGAGGACGTTCGAAGCACGGAAAACTCTTCTTTCAACTTTTATTCGGAGAAAAGTTGAGGATACTTCTTAAAAGGTTCAAGAAACTACTCTGTTATTGTCCTGATGGACTCTATATAAACTCCATCATGGCTGGGATTGATTGACAAGCAAAGTCTCCAACCAGTTTGAGCAAGCTAAGAGACATGCCGCCTAAAGTGGAGCAGCCAAAAGCCATGGCTCTCAAGGGCTGTGACCCTGGTACTTCTCTTCAATTTTTGTGTTTGCGCTCTACTTTCATTTTTTTCTTAACCTTAAGTCTTTGTTGTTATTCTTGATAAGTCATACTTTTGCTTTTAAACTTTTCAACAAAACTTTGTTTGGTTGTAATGCCATTTTAGAAGATTCAGGTAAGACCTTTCTACATCCATGATTGTTCATGATTGTTAAGTTAGATCTTACCTTGCCATGAATTTAGTCTCGTTTGCTTCAATCGGATATCTCAAAAAATAGGATACTTATTCCCACTATTTTCATGTGTGAGATACGGATTTCTCAAGAAATAGGATTTTAATTCTCAAGTCTTTCAGGATTCAATACTCCACCTTTAAATTTTGTCTAAAGTGGAAGGGCCAATTCATGCCCGTTGGGGTGAGCCACTGAATAACCTTCTATCTCCTAGAATACAATAAATTGTGCTCGTATGTTTTTCTTTTTTGGGCAGAACGTGACGACAAGTTCCCCCATCGACCAGTTCATTATGTAGTGGAGATAAATTCGGTTAAAGAATTATTAGAATTCGACACGTATAAATTCGGTGTTTTTGAAGTTGGCGGCTACGAATGGTGAGTTCTCGAATTTCCCTTTTGTTTCATATAACTCAAAGTTCGTATTATTTGGAAACCCAATTAACTCAATTAAGAGATATAACGGTAAATCAATTAACAGCTAATTTAAATGTTTAATCTGTCCTTTTCAGGAGCCTACGTCTTCGGCCCAAGGGATACACGGACCGAGAGGGGAAGGTGTATATGTCCTTATATCTGTCAATTGAGAAGCCAAATAAGCTTGGAGACCATGAGAATTTCGTGGTCGACTACAAGTTTTTCGTATTCGACTACAGTCATGGGACCTACGACATCTTCAAAGGTCGATCATCACGTAATTCATGATCAATGACAATGAATTCATACTCCCGGTAACGTTATCATAGTTTAGAATTGACAACCAAGTTTATATCGACTTGTGGAATTGTGTGTGCAGAGAAAGAGGAACTGAGGGCATTCTATAAACCAAATACCCAATGTGGGTTTCCTAAGTTCCTTCCCTTGGAAAGTTTCAGCAATCCTAAATGTAAATTCCGCTATGGAAATTGTTGCAAATTTGGGGCTGACGTTATGGTCAGGAAAAGTGAGAGGAAAAAGGAGACCCTCACCATCATCAAAGACCCGCGTCGCAACAACATAACCACTTGCTCGATCCAACAGTTCTCCACATCGAGCAATGACTATCAGCGGTCCGACGTCTTTACTCTCGGAATGAATAATAGTATTGACTCTCGTACATTCCCAGAAAAAAAATGGTGAGGAAATGGAATTGGCTACTCGCTTATTGCCTCTTTTTAAATTTAGAGAATAAGTATATGAGAAGTTCTAAAACTTGTCACAAAAATATAATTAAGTCTTAAATTTTCAAAAAGTGTGATCAACTCCTTAATCTTGCCAGGTTGGTGCAATTGAGTTTGTTCATCAACTTCGCTGCACTTGATAAATGGAAAATACTAATAAGTTTTAAAACTTGATTGCACCAATTTAATAAGTTTTAGGATTTGAGTGCACTTTTGAAAATTTTGAAAATTTTAGGACTCAATTACATTTTTATAATAAATTTTAAGATTTCATTGCACTTTTTAAAAAGTTTTAGGACTTAATTATACTCTTGTGACAAGTTTTAGAATTAGTTAAAATTCATCTTTGTTTAACTGTGATTATCGTGTGTAGGAGGTTAAAGGTGTCTCGCCGGTGCAATGAGGATAAGACGTCGTCACTGTCCGTTTTCTTATACGCGGAGGAACTCCATGAGAGGATCAAAATGTATGTAGAAGCCAAATTGCAGGTGTTGAAAAAAAACGACCCTACAAACTATAAGGGAAAAACAGGTATTTTTTCTTTTCTTTTTCTCTGTAACAGCTGTTGGTCTAGATGAGCTTTACTTTTTTTTTTTTTTTTTTTTTACAAAATCAATTTTTTACGATGCACACACTTCTACTTATTGTTAATCCAACTTTACAACATGCAAATGTTGGCTGGTAATTTTGCACATAACTTTTGCACGACTTTTTAGTATTTGAATGATATTCTCTTTTTTTTCAGTTTGCTTAATCCAAAACAAACGAGCTGACGCTCTTTACCAAAAAAAAAAAAAAAAAAACAAACAAACGGGCTGACGCATATATATGTAAGTATTACCATATATAAATCCTGCAAAAATAAAAAGAAAGCCGTGCAGAATTTTTTTTCAAGATCTTTTATAAATGAATATCATTCTTATTTAAAGGAAAATTTCCGAGTGACTTTTTGGAAAGGGCTCAAAGCCCAATCTATATGACTTCCTAACCTTTGAGTATCACAACAATAATCCAGATAAGCACGTGAATATCTCCTATTGAATGAACAATGCTATGTCTCTTCGTTGTTCCACATTGACTATGAGTATGCTAATTAGACATGGCTTTGTCTATAATTTCAAAAAAAAAATAATAATAATAATACCACAAAAAACTTTAAATTGATATACCTGACAAATTTTCTTTAAACTAATTTTTTGATTACCAAAATCTCTAAACTAGTACACTAGCAACAAATTTAACTTGTTAGCCTCTGTTAAATTTTATTATGAAATTATTGAGTTGGATGACACATGATGAGTCTACATGAAAATTCACATAAATTTGAGGTATATTTCTCACATATGTATTAATTTGGGATTTTTAGTGATCCGAAAATAAGTTTCGGGCTAAATTTGTCACTTATATACTAGTTTGAAGTTTTTCGTGATGTTAACTTTTTTAAAAAAAACTAATAAGTATTTCTTTTGGGGCATTGCAGTCAGTGGTTGGCTCCGTGGCAAAAATTCTGAATGCGGTACCAACGACTTTATGCCGTGGAAAGATCTTGAGAAAGGGTTCGTTAACAAGAAAGAACTGGAATTTAAAGTCGAAATCCTCGTCATATCAAATGTTGTGCGGTGTAATCAATCGGTTTGATGACTTTAACTTCAATACTTATTGGGTCAGAATTTACTCCTCGAGAGCAAGTGTGTGGACCAAATTGGCGTCGACATTGGTTCCCCGAAACCAGTTGAATGTCGTCTTCCTGATTTGGTTTCTTATCTGATTACTAGATGGAGCGTTTGATGCACCCAAAGCTCCAGATTTGAGTATGGAAGATACCTAGTATGTAATTTCTTTGGGGCTTGCTTAGTATATTCTGTGTTTCCGAACTGTGTGTAATCGTAGCTATGCTTATAATAAAATCCTTGTGAGCCATTTTATAGTTTGTCGCGATCTTTCCTTGTGTTGTGGTAGAGCCAGGATGTTTGCATGCGTGCCTAACATGTTTGCTCGTAGCTCTCTTGTGAGTATCCTTTGGAAGGGCGGCAGGGTTCCAACGGTGAGGATCCCCAGGAAAGGGTGGTATAGGTCGTTCCTTATTACCACTGACCGTTCACAAGAAGCGCGGTGTTGTGGCATTAGGTGTAAAACAAATCAATGAGAACTACGAAGAACATTTGCAGAATATAACAAGTTAAATTTCAGCATCTGCAGAAACAGTTTAAGTTATCATAAGTGATGCTGATGAACAGTTACTAATAATCAACAAGTGATGCTAATAATAAAGAGATAGAAGATAACATACTAAGATTTATAGTAGTTCGGGTTTATCCCAAAGCATATGTCCATTCTCTAGACTAATAGTTGCAACAAGATTGAAATCCACTAGTAAACATTAAAGCAAATTAAAATCATCAACGTTGCTCCTATCAACCGATGGATCACACTATCATGACACAATCATTATCCTTACACTTGTACACTTGACTATTTACTATTACAACTTAGTAGCACCATGCAAAGATATGATTAGCAACACAGCTACTATCAATAAAAATAAAGCAAAGTGGAAAACTCAAAAATTATAGACTAACTTGGTCGTTTTCACCCATTCTTACCACTTCTCTTGAATTGAATATATAAATTCATCGAACCTTAAATGGTCGTTTCCCACTCAACTCCATGAAGTAGCGATTGGTTTCACCATCATTAGCGTCGGAGCAGCTTCTGTCACTTACCAGTGTTAGAACGTCTCTTGACAGTGGCCAATATCCCAAACCAGTCAGAGTCTATCTTCAATTTGATTACCTGGTTGATTCAGTGCTATCATACTTATTTTGATGGTGTTCTCCAATTTTCGGAGATGCGGTTGTCTCTCCAGAACATGCATCTATTGACTTGTTGCCCATGTTTCGTGGCTAAATGCCTGGAAACGTGGCTGTTATCTGGTCCAAACTTACATTTTTGCTCCTCTTCGGGATTATCCATCCTCCTCTTCTTCGGAATCGGAGTGGTCCTTCTGTTAAACAACCGGGCTTCCCCACCCGATTGTTGAACCGGGTGTAGTTCGGATAATGAAAATACCCACTCGTATGAATTTGGAGAATTGAACTTGGACGATCCTTAATTGTTCAAGTACTTCCAAAACAAGAGTAGGTATAGCTATGTGGAAACCGGAACTTCACTTTATTTGTTAGTCTTAATAATTCATGTCTATTGCTTTTAAATTTTTTTAAATTTTATTTGATTATAAAGTTTCCAAATGAGAATATGCTTCATAAGCTAATATAGCAATTTTTGGCATTGTCCACTATTTGAAAGAAATTCTCAAAATATTTTCCCCATTGCGAAAGCTTCCGAAGAAAGATCTCCCTTCGTATGGAACAATTAAAACTAAGAGCATGACAAAATTTATGTTTCCCTATTTCTTTGTTTTTCTATTCCTCGAAACAAATTCGAAATAGAAATTTTTTTGATAACGTAATTTCATTTTTTTATTTTATTTCTAGAACATATTTCTATTTCAGAAATAGATTTGGAGTAAAAATCAGAAGCTAAAATTTTTAGGTTTTCTATTTCTGAAACAAAAGTGAGAAATCAAAATTCTTCTTATTGTTCACTCTTGTCACCACCCGTTGCCCATCCGCCACCTGTGGGATGTCGGACATCCGCTGTCAACCGTCGAACATTCGCTGCCAGGCCGTTGGCCATCAACCATCGACCTTCGGACTCCATCCGCCGCCATCGGATGGCGGACAACGGACACCGAACGTAGACCGCCAAACTCTGTCCACCCGCATCTGGACTCTAGCCCAAGACCCCCCCGGTCGTTGGCCGATGGCCACCGGACGCCGGCCCCAACGTCGACCGTAGCCACCCCTTGAAATAGAAATTTTATTATGTTATTAAATGAATTTTTATTCCAAAAACAGAAATTTTGAATTGTTATCAAACGTGTTTTTTTATTCAGCAACTCGTCCAAGAAATAGAAATTAAGAAATCAATTTCTAGCTAGAAATTGATTTCTCTTCCAGAAATTTTGTCATGCGCGCCTTAAATGTATGTATGTATGTTTGCGGGCAGGTGTGCAAATAAATTTACCATTATTATAAAGTTAGTTTCCAAATGAGATGTCTACTCTTCAAAATTCCAGATTACTTTTTTAATATATATCTATCATCAATTTTTAGTAATATTATCTACTATCCTCCTAATAGCAAAGAAGGATAAAATGCTAAATATTTACTGTTGTAGAGAGATCAAATTCTGTTGGGCCTTTTTAATTAGTATTTGAAGTCAGTGGTCACTTAAGTTGCTCATTCGAATTGTAGCTCATGTCCAAAATCAATTATCTTTCATTTCAAACATATGATTTTTAAGTGATTGTGCACTGTTTGCCAAAAAAATTATTTGCACAAAAACATTAGGGCATATCAGGTAACGCATGATTGAGCTCGGATTTATTCAAAACGAAAATAACATCATCCAAAGAGTAAAATACATTGAAAGTCCATTATACAACTAATTGCCTATTTTTCAAGAAAAATTATAATGCTCGATTGAATTTATTATACACAATTACAAACATATACACCCATAATTTGGCGTTTATGAATAGCATATTACATTTATAGTTGTGTTACAATGATCAACTTTGGCTTATCCAAGTTAAACATAGACTGAGCTCATATTAGTAACACATTTTCGGAAGCTTCTTCACTTCAATTTTGAGGTGCTGCAGTTTTTCAATATTCTTGCACACAATTACGGCACTCAGTGGCAGTATGTAGTTAAATAGACTATAAGTTATCTCAACTAGTTTTAACAAATATCTAGTCTAAGGATTAGTGGGAAAATAAAATAAAAAAATAATGCTTGTCTATGACAAGAAATGTCAATTAAAAGAAGTAAATAGTAGATAGATAAATAGATTTATTTTTTGTGGGGCACATGGTTTTATCATAGTTAAGATTAAGTAACAATGTTATGAAGGCATAAATGTGAAATGAAGAAATCCTGCATCGGGTGAAGTAGTAGATAAATATGTGTATTTTATAGACTATTTGAATTTACTTAAAGAAGGCCAACCATATTTTTCAATATGTTGAAAATGAAAATTACGTCACACATATGTGAATTGACATGCCTAATTATTTTTACGTGGGGGAGGTTTTAGTTTTTTTTTTTTCTAAATAAAAATAAAATCACGGTAGATGCAAGATTTAAGAAAAAACAACACAATCAAGAAAATCCATACAAGATAGAGACTTTACTTTAATTTATTATTATTATATATAGGACATGAGATCACATCGTATCATTATATTTGTAGGCTTATTTGTGTCATTATAGAAACATTTTCAAGGCAATTATAAAGTTCCCATTTGATCGAAAACGACTGAAAATAAGGTGAATTTGTAGTAGCAATTAGAGTTTTTCACGGGTCACGCGGGATGAGATATGAGAGGGCAAAGCCCACCGTTCCTTTCTCTGATCGAGCGGTCATTATTCACCGAAGAGCGCATAAGCACTAGGTCATTCGGTCAAAGGGTCAACAAGCCTCACTTTCTGGGTGAGCTCGCCATATGACGTCACAACTAGCCACGTGGCATTCGGTGGGCCCCCCACAGTCTCTGTGATTTTTGGTATCTTGGTCAACGAGTCAACGGGTGCAACGTCCGGGCAATTTCCTACTGACTTTATTTTGTACGATATTACGTGTCCCCTCAAATTATTCCGCCTATGAATACTGATTTACCCGCTCCCGTCCCCTCCCGAATGGTTCTATTTCTCCTCCAAGCTACTCATACATACAAAAAAGAAAGAAAACTCAAACGCCAACATGAATCAAACGACAAAAGTTGACAAATCATTTCTGAAAAATGATTGAAAATTTGAATCATTCCACACTTGCCCGGAAAAATTAGCATTATCTCAATTGTGTAGACGAAATGCATATCCTCGAAATCACTTAAGAGACATGAAACAACTAAAGCAAACATACTTATTTATTTTAATCTTTGAAGGTTGGCGCAGTTGGTTAGAAGGTCGGAAGATTTCTAACTTAAGAACCGAAATTGATCCGTTCAAATTTCATTAATTATGTGCAAGCTACTCTATGTGAAGATAATCTGCACAAGCCGAACGCGTCTCGAGATCAATAGCGATTTCTTTTTTCTTCTAGAGTACTTTAAGTTTGTAATTTTTAGGCTGGAAATAGATTACATTTCTCATATAGGTGTGTGGCAATTTAGGTTGCAAACTTTAAAGTACACATGCATAGAAAGATCCTCCTCTTAAAATTTGGTGGGGTCGAGACCAAAGACGTCAAAGGGTCAATGAGCACCCCCTTCGTGGTGAGCTCGCCATGGGCCCAAGATCCCATTAAATGCTCGGTCTCTACAAATGTCGGGGGGTCTTGGTCAATGAGTCAACTAGGGACCCCTCCGGGTCGACGGTTTTTCGTGTTGAAGTCTTTTTTTATTCAGGACATTTTTACACGCGTCAAGAAGTGGGAGAGGGAAATATTGATGATTGCCTCGTTACACCGGCCGCCCACGCGTCTTTTTGACTTCGTTCAGGTGTGAAAAGAAGAGTTTTTCATGTTATTGGCTTGGTTCCTTGAAGGAGGCCACTAGAGGACGTTCGAGGCACAGGAAAAGTCGGGGATACTTCTTAAAAAGTATCTTATTGTCCGGACGGACTCTATATAAACTCCATCATGGCTGGGGTTGACAGGCAAAGTCTCCGACCAGGTTGTGTGTGAGAGAGAGAGAGGAGCAAACTAGGAAGCAGCAAAGAGCTAAGAGCAAGCTAAGAGATCACGCTTTCTAAATTGGAGATGGCGATGAGCTGCTTTGCCACGGCCAGAGGTACTTCACTTCATCTCGTCTTTGCGCTCTATTTCCATTTTTTTTGTTAACCTAAGTCCGTGTTGTTATTCTTAATGATTCGTGCCTTTTGTTTCAAACTTTTGCGAATTTCATTTGGCTATGATGCTGGGATAGAAAATGGATCAAATATGACCTTTCTACATTCACGACCACTCATGAATTTATACATACGCAGATACAAATCTTCTGGTTAATAGTGCTCATGAAAAATGAAGATATCTAACTTGATTGAACATCCTGGTTGTATTTTAGGATGAATTTGTCAATAGGATTATTAAGCACTTAACTTCACAGCCATATGAGGCTTTTCCTCTAGTTATTTCTGTACACATAAAACGGTTATCTCGTCATGTTTTTAGCTTTTTCTTTTTTAAATTTTTATAATACGGGGATCCGAATCTTTGGCTCAGTTAATACATATTTATGCTCATACATGATAAATCGCTCTGTGCATGTGCACGTATATTAAAAAAGACTTTCCTCATAGGATGATAGGTGTGGCGTGACCCTAAAGTTACTCTGCCACGGAATATACCGCATCGCATCTTTTTGGGCTGCAATATTTATCCTTTAAAGTTTGTCTTAAAAACCTAAAGTGGAAGGGCCAATTGCTGTCCATTTGGTACGAGCCATTTAATAACCTTCCATCTCCTAAAATAATCAATTGTGTCCGAATGGTTGTGTTCCTTTTTTTGGCAGAATCTAACAAATACAAGAGAGATCTTCCACCAGCTCATTTTTCATTGAAGATTGAATCATTTGAAGTACTATCAAAGTTGGACAAGTATGATTCCGGTGTATTTAAAGCTGGGGGCCACGAATGGTGAGTTTTTGATTTCCTTTTTTTTTTCCTTCCAAACTTATTTTCATCTCACTAAATGCTCTTTATTGGAACAACAATTTTAATGCTTAATCAATTAGTAGCTAATTAAACGTTTATTTTTTCTTGTCAGGAGGCTATCTCTTTACCCTAAAGGAAACAAGGATGATAATGGTTCGGGATATATTTCCCTCTATTTGTCAATCGAGGACCGTCTCGATAAGACGGTTTACGTGAACTACAAGCTTTTTGTGCAAGACAAATTACGAAATAAGTATTTGACCATTCAAGGTTGATAATCACTTTATTCATAATCAATGTTTATAAAGTCACAGTTCCAATTACATCATCATTGTTTATAATTAACAACAGAGTTATACCAATTTGTGGAAATCCCTGCAGATGCCGATGAGGCGATAAGCAGCTTCCATGGCTCGAAGACCCAACACGGGTTTCCTCGGTTTCTTTCCCTGAAAGAATTCAAAAAACGTTCAAATGGATACCTTGATGAAAACTCTTGTACATTTGGGGCTGAAGTTTTTGTCATCGAACCTGCCAAGGTGAAGGAGGAGTCTTTTACCTTGATCAGATACCCGGAACAAAACACATTCACATTGAAGATCGAAAACTGGTCCACATTGGGCACGGATCCTCGGTTCATAGAGTTTGAATGCGAAAAAAGGAAATGGTACGTTCCCAGAATTTTTTCTTTGTGAAAATGAAATTAGCTACTCGCCTTTCACCTTTCTAAATTTATTTATTCTTGTTGCTTATGTTCGTAAATAGAATTAGCTAAAACTTATTTTCGTTTACCTGTAATTGTCGTTTGTAGGAAGTTATTGGTTTATCCCAAAGGCAATGAGGCCGGGAACGGAAAGTCGCTGTCCGTTTACTTGGAAGTGCAACGCCTTACTGAGAAGATGCAAGTTTATGCAGATTTCAATTTGCGTGTGTTGGACCAACTCAAAGCGAAACATAAGGAGAAGCCATGTATGTTTTTCTGGATTGACTTTTACTTTTGTTGTTTTTACCTACTTTAAATCTTACAAGATGCATTCTTTTGACTCTTTATTTACACAAGACACCCAAAACTGTTATAAAATGCAGATGCTGGCACATAAATTCGAATATAACATTTTCATAATTTTTCGAAATTTGAATGTCATAAATTTTGCAAGAAAGAAAGAATAATTTTTTTTTTTTTTTATTTCTACTTAATCCAAAACAAACGGGCTGATGCAAATTCATATTAGTATTACCATTCAAAATCACTACAAAATTTTCAAGATCTTTTTATAAAATGAATATCACTTTGATTTTATGAGAAAATTTTAATGGCTTTCTGGAAAGGGCTCGAACCCTATATGTATAACTCTCAACTATTGAATACCATAGCAACAATTCACGTACGCATGTACGTCTTCTATTGAAAGAGCATAATGCTCTCTCTTCTCTTGAGTCCGTACTGAGTAGGAGTATATTGCAGTTGAGCGCTGGCTAAGTGCCGCACATCCCCAAGTGGGCGCTGCAGACTTTATGCCCTTGAAGGATCTCGAGAAAACGAAGAAAGGGTTCGTTCAAAATGATACTCTGGTGGTTGAAGTCCAGATCCGCGTCGTATCAGGGCCGGGCATCGCACCGTCGAAGCCGGGGCCGAGGGTCGCACCATCGAAGCCGAGGCCGGGCGTCACACCATCGAAGGGCGTCCCATCATCGAAGCTGGGGCCGAGGGTGGCACCATCGAAGCCGGGGCCGGGCGTCGCACCATCGAAGCCGTAGGAGTTTGATGACTTACTTCCGTATTTGTTGTGTCAGAATAAACTCCTTGAGGATAGTGTGTACGTGTACTTCCATGTGAATTTTGTGCTCCCAGTTTGGCGTCACACAATCAAGTTCTTGTGCTCAAATCTCGCTTGAATTTCTTAACATAGCTATACAGTCGTTGTTGGCTATCCTACATGTCACAGTAAGTTAGATATGTTGTATATTAATAATTTGAAATGGAAAATTGCTCAAAATTCTTTATCTAACGAGCTTAAATTATACTTAAGGTCTTTAAACTAAATAGACGTGCTTCAAATGCATATTGAAAAGAATTTCCAACTCGGGAACTTGAAGTTATATGCTTGAGTCCGACCAAATGCGCAAGGGTCAAGGCCATTGAAATAAGCCACGAAGTCTAGATGGCGGTATTTCATGGGTCCCCAGGTAGTCACAAGGGTGTCAAAAGTGCCTGGCTTGTCTTGACTTGGATCAAACCGAATGGAACCGAAAATTTCAGGTATTTTCGGCATGGTTTTCTCTCATGTTGGATAATATGTATATAAGCTGGATGTCCTCCCTAGTCGACCACTCGCCATCCAAGACTTACAGGTGCATCATCATAGAATTTCATGGAACAGAGATATGGTCAAGGAAGACACTTTAGAGAGATGGAAACATGCGCAAACATTACAGACATTGACTCCAAGACATTTTCGCTCTGGCGACCACCTTCGACCGCCGAGAGAATACACAGTGCATAAAATGAAAGAAACAAAGGCAACATGGGTTCAGTAATGTGTTCAGTAGCTACAAAATTACATCACAAGTCATATCTAATTACTAACAAAATAATTAATAACGTGTTAACAGAAAAAAAAAATTATAAATGTTATAATTTTTGTACGTCGCTTACTTCAATATTAAAACTTTCCTCCAAATCACTTCAGTATCACATTGAAATTTTTTTTTTTTCCACTTAAGTGTTTTAAGTGGTAAATTCCGATAAAAAGTTATGTGTGACTTTTTTTAATAAAATATTAATACCTACATGACATTTTTTATGGAAAGAGAAAGTCCAACTTAGATAATGAAGTGGCCTTATGACAAAACAATTCTGCATCTTCAAAACTTAATCTCTCTCTCTCTCTCTCTCTCTCTCTCTCTCTCGATTCTCTTTTTACTTGGTCACTCTCTCCATCACAAGGAAACCTTCACTGGTCATCAAGCAAAACACAAGCTTTCCAGAACAAATGTTGAGTATGTAAGTCGAAGATGAAATGGCTTGCTACGAAGCAATAATAGTGTTCTTGTTATACGGCCACTTATTCCAAGAACGAATCACCTTCCTCGCAACTGGGTAACAAACCCCCCGACCGCCTTAGTCAATTTATTATGTGCCGATGTTTCTGATGTAATTGCTCCGAACTTATCTAAGTAAATGAATAGATCTTGCATTTTCGACCGAAAAAAAAAAAAAGAAAGGGCGCTCCACAGCTTCGATGTCGTCGTCCTTGGCACTGGAAGAAATCCATCGCTAAGCTCCGGAATTCCAATTTTATATAAAATCGAGTAATATTCACCCTCCTCTTGGAATTATTGACCCGAACTTGAGCCGAATGTCCTACCCATGATCTCAATTGCAAGATTCAGCTCTTCATTTTGCCCAAAAATGCTTCCGTCTAAATTAGGGTTTGAAGAAGAAGAGAAGGTTGATCCGATTTGTCCCTAGTTCTATTAAATTTGGGGCAAACATGTGTAGCGACGTCGTCTTAGTGCATCTATGCTAAGTTATTGTCGAGAGCTCTCGGTCGCGGAACAGAGCTAACAGGGAAGGTCGAATTCTTTGTTCTTTTTTAATTTTAACGAGCCCATGCTTATAACATCTATTACGGTGGGTTGGCCCGGCTTGCATGGATCTGCACTGACGTCGTGAATCTAGGCCGAGCAACCGAATTGAATATGGCCGAAGCTGAAGCTTTCCTATTTTCGCTCTTCTTGTTTGTTTTTGTTATTCTGTTTATTTGTCTATCATTTATTTATTGTATATTCATTTTAACACAAAATGTACACTTAGTTTGTCAACGTCCAATAATGGAAAAATGACGAGAAGAGTAATAGAGAGAGGTCCTAGATGAAGTTAAAAAGCAATTGGTGGAGGAGGACCGGAAGGGACAAAGGGAATATATTAAATCAAAGGAAAATTTCAAATAAGAGCTCGAATTACCCTTATTTTTTCAAATAAGGGTTCGAAGTGAATTTTGTTTCAAATAAGAGCCAATGGCCTATAATGCCATTATTTTTGCAAATAAAGGTTTAAAATAGACATTGTTTTAAATAAGGGTATGAAATTACATTAGTCTCAAAGAGGGATCTAACCTCTAACATTTTCATCTTTTAATTTTTTGATCTTTTCCTTTTTTTTCTTTCTTTTTTCCTTTGTTTGTTCTTTTCCATAAAAAAAAACTCAAAAAAAAAAAAAAAGGCTAAAAATAATTATAAAAAAAAAAAAAAAAAAAACATGCTGCCGGCCAAACCCCATCGCTAGTGGGTCATTAGAGATGGCTGGTGGGTTGCTGGTGCATTGGCAAGGGCTTGCTAGCCCTCACTAGAATTAGGAGAGGACGGCAACCCTCTACTAGATTTGGGTGAGGGTTAGTGATCCTCGCTGAGCTGCCATTTCCTCTTTCTGGCTAGGGCTTGCTAGCCCTCACCTTTGGTCAGCAAGGTTCGTCAACAATGTGGTGGTCTCCATAGGTGGGAGGGCTAGTTGAGCCCTCCCTCCTATATTTTTGCTTTTTTTTATTTTTTTTTAATTTTTAAACTAATCTAACTAAAATTCAGGTTAAAATTGTCTTTGAATGAAAATGTCATTTATTGGCTAAAATATTTAGCCAGCCAACAAGGTTAGAATCCTTATTTGAGATTTTCATAACCACTTTAGGTCATTAGTTGAAATTTTCTGTTAAATCAAGTTTCAAGCTCAAGTCAAGGCAGCAGAATTCTAAAGCTAAATCAATTTGGGCTTGTTTCCAAAGGGGCAGCACGTGGGGTTTCATACTCAAAAACCACTGAAAAAGCCATGAATCGACGATTTATCTTCGTCCAAACTTGCTCAAGGAGAAAATCTCGATGAATAGGGAAAACTTCATGGTGACGAGGAAAACAGTGATTAAAAGTTGAAGGAACGAGCAGCGGTTTAAAGTGAGGGTCAAGAACAACCTGTTCATCCTCAGATTGATCGACGAATGGAGAAAGAGAGAGAGAGTTCCCCTTTCCGTTCGAAACCTCGAGGATCAGTGAACCTAGCGACTTATACTTCGGGGCGGCTAAGAGAAAAAGGCTATACATCTTGTTTACAGTCTCGGTGACGTCTACCAATGAAATGAGGGGAAGAAAATAGCACAAGCAGGATTCCGAAGGCTTGTTTTAATTTAGCAAGCAGTGAGTGAAGCGTGGTCGTTTAAACTTGTGCTTTGACTTAGTAGTTAGGAAACGAATTGAGAAATACCAAACGTCCAATCGAGTTCTCTATCGTAAGGCACAAACTTGAACATGATTGAAGACCGTTGGAATGAGTTAAAGAATCCTTCATAAAGATATCATGGATTATATATTACGCACAGTTTGGAAAGGAAACTTCGCCAATACTCGCTTCTCGAGTCGTATGATTACACCCCTCCGAGGTGGCTGTACAATCGCATCACATATCTATATATCGATCTTGTAAGGGACGGCCAAAAACGAAGCACGACCGCCGAATTGTCCTCGGAAGTGAAAAAAAATCGTTTTCTATTCTTTAATGGCGAATCCCGAAGCATGGAAGAACGGAGAAACTTCTTTGAGATTAAACGAAGTGGAGGATCAGCTCTCATGGGCATGTAAGTTCGAGACGCAAACTCAAGTGATCCATAATTTTTAAAGAAAATTATGAATAGATCATGAAACGAAGAAAAAATTATGCTAATGTCGAAAACAACATCGAAATCCAATTTGAGAGTGGACAATACGAGCCGCTAGGAGTTACCGCACTTGAGTGGTCGGGAGGGTCTTTTTCTACTTGTTTAAACACTTCCAAAGCAAGAGTAGGTATAGCTATGTGTGAACCTGGTGCTTCACTTTATTTGTTAGTCTTAATAATTTATGTCTTTTGCTTTTAAAATTTTTAAAATTTTATTTGATTATAAAAGTTTCCAAATGAGAATATGTTTCAAAAGCTAATATAGCAATTTGTTGGCATTGTCCAGTTTTTGAAAGAAATTCTCAAAATATGTTGCTTGCTGCGAAAATTTCTGAAGAAAGATCCCCCTTCGTGGGGAACAGTTAATAGTAAATGTATGTACGTATGCGTGCAGGTAGGTGTGCATATAAATTTATCATTATCATAAAGTTGGTTTCCAAATGAGATGTCTACTCTTCAAAATTCCTGATTACTTTATTCATATGTATCAATCATCAATTTTTAGTAAAATTATCTACTATCCTCCTAATAGCAAAAAGGATAAAATACTAAATCTTTACTGTTGTAGAGAGGGCAAATTCTGTTGGGCCTTTTTAATTAGTATTTGAATTCAGTGGTCACTTAAGTTGCTCATTCAAATCGTAGCTCACGTCCAAAATCAATTATCTTTCATTTCAAACATATAAGTTTTTAAGTGACCGTGCATTGTTTGCCAAAAAATTTATTTGCACAAAAACATTAGGCGCATCAGGTAGCGGATGATTGAGCTTCGATTTATTCAAAACGAAAATAACAATATCCAAAGAGTAAACTATTGAAAGTTCATTATACACCTAATTGCCTATTTTTCAAGAAAAATTGTAATGCTTGTTTGAATTTATTATACACAATTACAGACACATACACGCATAATTTGGAGTTTATGAATAGCATATTACATTTATAGTTGTGTTACAATGATCAATTTTGGCTTATCCAAGTTAAACTTAAACACAGACTGAGCTCATATTAGTAACAATTAAAAAGTTGCAGCAGCCTACAACACATTTTTGTAAGCTTCTTCACGTCAATTTTGAGATTCCGTAGTTTCATAATATTCTTATATACAATTACGGCACTCAATGGCAGTATGCAGTTAAATAGACTATAAATTATCTCAACTATTTTTAACAAATATCTAGTCTAAGAATTAGTGGGAAAATAAAAAAATAATAATAATAATGCTTGCTTATGACAAAAAATGTCAAGTTAAAGAAGTACATAGTAGATAGATAAACCGATTTATATTTTGTGGGGCAAATGTTTTTGTCATAGTTAAGATTAAGGTAGCGCATGACAAAATTTATGTTTCTCAATTTCTCAATTCCCTGGAATAGGTTTGGAACAGAAACCCATTTGGTAACACAAATTGATTTCTCTATTTCTGAAACAGATTTCTGTTTCAGAAATTGTTTTGGAAGAGAAATCATAAGCTAAAAATTTTAGCTTCTCTATTTCTGAAGTAGAAATAGAAATTATTTCTTACCCATCCACTTCTTCCTTCAGCAGACATCGACTCCTCTCCTCTCCTCACTATCGTTGCTTTCCCATTCCTTCTCCTCACCACAACAAAAAAACCCTAGCGACTCCGAATCTGCTCATCCTCGCCGTCACCGCTCATCTCGCCATCACCGTCGCCATCGCCGCTCATCTCGACCGGCCAATTTGCTCTAGTCATCCCGTCGGACCCGCCTCGTCCGTTTGTGTCCCCAGTCGCGCTCCAGTCGCCCACGCCCGAGCCGTTGCCCCATCTCCGTCGCCCCATCTCCCAGTCGCCGTCACCGTCGCCCAGCTCCTCTCTAGTCGCCGTCGCCGTCGCCCAGATCCTCTCCAGTCGTCGTCGTCGTCGCCCCCACCTCCTCTCCAGTCGCCGTCGCCGTCGCCCAGATCCTCTCCAATCGCCGTCGCCGTCGCCCACCTCCTCTCCAGTCGCCGCCATGGTCGCCCATGTCCGTCCGCGTCCCCTTCCACTCTCGATTCCGCGGATCCAGTCGCCGAACTCCAGTCGCCGTCGCCATCGCCCATCTCGGTCGCCCATCTTCGTCCGCATCCCCTTCCGCTCTCGATTTCGCGGATCCAGTTGCCGTCGCCCTTTTACGCTTTCGATTCCTCACGAGGTTCGATCGATCCTTCCCTTTTCGCCTCTTTCTTGGTTGTTCTATGCTTGTTCTATGCTTGTGCTCGCAATTTGTGCTCGAGTCCGTGCTTGTGCTCGCAATATGTTTCGTGCATAATCACTCTTTTGTCTTCAAGACTCCTACTTGCTAGTGCTTTTTCTCTGCACGTGGGTTCAAATTTTCAATTAATAGGGAAGAGTACCTTGGCACCGGTTGGTCTGACTTTCACTTGTATGGCAAAGCAGTACTTTCTTGCTTAGCTTTGTGTTTTTAATTGGCTTTGCGAATAAAGACTGGTAGGTCAGATGGATTAGGAAATTCGCCACTGTCTATACATCATGCGAGATGAGCGTTGCACGAGTTTCTTGTTCAATTAGAACGATTAGAACGATCATGAAGAAAGAGACCTTCTGTCAGAGTTTGTTTTAGTGTGCATCTGTTCCTTCCTTGTATGTGAAGCCTTTGGTGGATAGTCCAGTGTCCAAAAAGAGGAAAGAGTCCCATGTTTAGACTGGGTTCGGCTTTAGAGTGATCACAACAAAAATTCTGGAATACATAAGACTAGACTTTCCAATATAAGTCGTTCAATAGATAATCAAAGTGTGCCGACTCCTCTCTTTTGTCAGTTTATAACGGGTCTTCAAAATGATTTTTTAACTTGTGGATTACAGGAGCTGACAAAGATGCATGCTCTTTTCTCACTCTCTCTATTTTTTTTTTGTTCATCTTTCACTCAAATCTGCTGAAGTTACTCGTCGCCATTCACCTAACTGGAACAGGAATGATTTAGCTTGATCTTTCATAAAAAACTGACTAGAAAATGTTATGAAATAGAAAGGTGAAAGCTACAGTTTGGTGTCTTGGAACGAAAGACTCCAACAGCTTCCCAGTGTGCACGCAAGTTCTGCAAGACCATGGAAAGTGTGCATAACTACCAGTGCATCAATAAAATTGATTTTTGAACTCCTAGATCAACATGAATTGATAAAGATTGATGCCCTTTTCTTCTTTCTTCCAAAACTTTGCCAAATCAATCTACGACAGCAATGCAACAAGATTAGAAATCACATGGCAATGATCTTTCACCTATGACCCATCAAGAAAATCGGCCATGAGAAATGTCGGGTGTTACATAAAGTCATTGAGATTTCTTTCGCTGACCGTGCTTGCTGGCTTTGGAAGGAACCGAGAGATTTCTCATTGAAATGTTGCTTTGGCTCCCGGTCGGTTCTCACCGTTGTATCATAAATTTCACCATTTAGCTTCTAATAATCTTATGTAACTGTTTTTCTTGTTATTTGTTATTCTTTAACTTCTAATTTCAGCTTATCCTTCATGATGTGCTTGTTAATCACAAGCTTTTGTTTTTGAATTGGTGCATCATCTGATATATTTCATTGAATACCGATTCGCTTAAGGTTAAATGGCACCCCACAAAGAAGCATTTATAGCAAAGTGGACTAAGCCTTTGACCAATGTGCTTATAAGTTTGTTGGTGGAAGAGGTGAAAAAGGGAAATCGCCCCACCTGTACCAACAACAAAGTAGGGTGGAATAACATACATGTCGAGTTCAATAAACAAACAGAACTCCACTATAATGTAATTCAATTGAAAAATAGGGTAAACAAACTAAAGAAGCAATATAGTAGTTTTAAGAAGCTTCTTTCACAATCTGGATTTGGATGGGATAATGTCAACAAAACAGTTACTGTGGAGGATTCAAGTGTATGGGATTCTCATATCAAGGTATCACTTTACTTGGTCCATTTTTTTCTTATTGTGGGTGTAAGCTTCAATTATATTGTTCATGTATGTCATTTCTATGAAATTTGCAGGATAATATTGAATGGGCTAAATTCAAGAATGATGGGTTTCCTCAGTATCCAGACCTCTGTATTGTGTTTGGTGATACATATGCTACTGGGGAGTATGCTGCAGGAAATGCAGAAGAAAATGCAGAAGAGTATGTGGTGTCGGATGGAGAAGACAATGCTGTTAGTGGCGACAATGGTGGTGGTGCTACAATAGGTGATGCGGAGGAATCTAATGAAAATTATGTTGATACGGGAGTCCTTCCATTTGACGCGACTCCCACCCCAGTTCGTGAGAAACACAAGTTGAATAGGACTCCAAATTACAAGAGGAGAAGAAAGAGTAACAGCCATGATCTTGGTGTCACCATGAAAGCCATTCAAGAAATTATCAAATCAAGGACCGCCCAATCAACAAGTGGCTCCATAACCTCAAAGCCCCATCTTCTGTAGCCCCACCTCCTGTAGACCCCTACTCCAC
This sequence comes from Eucalyptus marginata, assembly GCA_014182565.1. Taxonomy (NCBI): domain Eukaryota; kingdom Viridiplantae; phylum Streptophyta; class Magnoliopsida; order Myrtales; family Myrtaceae; genus Eucalyptus; species Eucalyptus marginata. Next base: position 31,351,865 of record CM024588.1, read on the forward strand.
AGCAGTTGTGGTCGCCGTTCTAAATGGCATGCCTGAGTTGGAGCAGGATCTTTACAATAAGGCTGTGAACCAGGCATGCCTTAATGCCAATTGGAGAGAGGCTTTCATGATTGCTCTACTTGAAAGGAGACGTGGACTTATTGAGTCTCTTTGAGTAGTTATTAAGAAACATGCTATAGATTTCTATTTTGCTTAATTTCATTTCATGACTTATGTATTTGAGACTTTATTTGTTTATGTTTTTACGTTGCAATTATGATGACATTATTGCTATTGTGGATTACTATTGGAGTCCTTATCTAATGGGTTTATATTCATATTTTGTGTGATGATATAGGTAATATGGATGAAGGTGAAAGTAGCATGTCTAATGGTCAAGTAGCATCAGTTGAATCAATTGGACAAGATTTTGATGATTATGATATTGATATACTGATAGTATGGTTAGCCACTGTTGCAGTGGATATGTCCATGCACACGAGAGAACCTATTAGGGACAACTCATTATTAGGACCGCAATGGATAAGGGAGGTTCTTCATGGGCATTCCGATAGAATATATGAAGCTTTTAGAATGGAGAGACATGTCTTTCTCAATCTTTGTGATCTAATGAAGGAAAAAGGTTGGTTGGAAGATAGCCGATATATTGGGATAGATGAACAAATCGGGATTTTCTTATCTATGATTTGTCACAAGAACTCAAATAGAGATCTATGTGAGAGATTCCAACGTTCGGGACAAACTATAAGCAAATACTTCACTAAAGTATTGCAAGTAGTTCTCAAATTGGCAAAAGAGGTTATCATACCACCATCCTTTGATGTTGTACCACAAGAGATTCTTATGAATCCTAACCATAAACGTTATTTCAAGGTAATTCTCAAATATTCCTTTACACCATCAATTTTATTTTGTTGATAATCTTGTATAATATTAGTTTTTGATAAAATGACAGGATTGTATAGGCGCCATTGATGGCACCCATATTCATGCTTCTGTACCTGTGTCGAAGCAAATCCCATTTAGAGGTAGGAAAGGCATCACCACTCAAAATGTGTTGTGCGTTTGTTCATTTGATATGAAATTTACTTTTGTATATGCTGGTTGGGAAGGCTCGCGCCAACGATTGTTGAGTGCTTGCGCAGCACTCGAGACTCCTCGCTTGGAATTTCCTTTGCCGCCACTAGGTATTTGCTTGTCCTTTAAGGAGTAATTTTCTTTATGATCATATTTATAATTACAAATTATGACCAATGTATGAATACATTGTTGTAGGCAAATACTATGTCGTGGATTCTGGTTATGCAGCAACTCCAGGATTTTTAACTCCTTTTAAAGGTGAACGGTATCATTTAAATGATTATAGGGGTACAACGAGACGGCCAACAACTGCAAGAGAATTGTTCAACTATAGGCATTCTTCTCTAAGGAATGTCATCGAAAGATCATTTGGGGCATTGAAGAATCGCTTTTGCATTTTGAGGCACATGCCCCCATTTGCAATTTGAAAGCAAGCACATGTTGTAATTGCATGTTGTGCCATCCATAATTACATTCGTGATCAAGACAAGATGGATAGGAACTTTTCCCTATATGGAGATCCGCAATACTTGTCGAACCTACGCAAGATGAGCTTGCAAACGATACATTGACCGAGGAGGGAAACCAAATGAACACGCTTAAGAAATCCATTGCCAACAAAATGGCAAGGGATAATAATATGTCGGAAATTCCATGAAATTGTATCTTCAGCTTTTGTAATGTATTAGTATTATTTCGACTATTATTTTGTATTTGAGGATTTTCTATGTTGTTGTTTAATCAATTTCTATTTCTAGCACAACTTCCATTTTATTAATTTCGAATCTCTCGCAAATTGCGCCTCCCTCCATATCAACTAGTACCTACCATAAAATCACTTCGTTCGGCAATTGGCCTGATGTTGTGGTTGAAGATTTCCTTCTATGGTTTTGTGTATATTAATGGGTCGTCCGTGACCTTTTGAACACCCAATCCTCCTGTAACTCACACATAGGAAAGTAACCGAAGATCATACATGTCTGTCCTCCTGAAGTGGTCTCAAAAGAATGCAAAAGTGTAGTGACTTGAACCTGAATCTTGAATGAGGAGAATAAATACATTCACTATTTGCATATTAGCATTTGAAAATACCAAATCTTTTATAGTTTGCATATTAGCATTTTTTATACTAATTACTAGCTTTTATTTACATAAATTGCTAATGTTTTGAAGTTCCTAACTACTCTATCGAATTACCAATATAAATTAAAGTGATTTACCAACTTTTATCAAATTAAATTACCATCACAAACACCAAGAAGAGTGAGGTAAAATGATGGGGACAACATGATTCATAGAAATAGAAATTTTTTTCTGTTATCAAACGGTTTGTTTTGAAAATAGAAATTTTGAGTCGTTATCAAACGGGTTTTTTCTTAAACTTGGTTAGGGAATAGATATTGAGAAATTGATTTACGAAATCAATTTATGTTTTAAATTTTGTCAAATGCGCTACCTAAGTAACCATGTTATGAAGCCATAAATGTGCAATGAAGAAATCCTGCATCGGGTGAATTAGTAGATAAATATGTGTATTTTATAGACTATTTGAATTTACTTAAAGAAAAGGCCAACCCTATTTTTCAATACATTGAGAACAAAAATTATGCCACATATATGTGAATTGACATGTTTAATTATTTGCATGTGGGGAGGTTTTAGTTTTTTTCTAAATAAAAATAAAATTATGTTAGATGCAAAGTTTAAGAAAAAGCAACAACGAGGTAGAGACTTTACTTTAATTTATTATTATTATTATTATTATTATTATATATAGGCCATGAGATCATATCGTATCATTATATTCTTATGTTTATTTGTTTTGTTATAGAAACATTTTCAAGGCAATTATAAAGTTCTCATTTGATCAAAAATGACTAAAAACAAGGTGAATTTATAATGGCAATTAGAGTACTTCACGAGTCATATGAGATGAGATATGAGAGGGCAAAGCCCACCGTTCATTTCTCTGATCGAGCGGTCATTATTCGCTGAAGAACGCAAAAACACGAGGTCATTCGGTCAAAGGGTCAACGAGCGCCACTTTTTGGGTGAGCTCGCCATATGACGTCACAATCAGTGACGTCACATTCGGTGGGCCCGCCATAGACCCATGGATCACGTGAACCTTCTCGGACTCTATTATTTTTGGTATCTTGGTCAACGAGTCAACAAATGCCACGTCCAGTCAATTTCCCACTGACTTGGCTTTGTATGATGTCACGTGTCCCCTCAAAGTACTGTTTTACCCACTCCTGTCCCCTCTCGGACACAAAAAAGAAAGAAATCTCAAAAGCGAACGTGAATAAAACGACAAAAGTTGATAAATCACTTCTGAAAAGTGATTGAAAATTTGAATCATTCCACACTTGCCAGGCAAAATTAGCATTACCTCAATTGTGTAGAAAAAATGCATATCCTTGAAATCACACTTTAGAGACATGAAACAACTAATGCAAACATACTCACTTATTTATTTTAATCCTTGAAGGTTGGCACAGTAGGTTAGGAGGTTAGAAAATTTCTAACTAAAGAACGAAAGGTGCTTTGTTCAAATCTCATTAATTGTGTGCAAGCAAGCTACTCTCGGTAAAGGCAATCCGCATAGGTCAAATGCGTCCTTAGATCAATAGCGATTTCTTTTTTCTTCTAGAGTACTTTAAGTTTGTAATTTTTAGGCTGCAAATAGACTACATTTCTCATATAAGTGTGTGCCGATTTAGGTTGCAGACTTTAAGGTACACATGCATAGAAGTATCCTCCTTTTAAAATTTGGTGGGCTCGAGACCAATGACGTCAAAGGGGTCAATGAGCACCCCCTTCGTGGTGAGCTCGCCATGGGCTCAAGATCCCATTGAACTCTTGGTCTCTATGAACATTGGGAGGGTCTTGGTCAATGAGTCAAGTAGTGATACTTCCGGTCAATGACTTTTCGTGTTTAAGTCTTTTTTTTTTTTAGGACATTTTAACACAAGTCAAGAAGTGGGAATGTGAAATATTGATGATTGCCTCATTACACCGGCCGCCCATGTGTCTTTTAGGTGTGAAAAGAAGAATTTCTAGGCTGGAAATATACTACATTTCTCACGTCAGTGTGTGGCATATAGGTTGCAAACTTTAAGGTACACATGTATAGAAGTATCATCCTCTTAAAATTTGGTGGGGTCGAGACCATTGACGAGGGTCAATGAGCACCCCCTTCGTGGTGAGCTCGCCATGGGCTCAAGATCCCATTGAACGCTCGGCCTCTATAAATATCGGGGGGGTCTTGGTCAATGAGTCAACTAGTGACACTGCCGGTCAATGACTTTTCGTGTTTAAGTCTTTTTTTTTTAGGACTTCTTACACGCGTCAGGAAGTGTGAGATGGAAATATTGATGATTGCCTCATTACACCGGGCCGCTCACATGTCTTTGGCTTCCCTCGGGTGTGAAAAGAAGAATTTTTCATGTTATTGGGTTGGTTACTGAAAAAGAGACCACTAGAGGATGTTCGAAGCGCAGGAAACTTATCTTTCAGCTTTATAAGGACAAAGGTCGGGGACCCTTCGGAGCACGTGAAACTTATCTTTAAGCTTTATTAGGACAAAAGTCGGGGGCCCTTCTAAAATGTTCAGAAAACTAATCTCTTATTGTGCGGACGGACTCCATATAAACCCCATCATCGCTGGGGTTGACGAGCAAAGTCTCCGACCACTTTGAGAGAGAGAGAGAGAGGAGCAAATTAGGAGATGGCAATGTGCTGCTTTGCCACGGCCAGAGGTACTACACTTCATCTCTTGTCTTTGCGCTCTATTTTCATTTTTTTTTTTTTTGTTAACCTAAGTCCGTGTTGTTATTCTTAATGATTCATGTCTTTTGCTTTCAAAATTTTACAAGTTTTATCTGGCTATAATGCTAGGATAGAAAGTGGATCGAATATGGCCTTTCTAAATTCAGCGCTCATGAAATATTAAGCTATCTAACCATTCATGAATTTATACATATGCACATATGGATCTTTTGATCAATAGTGCTCATGAAAAATGAACATATCTAATCAGATTGAACATCTTGGTTGTATTTTAGGAGGGAAAAGTACAAAAAAAGTCATAAACCTGTGATATTGGTATGCAATTGATTATAAACCTTTAAATTAGATCAATTTAATCCTAAATATTTTTATATTAGTACCAATTCAATCCTTCCGGTCAATTTTGGTTGGCTAGCACTAAAGTGGATGCTGGCCAATTGATGAAAGCTGGCGTGACAATTTTTAAATAATTTTGTAATTTTTTTTGAATTTTTTCCCTTTTTCCTCTTCTTCCTCCTGGCTTCATCTTCTGCAATGGCCGATGAGCCTCGGCTCGCTCGCTGGCCACTAGGCAAGGGTCGTGACCCTCGCCCTGCCTTGCCTAGGATCGCAGGTGAGGCGGCTTCGCCCAAATCTAGGCAAGCCTCGCCATGGCCTAGCCGTGGGCGAAGGTGGCCTCGCCCAAATTTGGGTGAAGCCGCCTCCCCCGCTGCCCTAGACGAGGCCAGGCGAGGGCCAGGAAGCCCTCGTTGAAGATGGGCTAGGGCTGAGACCCTCGCCATCGGTCGGCAAGGGCTTTGCGGCTCTCGCATAGTAGCCGGCGAGCCGCTGGAGGCTTGCCAGCCACTGCAGGAGAAGAAGCCAAGATGAAGAAGATGAAAGGAAAAAAAAAAGGGAAAAAGGAAAAAAATTAATAAAAATATTTAAAAATTACCACGTCGGTGTGACGCCGGTCGGCCAAAATTGGCTAGAAGGACTGAATTCGTATCAATATGAAAAAGTTTAGGATTAAATTGGTCCAATTAAAAGGTTTATGACTGAATTAATACCAATGTCATGGGTTATGACTTTTTTGGTACTTTTTCCTATTTTAGGATGGAATTGTCAATAGGATTATTAACCACTTAACTTCAGAGCTATATGTGGCTTTTCCTTGAGTTATTTCCATACACACGGTACAGATATCTCGTCATTTTTTAGCTTTCTTTTTTTTATTATTATTATTTTTTTTATAACATGAGGATCTAAATCTTTGGCTTAATGAGTATATACTTATGCTAAAAAATGATAAACCGCTCTGTGCACATATATTAAAAGAGACTCTGCTCACAAGTGATAGGTGTGGCGTGGCCCAAAAATTACTCTGCCACAGAATTTGCCGCATCGCATCTTATTGGGCTGCAATATTTATCCTTCAAATTTTGTCTAAAAAACGTAAAGTGGAAAGGTCAATTGCTGTCCATTTGAAAGGAGCCATTTAATAACCTTCTATCTCCTACTAATATCAATTGTGTTCGAACGGTTGTTTTTTTTTTTTTTTTTTTGGGCAGAATCTGCCAAAATGAGAGCTCTTCCACCAGCTCATTATTTATTGAAGATTGAATCATTTGACGTTTTATCAAAGTTGGACAAGTATGATTCCGGTGTATTTGAAGCTGGGGGCTACAAATGGTGAGCTTTTTATTTCCTTTTTTTTTTCCTTCCAAACATATTTTCATCTAACTAGATCTTCATTTTTTAGAACCACAACTTTAATACTTAATCAATTAACAGCTAATTAGACATTTAATTTTTCTTTTCAGGAGGCTATCTCTTTATCCTAAAGGCAACAAAGGCGATAATGGATCGGGATATGTTTCCCTCTATTTGTCAATCGAGGAGCCTCCTTCCAAGCAGACGGTTCACGTCAACTACAAGCTTTTTGTGCACAACAAGTTACAAAAAAAGTACTTGACCATTCAAGGTTGATAATCACATTATTCATAATCAATGTTTATAAAGTCACAGTTCCAATTACATCATCATTGCTTATAATTAACAACAGAACCAATCTGTGGAAATCTTTGTAGATACCGATGAGGAGATAAGCAGCTTCAACCGCTCGAAGACCCAACACGGGTTTCCTCGGTTTCTTTCCCTGAAAGAATTCGAAAACCGTTCAAATGGATACCTTGATGAAAAGCACTCTTGTACTTTTGGGGCTGAAGTTTTTGTCATCCAACCTGCCCAGACGAGGGAGGAGTCTTTTACCTTGATCAGATACCCGACTCAAAACACATTCACATTTAAGATCGAAAACTGGTCCAAATTGGGCACGGATCCCTGTTCCAAAGAGTTTACCTTCGAAGGAAGGCAATGGTACATTCCCAGAATTTTTCTTTGTGAAGATGAATTTAGTTTTCTTGCCTTTCACCTTTCTAAATGTATTTGTTCTTGTTGCTTATGTTCGTAAATAGAATTAGCTAAAACTTACATTTGTTTACCTGTAATTGTCGTGTGTAGGAAGTTATTGGTGTATCCCAAAGGCAATGAGGCCGGGAAGGGAAAGTCGCTGTCCGTTTACTTGGAAGTGCAACGCCTTACTGAGAAGATGCAAGTTTATGCAGATTTCAATTTGCGTGTGTTGGACCAACTCAAAGCGAAACATAAGGAGAAGCAATGTTTGTATTTCTGGATTTAATTTTACTTTTTTGGTTCTTACATAATTTAAATCTCATGAGATGCATACTTTTGAGTCTTTATTTACACAAAACACCCAAAACTGTTATAACATGCAGATGCTGGCACGCGAATTTGAATATAACATTTTCATAATTTTTCGAAATTTGAATGTCATAAATTTTATAAAAAAGAAAGAATAATTTAAGTTTTTATTTTTATTTTTACTTGATCCAAAACAAATGGGCTGATGCAAATACATTTTAGTATTACTATTTAAAATCACTACAAAATTTTCAAGATCTTTTTATAAAATGAATATCACTTTGATTTTATGAGTAAATTTTAATGGCTTTCTGGAAAGGGCTCAAACCCCATTTTTATAACTCTCAACTTTTGAATAAGATAGCAACAAAATTCTCGTACGCATGTATATGTCTTCTATTGAAAGAACATGATGCTCTCTCTCCTCTTGAGTCCGTACTGAGTAGGAGTGCATTGCAGTTAAAAGCTGGCTAAGTGCCCCATGTCCCCGAGAGGGCGTTGCAGACTTTATGCCCTTGAAGGATCTCGAGAAATCAGCAAAAGGGTTCGTTCACGATGATACTCTGGTGGTTGACGCCCAGATCAGCGTCGTATCAAAGCTGTAGGAGTTTGATGACTTACTTCCGTATTTGGTGTGTAAGAATAAATTCCTTGAGGATAGTGTCTAAGAATAAATTCCTTGAGGATAGTGTGTACGTGCATGTGAATTTTGTGTACCTAGTTTGGCTTCTTATATGATTACTAGATGTAATCTCAAAACTTTTGAATGAAAATGCAATCAAGTTCTCGTGCTCAAATCTCGCTTGAATTTCTTAACGTAACTATACAATTATCATCGGCCGTTCTACATATCACGGTAGATTGGATATTGTGTATATTAATAATTTGGAATGGAAAATTGCTCGAAATTCTTTATCTAATGAGCTTAACTTATGCTTAAGATCTTTAGACTAAATAAATGTGCTTCAAATGTATATTGAAAAGTTAGAGGATTTCCAATTTAGGAACTGGAAGTTATATGTTTGAGTGCTACCGATTGCGCAAGGGTCGGCGCTATTGACATAAGCCACAAACTCTAGACTTAATCTATTTATGGGACCCACAGGGTATTTCATAGGTCCCCGGTAGTCACAAGGGTGCCAAAAATTCCCGAGTTGACTTGGCCTGGATCAAACCCAATTGAACAAAATATTTCAGGTATTTTTTAGGTCTGTTGTCTTTTATGTTTGGATAATATGTACAAAGGCCGAGTGTCCACCCCAGTCGACCACTCGCCATCCAAGACCTGCAATTGCAGCATCATAGAATTTCATGGAACATAGATATGGAGAAGGAATACACTATAGAGAGAGATGGAAACATGCGCAAACATCACAGACATTGACTCGGGACATTTTCGTGCTGGTGACCACCATCGACCGCTGCTGTGAAAATACATGGCGCATAAAATTAAAGAAACAGAGGCAACATAGGTTCAATAATGTGCTTGATAGCTATGGAATTATATCGCAAATCATATTTAATGGCTAACAAAACAATTAATAACATGTTAACCGGAAAAAGACACCAAAAACGTTATGATTTTTCGTATATTGCTTACTTTAATGTTAGAACTTTTCGCCAAATCACTTCAATACTACATTAAATTTTTTTTTTTCACTTAAGTGTTTTAAGTTATAAATTCCGATAAAAAGTCCTACGCAGCTTTTCTAATATAATATTAATGCCTACATGACATTTTTTTTATAAAAAGAGAAAATCTTACGTGGATAATGAGGTGGCTCTGTATGACAAAGCAACTCCACATCTTAGAAACTTAATCTCTCTCTGTGATAATCTTTTGATTTGGTCTCTGTCCTCATCACAAGGAAACCTTCACTGATCATCAAGCAAAACACAAGGTTTCCAGAACAAATTTTGAGTATGTAAGTCGAAGATGAAATGGCTTGCTACGAAGCAATAATAGTGCTTACGTCAAACGGCCACTTATTCCAGGTCGCCGTCCTTGAGTAACATTCACCTTCGTCTTGGCATTGTTGACCCGAACTTGAGCCGAATGTCCTGCTCATGATCTCAATTGCAAGATTCAGCTCTTCATTTTGCCTGAAAATGCTTCTGTCTAAATTAGGGTTTGAAGGAGGAGAGAAAATTGATCCTATTTGTCCCTAATTCTTTTAAATTTGGGGCAAACTTGTGTAGCGACGTCGTTTTAGTGCATTTATGCTGAATTATTGCCAGTTGAGGGGGAGAGAAAGAGAAACGGGTCGGGTTTATCTATTGTGGGCTTCTGATCTAATGGGTCGAATCCTTTATTCTTCTTAATACCAACGAGCCCATTCTTATAACATATATTACGGTGGGTGTGTTTGGACCGGGCCGCATGACGAAGTCGGTTGGCCCAGCTTGCATGGATCTGCACTGACGTCGTGAATCTAGGCCGAGCAGCCGAATTGAATATGGCCGAAGCTCTCCTATTTTCTCTCTTCTTTATTGTTTTCGGGAAAAATTCCAAATAAAAGCATAAAGTACTTTCATTTTCTCAAATAAGGGCTCGAAATGCGCTTTATTTTAAATAATATATTAGTCTCGAAGAAGGATTTGAAGTAGTTATGACTATTTCAAATAAGGATCTAGCTTTGCATGCCAGCAAAAAACATTTAGTCAATTAAGAATATTTTCATCCAAACATAATTTAAATTTAAATTATAAGTGATTGAACTCTGAGCATGATGGCGTGATGGGTAATCTCATTAAGCTAGTTATATAGAGAGTAATAAAAGTGAAGCACTTAAACTTTGAATTATCGTTATTTCGTATAAAAAATGATGGATTCCAAATCAAGTATGCTAATATCTTTTACTCCATTGATGTGTTCTAGATTCTAGCTATGGAGATTTTGGAGTGCCTTTTTCGCAACTTACCTATAGTATCAGAGCAGCCCCAGTCTAGGTCCAGAATACATGGATTTGGCCATTTTTCATGTTTTTTTTTTTTTTTTTTTTTTTCGAGGATAGAAATCAATTTTGATCACATGTAAAGTGCTCATCGAGACAAGAAATTTGGTGGGTAGTGCGCCTCGAGGGGAGCCGCATGCACCCTCACGTATAGTCATGTGCTGTCACGTGCTGTTGCGACGTCAGTGTGTGGCAGCTACGCGTAGCATCGTTGGTTGACATTGCCAATTCGCCGACGCGGGTTGACTAGGGTGATCATTGATCGGACCAATAAAACCGTCGCCCGTTGCAGACATTCTCTCTCTACTCTCTCTCTCTCTCTCTCTCTCTCTCTCTCACGAGCACGACCACTCTCTCTCCACCTCTCTCTCTCTGTCTCTCTCTACTGGTACGTGATTAAGGTTTTCTCTCCGATTCAATCGAATCTGGCAGCCCGATGTGCACGCCTTTATATGCAAGCGGAAGGAGCGAAAGAGACAGAGGGGAACGCCTCGCCAAGCCAAGGCGAGGGTTGACCTCGCTAGTGGCCGGCGAGGCTCCTCGCACAGTGATGGCGAGGCTCGACCTCGCCATGTGGCTGGGCAAGGCTGAGCCTCGCTAGATGTGGCGACGGCAGCCTCGCCGTCGCTGGGCGAGGCTCGCCTTTGCCAATGGCCGGTGGGGGCGAGCCTCGCCAATGGCTGACGAGGCTGATCTCGCCGGCCCTCGCCTTTGGTCGGGGTCGGCCAGCCAGAGGAAGAAGAAAGTGGGGAAAAAAAGAAAAAAAAAAAAGAAAAATTCGAAAAAAAAATTACCACATTAGCGTTTGCCGGTCAGCTGTCGTCAGTCGGCGTCCATGTTAGTGTCGGCCGGCCAATTTTGGCCGGATGGACTAAATTGGCACAATTGTAAAAGGTTTAGGACTAAATTGGCAAAAAAAAAAAAAAAAAAAAAAAGTTTAGGACCGAATGGGCACAATTGCAATAGGTTTAAGACTTTTTTGGTAATTCTCCCCTGTTTAGACTGGTCAGACTAGTGATCCAAGCCAATTCAAGCATGCGGAGCATGCGTGGACATGCGGTCCACTTAGGCAGTGCATAAGAGCGCGTTTGAGCTTCATTTGGAGTGTTCTTGGTACCTACGTTCTCATATCAAGATACTCTACAATATGAGACCAATATTTCTCAACCTCAATTAAGTATACTGCTTTGTCAATTATAACCCAATTGAATTCTTAAAACTCTCATTTCAGAGATATAAACTTTATGTGTCACTTTTATCATATACATGTAATTTAGACTTGAAGACATGGACAGTTTGTCACTAAGATCACTTGCCATGCCAATTGCATTGTTTCATTCATTGATTCATGTTAAACCTTATACATGCTATCATATATCACGATGGCAAGGAGATGATTTGGTTGAATTTTTTTTGGAAGGAGATGGGCAAGAAGCAAGATCATTGTGTTATTTTCAATGCCAATTAGAGTGTTATTTGTCTTGTAAAGAATCCGGTATTTCAGTCGAGGGCAAAACACATTGAGTTAAAGGATCATCGTATTCTTCGGTTGATAAATGATAGGACATTATTATTTAAGGAGATTATTGGTCTTGAAAATCCAATGGATATGTTAACAAAGGTTCTCCCCAGTGAGAAACTGAGGTTCCACAATGCCTCCGTTGGCTTCCATGGTTGGTGATGAGGGAGCTGCCCCACTAGTTAATTTTGGGTTACAAAGATGAGTGAAGATTATGAAAGACTATTAATGCTTTGAGAATTAGCATCCAAGTGAGAGACCTTTTACAGCAAATAACATTCATATTATTTCCTTCATAATTGCGTATGTCATAAACTCTTGCTATAAATGAAGACAATCTCTATTGTAGTTGTAAACTTGAAGTTAGTGATTTTGATATCGATGCTAATAGTGAAGGGATTGCCTAGTACGATGCCATGATTTTGCCATTTCTAATTGTGAAAGGGTTTTTCGCAAAATTCGTTTGTCTTCCTCTCTATTTTTTCTCTTCAATAATTTGTGTTGCTAGCAAGTGGGCCAAAAGCCCACAATAAAGTTAGACTCAATTTGGAAGCAAGGAAGTCTTGACAATGAAGGTGTTTGATGAGGATAAGAAAGTTTAGATTTTTTCCTTCAAAGTAGAAAGGCGAGAGGGTCAGTTTTTTTATGAGAAGAAAATAATGCTTTGATGAAGAATTCTGCTGAGGGGGGAATAGTGAAAGTGCAGAGAAAGGATGAAATTCTGCTTTGATATGCTAGGAGAGTAGGACTAAGACCAAATTAAGAGCAAGTAACGAGACATGTTAGGTGTAACTTTACAAGGCTTCGTTGATGTGGATCTTGGTGGTCACTTGGACAATAGGAAGAAGATCTTTAGTTATGTTTTTATCTTAGATAGCACTACAATCATTTGGATGTCTAGACTTTAGAGTTGTGTGTCTCTCTCAACCATTGAATCAAATTATATTGCTATATCTAAAGTTGGCAATGAGATGATTTAGTTGAAAGTTTTTTCAAAAAGAGATAGGCAAGAAGCAAGATAGTAGTATTCTTTTTAGTAACAAAGTACTAGGTGCCTACAAGAATTCTAGTATTTTCGTCAAAGGCAAAGCACATTAAGTTGAAGTATTATCATATTCATCAACAATGTCATTGAAAAAGATTCTTGGCGCAAAAAATCCAACAAATATGTTAAAAAGCTTGTCACCATGGAAAAACTAAGGTTGCGCATTGCCTCAATTGGCTTCCATAGTTAGTGATGAGGGGCCACCGTACTGAAACAATCTGGGTTACAAAGACAAGTGAAGACTATGAAAGACTATTGATATTTTGAAGGTTAACGTCCAAGTGAGAGATTGATGAAGTTGTGGAGTCTAAGAAAAGTCATATTAATGCTTAGAGCTTTTATTGCTACTGACATACATGTAATTTCTATCATAATTATGTATGTTCTAAACTCCTGCTATATATTATGGCAATATATTTTGTAGTTGTAACCCTGAAGTTAGTAATTTTGATACTGATACTGATAATGAAGGCCTAGAGCAAAACCGTGGCTTTTCCTTTTTTGACTTTCAAAGGGTTTTCCACATGAAAAAATTCGTTTGTCTTCTTCTTTGTTTTTTCTCTTTAGTGATTCATGTTTCTAACAAGTGGGGCAAAAGCCCACAAAAAAGCTTAGACTCTATTTGGAACCAAGGAAGTCCTAAAAATGAAGGCACCTAATGAGGATGATAAAGTTTAGATTCTTTTCTCTCAAAACATAATGGCTAAAGGATAAGTTTGTTTATGAGAAGAAAGGAATGCTTTGATGAAGAAGTCTATTGAGGGAGGAATAGTGAAAATGCAGAGAAAGGATGAAAATCTACTTGATATTCTATGAGAATAGGACTAAGGTCAAATTAGGAGCAAGCCACGAGACATGCTAGGTGTAACTTTAAAAGAATTTGTTGATACGGGTTTTGGTGGTAACTTGGTGATTATCTTTTATGATGATTTGCTATTTAATTTTTTGTGATTCATAATAGATTCTTATTCTTATACTAGATTAAAAACTATTATCTAATCATTTTTCATAAATAATTTATATAATCAACATAAAGAAACACATCCTTCGTAACTCAATAATGTGATTATTGTATGAGGGGCTGAAATCTATTTTTGAATTTTCAAATTCCACAGAATTGGGATTGTTTGGTGACGCAGGAAACAAGTCTTCCGTTCCTACCATTACTCTCCACTTGGATTCTCCGGATGATGCACGTGGGCTTCAGACAGCGACCCGTAAATTCCAAACGTAGGCTGTAAAATTTTCAAGTATAAATAGCGGAATGCCTCCGTTTACAACCCATCTTCTTGAAAGGTCTACTTTTCTTGGCTCTATATTACACTTTGCACACCCAAATTACAAAATCTTTCGGCGTCCACGAACATGAGGGACTTGCAAAGACGCGAAATGGGAGCGGGGAACAAAACCCTCTCTGAGGCCACCGCGGTCATTAAGAAACTGCGCACTCCGAAGGCAAATCTGGCTAAGGTTGAATTTCTCGCGTGCCTCGCAGCCTTTTTACTAATGTTGCTCACCATCTTCGGCTCGTCAAGGCGTCGGCACAACCACCAGAAGCTCAGGGTCCTGTTATGGGCAGCATACACCTTCTCGAGCTACCTCATCGTATACACGCTCGGTCTCATGACTGAAGCCTCGTTCCGAAATGACCTGGTGCCAGTTTGGGCCATTTTCTTGATGATCTTCTTTGGGTGCTCGGATTCCTACTCCGTCCACAGCCTCGAGGACTGCGAGAACTGGAAGAACTATGCTTGGCAATATATGATCAAGATCACCGGGGTATTGTTTCTGTTGATCACGTCTGGGATCACGCTTCCGATGATTTCAGTGTTAACTCTATGCTTAATCGTGCCACACAAGGTCTTTCGTAGAGCAGCATCTCTCAGGATTGCGAGCAAGTACGGCCGACAGATGATTACCAAATCTATTGCTGACTACATGAGTTCTGAGCACCAGTCGTCGGAGGGCGATCTTGACCCTAGCCAGATGAGAGGATACGACTATATCGTGACAGAGGGAATGATAACTCCAACGTCATTAAAGAAGTTGAGAGAAAGAGAAGCTGCGGCACGATGGGAAGCGCCGAACTACCGCAAGTCATTGGAGATCACTGACAGAGTCGTCACCATCGAGAAGGTGTGGAAATGCCAAGGATGGCTTTTGAGATCGGAAGGTGGGGACAAAGACAGCAAGCTCAAGGATATTTGCCTCTCGTTTTCGCTCTATAAGCTTCTTCGCTTAAAATTTAGCGACTATTCATTGCCTAAACAAGCTCACGAAAAGGCGTGGAAGTTGATTCAGTACTTGTATGCGGAAGGAAATGGCTACGAGCGAGCATTTAGGGTCGTTGAGCTAGAGCTTTCCTTTCTCTTCGATTATTTCTACACCAAATACGTGACCATCTTCCAGCCGTTGGGTTGGAGAATAAAGCTTGTAGAGCTCTTGTTTTTGGTCATTGGTGTTCCGGTGATGATCGGACTTTTTTTCCCGTGGTACGACTCGAACAGATCCCAAGGTGAAGTTCAACTAGCTACTAAAGGCGGGTTGAGCATCGACTTTCTCGTGACGGCACTAATTGTATTAATATTTGCATGCGCGGAGCTTGTGCAGTGTTTCTTCATGGTCATCTCGGAGTGGACGAAAGTATCGTTGCTATGCAAGTACGCACGAACAAACTCGTGGCAAGAGAGCAAACTGATGGAGAAGCTGATAGGACTAATATGCCGGACGCCATCACCGAAGCCTTGGGAAAGGAAACTTCACCAATACTCGCTCCTCGAGTCGTATGATTACACCCCTCCAAGGTGGCTGTACAATGTCTTGACAGATTTATTTATGGATCCTATGAGGGACGGCCAAACAGAAAGCGCGCCCGCCAAATTGTCCTCGGAAGTTAAAAAAGCCGTTTTCCGTTCTTTAATGTCGAATCCCGAGGCACTGCAGAATGGCGAAGCTTCTTTGATACGAAACAAAGTGGAGCATGAGCTCTCGTGGGCATGTAAGCTCGGTACGCAAACTCAAGTGATAATTGTGTGGCATATCGCCACGAGTATTTTCGAGCAGATGATGCAGATTTCAGATCCGAGTTCAAATTCGAATTTTCTCGTGGCGACTAATTTATCCAAATATCTTGCTTACTTGGTAACATTTAATCCAAAATTATTACCTGATCATCCTTATGATTCAGAATATATTTTTGACGGAATCATCATCGAAGCTAGATACTTGCTCAAGGGCTGCAAGACAGTAAAAGATAGAATCCAAAGATTGAACAGGATCGGTAAAACAATGAATGATACTGGTAAAGTGATGATCCAGGGTGCACGGTTAGGACAGCAATTGCTCGATGTAGAAAATGAACCAAACTTTATTTGGAAGGTATTGGCTGAGTTTTGGGCAGAACTTATGGTGTATGTGGCTCCATCAGACAACGCAATAGCACATGCGGAGCGCTTGGCGATGGGTGGAGAGTTCGTGACTCACTTATGGGCTTTGGTCTCTCATGCTGGCATCAAGCGAGAACCTCCTCTTGAGTGACTTACTGTCAACAGAAGTTGAAGCTGGCCCAATTGATTGTGATATTGCATTCGGACGGGACCCTTGGCGTGTCTCCTTTGGGCTCAAGACAAAAGTTTGGATACTATGCAGTTTTTTTTTTTTTTCTTTTTCTCTTAGAACGGATACTCTGCAGTCTATAAATAAGAGGGTCCATACTTTATGTAATTGAGATTGGATGGGTCGCTACACAAGTTTCATTGAGTGTGATTGATACTTTTTACCTATCTCTCCTGCTCGTTCGATGTTTTACTTCTTCAGCTATATCTTTTGTAAGGATCTGTCCGAATACACGGTGTTCAAAAGCTATCTCTTTGGGAGGTTATCTCTCTAAGTAAATTGCAATTGTATGCACACTTTAACAGAACATATCCACAACAACATCACGGAAAACTTCTTCCAAATTTTTTAAATTTCTCTATTTAGACCAAAATGATTGATGGACTGGGGGAAGGATGAGTGAAACGAAATCGGTACCCGCAGTCGGCGATACCTGGGCTCTCTCTAGTTTCTCTCTCAACAACGACCTCAAATTCTCATATAAAAGGAAATTTTCACTCTGCACCAAGGAATATGACATTGAACGCGCCACAGAGAACCATTTCCGAAACATGGCACGGAGAGCATCCTGAGAACATTCAAGAGTAGAGAGACACTCACGAAAACCGATGCGCAGCTTTTCCCGGTGGCCCCGTCGTCGCCACCAGCCTCAATTCGAAAGAGCATTGAACGTGCACTATTCTCTCCCCTGCTTCACGGCAGAGGGGAGAATCCTTCGCTGGCCTTGATTTCTTTCGTCGAAATCTGTCAGAGCTTCAATCATTCACTCAAGTGTTCATCACAGCTTTAGCACCGCTGATAAACCAGGTAATCTTCTTGCTCTTTTTATGCCCTGTTTTGATGAGAACAAGAACCAAGTATGTCATGTTTTAGGTTAGTATAGAATCTACTTCATTCAAGTTTGTGTAAGTGATTGCGTACATCATGCATTGTTTTCGTATGCTTTTTGTCTCTAATCCGTATGCATTAACGCCTCGTTTTGTCCCTCTGTCAACATAAGCAAATTGTTTGTGAAATGCCTTTGAGACAGTTGTGAAATATTTCATGATTTTGTTGTATCTGAAGACTTGTTGACGTAGATTACATGTTATAGACCATTTTGTTAAAATTTAGATCTGGCCCAGCGGTGAGAAATTGGTGGGGTGGAGTGGGATGGGGATGTTTAGTTTCAGTTATAGAGTTCAACTTGCAGGCTCTGTAAAAAGGTAAAATAAAAATGTGAAAGAAAATTAGAGTAAGATACAAAAGACATTAAAATCTAATTGTTAAATTTGTCGAGACCAAATCTGAGCACAATTGATTTGTGTTTTTGCTCTATGATTTTTGTGTGCTTCCGTTGCGATGAATGGTGTTGCGGATGAGGATGTGGTATGAAGTCACTGATTTGAGCTTTTATTTTTGATAATATTCATTGCTAAGACTTTTACCGCAATAGTTTCCATATCATTGTCCTTTGCGCGTCCATGCGTGAGGTTAAGGCTGACGGACGAGGTAGAGACGGAGGTGGACGATGCTGGAGCTTAGTTCAACACTCGAATAAATTAATCATTGGTGAAGTTGTTATAGTAATCATAGTGTTTGAGTCATAGCACCGGTAGAAGATGGAAATTGGGAATGGAAATAGAGAATAAAAAATAAACAAAATCAAACGTAAGACAAATAAAAAATAGAAAAATTGCAAGTAATGAAATTAGATAAGAAAATTATAATGTCCAGGTTGCATTAAAGCTCAGGGGGGAAAAATTATGCATAAAGAAAGAAGAAAAAGAAAAGAAAAAAGAAAATAGTAAAATGGGACCAACTTAGTCATAATTGGATTGGGCTTGTAAAAATAAGCCAACTTCATCCATTAGGTTCTTATCACATTCGGCGGCCACAATCGGACAGGGCCAGGCACTCGCCCACATCATCTTTTGTGAATAGAAATATAGAAATATAAAAATACAAAATAAAAAAAAAATTGGAAAAGGCTAGGAAAATGGATCTTGATTAGATAGTTAGATCTTAGAACTAAATTTAGCTTAGCTTCATTTAGTTAGTATTAAATCTTGGTTTTAGGATGATTTGAACTTTAGATAGTTTTTCTTTAAATCAAATAAATTATAACGAAAAGGTAAAAGTTGAAATATAGAAAATGTCAATAAAAAAAAAAAAGAAGAATGAATGAATAATAATCACATTTAGGTAATTGCATCTTAGGGATATTTACTTAATCACTTTGGATAAAAAATGGTAATCTTTTGGCATAGTTTATGTCTTGGTAGATTGATCTCTTTAAAAAAAAAAATTAGTTTTGATTTGATTTTAGCTCGCAAGGTTGCTTGTCTCAAATCAAAAAAATTAAATTTGATTTGATTTGATATGATCTTGACAGGCCATCAAAAGGGTTTGTCATGTTTTGGTTGTTAATTTCTCGTGGCGTGGTCGTCAAGGTCGCGGGACTTTGACAAACTCTAGCTTAATATCATACCCTTTTGGTGTTGTTGTAGCCTTAAAAAAAAAAAAAAAAAAAAAACTGTCAAATCAAGTTTGTCAATGCATTTTTTCCCTGGTTTGGCTTCTCCCTCAATTTGATGGAGTCCGACAAATTGATGCATTTATCATTGAGTTCATTGTACTAGAGTCATAACGAATCTTCCATGTTAATTCTCCAAATTTGTACAAGTTATTAGAAATATATATGTCATGACCTAATCTTAGATACACCATTTAGGACTTAGCTAATGGATTACTAAGTCTAAACTTAACTCGGGTTCTCCCAATTCATATTAATTCGTAACTTAAGTTCAAGATTTTAGCATGCAAATGAATTTTATTTAGAAGTTATTATTAATCAGTTTTTGATGGGTTGATTAGACACCTAAATAAGAATAAATAATTCTAGAAAATTTGGGTACGGGAACTTGGTTACACTAGATTTCTTTCATATCCTTTGGCTTTCATTCTTTTCATGAAAAAAATGTTTATTAGGTAGCTTGAAATCATTTTATTTTTTCTTTCTTCCTAACATGTGAGGTGATTATGCAGGGGTGTAATCCACCAATTTAACACTATTTACCTCATAATAATGAAAGTATGATTTTTAATTAACATACAATCGCTTAATTTTTCTTTTAAGTTTTTCACTTATTTAAATGAAACCTAGAAATTATGTGCAATACAATGCAATGACGTACAAAAATGTTTAACAAAAATGACATGGAACATTCAACCTAATGTGCGAACTATATGTCACATGATATTGACCTGATCTAATGATGTCAAAAGATTAATGCAACTATTCTAATTTACTAAATGATGTGTAATTAATAAACTAAGGTAATGTGACATGCACATGATTTTTTTGTGTTTTTTAATTAAAATTCGAAATTAAATGTGCCTAATATTTAAACATTCAAACTATCCTAGAAAAGAAGATTCAATTTATTATATTTTTGATATTTTATTAAATTCGAAATAATAAAATAACCGATATAAGAATGCAATCTATCCTTAAAAGACTACTTTAATTGTGTCCAATATTTTTGAATTTTTTTAGAAATAAAATCAATTAAAATCAAACAAAAATAGAAAGAAATAAAATCACGAATAGAATGGATTGATGATTTTTTGGGCAATCGTGAGTCATATTTCGAGTATAAAATCGGACTGTCAACCATATGCATGTCAGGAAATTAGGGATTAAATCCTTAATTTAAAAGGATACTCAATATTCTGTGGATACAATAGCATCATTTAAAGATTCATTTGAGATAACAATTTCACAAATTAGACAATAAAAATATATGAAGATCAAACTTATGAATATTATTACCTAAATTGCAATATTGCTCGGCTCACAGCAGTGGCTGCTCGTGTTGGTGTGGACTTCTCAACTCGAGTCAGTCGGTGGCCATCAAAACTCACGACGCGGCTGTCAAGGGTGAGGCCGGCAAGGACAAGCGACAGTGAGCAAACTTGGGTAACAATGAAAACAGAAGGCCTTTGGGATTATTGGGGCTCCATGGTGCATGGACAATCACCAGAAAACCTTCACAAAGAAGAGCATAACTCTATGAATTGAAGTGCGCCGAGAAACAAGGAGAGAACAATTTGCTGGTTTTTGCTGAGGAGCTTGCGGGCTTGTTCGCTGAATCTGCAGGGATTGGCGTCGAGGCTTCACGATATGATTTTCTATATTTTTTAACTTTTTGCTTGCATTAAGCGTGGCCACAAAAACCACAACTTTTGCTGCCCGCTTTCATCTAAGTCTGGACAACGACCAAAAGACAAAAACATCCACCGTCTTCTGCCCCCACTTGCAAGTTCACGTGTGTTACGCACACGTATCTTTTCACTCGCGATCTGGTATCTTTCTGTTTGACCGAGTCTCAAGCTCCACTCAATCTCTTGAAGACCTCATCATATCCTCCCTTGGGCGTCCAAGACGTGCGTTGCCGGCGATATCTCAATTGCTGGCTTGTGGATAGCCAGGGAGGCGCGGACTGCAATTGTGAGAGTTAGGTAACCTGCAAGGGAAATGAAGAAACAAAACTTGTCAAAGCTAAATTGTGAGTCGAGTGGCGGAACAAGTTGAGGTGCAGCAAGCTGACGTTGCCGATCGTCGGACGAGGACTGGACACCGCGAAGCTGATGGATTTTTACGTCAGTCTCTCTGTATGGTGAAGACTTCATTTGGCGTCTTCTGCAAAGTGGTGAACCTCCAAGGGGGCGTGATGCTCTCTCTTCAATGCTCTCAATTGTGGCTGCCGTATATTCTATGAAGCTCTCTCTCCTTTCCCTCTCAAAAAGCACCTTGTATTTTCAATATGTGTGGCCTCCCTCACGATCGTCTCTTCCTTCTTATTTATCTGCGTTAATCCTGTTTGTGAAAGGCAAGAGGATATCTTGCACTGTCGTGAATGAAATCTACCGCCTGATACTCTCGCTGTTATGCTCAGCCCCAATTAGTACCTAAATCTCCCACTTTCCTTTTTATTCATATTTTTTTTTCTTTTTCTTTCTCTTGGTCCTCCACACTGAATGAGTCCTTTCCATATTACTGAATATTTCCATCGAACAATGGAAAATCCTATTGAACTTGCTTTGTCTCTCCACCGCCACACGCGTGCACCGATCTCCTTTCTTGATTTTCCCTTACTTTGTTTCCTTCTTTGAATTCTCTAGATCGGAATCCCAATTGATCATGATTTTATTTCTTCTAAATTTGGTCAGATATTGCAATCTTTCCTATCATATGCAAACTTTGATCACATAAAAAAATTGATGGACTGAGCCAAACTTTCATGTTCTCGCGGACTTTAAGTTCAGGACCTTCTTATTTGAGACCATTAACTCTAATCCAATCAAATTCAAGACCATCTTGTTAAGCCCATTCGTTGCTGATTTAACACACATGTAATAATTGAAATATGCTAAATGATAAAAGCTCCTTAAAACTATATATTATGTAATTTAATTTAAATATTTTTATTTAGGGGTTAAAATTAATTTTTAATTTTTTATGTAATAAATGAATGACTAGGTTGCCAAAATTTAGATGTCAACAATATATTATCGATGGGCGGATTTGATATAAAAACGATCGGGTCTGCAGAGATTTAAGTTCAAGAAGGAAATTATATGAACAAATTCATCCAATTTGTGCCTCGGCCCTTGTTGGCTCGAACGGTCCAAGTGGACGGCGCTCAGAGTAAAGACAGGCTTCCTCCTCTGATGAGCGTTACTTAGATCAAAATAATAATGACAGTTGTAAGTCAGATGCACTCAGGTAGGTTTCATTGATTACCTTAAAGCCCATCAAATTTGAGTTTTTCACTTGATAATATTACTTCTCCACAAAGCCCAACAACATTAGATTTTCACCCAACTAATGCGGTCCCCTTTAAGGCGACAAAGTGAGGGAACCAGCTTACAAAATCGAAGGCCTACTCCGAATCGGAAGAAGAGCAAAATGGAGAAATCGGAAGAGGAGCGAAAAGGGGAGCTCGAATCCATTGGTCCGAGCTATATCAAACCATGTCTTGGAGTATCTGCACAAAGGGACGAAATGGCAGCAAACCAGCATATTCACCCACCTTCTGTGAAGACAACCCCATGACGCCACATGTCCGAAAATTAACTCTCGTCTATCAAAGTGACTTTTGAGAGACATTAGTTTCTCCTTGGTCAATTTCAATCCTCTTAAGTTCGAGCTAACGTGAGCATCAAAAAGGTCCTAAAAAGTCTACCCCTTGGGGGACTTTCTTGTTTGTGTTGAGCAGTATGCTGGGCTAAGAGCTTGGTGATGAAGGAACTTATGAAAGGAAGGTCGAATTGCAGCTCAATTCACATTTGACTTGGCGCAGTCAGTGGGAAAGTGCACAATGTCGTGTCCCTCGAGTTCCAAAGTGATGAGAGAAAAGCTAGTGAGAATTTAAGCTAGTGAATATCTAAAGTTAGGACCAGGAGAAAACTAATACATGTGATCGATCTACCTCACATCACTTCACCAATTTAGATTGTCCCTTAGTTTTGGCTTTACTAGAGTTCTAGAGTATAAATAAACATTTCTAAATTTTCATTGCTTATAATTTTTACTTATTTAAGTTATGTTTTGGACTTATTTAAATACTTTCGGCCAATCTTAGGGCTTTAGAGGTTGCTCTCGAGAGCTCATGCTCGAATACCGGCCCAATCACGAACAAGGCATGCATAGGAAGTGCGACCGGGACCAGTTCAATTCGAATCTGGCTTTTGGGCCATATGGACGTTTTGAAGGCGCTATGTAGTCACATCTTAAGTCGCCAGATTGATTCATGTTTGAGGACTTTCATCTATTATTCAAAAATTAAGAGTATCAAAAGAGATGATAAAATCATGAAACTGAAATTTTGAGGGTTGAAAGTCTGAGAACATTTGAACCACGCATAAAAATTAGCACTAGCGATATGTAAAACAAGACCATTTCGAATAGGAAATAATTTGACTAAGATCAATAGCAATTTCTTTTTACTCTCAGAGAAATTTATTCTCGTAATTTATAGGGTGGGAATATACTACATTTCTTATATGATATATTGATCATCTCTTATTGATTTTGTCATGAGTTTGGGATGATGAGAATGCAAACCTAAAGTTCATATGTGCATTGTAGCATCCTCCATCTATATAGTATGTCCTGATTTGTTCGTCGCATGCTAATTATTTTGACAAAAATCCCCTCAAAATTTAAAGTAGGAAAACGTGGTCTGGTTTGTATAATCATTTCACGGAATTTATGAACTTGTTTCTTAGAAAAAGAAATCTATAGAGGTGTTGGAATATTAATATAGTATTTTGACAAATAATCTATAACTGTAACATCTTGAAAGCTGCAATAGCCTATAACACCTTTTCGGAAGGTTCCTCACGTCGGCTTTGAGACGTTGCAGTTTTAAATGTGTATGTATACGAATTTGATACTTTATAGCAGTGCACTATCAAAAAGAAAGTTAACTAGTTCTAACAAAATTCTAGTCTAAGAATCAGTAAGAAGAGATAAAATAATGCTTCCATGTGATAAAAAATTTCAAGTAAAAGAAATACATAAATAGCTGGAGAATATCGAAAAGCGAAGTCTTTATGTAATTGAAAACATTCGCATTTTTTTTCTTTACTTATAGGATGGAAAAACTCCCCCAGTGCTAATGCAGTATAGAGATAACAAAAAAAAAGACAATTAAAAAAAAATTACGAGAGAATCACTTTATTTTAATCTATTACTACTATATATCGAGGTCAGCGATGTTAGGATTAGGCGCATAAATACAATGGAATAGAGAGTAAATGCGAGAAAGAGAAATCAAAATACGAGATTTATATTGATTCATTCTTGAAGTAGGGCCACGTCCAGCAGAAAGTTTCACTACTTTGACCTTTCTATTATAACTCTCAATTATAAGAAAACAATGTTATCTATTAATGGCACAAGAAAATCGTAGGCCACTTAGTAGCTATTTACGAGCACTAACCCAAACTACGAATAAATATGGGTCCAAAGTATAAAAGCCCTCTAGTGGCTCAAGGGCGCTATCCTCACAATTCCGTGCATTCTTGTTGATGGAAAGTATGAATCATACTCAATAGGAAATTCATGTTGTGTGATCATATGTGTGTGGTTATTCGTGTTGTTACAAAAACATGTCAACGTAATTATAAAGTACTTTCTTTGTTAAAAACGGGTAAAACATTTGCATTCAGGTTACTTTTGAGTTTAGCCGTGTTGAGCTTAAATTTTTCTTGGCAAATTTGTGTCGTGTTGAATCTTATTCTAATGTTGTGTCAAAAATTTGTCTCTCTAACATATATATAAATTCTTCTGCTGGAAGAGAGAAAAAGCCGTTCCCTATCATCAAAATCAAAAGCAAAGTAGAGATGGTAATAAACAAGTTATAGATGTTTCATTAAATCCTTTTGCTTCTGTATATATAGTAGATATCATTTTTTTTGGGAAAATGTCACAAATGGTCCCTGAACTTTCATCTAATATTCAATTTCATCCCAGAACTTTCGATTTGCTCAATTTGGTCCCTAAACTTTAATCTAATGTTCAATTTCATTCCTAAGCTTTCGATTTGCTCAATTTCGTCTCTAAACTTTCATCTAATGTTTAATTTCATCCCTGAGCTTTCAATTTGCTCAATTAGTCCATGAACTATTAACAAATATTCCATCTAGTCCTTCCGTTTGTTCAAACCATTGAGTGATGATATGGAGCATTAATTGATGACGTGGAACTAAGTTGGATTAGTAGAATTATCTTTAAAAAGGAAAACAAATTAAGGGTCAGCTAGAGATGAGAGCACCGATCACAAAAACAGAGAGAATAAGTAGTTTTGTATCTCTTTTTTGGATGGTGGCCACAATTTGACTTGTTTTAAAGGTAATTTCCATGTGGATATTCCACATGTCCTTTTTTTATTTTATATTTAAGAGACTAAAAGCCATGTAAGCCAATTCCGTTAACTTTAACTAACGGAATGACGAAATTGGTCAATTTTCAAATAGTCAGAGATGAAATTGAACATTAGATGAAACTTCAGGGACTAAATTGAGCAAATCGAAAGCGTAGGGATGAAATTGAACATTAGATGAAAGTTCATGGACCATTTGTGATATTTTGCCTTTTTTTTCCTACCTGACAATAGCATTGAAAATACCCCAAGATGAATTTCAACTGGCTACTTCAGGCGGGTTAAGCATTGACGTTCGCGTGACGTCGCTCATTATCTTGGTATTCTCATGGGTGGAGCTTGTGAAGCTGTTCTTCATGGCCATCTTGGAGTGGGCCAAAATATCATTGCTATGCAAGTACGTATGTACAAATTAGGAGAAAATATTGGGTGCCTCTCATGTGCCAACACGGCAAATTGGGATATTCCTGCCTAACAATAGCATGAGATCAGAGGGAGGTCGGCTGGAGGGAGAGGGTTGGGCTGAGTGAGTGGGTTTCGGAGAGTAAGGGTCGGCCAAGGTCCAGATTTGGGGGTCGATTCAGCTCCACCGTAGCTTCGACGCCGTGCTGAGCTGTGCCATCGTTTCGACGACGTTCCTGCTACTGTCGCTACCACCTGACGCTGTGCCAAGCCGCCGCCATCCCCGATGCCGCTGCACCAGATCCCGCCCCAAGCTGGGCCGTCGTTATCCCTAACGCCGCTGCACTAGATCTCACCTTGAGCTGGGCCACCGCAATCCCCGTCGACACAACACAGCCACTCCTGCTGGGCTCGACGCCTCCGTCGCAAACATCGTCATCGCCCGCACCTACAGCCCCCAGTTGTGAACAAGACCCTCCCTGAGGCTACCGCGGTCATGAAGAATCTCCGCTCTCCGATGGCAAGTCTGGCTAAGATCGAACTTCTCGTGTGCCTCACAGCCTTTTTACTATTCTTGCTCAACTTCTGGGGCGCGTCAAGGCGTTGGAACAACAACCCGAAGCTCAGGATCCTGTTATGGGCAGCATGCACCCTCTCGAGCTACTTCATCACGTACACGCTTGGTCTCATGACCTAAGCATCTTTCCGAAACGAGCTGTTACCACTTTGGGCCATTTTCTTGATGATCTTCTTCGGAAGCGTGGACTGTTACTCTGCCTACAGCCTTGAGGACTGCGAGCAGTGGAAGAACTATTCTTGGCAATATGTGATCAAGACCGCCGGGGTACTTATTCTGTTGTTAATGTACGGGATCATGTCGCCAGTGATTTTGGTGCTCTTTGTTCTACTCTTAATGGGGCTGCTCAAGGTCCACCAAAGAGCAGAATCTCTCACCATGGCGAGTGGGTATGGCCGAGAGAGCAGCTTTTTCCGGTAGACCCATCATCGCCACCAGCCTCAGATATGAAAGAGCACTGAAGGTGCTCTGTTCTCTTCCCTGCTTCACGGCGGAGGATCTTGAAGTGATTAAACCTCGCTCAAGAATCCTTCGCTGGCCTTGATTTCTTTCGTCTATGTTTGCAAGAGCTTCAATTGTTTACTCAAGTGTTCGTTACAGCTTTAGCGCCGCTGCTGAACCAGGTAATCTTCCTGCTCTTTTTATGCCCTGCTTTGATGAGAATAAGAACCGAGATGTCATGTTTTAGGTTAATATAAAATCTGCTCCATTCAAGTTCGTGTAAGTAATTGTGTACATCATGCACTGTTTTCGTATGCATCTGTTTTCATGAGAACCGAGATGAGGACGTGAAGGGAAAGTCGCTGTCCGTTTATTTACAAGTGCAAGACCATCCTACGAAGAAGAAAATGTACGCACGATTCCACTTGCGCGTGTGGGATCAACAAAATTTTAATAAGAAGTAGAGAAGGTATGTTTTTCTTCTCCTTCTTATCATCGTAACAAGCATGTTTGGAATGACTTTTACTTCATCGATATTTACTTAATCTAAATCTTAGTAGACACATACTTTTGACTTTTTAGTCATACAACCCACCCCAAACTTTTATAACATAAATATGTTGGCAAATAAATTGGCATATAACATTTCAATAACTTTTTGAAATTTGAATAATATAATTTTGGCAACAGATAAGGAAGTATTTATTTTTTTCATTTTTGCTTAATCCAAATCAAACGGGCTAATGCGAATATATATAAGTTTTGCTATTTAAAATCACGCCAACATTTTCAAGATCTTTTGTAAAATGAATATCACTTTTATTCTATGAGCAAATGCCAAGTGGCTTTTTGGAGGGGCTCAAAGTCCATCCACGTGACTTCTCAACTTTTGAGGACCGTAGCAGCAATTCGAATATGCATGTGAATATCTTCTCTAGAAATAACATAATGCTTTATTTCTCCAAGAGTCTAAATCCAACATAAGACTCTATTTGTTTCGCAGAATATGAATGATTCAAAAAAGATTTTTTTTTAGAATAATCGTTTGTATCGCTTAAAATAATTAGCTAATGAAAAATATTTTTATTATTAATAATAATTTATATATATTTTCGTGGAAGATTTACTTTTATGAGTGATATAAGCGATTATTTTTAGGAAAATATTATCCAAATCATTTATTTTCCGAAAAATAAACGAAGTGAGTATACTAATTGGACATGGATCCATCCACATAGTTAAAGATACACTGATAAGTATTCTTTTTGGGGAATTTGCGGTTATTGGTTGGCTATCGGCCTCAGAACCCACCCTGGGTTGCTGAGACTTCATGCTCTTGAGGGATATAAAAACCGGCGAAACAGTTCCTTGCCGATGATGCTCAGGTCGTTGAAGTCCAAATGCACGCCTTATCAACCGTGTCGAATTTGTAGCATTTTGATGACTTACTTTTATCATCGTAGTCATGTGGTTATTTCTATCGTTATAAAAACATTTCCGCGTGATTATAAAGTACTGTTTTTAATTAAAAATGGGTGAAATTATGTGAACTTGTGTTAGTTTTGAGTCAAATTAAGTCGAGTTTGAGTTTCTCTAGGCAAATTTGTGTCATACTTGAATCTTGTTCAGATGGTATATCATGAATTGCCAATCTATATCTCTATATTTACGGATTAATATTCTATTTATTGCTATACTTTGTTTGTTAAAAGAGCGGAAAAGCTGCTCCCTATCTTTAGAACCAAAAAGAAAACAGAGATGGTCATAAATATATGATATGTGTATCATTAGTTTCTTTCGCTCATGAATGTATGTTTTGAAACCAATGACAACTTGCTTTTTCTTTGTTTGGAATTAGCATTGAAAGGCAAATTGAGATCAAATTTATGAAATTTACCATTCCTTTACTTGAATCACGACAAGTAATGATTTGTCCACGTTAGGATTATATCCTAGAGGACGACCATTTTTCAAGTAGCAATCTCTAGTGGGCGGTGCTAATGTAAGGGCATAGTTGGATAGAATTCGTGATAGTGCCATTGGCACAACATATTTGCTTTCAAAGCAAGTATTATCAATTAAGAGTGGAAACAAGTTTCTTTCCAAGCAAGTTTCCATGAACAAATTTGTGACGGTGAGAGGACCGCTGCTCTCCCCGCCGGTTATGCACGGTCATTTTAGCATTTCCCATCTCCAATTTCACGCTTTGCATGAGACCAGCTATGGGATGTGGCACGTCGACCGTACATTTCTCTGATCTGACGGCCAGTATGCGTTCAGTGAGCCGTCCTTTTGTCGTCGCCGATGAGGGACGATGAGGTTTGGGGGGCTAAGGTCAGTAGGAGATCCCGACCACAGGCTTCGGTGATCGTGCGGTTGATAAGCAGTCCGTGTTGGGCTGGAGACCAATGGCGTCAAAGGGTCAAAGAGCCCCACTTTCGTGCTGAGCTTGGCCACATGTAGAGCTATTAAACAGGTGGGTTGAGTCGGGTCAGGTTTTGGTCAAGTCATTAATGGTCTGACCCAAATTGATCCATTAACTCATTTATGACATATTTATGTCTAATATAAATTTTCCGACCTATACTCAACCCGACACATACCCAACTCATATCCGAATAAAATATTTTCATAACACATATTAATAAAATATTTTCATATTTAATCAAATTTAAAAACGTATTCTTATATATATATATTATTTTTTAAAAATAGTATTGCTAAAATAGTTTTATACAACACAAATTTAATGGAAAATTTTTATAATTTTTTAAATTGAATTTTAATTATTTTTTTTTTTTAAAAATTAAATTTTTAATTATTTTTATTTTTTAAATATAAATTTTCTTTTTCTCTTTTTTTTTTTTTTTTGTTCTTCTTCTTCTTTGGCTGGCCACCGGCCACAATGACGGTCCCACGGGCGAGCCTCGAGCTCGCCCGCTCACCGACGCCACGAGCTCGAGGCTCACTAGATCGGCGAGGCTCGAGCCTCGCCCGGCGCCGGCAAGCTCGAGTCTCGCTAGATCGACAAGGCTCGAGCCTCGCCGGACGTCGGTGAGGCCTCCGCCTCGCAAAATCCGGCGAGCTCGAGGGTTGTCGGCATCAGGCGAGCTCGAGCTCGCCCCTCCCCAGATCTGGCGAGGCCTCTGGTGAGCTCAAGGCTCACCGGCATCGAGCGAGCTCGAGCTCGCCCCTCGCCAGTTTGGCGAGGCTCAAGCCTCGCTCAACGCAACCGAGTTCGAGGCTCACCTGGCCGATCGCCGGCCATCGCCATGCTGGCCACCGGAGGAAGAAGAAAGAAAAAGAAAATAATTATAATTTTACCACCTCTAGTAGGATAGACTAGATCGTGGCCTAATGGGTTCATTTTTAATGGATTGATAAATGGGTCCTAAATGGGTCTAGCTCTCAGACCCATTTAAGACCCATATATCTCAGCCTCTTTATTTTTAAAACCCATTATGGGTGCTTTGGAAAATAAGACTTGACCTATTAATGACTCATTTAACTATAAATGGGTAGGGGTGTCAACGGTTCGGTTCGATTTGATTTTTCAGTTTTTTGTCATCAATAAATTAGATTAAAAAAAGCCATGAGAATAAATATAAGACATTGAGCAACCATGTTTGAGAAGTAACATACCAAAACAAATAAAAACTATAGAAAAATGTAGGACAAATAACCTTATATAAGCAAAAGAGACATCGCCATAGCGCCACAATCCAATGCCCTTTTAAAAGGCTATACCATGCAACCCACTTGTTTTATGCACAAGCAACTGACAATCATTCAATATGCAGCAGAATTACATCATAGTACAATACATGACGTCCATGTTGCATAATGCTCTGTCTTGAAATATTGACTAGCGACAAGTGGTCTCTATTTTGAAGATTCTTTATCTGATGAGGTATCAGGGGATAAATAGTTGAAGGTTTTTTGGAGGGTACTCCTTAAGCTTTAACATTCTATTTCGCTTCTGAATACACTTTATTGAACGGCTCATTAGGCTCCTCTTCTCTTTTCTCTGGTTATAGTAATACATAATTTATCTATAGCTTTAGACAGTCTATTTTCTCCATCAGTTCTTCTGTGAATTGGCCAGGATTACCCCATTATTGTCATCTGCATGTTCTTCTCCCAGGCAATTCAGTTGTTCAAGCAATTTCTCTACTCATAAGGAAGGGTGTACCAGAGTCCAACATCATATTTCTTAACCTCATATCTGTAAGTGGAAAAAGCAAAGTAGTAATGACTGATTTTGCAGGTGAGCCATTCACTCTTACTTAAAAATTTTGCTACTGATATTCACTCGACAAACACCGTAGCTATCCTCGGGAGGGCCCTAAAAAAAGACGAGAAATGCGCTCGGTGTCATTCGAAGTGGAAAAGGGAATGAAGCAGACCAACGTTTAACTTTGTTTGGTAATTCAACTTAGGAGGGAAATGGATTGAAAGGCAATCGAAGGAAACCCATGATTCATGATGCCTACACCGAACTCACCTACAACCCATCGCTACAACGGCACTCCATTGGACCACTCCGTGTAAACCCACCCGGCATCCAGAACCATCCGTAAACGCATAACAGAATCGAAGTAAATTGAATTCACATTGCAGCAGAGAATCAAATGTATTTTTGTCCTACCAATTGCAATAGACCGGAGGACGAAGGTCGGACTTACCTCCAGAAGGGGGTATTCAAAGATGAAATCATTGTGATAGGCGTCAGTGTTTGAGAAACTATATTCTCATTAAAAAATGAAGCCGCCTTTGAAGCAGATCGAGTTGTGTCCGAGTTCCAAAATCGCAGCTCTTCTCTGGTATTATCTGGAGATCCCAGAAACCACCCTCGTGTGCCAAATTGCTGACTTGGCCGTTTTGCACCGGAGTCGTTAGAAAATTGCCAAGTCAGCAATTTGGCCGGATTTTGGCCGGAGTGGCACTTAAGTATTCCACTTTACTTCGAAACTGGCACTTAAATGTACATTTTCGAAGTTTTAGCACTTAAGTGTTCCTCCGTGCCAAGTTTAGACACTCTAGATGTCCCAAACTCCCAAAAATTCTTTCTCTAATAACTATGGCATTGCAAGTTCGTGATGCATGCCTAAGTTTTGATTTCTCTACATTATCGGCATATAGAGACAATCAAAATAGGTTAAGTAAACACATATCTAACTTTTGCAAGAAGAACTTTTTGTAGTTCACCGAGACGCCAAAACTCTTAACGATTGTCATTGAAATTGGAGGTGCAAGACTTGTATATGGACAGAGCACGAGGGTATTGAATCCCCAAAATTATTATTAAACTCCGAGACTTAAATCGAGAGAGAAGAACTCTTAGGTTTAGTAATAGACTAGGAGAGTTCAAACTCTTGGATCTAAATTAGACCAAGAGAAGAGCGCTTCCAAATCTTAGATTGAAAGAAAGGAAAAACAAGAAAAGAACAAGAAAACTCAAATAAAATCAACAATAGATGAAGGAGAGGGTGAGACTAGCTCAAATTTATTTTCCTTCGAAATGATGACTCAGAAAATGCCTACGCCCTTATCATGGACTACCACAGTCAGGTGGTCTCAACTCAAAAAGATTCTAACAAGAAAATCAAAAGCCGAAGAGGATTTATCTCTTCAAGAGAGTAGTTTACGAATCATTTATATAATTGATATAAAGAAATTAATCCTTCATTATTCAATAATGTGATTAATTTGTGGGGGCGGAAATCTATTTTCGAATTTCAAATTCCATTGCATTCTGATTGATTGGCGACACAAGGTATGGGTCTTACGTTCTTGCCATTACTCTCCTCTTGGATTCTCAGGATGGTGCAAATGCGCTTCAGCCAGCGACTCGTAATTACCAAACGAGGGCTTGAAAATTTTGAAGTGTAAATAGCAGAGTGCCTCCGTTTCCAACCCATGGTCTGGAGGGTCTAAATTTCTCCGCTTTCTCTTACACGCAAAAGACAATCTTTCGTCATACGCAAACATGAGGAATTTGCGAAGAAGCCAGATGGGAGTTGTGAACAAGACCCTCTCTGAGGCTACCGCGGTCATGAAGAATCTCCGCTCTCCGATGGCAAGTCTGGCTAAGATCGAACTTCTCGTGTGCCTCATAGCCTTTTTACTATTCTTGCTCAACTTCTGGGGCGCGTCAAGGCGTTGGAACAACAACCCGAAGCTCAGGATCCTGTTATGGGCAGCATGCACCCTCTCGAGCTACTTCATCACGTACACGCTTGGTCTCATGACCGAAGCATCGTTCCGAAACGAGCTGTTACCACTTTGGGCCATTTTCTTGATGATCTTCTTCGGAAGCGCGGACATTTACTCTGCCTACAGCCTTGAGGACTGCGAGCAGTGGAAGAAATATTCTTGGCAATATGTGATCAAGACCGCCGGGGTACTTATTCTGTTGTTAATGTACGGGATCACGTCGCCAGTGATTTTGGTGCTCTTTGTTCTACTCTTAATGGGGCTGCTCAAGGTCCATCAAAGAGCAGAATCTCTTACCATGGCGAGTGGGTATGGCCGAGAGAGGACCACCAAATTGATTGCTGACTACATGAGCTCTGAGCACCGGCCGTGAGAAGGCGATCCCGACCGGATGAGAGGATACAACTATATCGTGCGAGGGGAAGAGACAAGTTATACGTTAATGAAGAAGTCAATAGAAAGAGAAGCGCCGAACTACCGCATGTCATTGGAGATCACTGACAGAGTCGTCACCATCGAGAAGGTGTGGAACTGCCGAGGATGGCTTTTCAAATCGGGAGGTGGGGACGAAGACAACAAGCTCAAGGACATTTGCCTCTCGTTTTCAGTCTATAAGCTTCTTCGCTTAAGATTTAGCAGCTATTCATTGCCCAAACAAGCTCACGAAAAGGTGTGGAAGTTGATCCAGCACTTGTCTGCTAAAGGAAATGGCTACGAGCGAGCATTTGGGCTCATTGAGCAAGAGCTTTCCTTTCTTTACGATTTATTCTATACCAACAAACGGTACACCTTCCAGCCGGGCCTTTGGAAAGTAAAGGTGGTGGAGTTCTTGCTTTTGGTCATTGGTTCTCTGGTGACGATTGGACTTTGTTTCCTGCGGTACTACTCATATAGACCTCAAGATGAAGTTCAACTTGCTACTGCAGGCGGGCGTAGCATCGACGTTCTCGTCACAGCACTAATACTAATAATATTCGTATTGGTGGAGCTTACACAGCTTTTCTTCACGGCCATCTCGGACTGGGCGAAGGTGTCATTGCTGTGCAAGTACGTACAAACTCACTCGTGGCAAGAGAAGACATGGACGGGCAAGCTGATAGGACTAATATGCCGGATGCGAACACGGAAGCATTGGGAAAGGAAACTTCGGCAATACTCGCTTCTCGAGTCGTATGACTACACCCCTGCGGTGTGGCTCTACAATCGCATCACAGCTCTGTACATCGATCAAACAAGGGACTGTCAAAACCAAAGCGCGCCCGTGGAGTTGTCCTAGGAAGTGAAACAAGCCGTTTTGCGTTCTTTAATGTCGAATCCACCGGTATTGGAGAAAGGAAAAGCTTCTTTGAGACTAAACAAAGTGGAGGATGAGCTCTCCCCTGGGCATGTCGTCTCGAGACGCAGACTCAAGTCATCACCGTATGGCATATTGCCACGAGTATTTGCGAGCACCGCATGCAGATTTCAGATTCGAACTTCCGCGTGGCCACCTGCTTATCCAAATATCTCGCTTACTTGGTAGCATTCTGTCCAAAGTTATTACCAGATCACCCTTACGATGCGGAGTATAATTTCGACCGAATCATTTCTAAATCAAGAAAACTGTTCAAAGGATGCAATACAAAAGATGAAAGAATTGGGAAATTGATGGAAATCGATAAGACGGGGGACGATAAAAGTAGCGTAATAATCCAGGGCGCGAAGTTGGGGCGGCCATTGCTGGGTGTAGAAAAAGGTAAAAGTTTTATTTGGAAAGTATTGGCCGAGTTTTGGGCGGAACTTATGGTGTATGTGGCTCCATCGATGATACAAAAACACATGCAGAGCACTTGGCAATGGATGGGGAGTTCGTGACTCACTTGTGGGCTTTGATTTCTCATGCCGGTATCGAGCGAGAACCTTTTTTAAGTGACCCACTCTCAACAGAAGCCGAAGTTGGCCCAACTGGTTGTGATATTGCCTGTGCACCTGTCTCCTTTGGGATTAATCAAGACCAAAGTTCAGATTCTGTGTTATAAAGTGGCTAGCATTATATTTGAGTGGTTCTGCTATGTACAAGCCTAAAAATAGGAGGTTCATGCTTCTGTGATTGAGATTGGATAGGTCGCTACATAAGTTTCATTGAGTGCGATTAAAACTTTTTGTCTCTCTCTCCTTCTTGTTCGATGTTTTACTGCTACAGCTTTATCTTTTGCAAGGATCTGTTCGAACACTTGGTGTTTAAAAGTTATCTCTTTGGTAGGTTATTTCTTGCACACTTTGACTGAACATGTCCACAACAACGTTGCGGCAAACTTCCAAAATTTTAGAATTTCCATTAGTGTTAATTTGCTTCTTTTGATTACTCAAAATGATGGCTTTGTTAGGATGCATGTGTAAGTGAGTTGTATTAAAAAGTTCCATATTTGAGAATTGATATGGTCTTGAGCAATTAATATATTTTAATTGGTCCATAACTCATTAACTCAAACTTTTGAGTAAAGATGTGATATATTAACGAGCTCACACTTGGGCTCTCTCTTAGCGATCTCCTCAGAAGAAGGTAGTGGGCTTCTGTTGTGCACTCCAACAAATGGTATTAGAGCTTATGGTTGTGATTTTCAAGCAAGTGGATGTTGTGGTGTAACAACGTGGGCCTAGAAGTAGGTGCAAAATGACACCTAAATTAAAGGAGAGCGGGCCTAACACTAAGCTCATACATGAGGGAAATATTGTTAAGAGAGTGAGTTGTGTTAGAAACGTCCCATATTAGAAAATTGATATGGTGTGACTTTCTGGCAGGTGGGCGTTGTGGTGTAGCAACGCGTGCCTAGAAGTAGGTGCAGAATGACACT
This sequence comes from Eucalyptus marginata, assembly GCA_014182565.1. Taxonomy (NCBI): domain Eukaryota; kingdom Viridiplantae; phylum Streptophyta; class Magnoliopsida; order Myrtales; family Myrtaceae; genus Eucalyptus; species Eucalyptus marginata. The sequence goes on from CM024588.1 coordinate 31,387,976, forward strand.
TAAATTAAGGGAGAGCGGGCCTAACACTAAGCTCACACATGAGGGAAAGATTATTAAGAGAGTGAGTTGTGTTAGAAACATCTCATATTAGAAAATTGATATAGTGTGAAGTAGTTAATATAATTTAGTTGGCCTATAACTCATTAACTTAAGCATTTGAGTGGATGTGGGTTTAATTGAATATATTAACGAGCTTGGGTTTAGGCTCTGTTTTGACGATCTCCTTGAAATAAGGTATCGAATTTCTATTGAGTGCTTCAACAGGCTTTGTACATCTTGTTTAAAGTTTTGCCAATGTTGACCAATGAAATGAGTTGACGAGTAGTGCGTCAAAAAAGTATCTTAGGTTATACATTATTCGTCATCCCCTGACCCGTCTCCATCAAATGCCCCATATATTTAATGAAACATAATCATAAATGATTGGGCACACCCTGTACAGGAAAATGCTGAGATGACCGTCTTTGTTGAATGATGGAGTCACGATCAATTGTCAGTTACAAAAAAAAAAAAATATTGGAAACTGGTAAACTTCTTCAATCGGTTTCAATTTTTAATTCTATTCCATTTTTTTATTTTTTATTTTATTTCTATGTTTTCTTATTGCAAGTTCAAATTGAGAAACAAAATCGTAAGAAGCAAATTGAAATCGGTTGATATATGAAGAAACAAATAAAGTGATTATATACAAATAATAATAAATATATGAATAACTTAGTCGTAACTTTTAAAATAGTGGATATTATTCTCCAACTAAATAAAAAGATTATGTGGATATTATTTTCGAATAAAAAAATAATAAATACAAAAAAAAAAAGAATGTAATTATCTCATACACTTTGAACTTTTGACCATTTTAGGATTTTGTAATCGAATAAGTCATAATTAGCTGCAAAGCCAACGTTTCAAGTGTAAGCTGTCACACCCCAAAACTACAAAGAATATGGATGACACGGCCGTTCTTCCACACGAAGGACGCAGCCTCAAACACAACCAACAACCTGATATCAACTTATATATATATCAAACCATATATACATATCAGATAGACCAACAGATTGGTTGCAACATCAGAGTTTCTATGATCCACCAAAAAGAAATATACAAATAGAACTCAGACAATCCAACCACTAGCAAGGAAAGTGCACCACTTCCTTTGGCCATACCCAAAAATAGAACTCCCCAAACGTTTCCCACCGACGGCGCACTCGCTCTATTCGCCGCTAACCGAGGAACCTGAAAAGATTAAAGGAGGAGTGGAATGAGCAACGACAGCTCAGTGAGTAGGACATATCTTCTAAGCAGATCGAACAACCACTATGCATGTATACAAAGTAATACCAAACTTCATAATGCCAACTCAATATATAAAATACATATCAAATCATAAAAGAGTTATTTGACATAATCAAAACTTTATACTAGTATGAAAAACTCATTTAAATTACCATCAAAAGTCAAGTATCAATGGTCAAGTCCATTGAATAATCTCTCCATCAAATATCACATATCAATGGTCCATCCATTGATTAATCTATTGCTCAATATTCCACCATGGTCACGACACAACGCCTTGTGACAAGGCGACCAAGCTTTTCCCCTTGACAAGGTCTCCACCTACAAAGTCGATGGGGGCCCGGAAGGATATCCTAAACTTGGTATGCATACCCCAAAACCCCTCACCGGGTTCACACATATTGAGCATAAATAACCATCCTCCAATACCAGAAGTCCAATCCAGAAATCAATATCTTAAACCAAACAAATAACATTTGCTGCATAGCCCATCATCCATTTCATATCAATTTCTCAAATCATTATAAACTTTTCCATCAATCGGTCGCAAAGCAATTTCATATATATTTATCCACAAACTTTATATAATATGCTTTTCAAACACTCATAATCAACCAAAGGGTAGCAATGGCTCGATCTGGCTTTTATGCAATAAAAAGATGCTCTCCTCAATTCAATATATACATATATACTTAAACCAAAGAAGATATAGTACCACTCACCTCGTAGTCTATGACCAAACGACAAACGATTCTCGTATCGTCGAACTCAAGGCCCTATCAAATAATCGAGAAATAATGTTAAAATCTAATAAAACTCTTATCTTAACTACGAAATTACTAACTTATGCCTTAACTCTAACAAAAGGACTTCTACGCGCTAACAAATCGCAACACGGAGTTTAAACGCAAAACTTGATCACGCCTTAACTTCCTCCTCCGAACCCCGATCCAAACGAATTTATAGTCAATAGAGAGCCCTTGACACATATTACAAGAATCCCAACTTCGCCGTCCCAAAATCAAGCCGAAAGGTGACAAAATACAGGCCCGAAGCTGCTGGACGCGTACTGTTCACTGCGCGCGGGAAACTTTGAAATTTCTGTTTCGGACAAACCACAAGCTCAAATCACGATCCGTAAAATCCCACGGCTTCACAACACCCTAAACTGTCATTCCTACAAAAATACACGGCTCAACGACTCCAAAATCGGACTTCGCCACTTGATTTTCCAACAATTTCGAATTTGAGCCCTAAACTCATAAATAACTTCAATTGGACGAACGAGGGGCCTAATCTCTTACCGGGTGCTGTGTTATGGAGTCGAGTCGGCTTGGCGAGGCATCCGTGGTGTGCACGTGCCAAAACCCCTTTCCTTTCTTCCCTTTTCTCTTTTTCTTCTTCTTCTTCTTCTTTTCTTTCTTTTCCCTTTCTTCTGTCCGAACTTGCTTCTCCTTTTCCTTTTATCTCCTCCCCTCTCTTTTCTTTTCTTTTCTTTTTTTTTCCTTCTCTCTTTCCTTCTTTCCCCGAATGTTCTCGGTGCCTCCTCATCATTCTTCTTCTTTCCTCCTCTTTTCTTCTTTGACTTTTCAACATTCTTTTTCTTTTTCTTCTTTTGGGCCCACAAGCCTAATATTACATAAGCTCCACCATCCATCCCGACTGAGTATCCCTCGACGCCACCGCAACTCCTTCACCGACGACGTTACTGCAACTCCACCATTGACTTCGTAGCTGCTGTTCCGACTGCTCGAGCCCCGACGCGCCACCCCTAATGACTCCGTGCCATCGCTGCATCGTCGCTTGCTACACCGTGCTCCGACCCTTCGGTGATGACTTGCTACTGGCGTTCACCATTCAGGAGCTGTTGCCCGTGTCCCACAACGGCAACATTGCCTGCTCGCGCTGCCCCGACGTCGAGTTCCACCCCCACAAGCCTCTTCGGAGCCTCAACGATCCTATTGCCGCGGCAACATTTCTCCAAGTTTGAGCTACCATCCCCGACCCGACGCAAGCCGCATCCGTGCGGCCCATTAGGCCATCCACGGAATCCCCAGCAACGACGGTGAGCCTTGTCCAGCTCGGGCCTGTCCATTCCAAACCGAGAGGTTCCAGTACCACGAGTCCTTACACCAACGACGAAGCAGTCACGCCTTGCATGAAGCATACTAGTCTTTCTTTGCAGGTGGAGAATTTATGTGGAGGTTTTAGAAGGTCAAAGTTTGAAAATTAGTTGGATCATCAGAAGACTAGTGGATTTCCCTGTGTCACCAAATCCCACAGAGCCAACAGTGAAGGACCAACCAATTAAAAAAAAAAAAAAAAAGAAAGATTCGCTGTGCTTGCCCCTGTTCATTAACGAGTCATGATCCCTTGTCGAGCTTGGAGATTTCTATTTTGCAAGTCTCGTGGAACCCATCGGGTGACTATCGAGCAGTCGAGCACCGCCACGATGAGTGGCGAGTCGCTATTCGTTAAGTCAAATTTGGAAGCCAAAATTCGGATTAGATAAAAATCTTATCTAATTTGATTTCCGAATATTCAGTTTCCTTAATTGAAATATCGTTGATGCATATGATTGAAATTTCGGATATGCTATCATGTCTACAATCTCTAATAGCTCTTTAAATTAGGGATTAATCCCTGATTTCACAATGTGCATACGATTGATAGCTCGATTTCACGCCCGAAATATGACTAGCAATCACACGGAAAATCGCCAATCCGATTTCATGCCCAAGATACGATTCACGATTTTGTTAAAAATTGGCCAATTCGATCTTATACGCGAGACACAATTCGTCAATTTATTATATAGATATTGATCATATCTTGCCTGATTTGCTATCGTGTTGTTTGATTCGATCAAGTTTATCACAAATTAACAACAAGTACAGAACAATCTACAATACATTAATCTCTGTTCAACATTCCATGCATATAATACCGTGACACAGTGTCAACGGAAGTTCGGAGATGCTGCGGTCGTCAACATTCAATGCATGTAGTACTGTGACACAGTGTCAACATTCCATGCATATTGCAAACCCCTATAATCTACGGAAGTTCGGAGATGCTGCGGTCGTCATTGTCTTTTGAGAGTAAATTAGAAATAAAGCATCTAAACGAAAACAAGTCTTTTTTTCTGCTTGCTGTTCAAAATCAGATACTCGTATTCATGTACCTTATAATCATCGCTTAAATAATCTAAGCTAACCTTGTTAGGTCCACAAGTCTATCCGACACTGGTTTTATATCTTCTGCAACTAAGATCCCCATCTCAACCAGTAAAGATTAAAAATGCTGAAGTTTGTCGGCATTACTTTCTCTAGTGCACGACAATCAAGTATCTTTCAGTGGTGACGTTAGATACAGAGGCTTATTGCATGAGAAGATTCATTGCTGGATCCATTATTGCTCTGGAATAACGTTAGAAATCTGAAAAGGCATATAGAGGCTGTAAGTCACTAACACGCATAGAGATCACATGATTGAAACAGAAAAACCCCTTCTCAAAAAAGTGACTCAAGCCCAACTTATCAGTAAAAGTAGTGTATCATTTTGGTGAAAAAAGAGATCCCCATTACTTTCTCTAGTGCACGACAATCAAGTATCTTTCAGTGGTGACGTTAGATACAGAGGCTTATTGAATGAGAAGATTCATTGCTGGATCCATTATTGCTCTGGAATAATGTTAGAAATCTGAAAAGGCATATAGAGGCTGTAAGTCACTAACACGCATAGAGATCACATGATTGAAACAGGAAAACCCCTTCTCAAAAAAGTGACTCAAGCCCAACTTATCAGTAAAAGTAGTGTACCGTTTTGGTGAAAAAAGAGATCCCCATTAAACAAAGTTGGGACCGATCCCCCCATTACTTTCTCTAGTGCACGACAATCAAGTATCTTTCAGTGGTGACGTTAGATACAGAGGCTTATTGCATGACAAGATTCATTGCTGGATCCATTATTGCTCTGGAATAACGTTAGAAATCTGAAAAGGCATATAGAGGCTATAAGTCACTAACACGCATAGAGATCACATGATTGAAATAGGAAAACCCCTTCTCAAAAAAGTGACTCAAGCCCAACTTATCAGTAAAAGTAGTGTACCGTTTTGGTGAAAAAAGAGATCCCCATTAAACAAAGTTGGGACCGATCTAGGTGAAAAAAGAGATCCCCATTACTTTCTCTAGTGCACGACAATCAAGTCTCTTTCAGTGGTGACGTTAGATACAGAGGCTTATTGCATGAGAAGATTCATTGCTGGATCCATTATTGCTCTGGAATAACGTTAGAAATCTGAAAAGGCATATAGAGGCTGTAAGTCACTAACACACATAGAGATCACATGATTGAAATAGGAAAACCCCTTCTCAAAAAAGTGACTCAAGCCCAACTTATCAGTAAAAGTAGTGTACCGTTTTGGTGAAAAAAGAGATCCCCATTAAACAAAGTTGGGACCGATCCAAGTGAAAAAAGAGATCCCCATTACTTTCTCTAGTGCACGACAATCAAGTATCTTTCAGTGGTGACGTTAGATACAGAGGCTTATTGCATGACAAGATTCATTGCTGGATCCATTATTGCTCTGGAATAACGTTAGAAATCTGAAAAGGCATATAGAGGCTGTAAGTCACTAACACGCATAGAGATCACATGATTGAAACAGAAAAACCCCTTCACAAAAAAGTGACTCAAGCCCAACTTATCAGTAAAAGTAGTGTACCGTTTTGGTGAAAAAAGAGATCCCCATTAAACAAAGTTGGGACCGATCCAGGTGCGGGTACATGGGTTTTACTACGTGAACTTGAAAATTCATAGTTATCATGGACGAAACTAATTAATGGCGAGGTTGGTAAATTTTATATATATAAAAAGGGAGGGGTTCAAACAAACTACACGGGTTTATCGAAACACTCAAAAGAGCCAAAAACAAGATGAGCAAAGAGGAGGAGGAGGAGGCGGTTAGGTTTGGGTTTCCAAGGTTCCTTCTTAAATTTTAGGAAGAAGAGCAGAAAAAACAAGTTAAAAATGAGGATAACGTGCAAGGAGGAGGAGGTTAGAAGGAGGAGGAGGCGGCTAGGGTTTGGGTTTCCAAGGTTCCTCTTTAAATTTTAGGAAGAAGAGCAGAAAAAAAATTAAAAAATGGGGATTGCCGTGCAAGGAGGATGAGGTGGTGGTTAGGGTTTGGATTTCCAAGGTTCCTCTTTAAGTTTTAGGAAGAAGAACAGAAAACAAAAATTTAGAAATAGGGATGTTGTGCAAGGAGTAGGAGGCGGCTAGGATTTAGGTTTCCAAGGTCTCTAGTTAAGTTTTAGGAAGAAGGGGAGAAAAAAATATTAAAAATGGGATGCCCATCCAACTTGGCGGGATTGTTTTGCTTTTTCTTTTCTCTTTTCGAGGAGAAAATAATCAGTGGTTCCAAAGCGCCTGACGTGGCGCGCGTTTTTTATCAATTGACGTGGCGCTTTGGAACCATTGAAAACACCACACAGATGGGATGCAAATTTCATGTTAAAGCCTGTGCATGTCAGAAAAGAAACGAGCTAGGTAAAGCCTGCTCGGATTTCTAACATTATTCGAGAGGGACCCGGCAATGAATCTTCTCATGCAATAACCTTCTCCATTTAACGTCTCCACTGAAAATACTCGATTATTAATGCACTAGAGAGAGTAAGGCCTCCAAACTTCAGCATTTTTAATCGTTGCTTGTTAAGATGGCAACGTTAGCTGCAAAAGATGGTCGACTAGTGTCTAATAGAGTTGTTGACCTAATAATTTGTTTAGATTATCTGAGAGATGATCGTAAGGTATTTTAATAGCGACTATCTTTTCGTGAACATCAAGGAGAAAGAGGACAAAAATTCAATCAAATTCTTTTTAATTAATTTACTCTAAAAAGTAACGACAATTGCAACATCTCTGAGTCTGAATTTTTGTAGATTAGATTTGCAACCAATATTCATGAGGTGCTAATGCTGTGTCATAGTACTACACACTCAAACAGTGACCTCCCCTTTCGGTTTTCAACAAGTACGTCGAAAATTTTAAAATAATATTGAACATTTTGATTTATTTGTGATATCAAGTGAGAGCATGATACTTTTAATATTGGGATGTAGTTCATACTCCTCATCGACAGGAAGGCACGGGGGTCTTGCTTCTCGGTGAGCGGGCGGGGGTGGCGGGGACACTGCTCTCAAGCTGCCAAAGGACTTTTATAGTTTGAGCCCATATTTTATTAGTAGTTTAGATTTGAATTCATGAATGACTACTATGTATATATCTCTCTTGTAATTGAGGGTTGTAATAGAAAATGGTAATGATGTTAATTATAGTGGAATCTTCTACTAAATGTAGCCCTAGTTTAAGGATAAATCATGATACATTTTGTGTATCGATTTCTCTCTTTCTCATCGTGTTTGAGCACATAATCCTAATATTTTAAAATATCTTCCAGTAAGAAGATTCATTGAAGTAACCAACCCCCTCCACGGCTGGTATATACGTGTTAGGTGGGAGTTAGATTTAGATTTCTGGTATCTTGATGCATGCAGACAAATGCAACGTCCTAAGTAGTAGGAGTAGTTACCGGTTTAAACCGATAAATTTAATGAGTGATGCTAGGTAGATTTGAGAGAATAGGACACAATGAAGCAATTAAGGAGGGAGAGACTTATTTGTGCTTCCCAAAATACCTGACAATCGTCCTAAATCAAAAGCTTAATTACCAAAATTGTCATGTTTTTAAGTAATACGGGAGTTGCGGATAATGCGAGGAGTACGAAAAGTATGCCCAAAATCTCTTTATATAAAGATGATATAAAATATCTGAATGTAGGGTATCGAGAAATATCAATTTGACCGAGTAAGACCTATACACACAGTGATTAACTTATTAAACACCCGCTGCATGTGAAAAAAGGAGTTAGCTAAAGCCTTTCCAGATTTCTTCCATTATTCAAAAGCACTAATGGACCCAGCAATATGAATTTTCTTATGCACTAAACCTCTCTATTTATTGATAAGCGAACCCGTCCCCTCATCGAGCCTAAAGTAGTTATATATATATATATTGGTGGCTGAGGATCCACTTTCCCTTGTCGGCTTACGCCGATTTGATATTCACGACTATACCTCGGGGGAGATTAGGACAGCAACCTACCGCCATGGACCTCCACTTAAATCACGGAGCCGATCAAGGAGTTCGAACCCAGAACCTCCGGAGAGGAAAGGCAAGCCCTCAACCATCTCAGCCATGCGTGGGTGGGTCTAAAGTTGCTATATTACTAACACTTCACTCTGAAATTCTCCCTCACTTCCTCCATCATGACACCCTCTCAACCTTCCCAAGCAAAGTACTTGCAAGAAGATGACATCTCCCAAAAATGCCGAGACCTCCTTCCCTCGCTCCCTCACGAAAAAGGCTGGATTACCCCCTCTCTCTACCAATACCAAGGCTTCTGGGTCGCCCCGAAGCTCTTGAACGGGGTCCTCGCTTGCCAAGACAACTTCCGAGCCCAAGAAACCGACATCCTCCTCATCACCAGCCCCAAGTCCGGCACCACCTGGTTGAAGGCCATCCTCTTTTGTCTCTCGAACCGGGCCAAGTACTCGGCTTCAATGCAACAACACCCTCTCCTCACCCAAAGCCCCCATGACCTCGTGCCATTCTTGGAGCTCAAGCTCTACTTCGGGAAAGAGATCCCCAATCTCAATTCACTACCACCTCCCAGGCTCTTCACTACCCACTTGCCTTATCAATCACTCCCACAGTCGGTCAAGGATTCTGGGTGCAAGCTGGTGTACCTGTGCAGGAACCCTAAGGACACCTTCGTCTCGCTCTGGCACTTCGCCAACAAGCTGAGGTCCAAAGAGACAGGTGGGATGCCGCTCGGAGAGTGCCTCGACGCTTTCTGCCAGGGCGTAAGCCCGTTTGGACCCTACTGGGACCACGTGCAGGGATACTACAAGGTGAGCTTGGAGATGCCTGACAGGGCGTTGTTCTTGAGGTACGAGGACATGAAAGAGGACCCACATGTTCATGTCAAGAGGCTCGCCGACTTCTTAGGTTGTCCATTCAGCGAACAAGAGCTGAGAGATGGGACCGTGGACGGCATAGTGAGGATGTGTAGCTTCGATAGTTTGAGCATGCTGGAGGTGAACAAGAGCGGGAGGTTATCGACTGGACAAGAGACCAAGTCGTACTTTAGGAAAGGCGACGTCGGAGATTGGGTGAATCACATGAGTGTCGAGATGGGGGAGAGAGTTGACGGTATCATGCAAGAGAAGATGCACGATTCAGGGTTGAAGCTTTGATCTCAATTTGGGTTTATTACTAGGGCAACAATAATCAATAATGACTGTCTGTGGCCAATGTCCAGTTGGCCTCTCAGAGTTGTGCGAGTAAATTAGTGTCATGATGTGCTGTATGTTTAATCGCAATGTTAAAACTATAAGAATGTATTTGTGCTTCTATGAATGCATCGTCCTTTTATTTTCTAGTGAGAAGATTATGGTCCTTTAGTTCTTTTTAGCTGCCATGATGGGATTTATAATCTATAGTAATTATTTCCACAAGATAAAATGATACAATGTCAAAATGCACATACTAACTCCCCAAAGTCAAGCATTTAGCTAGACTACATTACTATGTCATGTACAATATCTTTGAATTTTCAAATATTATAATCCTTTCAATAAAAAAAATGTGTTCTAGCAAATCTGTGAGTAAAGCAATAAAGAGAAAGTAAAGAGAATAACAACTCGAATATTTTCAAAACATAATCCTCATATATAAGTGGTCAAGAGGATGTCCCTGGAAAAAGGTATGACCTTTCCCCCAAAGTAAAAGTAATAATAAACAAATAATATTGTTTTTAATGTTATATTTACAAAATACTAGCATATATGGCGGCCATCACGGCAACCACCAGCACTCTCACCTCAGAGAAGCCTCGCTCCAAGAATAGAAAACTTCTGTTAAAATTTGTTTCGTTGGGTTTAGAATCTTATGATACTTGGCAATGAGTAATGCACCGCGGCATGTAAAGCTGTCAGTCCCATAGGACCCTTATTAGAGGATGACAATGGGGAAACATCTAAAATAAGCTTAATGGTTTTTGAAAGTCTTCGATGTGCTGCCAAATAAAGTGGGGACTCATCACCAGAATTAATAATATTACACAGTTGAGGATCCTTTTCAATCAACAACTTCACCACCGCACGATGACCTCCTCTTGTTGCAAAGTGCAATGTGGTATCCTTATGCAAATTTGGCATTCGAAGTAGCTCTTTGCATGCGTCAACTTGTCCATCTTTAGCAACCCAATCAAGTGATTTAGCCAAATCAATGAAGACCTGAACCGTTTGGTAACTTCCTACTTTAGCAGCAATGTGTAGGGGAGTGTCTTCTTTATAGTTACCCTCCCAAAGAAGAGACGGTCCTGATGGACATGAAGAAGATGTTCAATGAAAGATACTTGCTTGTGTTGAGCCGCAACGTGAAGAATGTTGTTCTCCTTTGGAGTTGTTTGGTAGAAAAGGTTTTCTCCATTCCCTGAAATTGTTGCCCTCAAATAGTCAAAGTCTCCAAACTTTGCAGCCTCATACACTTTGGGATGCATTCTCACTGTCTCTCTACTTTTCCCAGAACACAGAGTGGTTGCTATGTACTTGCGAATATAAGCAAAGGGTACGGGCTTGTTTGGCGTTCTTTTGTTCTCGGGAGTAGATTTCGAACAGAAATACGTTTGGTAAAATTTTTGTTTCCTGAAACAAATTTGTTCCCGGGAACAAATTTGGAGTAAAATCGAGTATAAAAAAAAAAGTTGATTATTGTTCTTGAACCTAATTTTAGAATCAAGCACATATTTTCTCATTTTATTTTCTTTTTTCTTGTTCTTCTTCCCTCTTTCTTCTTCTTCATCTGCTGCGACCGCCGTCGTTGTCGTCCGCTGCCGTCCACCACCCACCGTCGTTGGTCGCCGGCAACTGGTTCGGTGAGCTCGCTGGAGGCAAGCCCAATCATCGGCGAGGCAGGCCTCGCCTGGGCCTCCCCCGACCACTAGTGAGGCTCGCCCGACCGAAGAGGCTCGGCCAGCCTCGGCGAGGCTCGGCCGAGCCATGGCTAGGCGAGCTCGGCCGAGCCTTGCCCAAATACTGGCGAGGCTCGGTCGACGAGGGCTGGCCTCGCCAAGGGTCAGTGACACTCCGGTGAGGTTGCTGGCCCTCATTTGGCCGATCCAGCCGCCGGTCATGCCAAGGTCGGCGACCGCGACTTGAAGAAGAAGAAGAAGAGAAAGAAATGAAAAAAAGAAAAGAAGAAAAAAAGGAAAAAAGTAATAAAATTATTTAAAAATTTAAAGAAAATAATTTAGAGTAGAAATTTTGAATACGGTATGCAAACGTAATTCTATTCCGAATCGAAATTTTGTGTAGTTTTCAAATGCGTTCTTTTGCTTAGAATTTGTTTCCGGGAACAGAATAAAAAAGAATCATTTCTAATCATAAATTGTTAGCGGAAACAGAAGCGTTACCAAACACGCCATAAGTGGGAGGAATTTCTTTCGAAAAATAGTTTTCGAAAAGCCAAATTGATCTATTTCTTTGAAGTTTCCGTTCTCCCACATGCAAATTGAAAGGAAAAAGATCAAGCAAAACACAAAACAAATAATTGCACGGCCAGTCTCCCCGCAGCTTTTTTTTTTGGGAAAATGTCATAAATGGTCCATGAACTTTCATATAATGTTCAATTTCATCTCTGAGCTTTCGATTTGCTCAATTTGGTCCTTGAACTTTCATCTAATGTTCAATTTCATCCCTGAGCTTTCGATTTGCTCAATTTGGTCCATGAACTATTATCAAATGTTTCATCTAGTCCTTTCGTTTGTTCAAACCGTTAAGTGATGACATGGAGCATTAATTGATGACGTGGAACTAAGTTGGATTACTAGAATTATGAGTCAATATATATCTTAAAAAAGGAAAACAAATTAGGAGTTAGTTAGAGATGAGAGCACCGATCATAAAAACAGAGAGAATAAGTGGTTTTGTATTTTTTTTTTTTTAATGGTAGCCACAATTTGACTTATTTAAAGGTAATTTCCATGTGGATATTCCACATGTCCTTTTTTATTTTATATTTAAGAGACTAAAAGCCATGTAAGCTAATTCCGTTAACTTTAACTAACGGAATGACGAAATGGTCAATTTTCAAATAGTTAAGGATGGATTATATGAACATTGAGCATTAGATGAAAGTTCGGGGATGAAATTTATTAGATGAAAGTTTTTTTTTCCTTTTTTTTTTTGACGTTTGAACCATCTTGTCTTCCACTTTTCGTTAAGGCCAAAACCATTGCACATGGATGATACTTCCTGGAACATCGTAAGTCCCGTAACTTTTGACTTATATGCCTTCTCCCGGCGAGTACGTAGCGATAAAAACCATCTTCGATGGTTTTTTAGCCAAGTCAACATTCTACGAATCAACACTCCCCGGCTATCACAGCCACCGTCTCTCCCGTGGCCTGACACCGTTGTTCATTCATTAACTTCAACACGGCCACAAGCAGTCTCAACTCATCCACTTGCCACCACTTAGCACGTCCGCCACCACCATTGCCACCTCGATCTCCACCGCAACCCCATTTTTAACATTAAAATATTAAAGTAAATATATTATCAAATCACTACCAGTTGCGTAAAAATATTAGCCGCTAAGTATTATGTGTAGCGCATTTGATAGCTTAATATTACCCTTGCGTGTAGCATATAGAAATCTCTTAATTGCTTGTTGAGCAGCATTTCTATCAAAACAAGTAACGAAATTATCCATAGATTTAAATCACTCGATCAAGTGACTTTTTTTTTCTTGGCTGCAATATATGAAATGCTTTGAAAAAAAAAATTCTAGCACACTAAAATAAGGTTAATTGGTCAATACCAACGAAAGCCTTGTCTCCCGTAAAAAAAAACCCTTCTTAATAGAAACCTATTAATTGAAGTGAGAATCCTTTTTTTTTTTTTTTTTTAATCCTGAGATATGGGCACGTAGATCCAGTTATCTGGAAGTTCATGGAACACCTTCTTAGCCCCATGAACCAATTAAATACAGACCTTTGGCCTATACATTTAATTCTAACTTAAAGTAGTTTACATGCCATTAAGGAAACTTTCCAATTGGCTTTTATTGTCCATGTTCCACTATTAATGGGTAATAAGGATAATAAGCCTCATTTAAAAAATGCATAATGTTTCGTCAAGACGCTAGTCCAATTACCACTCCCCACTTGTTGAATTTCGTGGCCAGATATACCTATGTACGCATTGATGATCTATATATTATATACTATTAAGTGACGACCTAATTAGTTTATGAGTTTTGATGCCAAACATGCTTCTTATCTCACATGGGCATATATGAGTTTTCGTATTAGTAGATAAGTCTTTCACAATCTCAAACTAATATGACAGGCTTTGAAGCTATGCCGGCGTAATTGACCAGTGACTAAGGCTAGAAATTTATGTGTTGGTGCGGTGGGCTCGTGGGACATGCTGTACCGGTAGATAAATCTCCCACAACTTGAATCTAGCATGATGCATTTTAATGCCGTGTGGGAGAACAGGAATCAAGGTTTTTTTTTTTTTTTTTTTTTTGTTTTTTTTTTTTTTTTGGGTCTGAAAAGGAAATATATTAACATTCAAACTTCAAGTGGGAAAATAGGAACAACCCTTCACTAGGGCTTCATTACAAAGCATGTCTAGCATGAGTTGGGGGGAGAGTTAATCCAATTTTGTGAAATAGACCCTCGTCCGTGGGCTTTGGAGGCCCGTCGGCTAGGGCATTTGCTTCCCTAAGTGGCAATGGAGAACCCCGAGGTTTCGGAAGCTTCGCAGCGGCTCTTCAGTTTCGGCAAAGAGGGCACGACACTCCCACGACGGCGGACAGCTCCGATTGACGGTTTCTACTAGTATGAGGCTATCAGACTCCAACAGCAGGTGAGATTTGGTCTTGTGTTGCTTTAGCAGATCCTTCAGAGTATGTATCAATGCTTGGATCTCTGTTTCTAGAGCAGAGGACGCGGATACGGTTCGGGTGAAACCTCCGATCAAGCACCCCATGTGATCGCGGGTGATGCTAGCTATGGCGCCCCTTTGATCTGCTGTGGGGAAGGCTCCATCCACGTTTATCTTCACCGATCCTTGCGGCGGAGGAAGCCAGATGCGATTTGGGTTCAGCCAAGCGGAGTTTCTTGTCGATTCCTGTTTTTGTGTATTGATCTTGAGCTTTGCGAAGGCGAATGTAGTTTCAACAAGCTGATCCGGGAGTATGCGCTAGTGACGGAACACGAAGTGGTTCCGAGCCTTCCAGATTTCCCATAGAAGACCTGCGGTGTACTCAAAGGCTGGAACGTCCCTTTTCTGACAGAGTAAGTCTGCTATCCATGAATCCATCCGGTTAGTATTGTAAGCGCAAATATTGATCTGTACTTGGGGATGGTTCCATTTACCTCGTGTCCATGGGCAAAACAAAAATAAGTGTTCCGTGGTTTCTACTGAGGTTGAGGAACAGAGTGTACATACTGGGTTGTCAATAATACGTTGTCGGAAGAGATTGTCCTTAGTTGGTAATGCGTTTTGGCATATAGACCAAAGAAAATTGTGTATTTTCGGGGCTGTTTTGACTTTCCATATCTGTTTCCAAACATTATTGGGAGTCTGATACGAAGAAGAGGCTTGGGGGGGAGCTTCTGGGTAGCTGTCTGTTTAATGAAGTTATATGTGCTCTTGATTGTGTAAATGTCATCTTGTGTCCCTTTCCAAATCAGTTTATCTGCTGTTGATGCTAGCCAAAGTTTTAGCTTAAGTATGTGCTACACAGTGGGTTCATCAAAGGTGCGGTTCAGAAGGTCCACATTCTAGGAATTCTGCTCGGGACAAATGAAACCAGCCACTGTCTGGGGTTCGTTTCTGGTTGCGGGGCCGCCAAGAATTCCGACAGGTAACCATTTATCCTCTCTAACCTTGATCGAGCTGCCATTACCCACTGACCATTGAAGTTGTTTAATAATCGAGTCTCTACCTAACAGGATGCTTAGCCAACCCCATGAAGGTCTATGCCCCCTGTCTGCATGCCAGAAGTTCTTTGAGTTAAAGTACAGAGCTTTGAACACTCGACTACACAGCGTCGATGGATCTTGAAAGAGTCGCCAAGCTTGCTTGCCCAGGAGGGCCTTATTGAACGCAAGTAGGTCTCGGAACCCCATTCCGCCGTTTTCTTTTTTCTCTTTCAGCAGTGAGTCTCGACAACCAAACAGAAACCGAAAGAAATACAGAAGAGACAGAGCAATTAGGGTTGATTAAGGTGGGATTGTAACGCAACAAGAACCCGAACCACAGCCCATGAGGCGCGATGAGTAGAAAACCTAGAAGAAAAAATGAGGGTTTGGCAAGAAGCCAAAGGAAGCTACCAGAATAAACGGTAGAGAGAAACTCTGCATTGTCAAGGGAAAAGACAGTTGGTCACTCACTACGTCGGCTGGAATCAAGGTTAGAAAGGACAATTTCATGTTGGCGGCAAGGTCAGGTAATGCTATTCTTTTTTGTTTTGGCTAGAAAATAAAGCATACATATTGAAATACAGTCTTGCAAACACCGGGAATAAACCCACTTGCACTTTTGTCCTCTCTTATCTTCATTTTACTTATCAAAAGATTTTCTTACAAAAACCAACATATCAAAATTAATCATTTTGTAACTTTTGTTTCTATTTATAATCTAGGGGCACAAAAGTGGAAATCCCGCTATCTAGAGATTAATGAAACACTTTACAAGGGCATATAAATTGGTTAAACCCATACTTTTAGCCCGTGCGAATAACCTGACTCGGAGTAATTTGTACACAATCAAAATACATGGGATTATAGATATTTTCACAATGCTAACATAATATCTTCACAAATAAGGACGGAAACAAGATTAATGGGCGGCCAAATGAAAAAATTTGAGTTCCCGGAAAGGACTAGGAAGGAGGTGATTAAACAGACTGTTATACGGTTGATTGTTCTACTACTGTCGGACGCAGAGTAGTAGCAAGGGAACTTATCAAGCAACGAGTTCAAGTGGGAGGAATTCTTTGGGTACATTGATATTTGGGACTCACCTGCAGCTTCTTCTTTTTATTTTATTTTTATTTTGGACTTTTCAACCATCTGTCTTCACTTTTCATCGATCAAAAGCATCGCACGCGCATGATTTCATCCATTTGTCTTGGTTGCCCGCATCTGACTGAACTCAATTATTGAACGTAATGACGATAGTGGATCCAGGTGGAAGGAGTGATCGTGCCACAATTGCCTCAATCATTGTAAGCGGACGTTTCCTGTTTTTCCTTTTTTTAACTGATAAATCCTTGACTTACTTTTTCAGTCTTCATAGGCCTAGTTCCACATGAGTCAAAAATTCTGATCATGTTCTGCGTGTTCCTCAAAAGGACCATCCAACATTTATTTGAGCTTTCCAAGAGGCCTTGAGGATATTTCTCTGAACTTTCCAGTACTTCTTAATTATTGGAAGGAAGATTATTATATACGTATATGGATAGTTCATCAATTATTTAGATAGAATTCAAGCCAATTTGTCAAGTTTATAGAATAGTTTCCAAAAAAAGCCAAATTAACATCTTCCTTTGAATTTTCTAATCTTCCATATGCGAATATATGTTGACACCTAAATTTTGGCTCTCATTCTTATTGGTCATCTCATATAAAAATTAGAGATTGAATTTAACCCCTATATAAAAATATCAATATCGCATAATTTTGCATTTGCATTGCATAATCAACATTTTATTTTAGTAATGACATGTTCACATCAAATAAATGTTGTTCAATTTGGTCCGGTCATGGATTATGTTTAATTTAGCCAACATGCTAAATGAACTTGGACTGAAGACAAAGGGGGCCCTAATCTTAGTTTGATTTCCAAGATTAAAACCCACATTAAAATTTTGCCTGCCACATCCGCATCTCCCATAGCCGAATTTCACATATGCATCGCACGTGAAATTCTAAGTTCTTGGAGAGCAAGGTTGCACAACTCTCTTGAAATTTCCGTCCACATGGATAACAAGAGAGGATTTTCTAATTTCGTAGGATAAAAGGTTACATATTATCTTGACCCAAATTACAAAGCGTCATATTTAAAAGGGCTATAAAACCTAAGATAAAATTCAGGATATGACAATATTTGTCATATCTCATGTTCAGTTCCTGTCCAAAATATTATAAAGTTGAATATAAGGGGGAAATAACTTAAATAAAAATATCACAAGGGATAAGTGCATAGGATTTCTTATATCTATAGCATTTGGGATACCATCATCTTGAAAGTCCAAAGGTTGAAATAGAGAGCTCAAAAGGCATATCCAACTTCTCAAGAAAGGGAAATTCAAGCCTCTTGATCTATTTCCTACTTTGCCAAGAATTCAGCATTCTTTTCTATCACCACAAAACACTTCAGTTTTAGCTACCCTAGCAGAAACTTCTATCAGACAAGATAGAATTGATGTGATTGAATTGAGAAATCGCCTTTGAGAAATGATAGACTAAGGAAGGAAAAGGGAAAAGAGAAGATTCTTGAGGAATACTCCAAATCAATCAAGGAGGATTCAGATCAGATGATACTATCTAATCCGTTAGAATCATTCCTAAAAGACCTGAGCAATCGGGAGGATAACTAGCCTAATTCTAATGGCTTGTTAGATCACACTCAACCTCTCCTAGGACCAATCCTTCCAATCGATTCAAACTCGGATATGGAAGCAAACTTAGTATCTGTTTCATCCTCTTACTCTTTTTCAATCCATGCTACTAAATTCTTTCATATTGTACTAGCCACATATTCAATATTTATAGCTGATCCACTAGAACACGAAATGGAATCAAATTCTTTTGAACCATAGGATATTCAGCCAAATAACCCATCCCAGATTCCTAATTCTTCTTCTAAACACCTTTTCATCATTAATGACACTCCATATTCCAAATGGTCCGAAAGATTTGAAAAATTCCATTCTTGGCTAAATACTTAAAATCTTATGGTTGAAAGCAAATATGAGATTCTTTTTTAATTTGTCACAAGATTTATTGGTAATCTCAAACATTAGTGACAATCAATCTTAGAGCAAGACCAAGTGCAATTTCTAGTTTTGGCAGATTTTGCCCAAGCCATTAGTTTTATCTACCACTTCTTCATTGGTAAACCCATTAATTTGCTTGAGCTCAAAATAAGAAAATATTTTGCAAGAAAGTGTTGTTCTCTCCAGAAAAGACATCTCAATCGACATTATCGAGAGATGCTTACTCTTCTATGGCCTTGGAGCTAATGCAAACTTAAAGCAAGTTTTCCTAACTTCCATTCCCAGAGAACTCTCCTAGCAGGTTGAGAGATCTTTTCTTAATAAACAAAGGAAATTTGTGAATATTCCCTTTAGAGAAATCCAGCAAGAAATTCATCTTTGCCTTGATGATTTATGTCTCATACACCAAATGTTGAAAAGCTATATCAAAGACAATCGAGAAGTTGATAGTACTTGTTCCCACCAACATCTTAAGATTGAATGCTTCAAAAAAGATTGTGATGGTTCTTGTGAAAAATACTCTGGAAAAAAGAAGCACTTCAAGAAATCAAAGTGGGAAGATCCAAGCATGGATCTAAGTATTTTTTAAGGAAGAAAAAATGGCGATTTTTACGAAGATGGAAAGACCATTCAAACCGCAAGAAATCAACCCGATACTTCATCTGCAATAAGAAATGTTATTTCATCAAAAATTGCTCTTAGGCAAAGAAATGTCAAAATCACTTGATACACCATATTGAATTCAAAATTGGTGTTTCTCTTGAGAATGATGATGTTGAGTCATTATTTTCCATTGATGGACATCCACCTAAACAAACTATTTATGTCATTCTTTGTTAACAAACCCCTAGTGAAACTGATTCTGAAGATTTTTTTCATCTATCTTTGACATCTATAGAATTAGACTCCAGTATATATTCTAGCCAAGTTCATTGCCCTCACTTTCCTGTGAAAATTTTCATCTCAAAGTTTGCTAAACAATCTTAGTAATTGTTCTCATAGATATTGGTGCTAATTCTTCAATTTTAAATACCAAAGTTTTTCCTGAAGAATATTGAACTTCTTGTGTTCAGTATTTAAACTCTGCCTCGGGAGATACATTTTCTATAAATATTCGTACTACCCCAGTAACTTTTCAATTTTCCCCTCGGTGTTCTATAACCACTAAAATTTTTGGATCTAGCATTCTTAACAAAGATTTGATCATTGGTTGGGACATCAAAATATCCTAATTTCGAATCATTCCTAGAAAAGTGCTTAAGTATAAAGATCAATTCTCTAAATTTGTCAATATCCAAGAGCTCTTTTCTATCCATATGAGTTTATTAGACCTAATCATGCAAAAATTATTAGAATCATGTTTAGAATATCATTCTAACTTCTTTAAAAAATGTTCCCATCATTTATGGAAAAATTCAAAGATTTTGTTCGTCTCCTGTTAAAAAAAAATGAGGATATAAATCCTACCAAGGCAAGTCATACTGGAATGAATCCAAAACATTTTGTTTCTTCAGAAGGAATGCTCAGAATTACTTCGGCAATGCCTTATTGAAATTTTAAATTCCCAATGGGTCTGCGAAGCATTATATGTCAACTAGCGAGAAGAACAAAATAGAGGAAAGATGCGATTGTTTATAAGCTACCAACCCCTTGATCTTTTTCTCTAAGATGATAAATTTCCTTTGCCCTCTCAGAATTCCCTTTTTGCCGGACTAACTAAAGCCCACATCTATTTCAAATTTGATCTCAAAGGCTGATTTTGGCAATTGGGCATTCATACAAAAAACAAACCCAAGATAGGGTTCTATATCCCAAAACCAACATTTCCAATGGAAGTTTCTTCCTTTTGATCTCAAAGTAGCCCATTCCTTATTCTAAAAGGCCATGTGCAGTATCTTTCAGGCCAATCCTAGATAGTGCAGTGGTTTACATTGATGACATATTACATTACAGTCCCAATGAAGAATCCCACTATTGATTCCTCGATCAGTTTGCAGAAATTGTAAAGAAATATGGAATTATGCTCTCCCAAACAAAGATGAGCATTGTCTAATCGAAAATCGAATTTCTAGGTATGCACCTTAACAAAGGTACATACTATCCAAGGCCACACATTGCTAAGGAATTACTGAAATTCCTAGAAGAGGATTTCACGACAAAGCAAGTTCCCCAATTTCTTGGGATGATCAATTATCTCAAAGATTTTGTTCCCAATATTACAAAACTGCTAATTCCATTATAATTGATGTTAAAGAAAAATCCTCCACCTTGGGGAAAAGCTCAAACTTGTTTTACCTAGATGACCAAATTCAAATATAAACAAATCCCTCATTCCAAGTTGCTTAAATGGACTGAATGGTTTCAAAATATTCTTTTGAAACCAAACATACTACAAGATAGAAAAATGTGCTCATTGACTTTGTCTCCAGACCAAAGGCACCAGCAAAGATCAATATGTACATCATAAGGCATTCTTTTCCCCATCAAGAATGATACAAGATTGAAGGAACATGGGAATGGCCAAGTTTGGAATACCCCTTGGAGATTATTCAGCAAATTCAAAATGACAGTCTCATTGAAAATCTTGACAATCTTCTGCGGCAATGTCATACAAATCTCTTCAGACTCTGTGGAGGTTCAATTCTTCATTCTTTTGGATTGAACCCAAGGTATCCATTTATACATCCGCTAATATGGAAGGAATATGATTTTTCCTAAAATACTTTGATGGCTATTATGGTATTTAACCAATCCGCTAATATGGAAGGAAGATGATTTTTCCTGAAATACTTTGATGGCTATTATGGTATTTAACCAATAAGTATTTAATAGTTATTGAGTTTCGTACTAGAAAATTCATTGTCAAGTTAACCAAGATGATTGCACTTGGGTACTACAATAAAAATCAAAATGTCAGAAACCTATTGACTATACTCAAATGATTTTATCCTCCTACTTACTAGAAACACCTCTTTCTTGAGGAATTGAGAACTGCATGAGCAGAGTCAGAAACACACATCATTGTGTTTCTCTGATGACCATGGACCTTTGTGCACAATAATGGTACTCTCTCCAGTGTTCCAGCCAGAGTAGAAACTACAACTTGCAAACCTTAGCCACATTCTCAAGAATCTTGCATTTATAAATCATTTCCTATTTGTGTTAAATCCATCGAGTACAACTATAGAGAATTCCAGAGAATCTTATGTCAAGAAAATCGGAACATTCTTGAAGAAGCTTGGAATTACTCAACACCTATCCCATGGGACCACTATGGACTTGCACATGCAGCCAGACACGCTTTACAAGAATTCAATCAAACACAAGATGAGGTAAGGACAGCTCAATCACAGGAATAAGAAATGACAAACACAAACAATTTAGTACAGTCCTCCTAAGACCTTTGTATTCAATGGGGGGCCTTTCTCTCAAAACCACTACGATCAATGACCTTTGTCATTATCTCTTGAACTAGATCCCAATGCCACCTCTCATTATATCCAAACATTCAACTAGCCTCAACTAGTCATGCCTGAAATGATGAATACCGACATTCCAGGATCTTCCATGATTCATGAAGAGAACTCCTCTTCAAGTGGTTTTGGTACGTGGAACACCTTGATATCACCAAGAGAATTTACTTACAACACCTACAATCCTCCTGTTCTTGACATTAGACTTGAACAATGCCACATGGAAGAACAGCTTGCACATCATAGCTTGGATAGTTCAGACTATGATTACAACTCTCGAGATAGGAGATAGGCCTGTAGAAAAATCATTGTAGCACAGGTCACTATAGTAGTATTGTATCAATATATTAGGGAAATCACTATTCATATCACATAGAATAATTCCCCACCCAAAATTCCTGGAGCTTGTGTTTGTACTAAGACCCATGAGTATGGTCTTTGTTTTGTGTGACCTCTTAGAGCCTATAAAAGGCAAGGAGAATGTAATGTTTTAGGGCAGAGTCCCTTGAAGTAAAGTGGTTGCTTATGAAAATTCTCTCATGTCTCTCTAGACACTTTTTCTTCCCCAGCCTAGAAGGATCTTCCAAGAAATGCAGTTTAGCTAGTTAAAAATGTTACAATCCTAGCATTCTTGAGTGTCTCTATGTTCTGAACTAAATCTCTAGATAACCTACAGTTAAAAGGCAATCCCTAAAGAGATTGAACAAGAGGTTCGCCTATTGTGGGATATCATATCTACTGCAATTGACCTGGCTTTCCTTGATTCTAAGCATAGATCTTCTCATTGGTATCGGTTTTTATTGAATGAAAAGCATCTAAAATTAAACAGAAAAATAAAATAATATTTGAATTCTAATATAAAAAAAATTCAAAAAAAAAAATGGATGTTGCGATGTATGCCTTGGTATGGAGGAAAATAGATTTAGGGATATTACCTAAAAGACGAGCCTATAGCTTATAGTTTTAGACGCAGGTTCTCCCAAACTCATATCTCGTGTGATGTTAGTATTTAATAAGGAGTCGTCACTAACCTACTAGAATCAACTAGAAAATAGGTGAAGCATGGGAGTGTACTTCAATTCTTACGCAACTAGAAAATCTAGAGTTAGGGACTTGGTTACCCAAATTAATCAATCAATGTCCCTTCGGTACCTAATCTTATTTATTTCAAAAAGATTTTTGTCCGGCAATTTGAATTGATATTAAACCTATCAATCAATATGTGAGGTGATCATATAGATGTGTAATTATTAAAATAACAATCAAAAACAAAATGAAGCATTAAATAAATTGCAAGGAGAAAACAAGCATATAACACTAAGAGATAAATAAATGCCAATCATAACTAGGCTAAAGGGAAGCCATAAACATCATATTGAAAGTACGCAATCAATGACATTTGTCTCTAAGGACAATCGAAATCCTAAGGTAGAGCTCTAAGGGCTTGGTCAACTTTGAGCATGATTGTAAATTGAAAGATTTCAATTTTTAGGAGAAAAATACACAAAAGGCTATTTTTTAATCTTTATGAGGAATTATAATATTTAAAAAAAAATTAAAGTTTTTTGGATTTTTATTTTTAAATTTTTTTTAAAAAATGGTTTTTATAAAGATATCTTTTTTTTAATAATATTTTATTCCGAAATGGTCACTCGGGTTGGGCCACAGGGCCTAATCTGAACATGGGCTGCACTGGTCACACTAATCTGGGCTCATACCAGCAAAGATTGGCCCAATAAATCGAGCTTCACCCAACCCAAACTAAAATAAGCCCAAACTAAAACAACTTAAGCAAAGCCCAACTCTCACTAATCTTTTAACAAAATTGAACCCAAATATGCAAAGACAACACTTCAAGCCCAAAGTTCAGTATGCCTAAGCAAGCCCAGAACTCCAACCATTGCTCTCCAATGTCGTCTTCTTCAAGCCCGCCCAGAAAACCACCCAAAGGATTGCTTACTAATTTAGGGGCATCAACACTCCAGCCATGAACATTATGCTTCACTTCATCAGAATTCCACCCACATATTTAACCGTCATTATCCGCTCATGACTTAGAGCTCACAGCCATACCATGAACACAAAGGACATCCATAGGCATATATCAAAGCACACAGCAAAGGCAGCTGAAAACTTGAAAATATTTGGACTCAGTAAAAAGGAAATCTCACGAAGAAGTGGGAATTGGGAGCAAGAAGCTGCAAGCAGGATGCCACCGGCTGCAGGTCATCGGACGGTGCCGGTGGAGGCGTCAAGTGAAGTACATCGGGTTGTGGTGGATCTGCACCCCAACCAAACTTAAGGAACACGCATGGTAGTGGCGCATTGTCACACTACGACACCCTCTCATCCAACACAGTTGATCATATATCCCGCCTCTTTTTAACACGGAACATCAAGACTGATGAGTTAACGTCGCCTTGTGGCACTTGGAGCATAAACTGAAATCTGTCTTCGCTTTGCCGTCTTCATCTCCAACTCAAAGAGATGCCCAACCTAGGCGGACCTCCGAATTGTACCCAGCCTTAAACTTGAAATCCTTGCCATAAGTTTGCTCGTAGACCGCGGTCCAGTATTCGGTATCGAAATTGTACCAGTAGCTCAACTTGCTAGAGGGACTAAATCTATGCTTGAGCGCAACCGAGAGAGCATTTGAGGGCAGAGAGATGGTTGGGATAAATGACAGCTCCTCATCCTTAAAATAATATCTTAGTTTTAGTTCTTCCTCTGCATCTTGGGCACTGCACACTCCATTCCAGATTTGACTTTTAAGAGTCCCATTTATTGACAGCGTTCTCTTCACTTCCTCCTCTTCTCCCCCTTCCGGTGAGACTCCACCTAGAGGGAACTTTAGCGTCGCCCTTGGCAATGCCACAGTAGGCACGCGAGATGGCAGCTCGAGCGCATAACCGAGTTCGGCAAGGTCCGCAACCGGTGACATCTCTCCTTTGTTGTGCCTTGACATCGTGTTCGGCGCTGAGATGCAGCCTCAGCCCGACGTCGCACGCCAACTTTGATGAGTGCATTCTACTCCTCGAAGTCGTGGTGTATGGAGAGGTGCTTGGAGACGAAGGCCAGCCGAGGCTGGGCGATCTCGCCCTTCCTGTCGTCGCGGAAGGAGAGCTTGAGCTTGGCGAGGCCGTCGAGGAGCTTTCAGGGGACCTCATGTAGCTGTCGCTGTCGTACTCGGAGGTGAATCGGAGGGCCGGCCTCTGCGGGAACGAGAAGAGGATCCGAGGCTGCTGTGGCGGGGCGGGGGCGGCGGCGCCGGCGGGAGTAGGAGGCTAGGGATCGGAGGGGGGAGCGTCCAAAGAGAGGGGAAAGGAGGAGGAGAGAGATGCTGGGCCGGGAACGAAAAGAAAAGGAATGGGCTGGGCGGGCCCAGGTGCGGTGAAGGAAAGGAAAAAGAAGAAAGGGCCGGGCTTGGCTGTCTCTAGCCCCCGGCCCTGCTGCTTTTCAGTTTTTTTAACTGTTTTAATAATTTTTTTTCAATTTTTTCTAATAATTGATACTAGTAATGCAAATGTTCCTAATGTTTATATGTGATGCGATTTAATAAAAAATAATTTTTTAGGGGCTAAAAATTGATTCATAATTTTCTATGCAACTAATAAATGATTAAAAAAGTCGCCAAAATCTTAGTGTCAATAATGGACAAATTTGTTTTTATGTTTTTTTATTTTTCTTTAATCTTTATTTTCTATAATATATATTCTACATATATTTATATTTAGAATCTATATTTATTACATATCTTAAGTATATTAGGAATTTTTTATTAAGGAATGATAGAAGAGAATAAGAATGAAATAGAAAAAAAGAAAGGAAAAATGATTAAAAAATAAGTAAATGAAAATGAAGTAGAAGAACCCCAATTTTAAATGAACAGATTCAAAGTTGAAATAGATCTTTTGAATTAACTTCGTCTCCTTGTCCGTATATCGTGTTCTTGTTGAAGTTTTTATTGTGAGCATGATTGGGATGATTTTAACACTATGCTGTAATGTCTTTCTTTCCGCGAAAGTGGCATATTTATAGTATTATTTGCAATGTTCTCCTGCGTATAAACTCGTACTGTATTTTGAAAGGCCCCAATCTTTTGAGTACTTTTTCTTGTACTCAAGCCAATTTTTGCTCGAGGACTTGCACGCACCTAAATATATGAAAAACCAAGGGTTTGGAATATATGAAATCTCTGGGAACGTTAATTTTGACTTGGAATGAATTTTCTTTTTTTACATTTTTTTTTTGCGCTTCGCACGGTCAACCAAGATATAATACAGAGAACAAGTTAAAACATTTTCTAAGCCTTACATATAAATGATTAAGCATGTTGAAACTTGAATGTAACAATGAGGATTATGAAGGCATTATCTTTACCTGAGCTCTTCTTCGGCAATCTTATCGTGTGGGAGGTGTATATCCATGGCATGGTCCGCAATTACATTTAAAATTGATTTATGATTTTCACTTGATAATTGAGCATTTGACTTTGAAAAGTTTTGATAATCCGAGGAAATTTACATTTACATGAGAAAAATGAACGGAATAGAATGGGCGAAAAAAAATATTGAGACATGGTGTTGTGGTTGTGGTGTAAACTCATGGCAACATGCTTTTATCCCTGTTTGACGCTACAATTTACATCCTTTTACCAATTGGATTGGATTGGATTGAAAAAAAGAGGAATGTATCTTATCGATGCATTTCTTGTAGACCAAGCTTAACATGGAGGACTAAATTGGATTAGAGACCTTGGATGAAGCTGAGAAAGTCAAAATTCATCAATCTCTCTAGGAACCATCTCCAGAAGATCACGCAAAAATATATAGTACCTTACGTGGTGGGTGATGCAGCTCTAGTGAAGAACATGGCAACAGGAATGGCTTCTAGTAGTTGGACCCCATGGGTTCAGGATGTTTAGGCTGTTCGAGGATCAGCCGTTACTCCTCTTTGGTGCATTAGTGAGTGGTGCATGTATTCCACACACGAACACAAAAGACAAAGTGAAATGATTATTTTTGGCGTGAGTGCACAATTGAATTTTCATTGGTTGATGGTGATACATTCTTGGCCTTGTGTACCTAATTATTTGATGATGTTGCACACTGGATTGACCTGAAAGTTCATAGATAGCACTGAAATATGACATTCCCATTTCTATTGAAGGCTTATGAAACCTTTTAAAATAATCTGAAATGGAAGAATCTTGCATCGGCCATGACTCTTGCTCTCAATTGATGCTGAAAAGATTGTGGTACTTCCTGCAGTTTTGCGCAATTATCCCATCAAAGAGGGACGCATAGAAGTCGAAGGCGAGTCCCAATTCAACGGCAACTTTGACTATATGCCAGTAGACATCACATTCTTCGCGAACCTTCCGCAATGTAGTAACTTCTATTTATCCCTACTCGTAAAACGTTAAGAGGAATTTACTGCTAGTAAATGCATTACAATATTGCTAACTTACAAATTTTTAACTGGGCCCACTTGTAAAACTTCAAAAGCGTTGGTAGCTTACCAATGTCAGTAATGTCCTAATTTATCACCTGACGCATTTGTAAAATTTTTAGAAGTTGTTAACTTACTAATCAATTTGATGTAGGTAAATTCTTTATAATGTTTTTTTTTTTTGTTATTAATGGCTGTCCTATCAAACCGTAAACCTTAAAAGAAGTTGATAATTTACAAATTAATTTGTTGTTGGTAAATTCATTACAATACGGATGACAAACTTACCAGCAACTTGGTTTTGCGAATGTCCCCGGTAAACTTCAAACAACTAACATCGTTGAAGAATGTTCAAGGAATTTATGGAAATTACAGTAATGGCAATCAACGGTAAAAAGAATCAAAGCTTATCAACTCATTGGCCTTTCTTGCGCTCCAGTCGTCTCGAGCACGACAAATTTGCCATCTCTCAATCCGACGGGTCGATGATAAGAGGCCAAATCGCATAGCTGACATGAAAGCGTCCAAACTCGACGGCCAACAATGCAAAAGGAAAAATTCTCGTGCGCAAAGTCACGGAACTAAAGAACTGGCCCAACTTACTAGCAGCTTTCCTAGCGTTATCCCATAATAAGACGTTAACTCTGGGAGTTGTCCGTTAGATTGGTATGGCCTACATAGCGCCATAAAAAATGACCTTCGCTTCGACTTAGGCCATTGATGACATACACAACCGCAAAATATCCAATCACAACATAAGGAACGATTCCTACCCCGATGGATCTGGTTGATACTCCATATGTAGCAGAAGCAAAGGCTAGCACCATCCCGAGCATCGCAAGGTATATGTAATACCCAGCGGCCTTGGTGATATTGCCCTTTTTGTGATGGCTCAACAAAGAAGTATCATATTGTAAGAATAATGCCATGGTGGAGGAAATGAACCCAATAGTGTTAAATATCACGAAGGCTTTGAAAGCAGCCTTGCCAGCAAGAGTCGCCATTCCTTGGTTGGGTCCATCATTGATGTAATCTCTGGGCATCCTGAAGGCTGCGGCAAAGGTCACTGTGGCTATGAACGCAGCCACTGGTAGTTGAGAGTTGACCTATGTAGCACGGACACTCTCCGGAAGCCTTCGTGTCGTGTCCGACACTCCGACACGTGTCCGACACGCTCCGACACGTCCCGACACGCTCCGACACGCGGTCAACGAGTATCGAAAAATCCGACACGTGGTCAACTCTTTTTGACACGCTCCGACACGCGAGTCCAGAATTCCGACGTGCGATTTTGACACGCACGGGGTCAATTTTAAAAATTTCTAATACTTGAGGGGTCAAAATATAAATATACACAAAAGAAGTAATAAAAGAGGTAATAAAATTACTATAAATATACACGCACGGGGTCAATGTTTTTTTTCAATTTTGTTTTTTTAGAATTGTTTTTTTTTAAAAGTCTTTTACTATGAAAGAAGTAATAAAAAATGCTATATATGATAAATAAATAAATTTAAAAATATCATTTCAGCATTTTTCTTTAAACAATTTTTCCTCTAAGTTTTGTGTATTATTGTAACAAATTAAAATAATGAATGATATTATTTAATATTTTTCGTGTAAATTAATTCTAGGCTATTTTTATTATTATTTATTTATGTATTTATATATAAAAATATATTTAATATATAACGTGTCGGAACGTGTCGAAATTCTTTATTTTTAAGAAATGACGTGTCGATGTGTCGTGTCGTGTCGTGTCGTGTCGCGTGTTGCGTGTCCGTGTCGATGCTACATAGGAGTTGACAACGCTTCTTATTGTTGAATCGGAAATTTCTCTGTTGGCTGTATTACTTCCTGGGGTCATAGACCCAACTGGCTGACCCTCAACAAATTGTTCATCTAACCTCTCCTTCACTGTGGCTATGAACACATCCACTAGTAGTTGAGAGTTGACAATGCTTCTTATTGATGAATCAGAACTTTCTCGATTGGCTATATTACTTCATGTGATCATAGACCCAACTGGTTGACCCTCAATAAATTGTTTGTCTAATCTGTCCTTAACATTTTTCTTAACCCAGTCTTGAGTAACCAGAAATCCATGAGATCCTTTCAACTCATCATAAACTTGAACAGTTGCGAAGTAGACGTAAAAATGTACACAAAGTATCAATTTATGAGTGGCCTTTCCCACCGAAATACTTCAAGACCCTCACTTTACACACTCAATATTCACTCCCAGCGAGTCCTAAAACATTATGGAGAATTCAGTGAATTAATCTCTTTTAGATAAGGTAGCAGGTAGAGAAAATCAGTAAATAGAGTTTTCTGGAGTAAACAATTAAGTTTTGAGTATGCTATATTCAAATGAAATTATCTAGGAATTGTGTGAAGTCCTATTCTGAGATGGGGCAGAGTGCAGGTTTTGTCTTTCACCTCAAAAGCTGTTTGAAAGAGAAAATATCGATATTTGTTTTTCATTTTATGTTATGTAATCAAATTTTAATTGGGGCCTTTATATGTGGGAATGAGAGAGATGGTTTAAGACTATAAGTATTAATTGGCTCTATAAAGAGTTCTATCTTTAATATTTTTGCAATAATAACTACCAGCAAGATAATTATTCTGCCAGATGAAATTTCTTTATGACAATGTGAATTAATAACTATTTTATAGAGTGAAAGTAAAAATTTCAATACAATTTTTTAACTACAAATTTTTGTTGTTTTGCAATGAGCATATAAATGGGTTAATCAATTTTGTCAATAGTATAAAAAAAATTGACATTTTCCATTGTCACTAAATCATTTTTGTGCACACACCCATTTCAGATAATTTATATTTTGAAGAGAAAATGACCCAACAATTTGATTAATAATGAATGAAAATATTATATACCAACTCATATACGAAAGAATAACAAAAACTAGAAATCCTGAATTTAGATTTAGTGACTATTTTATGAAAAGTACGACTAAATAAGCTATGTGAATTGATGTTGATATTTTGTTGCGGGAACATTAATGAGAGATTAAGTGGGATTAAAAAAAAGCCTTTTGATTTTTTGTCTAATTAATGTATAGCTAGTGTGCTAATTAATGTTAAGGGACGTGGAAGGGGTATGACCTTTGTGATAATGTGGCTCAACCACAGAATTCTTTTCTACCCAACATCCTTATTAAATATAATTAGATATGAACTATGAAATCCTGTCACTTGGAGCACCTTTTTCAAACGTCGGTCTCACTCACTATAGCAATCTATACTACAATTTGTCCAAAAAGTTGTCGCAAAAAGACTTCAATTGGTTGTTTGTTTAATTGTTTGCACCCAGAGTGAGTATCTACAGTGTTCAAAAGGATATCTGCGTGTGAACAAATCAAGCTCTATAGTGTTCAAGCAAAGATACATTGTCACGAGAGAAAAAAATGTCAAGGGCAGTCAAATGATCCTTATTGGTGGCCAAACAGTCCATCCTCTTGTCCTGGGCAAGTATGCATATGATTTTGTATTCTTTATGAAGCACAGCCAAATGCAAAGCTGTGTTTACATCGGTGTTTTGTTTGTTGACAACGTCCTTTAGGTTTGTCATCTCTAGTATGTGCTCGGCTACCTTTTCTTGTCCTCCGATAACAGCTGCATGAAGAGCCGTTTTCACTTTGGTGTTTATCATGTCACAAGCATTAGGATAGGTTGTAACTAGCTTGTCAATGACATCGCTGTGGCCTCGAAATGCTGCAATGTGAAGAGCTGATTCCTTCTTTTTGTCTAAGTCGTATGCCACAAAAGTGTCATGTTGAAGGAACAATTGAACTGCTTTGATATCGCCAAAGCAAGCAGCATAATGAAGAGGAGTCCACCCCATATCATCGACTTCTTTGATCACTTCTGGTTTTTTCTCCAGGATTTTTGACAAACCTTTGCAAATAACATAGGAATATGTCATGATTTAAACTGTATTAGCATCTTGACATATATATTAAAATTGCATTTTATACCATTAAGTTTTCCCTTTTTTTCTCTGTTCTAAGAAGGACTATGTCATTGTTATTCTGAAGTTTTCTAGTGTTCATGTGTAACACATATGTAGAGTCTAACTACCTTCAATCTAGCATAATGCAGAAATTTGTAAAAATTTTCTTTTTGATAAGCAAAATTGTCAGCAATTCGTGAAGTTGACTGAGAAGAAACTTCTCTTACTTTCAGCAAAGCATGCGCTTTGTCAAGGCTAGAATAAAAGATTGAGGCTTTTTTTCTCTGATGCCACCACAGGAGGACTTGATCACTAGAGAAAATGTCTCCGCTTATCACTGACTAGCAATTTGGTGGTCTCAACTCAGAGAGATACTAACAAGAAAATCAAAAGCCAAAGAGGATTTCTCAATTCAAGAAAGTAGTTCATGAATCATTAATATCATTGATATTAAAAAATGAGTCCTTCATTATTCAACAATGTGATTAATTTGTGATGCCGAAATCTATTTTTAATTTCAAATTCCAATTGCATCATGATTGTTTGGTGATACCACCAGATATGAGTCTCATGTTCTTACCATTACTTTCCACTTGAATTCTCAAGATGATGCACGTGCGCTTCAGCCAGGTACTCGTAATTACCGAACGAAGGCTTGAAAATTTTGAAGTGTAAATAGCGGAGTGCCTCCCTCCGTTTCCAGCACATGGTTTGAAAGGGTCTAAATTTCTTGGCTCTCTCTTTACACTTTACACACCCAAAAGACAAATTCTTTCGTCGTCCACGAACATGAGGGATTTGCAAAGACACTAAATGGGAGCAGGGAACAAAACCCTCTCTGAGGCCACCGCGGTCATGAAGAAACTGCACACTCCGAAGGCAAATCTGGCTAAGATCGAATTTCTTGCGTGCCTCACAGCCATTTTACTAATGTTGCTCACCATCTTCGGCTCGTCAAGGCGCCGGCACAACAACCAGAAGCTCAGGAACCTGTTATGGGCAGCATATACCCTCTCGAGCTACCTCATCGTATACACCCTCGGTCTCATGACTGAAGCGTCGTTCCAAAATGACCTGTTACTAGTTTGGGCCATTTTCTTGATGCTCTTCTTCGGCAGCTCGGACTTGTACTCCTTCCACAGCCTTGAGGACTGCGAGCAGGGGAAGAACTATGTTTGGCAATATGTGATCAAGTTCTTTGGGGTATCATTTCTGTTGGTCATGTCTGGGATCACGTTGCCGATGATTTCGGTCTTAATTCTATTGTTAATGGTGCCACTCAAGGTCCATCGTAGAGCAGCATCTCTCAAGATTGCAAGCAGGTATGGCCGACAGAGGAACACCAAATTTATTGCTGACTACATGAGTTCTGAGCACCAGTCGTGGGAGGGAAATCTTGATCCTAGCCAGATGAGAGGATACAACTATGTTGTAAAGAAGTTTAAGAAAAGTACAACGTCATTAAAGAACTTGAAAGAAAGAGAAGCTGCAGCACAATGGGAAGCACCGAATTACCGCAAGTCATTGAAGATCACTCACAGAGTTGTCAACATCGAGAGGGTGTGGAACTGCCAAGGATGGCTTTTGAGATCGGGAGGTGGGGACGAGGACAGCAAGCTCAAGGACATTTGCCTCTCGTTCTCGCTCTATAAGCTTCTTCTTTTAAGATTTAGCAGCTATTCATTGCCCAAACAAGCTCACGAAAAGGCGTGCAAGTTGATTCAGCACTTGTATGCCGAAGGAAATGGCTACGAGCGAGCATTTAGGGTCGTTGAGCTAGAGCTTTCCTTTCTTTTCGATCATTTCTACACCAAATACCCGATCATCTTCCAGCCCTTCGGTTGGAAAATAAAGGTTATAGAGCTCTTGCTTTTGGTCATTGGTGTTCCGGTGATGATCGGACTTTGTTTCCCATGGAACGACTCGAATAGATCTCAAGGTGAAGTTCAACTAGCTACTACAGGCGGGTTGAGCATCGACTTTCTCGTGACGGCAATAATTCTAACAGCATTCACATGTGTGGAGCTTGTGCAGTGTTTCCTCATGGGCATCTCGGAGTGGACGAAAGTAATACTGCTATGCAACTACGTACTAACAAACTGGTGGCAAGAGAACAAACGGATCGAGAAGCTGATAGGAATAATATGCCGGACGCAATTCCTGAAGCCTTGGGAAAGGAAACTTCGGCAATACTCGTTTCTCGAGTCGTATGATTACACCCCTCCGAGGTGGCTGTACAATCGCATCACATATTTATATATCGATCCTGTAAGGGACGGCCAAAAACGAAGCACGACCACCGAATTGTCCTCGGAAGTGAAAAAAGCTGTTTTCCGTTCTTTAATGGAGAATCCCGAGGCAGGAAGAACGGAGAAACTTCTTTGAGATTAAACGAAGTGGAGGATCAGCTCTCATGGGCATGTAAACTCGAGACGCAAACTCAAGTGATAATTGTGTGGCATGTCGCCACGAGTATTTTCGAGCACATGGTGCCGATTTTAGATTCGAACTTCCTTGTGGCGACTAATTTATCCAAATATCTCACTTATTTGATAGCATTCTATCCAAAGTTATTACCTGATCACCCTTACGATTCAGAGTATATTTTTGACAGAATCATCATCGAAGCAAGAGGCTTGCTCAAAGGCTGCAAGACAATAGAAGAAAGGATCAGAAAATTGAACAAGATTGGTAAGACAATGAATGATACCGGTAAAGTGATAATCCAGGGCGCAAGATTAGGGCACCAATTGCTGGATGTAGAAAATGAACCAAACTTTATTTGGAAGGTATTGGCCGAGTTTTGGGCGGAACTGATGGTGTATGTGGCTCCATCGGAGAATGCAATTGCACACGCGGAGCACTTGGCGATGGGTGGAGAGTTCGTGACTCACTTGTGGGCTTTGGTCTCTCATGCCAACATCAAGCGAGAACCTCCTGTTGAGTGACCTACTTTCAACAGAAGATGAAGCTGGCCCAATTGATTGCGATATTGCATGATTACGTGACCTGTAGTGTGTCTCCTTTGGGATTAGTCAAGACAAAAGTTCAGATACTCTGTTTTGTATTTCAGTGTGTACAAGTCTATAAATAAGAGGGTCCATGCTTTATGTAATTGAGATTAGATGGGTCGCTACACAAGTTTCGTTGAGTGTGATTGATACTTTTTATCTATCTCTCCTGCCCGTTCGATGTTTTACTTCTTCAGCTATATCTTTTGTAAGGATCTGTCCGACTACTTGGTGTTCAAAAGCTATCTCTTTGGGAGGTTATTTCTCTATGTTAAATTGCAATCTGTATGAACACTTTAACAGAACATGTCCACAACAACATCACGTAAACTTCTTCCAAAATTTTGAAATTTCCACTGGTTGAATTAACTCTATTTAGACCAAAATGATTGATGGACTGGGGGAAGGATGAATAGAACGAAATCAGCGCAGGCGGTCGGCGGGGTCTGGGCTCTCCCTAGTTTCTCTATCTACAACGACCTCAGATTCCCATATAAAAGGACATTTTCACTCTGCACCAAGGGGGAGACATTGAACGCATCACAGAGAACCATTTCCCCAAACACGATACGGAGAGCATACCGAGAACATTCGAAAGTAGAGAGACACCCACAAAAAACGATCCGCAGTTTTTTTTCCGGTAGCCCCGTCATTGCCACGAGGCTCAGATATGAAAGAGCACTGAAGCTGCCCTGTTCTCTTCTCTGCTTCACGGCGGAGGATCTTGAAGTGATTAAACCTCGCTCAAGAATCCTCGCTGGCCTTGATTTCTTTTGTCGATGTCTGCAAGAGCTTCAATTGTTTACTCAAGTGTTCGTTACAGCTTTAGCACCGCTGCTGAACCAGGTAATCTTCCTGCTCTTTTTATGCCCTGTTTTGATGAGAATAAGAACCGAGACGTCATGTTTTAGGTTAGTATAGAGTCTGCTCCGTTCAAGTTTGTGTGAGTAATTGCGTACATCATGCACTGTTTTCGTATGCTTTTTGTATCTAATCTGCATTCATGTAAGTAATTGTGTAAGTAATTGCGTAAGTAATTGCGTACATCAT
This sequence comes from Eucalyptus marginata, assembly GCA_014182565.1. Classification (NCBI taxonomy): domain Eukaryota; kingdom Viridiplantae; phylum Streptophyta; class Magnoliopsida; order Myrtales; family Myrtaceae; genus Eucalyptus; species Eucalyptus marginata. Next base: position 31,423,379 of record CM024588.1, read on the forward strand.
GCACTGTTTCCATGAGAACCGTGATGAGGACGTGAAGGGAAAGTCGCTGTCCGTTTACTTACGAGTGCAAGGCCTTCCTCCAAAGAGGAAAATGTTAGCACGATTCCATTTGCGCGTGAGGGACCAACAAAATTTTAGTAAGAACGAGAGAAGGTATGCTTTTCTTCTCCTTTTTATCATTGTAACAAGCGTGTTTGGATTGACTTTTTCTTCATTAATATTTACTTAATCTAAGTCTTACTAGACACATAATTTTGACTTTTTAGTCATACAACCCACCCGAAACTTTTATAACATGAATATGTTGGCAAATAAATTCGCATATAACATTTCAATAACTTTGTGAAATTCAAGTAATATTATTTTGGCAACAAATAAGAATGTATCTATTTATTTATTTATTTTTGCTTAATCCAAATCAAACGGACTAATGCAAATATGTATAAGTTTTATTATTTAAAATCACGCCAACATTTTCAAGATCTTTCTGTAAAATGAATATCACTTTTATTCTATGAGCAAATGCCAAGTGGCTTTTTGGAGGGGCTCAAAGCCCATCCATATGACTTCTCAACTTTTGAGTACTATAGCAGCAATTCGAATATGCATGTGAATATCTTTTCTCGAAAGAACATAATGCTTTATTTCTCCATGAGTCCAAATCGAGCATGAGCTTATGTTTGTTTCACGGAATAAATGATTTAATTTTCTTTTCTTAAAAACAATCGCTTGTATCATTTAAAATAATTAACCAATGAAAAATATTTTCATTATTAATAATAATTTATAAATATTTTCATGGATGACTCACTTTTATGAGCAATACAAGTGATCATTTTTAGGAAAATATTACTCAAATCATTCATTTTCCATAAAATAAATAGAGCTAGTATGTTAATGGGGGCATGGATCCATCAACATTGTTAAAGGTACACTAATAAGTATTCCTTTTTTGGGGGCATTGCAATTAGTGGTTGGCTATCTGCCTCAGAACCCACCATGGGTTGCCGAGACTTCGGGCCCGTTTGATTCGGCTTTGGGGAAA